>OX438925.1:0-683738 GCA_949316025.1 Lapara coniferarum | reverse complement strand
TATTCATACTTAATCTAATCTTAAACAGTTAATTTTGTTTTCTTAACTACTATAATCTACTGAAATGTTGCGGTTTTTATCTATTTCAATAACATTATCAAACTCCGCATAAACAATACAATTAATAGTTTGTGACAAAGCTGTTTCAAAACGCACTTCTAATCTCACACTACCATGCTTTACAAGATTCCAATGACTTGAAGAGTTTGCTGATAAATCAGGTGTCAAATCAAATGCCAACATACAATACCCTTGAGCGTATTGTTCTCGGGATATCCCATTACCTTCATTTAGAAAGTGTATACCTGTTCCCGAAAACAATGTATGATATACTGAAGTAAAAATATTGTTCTCAAATGAGGGTTGTAAAGCCTTTGATGGTATTTGTTGGCCGTCTATATATAAACTAAAAGTATTAATGTCATAATTTTGAAAGTTAAATGGGTTCTTAGTGAGGTTTCCATTGAAAGCAGCGTTATTTACAAATCCTACTATACACCTTTTAGGTAATTGCCCTAAGAAAATGTTATCTAGAGTTTTTCCTTGAACACCTGATGGAATTGTTAAAACTTTAACTTCAGCTCGAGTAATGGGGTATTTGGCTGTGGTAGAAGCTAAGACCTTTTGATGAGCAAGTAACACGCTGGGATTGATTCGTGCTCTACGAATTATCAAAGATGCATCCGTAATAGATACCTTTAATTTAAGGTCACCTGTAGAGGCCATTAGATTGAAATTTTCTCTAGAACGAACTAACTTAACACAAATATCAACACCATTGATTAAAAATTTTTCTTGATTGAATAAATCGCCATGCAAGTGACCAATCATTTCCAATTCTTTGCTTTCACTGGCTAGTTCTTGTCTCTTAGTAAATCCTTTATTAGTATCATCGGTGGAATCCATTTTTCCAGCTGTATCTTCATACCATAAGCCACAGGTGAGGTGAGAATTTTTTGCCGCAGGAGCATAGTTCAATAAGTTTTCTATGTACGCACGATAAGCATATGTGTTATTGGGTGGTGATACAAGTTTTTGATTTAAGTACACATCAAGTTGACTGAAGAGTGAGTGCAACCAATTGTTCACCGGAGCAACGACCGTAGATGCGGTGAGTTTGGTGTTATCTTGATTTACTATTTTCGCTTTCAAGTGAATTAACGTATGAGATAAATCTATGTAGTCATCTCCTGCCCCAGGAATTTGAAATTCTATAGGACCATCATCGGCAAGAGATGAAATTGGTTTATAATGGATCCAATTTCCACTTTCAATGCTAGTTTGAGTCGATGGCAATGCAAACAAATCCAATTCGGACTTAATACATTCACAGGAATGACTATGTAAAAAAGACATTTTAATTAATTGTTAGAAAAAATGTCTTTAATTTGTTTTGAAGTAATTTTTGATTTTTTTAGAGCTTTCACCTTCGCGGTCAACGACGGAATGACTCCAGGTAGACGTTTTCGTTTTGTTATATATCCTGATCCAGACATATTGATTTTATTTATTTTTTCATCGGCCTTGCGTTTCAAGTTGGTACCAACTTCTTTAAGACGTGCTTTTATTGAATCTTCCATAGGTCGCGCACTAACCATATCTGTCAATAGCCCAACACCAGCACTTAATGCCTCTTTACCAACAGCTCGAACACCGCTAGATAGTAATGGTAAAACTGACCTAAACAGTCCCCCAAGAAAACTACCGATTCCATGTCCTTTTTGATAAGGCGCCCCTTTATATACCACCCCTATACCTGAACCAGCCTGATGAGAATAATACCGTTGATAAGGGCATGATATGTCGGAGCGTTCAAAATGCATTATAATTTTTTAAAATGTAGTTTAACACACACCGTTCCAAACTGAAATGGTATCTTTTGTCCGGTGCTCGACCTTATATCTATTTCGATGGTATCGAATTCTCTTCGCATTACTGATAAGTAATGTGGAGGTGAAAATACATGCATTTTATTCGCACCATAGATGTATTTTGAGGGATCTAATGGTATAACTCTTAGAAGAGGTGTCATTACATCACCTACAATTTGAGGTTCAACTATATCGCAGTAAACGAATAGTTGAGATGGTAACCCTAAATGTAAATTAGCTGGACATTTTGCTAAATTCTTTTCAACGAGATTTCTGTTTGGTTCAAATCCCAACTGTAAGCCTAGTTTAGGAGATAATGTCACAGATTTAATTGTTTCGTCTAATACAGAAACAGACACAAATTTGGATATATTATCGTAGCGGAATTTGATTTTTTCCCTTATATTATTTAATGCTGATAAAATATGGTTAATATTATCATAGTTTGTGGCAGGTATATGAGTCTTATAATATACTGTGGATAGTTTGTCTTCATGGGGCATTTTCATGATTTTTGTTATGTAAATAACATTCTCATGATCTTGAACAGTAAACATGGTGCATGGATATTGGAATTCAACGATTCCTACACACCATTCTCCTTCCAATATTATGGGTTTGGGTAATTTTGTTGAAAAAATTGATGTTTTGTTCTCAGGAAAGTATTCCATTGAACTATTGCTAAGTAAAGTTAAATAAAAATCCTTAATCATATTTTTTTCAAACTGGAAGCTAAAATCCAACTATTAAATTTGTCCGGATAACCTTTCCACTTAACTAACACTTGTTGTCTGCTGCCAGAGTAACGAGAACGAATTATTTTATCGATCTTGTGTTCAATGGTGGGGTCATAAATGACCTTTTGTAATTCTCGTTCATAAAACGTTCCTACTATCTCTTCACCATCTAAATCTTTAATAGTATAAACAGGCCACGGAGTACGTTCTATTATAGAAGAAATCACAAATATTTCATCGCTCCAATTAGATTCATAACCTTTTTGGAATACATGTTTATATTTGGTTATTCTAACATGATCACCGAGATGAAACATAGGTAGTATATTTTTTGATGATTTTCCAGATTTTTCATATAAATTACTCCAAACTGTCATTATATTATTAGAATTAACATCTGAAGGACACATTTTAATACTAGAATGAAAACTGTGATTGTAAGAGTGTATCAAATTCTGCAAAATATCAATATATTTATGTGTATTCTTGTGTGTAAAATAGCGCCACATCTTCATTTTTAGCGTTCTTTGAAATCTTTCTACAATACTTGCTTTGATGTCTGGATTATTTGTAGTATAGTAATTAATGTTTTTTGTTTTAAAATATCTTTGAACATCTTTTGATACGAATTCAGTGCCTTTATCAGATTGAATGTGTGTAGGTGTGGTACTAGCTTCATTAAATATACTATCGAAACACTTTTTTACGGTTTCAGAATTTTTCTTTTGCAAGGGTCTGGCATATGCATATTTGCTAAAAACATCAATAACACAAAGAATGTAATTGAAACCTTTATTATCTTTAGAATAAGTTCGCATGTCACTTAAATCGGCTTGCCAAAGTTCATTGAGATTAGAGAGAACGTATTTGTTTCGAGCGAATCTTCTATGTACTGGTTTATGGAGTGTATACGTAGATTGAGATTGCAACCAGTTTTTAACTTCTTCCTTTTTCATTTTACCTTTTATAGCTTTTGATAATTTGTCGATATTACTATATCCAGCGGGGTGTGATACATCATAATAAATTTGATTTATTTCTAATAAGGGGTCCATTTTTCCCAATCAATCTTTTTCTTAATTTTATTTGCGTGTTTAATTTCACTAGTTGGTGTCAAATATACCTCTGTGTTTTGTGGCGGTTGTTCTTCGATGTCTTTTTGAAGTTGAGCTATGTACTCACGTCTTTTTGGGTTGCCAATATATGTTAAAGGTATTTTCAAATCTTTTAACGCTTTAGCAAACTTTTCCCAACCGGGTGGGTCGTTGTTTTTCAATGGTCGCAGTGTATCGCTTATTAAATCGATAATGTTACTGTTAGGAATTACTTCATTATCCACAATCACTGTGCCAGCATCATTCCAATAAATTTTGTTTTTATTTAGCGACACCGAATTCAATAATAACTCACCTTTTTTTACATATGTTTTTGGTATTAAATTTAAAATTTGTTCTGTTGAATAGAAAGGTTTTTTTTCGAGTGTAAAATGTTCTTGTTGCTTCTGTTCATCACTCAGTGTCTGACTGACAACTACATCTTTATTCTTGATATCATTATTTATATTAAAATTTTTCCAGCTTTCAGATGAGGGTTTATTGTTATCGTCATTTGAAGTTATTATAGGGAGTTCAATGGGACGACGATCTTCTTCCATAAAGTGGAGATATCTTTGTAAAATTTGTAAGTATAATTTACACTTTTTTCGATCATCCATATTACTGCTGAGTATTTTTTCCATTTCGCTATCTAAACGAGAGGTAGGATTTTCATTTCTTTTTTGATTTAACTTATCTATTAAACTTGGGTCAACTAACAGCATTTTTTTGGCGTGTTCCATTTTAAACCAGTCCACTTATCAATCCACTCAAAATAGAACCCAATATGATCGGAAGAAATGCACCACCTTTTTGAACTATTATATTCTTTCTTATTTTATTTGTACTTTTACGTACTAATTTTCGTAATAAGTTTTTGTATTTTTTTAGTTTATTCTTCGATTTTTCTTCAAGATTTATATTTCCTTGTAAAACATTATGAATACATTCACAAATAAAATTAATTTCGTTTTCGTTACACACTTTTAAAAGAGCTTGTTGATGTTTAGGTTTAAGCTTATAAAGAGCATTTAATAAGTGTTCATGCGTCTTTAAGCGTCGATCCATCATTTGCAAATGACGAGTATTTGTTGGTTTTTGACATATTTAAACTCTTTTGTGGGAATGTACACTGTAGGATGACCATCAGAAGGAAAGATCTTTGATTTAATTCGACACATATCAAAAGTATCTTGTTTTAGATCTATCATCAAATAGCCATGTGCTTCTTTTGTAGCATCTCTGTATGAATCTTCTATGAATTTGCTATTTTCTGGTGATACTTGTCGCGCTAAGTAACGTATTTGAGTTTTATCACGTGGGTTTTTGAAATAAATGATGTAGTTTGAATTCAAAGAAATGTCTCTTTGTCCTTTACCTTGATGAAATAAATTTTGAGTAATGTAAAATACACTCAAGTTCCTATGATGACTACCTTTAGTAAATATGTCGACAATGCGACCATCAGATTCCCTCATAAGATCATCGATAATGATAAGGTTAGCTTCCTTTCCATCAAACATATTCATATCTGGTATACCCTGATAATAGTTTACATTTGGTACATCATATAAGGGTTGCATCTCATCAAAACACCAAGTAATTTGATGAAAAGTGGTGTTACACATATCATTAATGTATTTAATAAAGTTTGTTACAAAATTAGACTTTCCACACCCACTTGGACCTGCAACTATGGCAGTAAAAGGATGATAAAAGTGAAACATTTTTAAATGCACGTGTGAACTCGAAAAGCGCTTCGGATTGAATAAAACAAGAAGATACGATTGAATGTATTATATTGAATTTTTTTGTTTTACATACAAAGATTACATAATATTCAAATAGTTTGAAAAATGATCACATACAATTCAAAGATGTTTTCAAAAATATTACTGTAATAAAATTAATATAAATTAAAGTTAAATCAGATATAAGAATAAACTTCCTACAGACATTCAAATTTGCATCTTATTTTTCATGATACACAAAATAGTTGTCATAGTATCACAATAAAAAAAAAAAGAAAGTACATAATAAAGACAGAACATTAAAATAACAAACATACACACACACACACATTAACATACATATTTTCGTTGTACAGAATTCATTGATAAAATCAAATGTCCTTTATTTTATAATGACCCCATGCAAGAGTATCTGTTGAATTCTCTATTAAATAACGTTTTGTGTCATTGTGTGATAAAGATATCTTATTGATTTTTTGTGTAAATATAGCATGTTTAATTGATTTGAATCTTATCATTTCACTGTATTGCGTTTTCTTTTCATATAAACATGATTTATAATCGCTGAGACAAAAATTTTTTGTGACACTTTTATTAATCCCTTTTGCTTTACATATACATTTATTTTGCACATCCATTGCATACATTTTAGAGCGAAGACCTACAAACTCTTTAAGAATTTTTCCGTTATTTTCGTCTTTAAAAAATCCTAACCGTTTTTTATTCAATAATGGTAAACCATATTCATTATTTGGTGGATAGTCTGACGTATCAAAGTAGTTGGCTAAATCAAGTTTTATATCAGCATAATAATTTTGCGTAAATATTTGATATATTAAACTATCGGTATCAGTATATAGTAATTTAATATTATCTTGATATTTCAATTTCATATAATCGTAATGGAAATCGTATAGTAATGTTTTCGATATATCTAAAATACAAAAACCGAGGTAAATTGGTTTATTATATAAAACGTTAGTTTTGTGTAATTGTATTGCAACTAAGCTCTCTGAGAATATAGATAAACTATGGAATTCTGGTCTTGCTATCAAAGATTGAGCACCTTGAGTTTTGCCACGATTTAACCAATGATTTATTAATTTGACATGAACTCGCTTTCTTACATTTTCCATTGTTTTACCAAAAACAGAATTATTCATAAGTTTAAAAAAATCTTTCTCAAAATCTGAAGTAGCTAATGATCGCATATGAGTGTTTAAGTCTATGTAACTTTTCAACCATGCAGATTGTTCAAATTTTAAAATTCTATGAATTTTAACTAATCTGAGACCATTTTTTAAACATTGTTTGAGGTTTCTATAATGAATGACGTAATTTTTTTTATCTTTTAAATTTGGAATCAGTTTCTTGTCTTTGCTGCTTCCTAAACATACGTTTTCTGGACAAAATGGAAAATCTGAATGAAAATCATGTAAAGTTTTTGAATATTCTAAATCTACTTCCAATATAAACCCATTTTTTGCATCATCGGCTATATTAAAATCTGTATCTATGTCGACCCATTCAAATTTGCCTGTCGGGAGACATTGGGACATAGCCCAACCATAAAGGTTATTTGCGTCTAAGTACATCAAAAATGAAGATGGTTTATTTGAATTGTATTCCGACATAAATATGTTATTTGCCACTGCATGTCTATTGCTGCATTGTGATATACCACCCCGAATATTATTTGCTATAAACGTAACCTTGTCGATATCTGTTAAGAGTTCCAAATTTATCTTGGTAAAATTTAACATAGCATCCCAACTTAAACCAGGTGCTGTATAATAGTGGGCAGGATCTAAACCGTATGTATTAAGACAGACATCCCTAAAATTTTCAAATATATCTGCTAACAACAATACATCTGTTTTTAAATACAGGTCTGAATATTCACCCATATTCTTACAATTAAAATGTTTCCACACGTCTTGGGCATGATGGTATTCACTTTCTGTAATGTGACTATCATTTAAAGAACTATAAAACTGATTGCGAGTGGGAAGAGAAGTTATTTTTAAAGAATCAAATGTTGTCATGTATTCGTATGGATATACACCTTTTCTTATTAAACGTTTAAAATCTTCTTCACATGGATATTTTAACTTGAGTTCACGAAATTGTTCGGGTAGTAAGTTCTGAGCTAATTTGTTAAGGCTACTTGACATAAATTTAAAAGAATCAAGAAATCGTAATTTTACAACTCTGTTGTTGATATGTAAAACTTTAGAAAAAGAAATGTATTTTTCCTTGTTCTCAGGAATAAGTTCAATGTCACCTTTCTCGAAATCAAGACCATGCACTATGAAATGAGCGTCATAATTACTTAAATTATGTAAAAACACTGGTACAAAATTAGGAGCTTTGTATTTCTGAGAGCATACTCTATGAGCTACACCTTCATATACTCCAGTATGCCAATTGTAAGATACTGTGCTATCATTGTTTAATTTAGTAGCACAAATGTAACACGAATCACTTTGACTGATATTTATTTCATTTTCTTCAGTTAACGGTAAAGGTGATTTTACAAAAGAATTTTTTTTACAGATATTTTCTAAATCTGTGTTAATGAATTGCATAAATTTTAGTGCGCAATCTTGTCCTGTATAAGACCTATATACTGAAAGATTATCATCATACGAACATTTAACATAATACCCAAAACTATACGTTTCATGTTTTTGAATATTAACAGTTGAAGATTGATTTGGATTGTTAGAACAACTCTCTATTGGATTTAAAAATGCTTCAAAGTCAGCATACACAACGAATGGAACTCTTAATTTACGTTCATAGTTATTAAATGAAATTTGGTTTGATGGTATTAATTCATTAAACCAGTTTCTTTTGCTATCGCTTTCCGATGGTAAATTTGTGCACACATTGAAACAGTCGTTTTTTTGGTGTCGTTTTAAATTATGTAATGATGGAAAACTTAATAAACACCCATCACAAATATGAACTGCATGTTCAGAAGTCGATAACTGTTTAGATAATAATCTCGAGAGGTTTTTAATAAAACAGTAATGACCTTTAGAACCTTGAGATATATACAATAAGTTCAAGTGAGTAGTTTTTCGGCGTTTCGTAAAGTGTAATGGACCTACAACTTTATTTGATTTGCTTATTGAATCATATTGTAATCCAAAAACATTAATACTCATACTGTTCAATTTTTCAAACTTATGGATGTCGTTAATTTTTATAGGAAACGATAGGTTATCAAATTTTAACTTATTTTTGTGTATTATATAAGATGATACCCTATTGGAACTATGAGTGACTGGAAATAATCCTGACAAAACTGCCCAACGAAAGCATTCGTGATCGTTATTTTGAACATTGATTATAGCTTTCTTGTGTTTTATGTCTAACGGTAGGTCTATGTATGAAGATCCACGCAATGGGTTAAATTTGTTGATATTCATATCCAAGTGATTTATTTTAACTAAACTCCATCCACTACCTTTTTTTTGAAAATTTGTCATTTTGTTTGTGATTTCGGTAATTATAGATGAGAAAATAATATCTTTATCATCACCTTGACAAACAAGATAGTTTGAAATTTGAAAATCAAAAATATTTTGTAGATTTTTAGTTTCTTGTGTGAAATCCGCATTGAGAATAAAATTAACTTTTACAACAGAATATTCTAAAATAGATCGTTCTAGTAATGTGTATATTATATTTTTAATATTTTGTAAAAATAATTCAGGTGATTCAAACTGCGTATCAGAAACTAAATTAGATTTCACTCGATATGTAATAATTCTATTACCAAAAGCAGTATCAATGAATTGAACATTAGGTAGATTATTATCTCTTCTAATTAAATTATTTTTATGTTTATTGCTCTTATAGTGACTGGTCATATATTTTTTTGACACATGTATGTGACACTCAGGACATTCAATTTTATCATTATGCTGTTCTGTACTTACATTTACAACGGTACCCAGCGATGATGTAGATGTTGAAGGAGCTTCAAGACGAATATTTTTTCTTCTATTTAACGGCTCCTCTTCAAACAACTCAGTTGTCGCTAATCTTTTCCTTTTTCTGCTACCTTCTCCATTCTGCATAGATCTGATGAATAAGAAAACTGTTAAAAATTGTGATCTCACGTAATAAGCTTCTTACTATATTTCTATTCTTTAAATAGATACTAACATGTTTTGTTATTTACACTGAAAACAATATGCTTTCATTGATAATACACCATCAATATCATCCTCATCGGTATGAGTTTGCTGTAAGGTTCTATGACCACTACATGGTGTAAAATAAGGAGAAATATCAGGATCTCCCAACATTGACACTGGCAAAACATTTTGTATATACCAAAACCGTATGAAACGATGATATTTATTTAGAATAATATTTTTATCGAAACTAGCAATCTCACTCTGCGATAAACTAGAAATATCAAACGAGTGGTACATTTCGGTTGCACACTAATGTTAAAAATATAAACGGGAGAAACAAGTGGAATGATTGTGCAAAGATGTCCCAACCATTATAAATACTTGAATTGTATCCCCTCTTCGTGGATTCCCAAAACATGTTGCAACAAGTCTTAACATAATAAAAAATGTTATACTTACGTTTCAACTTGTCTTTGTTCCATTTTATCACAGAGCTCGTAAAGTTCTTTGTCGTATTGTGATGACATCAGGTCCATAGATTCAATGTTCTCGAGAAGTGCGACGAGTTCCATGTTGTGTAAATCACAGCTTGATATTGCATCCATCGTGAGCAATGTCTTCGTAGTACCTTCTTACTTTAATAAACACTACCCTAAACAATGCAATTTAACTTTAAACTATCCAAACAATTAATGAATGTTCGTAATAACTTTACAATCGTAAGCATGAGCATGAAAAACACTAAAAAGACTTATTACTATTTACATTAATACTTAGCAACAACACAAAGAGTTCTAGAATCAAAAACGAAGTAATCTGTTAAGCATGTAACTTAAAATAGTACAAAGTTAAAATACAATACAATGTAAATTAAATTAAAATAGGTATAGTTATTACAATAATAGTTTCTTAGAATAAAGTATATGACTAAAATTATGATTTTAAAACACTGATACGCACTGGCACTTTGTTCATTTCTCGTTGTCTATAAAATATTTAACACAATCGTCCTTACTCGCTAAGTGTTTGGTTATATTGTATACCGTGTCCTTGATAGATTGCAAGTTTTTGTCACTCTCGTTTTCCGCGTAATATTTAACCCGCACATCAGCATGTTTCCATTGTTCCGTCGGTGCGATGTTTTTTATTTTATTAACATCATACACCTCAATTTTTATGAGGTGTGATGCAGAACTGCTGTCATCGCTGTTTGTTTTTATGTATGAAACACCACCACTCGTCGCTCGACCAACACTAGATGATTTTTTTGTCGTTGTCTTCCTTTTCTTAGGTTTTTCGAAAAATTCGTCAATGTTGTTGCATTCCATGGATCTTTTGTTTGCTATTATCGCTTTTTTGACTTTAAAGGCGAGTGTACCTTCTTCATCACTAGGTTCATCTATATCTTCAGCATAATAGTAATTTTTGAAAGTATTTTCCGAAAACTGTAATAAAATGAAATAAAACTGTTAATAAAACAAATCGGTTAAGGAAGTATTATATGATAAATACTTATATGTATGCGAAGTATAAATGTACACTAAAGTAACATTGATAATTTAATAAGAGATCAAATGTAACGAAAATAAAACTGTAAATAAAACAAATTGGTTAAGGAAGTATTGTATGATAAACACTTATAGGTATGTGAAATAAAATGCACTACAGTAACTTTGATAAATTAAATAAGAGATCAAATACAACTAAAATGCATTAACCCAGTGAACAACACATAACAAATACAATTAATAAAACATCTGGTTATAACAATTTTAGATCAAAGTATAAGAAGGTACTTACATTCATTTTATATCAGCTTCAGTATTTACTATTACACTGTTTTACTATCACTTCACTATTACCAACAACTGGAGATCACACTTCGAAGAGAGCACAGAGTGGAATACGATATCATGTGATTTTGAGTTTGGCTTTTATATGGAGAGCGAGTATTGTTTCCTTGCAGACAGGATCCAACATGTTCAACTTTCACTTTGAACGTTCCATTGAATACGTAACATCAGGAAATGGGAATAATAGGATCCGTAACTGTTGTTAAAAATAATGGACAGGCAATTAATCATTGACAATGAGAAGACCCGAAGGGTTTTACTTAGAATTTGAGAAACGTATGGTGTATTGTAACGATTGATTTATGTATTATAAACACTGCCCGTAATGCATAAAGGGTGAGTAATGGGTAATTGTAAACGGTTTTTAACTAGAAACACGAGTCCATAGGAATATGGAACAAAGACATTTGTATTCTTCAAATAAAAAGTAAAAAAGGGTCGCTGTAGAAATACAAAAGCACAACGAAACAAAGGGAAAAGGTACAAGCTTGAGAGGACCGTAAACCATGCAACTCCAATTCGCGGTTTATATCTATCTCGCGGGCGATATTAAATGGAATCCGCGGATGAGTTCGCGGTTGGTATTAATGAAATCCGCGGAAAAATTCGCGGTAGGTATAAATCCGCGGAAAAAGTCGCGGTAGGTATAAATCCGCGGAAAAAGTCGCGGTAGGTATAAATCCGCGGAAAAAGTCGCGGTAGGTATAAATCCGCGGAAAAATTCGCGGTAGGTATTAATTAAATCCGCGGAACAATTCGCGGTAGGTATAAATTTAATCCGCGGATTGTACGCGCCGAAATTGGAGCAATCGAAATTATTGACGAACTAGGCCAGTGTGGCGCCAACCGGCCCCCGAACGTGCTCCAGAACCGTCGAATCCCTTACTACTGGAGGTCAACGCTCGATCGGATTTTTTTTTATAAAACTTATCAATAAGCTACATTCTTAATTAAAAAATATATAATATGATAACAACTGGAATAAACTTATCACATATATTAGTTACGAGTCGTAAGGGCCACGTCACTAAAAGTAGGACATCCCCAATGTTACCATAAAAAATATGTGGTGGCACAGTGAAGGCAGTTTGGAGTAAATAAGTCCGACCGGGAGTGGAAGGTACCACTGCCTTACGGGAAACTGACACGAGGTTACAGGAAGCTGTAGCCTGTACTTTTATTCAATCTGTGGTTCGGTTACAAAGATTGCCAGGATCATTGCCATACTTCAGCACAACTACAGGAGATAAAACTAGGAGATATGATCAGGTATTGTAGGGCAACAAAAAGGTTTGTAAGATCAGAAGGGGGCATACTGCAGGAGCACCAGTGAAATCAGTGCTCTAGGGTGGAAGCCGTCACGAATAGCCAAGGTAAGGCAAGCGACGCTGCATCTAACTAGGGGACGCTGCCTGGGGGCGGGAGAGTATGCGGGCAGACTGGGCCTGGCAGCTTGTGCGTTCCTCTACGTACAGGCTGAGCGCTGCCTCCCTGTTGGCTCCTGCCGCATGATCAATTAAGGTCAAAGTCGCGGGACCGTCAGTGCAGGGCGGCGCTAGGCGGAGATCGGCTAACTGAAAGGTGCAAACCTGGAAGGAAGCCTCAATGCCTCCTAGGACCCAGCTGAGCCACAGCCGAAACTCCCTATGGTGTGTGGCCCTTGAGCATGATACCGGTGAAGCGGGCCGACCCAAGGTGAAACTGACGGTGCCACGCAAACTGGTATTAAGGGTGAAATGGTTCCAATAAAGGCGAACTGATCACCCGCCTGCGCGACTGCGTACGTCCCCACAAAACATACATACATTACCATTCTTCCATTTTAAAGGGCAACAATGCACCCAAAATTTTGATAACAAAATGGGGATCCGGGGTTCTTGCACATAGGTTTCAAAGCTCAAATGTAAAAATGAACATCACATACTAAATCGAAGTTCAAGCCACGTCATAGCTAGTGTCGTGTCCGGTTCAAAAAATAACAATGTAATTTTTACATAATTTGAAAAGAAAATCAATTACTGTAAAATAACCTTGTAATTACCAGCCCGTGCAGTCCACTGCTGGACATAGACTTCTCCCAAGATACACCACATAACACGATCTGCTCTTTAAGCATCCAGTTGCTGCCGGCCCTCTTGTGCAATTCGTACCATCTGGCCAGAGGGCGTCCATCGCTACGTTTACCAAGACGCGGTCTCCATTCCAGAATAATATTAAATAAAAAAAAATAAACCGCCTTCAAAACCACTGTAAATCAAACAATAATTCAACTTTATTATCGCTTAGTATAAACGTATATTTGGAGTCGATGCCGAAGTCTATGCGTTTGGAGAAAACCGATTTAATCGGTATACATGCAGTACAGCAGGTTGCCATGATTCTTTGAACCCTAGTACACTTCCCTTTAAGTAAAGAAATTGCTTTTAATAATTGTTAGTTAATTATTATTCAATTGTGATTGAAATAATTACGGTGAGTGGCGAGGGGGACGCTACTCCACTGATCATCAGGTGCATTGGGGTCACTGCCAGTATTAAAAAGATAAAAAAAAGTCTGTAAGATTTTATAATATGAATAATATTTTGAGCCCCATTTTAATATTTTCTCAGGGCTGGGCACAAGTCTTTTCTAGTATTGAGAGGATTATTAGGCCTTACGACTACCACACTGGCGGCCTAATGCCGGTCTGTAGACATTCACATAGCTTCGAAATTGTTATAGAGAACTTCTATAGGTATATGGGTTTCCTATGCATGGTTTCCTAAGATCTACAATTACTAAATTCATATTAATGCAATTCAAGGAGATGAGTCTTGGAGACAAAGCTACTTTACCAAAGGGACACATAACACCGCACGTGCGATGTAGATATGTGTTATGACGTCACAATGCATGTACATGTGCGGCGTAACACATCGTATCATCTGCTGCAAACACATTAAATGACAATTACCAGCTTGTTACATGATCTACGGCTGGAAGATGTACTGGCCATGTGTGGCCTCCTCGATTCCTACTTAGCATTAATTAAGCTGTAAATAAAGTTGAGTTAATCCCAAAATTATGTTTATTAAGTGTCGGGATGATGGTTGCGACAAACATGGCTTCTAGAGCAGTATTTCCCTAATTATGGATGGCGACTCACTGGTGGGTCAAATAGGACAATACATCGAGCGACCGGATCAAGGGCAGGACGGCCACTGATTGACGAGAAAAAATTCTTCAATTCTCATTAAAACAGCACACCTTATCCTACTAATATTTAAAACGCGAAAGTTTGTAAGTATGTATAGATGTACGGATGTTTATTACTCTTTCACACAAAAACTACTCAACGGATCTAGATGAAATTTGGCACACAGGTAGATCATGTCCTGGATTAACACATAGGCTACATTTTATCCCGGGAAAATAAAAAGTGGGACTTATATCCCGGAAAAACATTTTAACGCGGGCGGAGCCGCGGGCTGTATCTAGTCCTACTAATATTATAAAGGCGAAAGTTTGTAAGAATGTATGGATGTTTGGATGTATAGATGTTTGTTACTCTTTCACGCAAAAACTGCTGAACGGATTTCGATGAAATTTGGCACACGGGTAGATCATGTCCTGGATTAACACATAGGCTACTTTTTATCCCGGGAAAATATAAAGTGGGACCTTTATCCCGGAAAAACTTTTTAAAGCGGGCGGAGCCGCGGGCAAAAGCTAGTATGTAATAAAGTATTAAAGATGACTACATGTTAGCCAAGTAGTGAGTCTACATTTTGGAAGTTTTTGAAGGTGGATCGCGGTTAGGGTTGCCACCTTATTTTTATTAAAATAAAGTACATTGGTTATTTAAAGGTAGAAAAAAAAAGTACATGGCGTCAAAATAAAGTACGATTTTCTTAATTTATTATTTTGGTAAACATATTATGATGGTATGTTACAACGTATTCGGCGTACTCGTTGGCTTTTGAAAAAATTGTCTTTAAAGGACATGTCCAAAAACGGGATTAAAATTGTAACGCAGATACTTTTTTATATATTTGGATAGGACTCCCAAAACCTAGGCCAAAGCAAAAATCGCATAATTTTAAAGTCCTCTGATGTTGAGATTTATTTTTTTATTTATTTTGCTTCAAAAGTACACTTACAATAAACGTTTTTAAAAAGTTTGTTATAAATGGAGGGGTCTAAAAATATATATTTTATGGATCCAAGATCCATATTTTTGCCGCTTATCCATAAAGTTTAAACCTGGTTCGATTTTGAGGCCCAGCACCGAAGCAAATGCAAAAAGCAGGACATCTCCTTTCTCAAACTAGTTAGATTAGTTTGGAAATGCGTACATGAACTAAGTATATTATTTTAAACATAAAATATTTTACACATATTGCTGTTTGCGTATTCTGTATTGGTGGAATGAATGCCTAGCCAAAGTATAAAATAAATATTATTCCATACATTAGCTGGACGCCTTAGAATGATGCCTAGATGTATGAATGTCTAAACATTCATACATCGCTTAGGCATTGTAAAAAATACCGAATTATATAGTTTGCCAGATTATTTTTAAATTATTTGAGTTAATAAATAATTACTTGCTGCCATTTCATTGTATGTTATATGCAAAACGAATACCAGATAAATCAAATCGAGCTAAATAAAGTATTTTCGCGTACTTTATTGTTCTCATAAAGTATAGAGTACAATGACCCAAAATAACGTACAATACTTTATAATAAAGTACGGGTGGCAACCCTAATCGCGGTCCAGTCGACATAACGAACCAACGGAACGGAACTACTGTCCTATAGCACACCAAGTTACGTGTGTCGTGTTACCAAATCATGAAATAACTTGTATACTTGAATTAAAAGATATGCGTAGTTAGCCGATACCGCCCGAATACTGTCTGTAGTAGACAAAACTCGTTCCTCATAAATGTCTTATTAGGATATAACTGTTATTAAGTATTCTTTTATAAGAACATTGCGAGTTGAATTCGCATACCGAGGGTTCGACAAACTTGTACGTGAGGTATCTAAGTACTAAGACATAAGACATAAGATCAATAGTTCGCCAAAATTAATAAGTCAAATTTAGAAAGTTTGTAAGTTTGCTTTTTTTTTATTAAAGTAGATATTTACAGTTTTCGGGTTTTCCTCTTTACATGTGTTATAAGATCTTAATTCTTGTCAAATTTCATGATACTAGGTCAACAGGAAGTAACCTATGGGTTTTGATTCCCTTGCGAAATCGAAAAACATGCGAAAATATGCGAAAATATGCTACATAAACGTTCATGACATATGCTTTGATCGCGTTGAGTTACATGTTGGATTTTCGCACCACTGAAAGAGACCATAGTCTCGAGTATGTCATATAAAACTTGATATAGTAGTGAAATGGAATGAAGATTTATCACGGTGTTATGGCGGCACGTAAGAATGTAGATTCTTTATTTGTGACGTATCCCTAATGCTGTTATTATACATTGATATATTGCGTGATCGCTTTTATTTGTAATTTTCCATTGCCGCGTAGTACTGTTTTTTAGTTATTATTATTTTTTATGTTATAAAATATATTATTAAGTACCGCCCGAACCGAAGCTGGTGGTGGATGACGGATGTTCTGTCTCGGTCACCCTTCCGGCGCGCTGTTGCTTACAGAATCTAAGTGCGAGCGTATAGTGCAATACTGTTTTTTGCATTTGAATTTGTTTTATGTTTTGTATTTATTCGCTGTGTTTTTTTTTTTTTTGTCAAATTTGTGATTTGTACCAACTTAGTGTCTGTACGTCACCTGGGTCCCTCATCGAAAATCAGCGCTGCAGTATCAGTCAGGCTGGTACTGCAGCAAGGAGCTGAATGAGGGTTCCCGTTGTTGGCACAATAAGTATAATTATTATGTTACATCGCATAATATACATTTTTTTTTTTCACATTTTATTGTATATGTTATACTGTTATTGTCTCAACAATAAATCTTTTCTTTCTTCTTTCTATATACATCTACGCGTTCCAGAAAAAAAGCTTCTTGACAGACAGACACAGGCAGACAAACGAAAAAAAAAGAAAAGTGGTCCTATATGGGTTCCTTTTTTTTCTTTTGAGGTACGGAGCCCGAAAAAACTCATAACTACATATAGTTACTAAAATATTTTATGGAGTGGGGGAAAAGGAACAAATGACACTCATTACCTAAGTAAGTGGTCACCACTCGTAAATATAGTACCATAGATGAGAGAAATCATCGACGCATTGCTGACATAAACGTAAAAATCTCTTTATTATGAATATTATTATTATATTATCAAGTAAGTGGTCACCACCCGTAAATATGATACCATCGGTGAGAGAAATCATCGACGCATTGCTGGCATAAACGTAAAAATCTCTCTTTACTTAAATAACTTCAGGCTAAAGTCCGGGATCTGCCATTTTTGGGCTGTTTTATAAACTATGGACCGCGCCGTAATGTTACATTTTAACTAAATGTAAAAAAAAATGTTAATTGAAGCATGCTTGAATAGTGAGTCACAAATTCGTAATTATTGCACAAGTTCCAAGCCAATATCATGAAATCATAGTTGTAGTACCTGTCTCTGAGATTTTAATGTCCTCTGTCTTTCCACTGGAAATGGCCAGGAGGATTACGGATAGGTAATAATAACAGTTCCTACGACGTATTATTATATACTGATTCTGCTGGTCAAGGGCCTCCTTCATGCTCATCATCCATCTCCTCTATGATAGGTTAGTCTAACGGTAGATGGTCGCTTGATCAACACGCTCGTTTTTAGTTTTCGTCTATTTATCGTATAGTCTGCGTCCAGACTTGGTTTAAAATCATGCAAGTGACGCGCCCGTTGCATCATAAAAAAAACTCCTCTCGTATTACAAGATAAACTCAATTCCACAAACAATTACATGAAAGGTGATATAATCGCGATGATGAGATAGCATCGGGCGTCAACCCCGCGCGGCTCCCGGGCGCGCGGCGGGAGCGGTGGGCGCCTATCGACAGCGTTTCTCAAATCGCCGTCCACCGCCCGAGGCGACTCCCTGTAGACGAGACGTCGAACCTTCATATGACACGTGAACTTTATTACACGCCATTTTATTTTTTTGTCATTTTATACCGCTACCATTGTAGAAGATTCTCAGGAATTTCATATTAGATGAGAATTGCTGAAGAGCTATGCTCAAGGTTCTTGGTGATTGACAACTTATTGTCATCATATTATGGTAGAAATAAAAAATGGCATCAGCTTTAATTACTTCTCTTACTCTAATTCTAATTATAGTAATCCCAACTTGTGCAGAATCATAGATGTGTACCCGAAGTTTTGACATGGAAATGGGCGGCAAATTATTTTCTACAAATGAATCTTTACAATATTAACCGTACATAATTTTGGCTAGGTAGCAGCGTAGATATAAAAGCTTCAGTGTGTCAAATATTGTGCACAATGTATCTAAATAGATGTGCCATACATTACGTTGCACCTAATCTAATGTCGTGGGTAGCGTTGCCAATCTGTTTATGGGGCGAAGCGCCCTGTCCTTTACCATAATGTAGAGCCAAATCATTCATTCATTTAAAAAGACATATAGGTATAGACACCGCTTACACCTATCTATGTCCGCTATCGCTCCCCCAAACACCATGCGTGCAACCTTCAAGATTGAGTTTTTATGTAAGTGCGCACCTCGCGGCGAGCGTTCGACTCGCGCGTTTTATGTGCGGCCCGGGGCTGCGGGCGGCGCGGGGCGGGCGGCGGGCGCGCGGCACATTTCAACGTTTAGCTGTCACCAGTTTTTTTCACCACCGCCCAACACCGTAATCTTCAAATCTAACTGGCAGTAAAACTGAAATAAGTTTTGTACGTCTGCTGTGACCCGCGGGCCAGCAGTCAACGGACCCGAGTCTGTTTTCACCTTCAAACCAGTTTGATTCTTTAACGCGCCAATATTTACATGTGTTTATTGTTGCTCAGTGAAGGAATAGTCCTACAAATATAAAGTCTTATATGTGGGTAAATAAACAGCATTTTTTTCTAAATCAATGATTAAGACTATCACACAGTAGATTCAAAGTATATGAGTATCTGAGAAAAGTACCTACTCCAAGGAAATTTAGATGTATTAGGTTGGGGGAAAAGTTTCTTCGCATTTTATATGAAAACTCGAGACTTCCTTTTCCAAAGTTTATTTACATTTAATTACAGTATATATACATATGTACCATTTTGTTCGATGACTTTCTGCCATCTTGTAGGTAGTGCCATGATCCCGTTGCTGTAGAAATTGTAGGAATTATGATTAAAAAAAACGTGGTAAGTGGGTAGGTAGTCCTCTCTTGTTATTAACATAACACTGCCTAAATAATTTTGAAGGGACCGAAACAGGTGGAAATCTGAAAATGTCAGGGCTATAATATGGTGGATGAATGAACACCTCCGAATCAAACTCTCATAAGTTTTGCTGAGTGGCTAAAGACGTGTGTGGTCTAGCGTTATCGTGATCAAAGAGCACACCCTTTCTATTGATCAATTCCGGCCGCTTTCTCTCAACTTCTTGCTTTAATCTCATTCGTTGTTGGCAGTAGAGATCCGAATCAATGGTTCTGCCCGGCGGTAAAAGCTCACAATGAGCAATGCCCTTCCAATCCCACCATACACACAGCTTCACCTTATTGCGAGTTAACCCAGGTTTTGCCACAATCTGTGAAGCCTGACCGACCTATGACCACAACCTTTTTCATACGTTCTTGTCGTATGTGATCCACTTTTCATCACCAGTTATCAATCTCTTCAAAAACGATTCGGTTTCTTTATGTCTCAATAAATAATCGCAAATGAGTATACGGTTCATTAAGTTTCTTTCAGTGACTTCGTGTCTCACCCAGATATCGACCATTATTGTGTTAGTCTAACTAAAGCCAGTTATTATTCTGAGCTGAAAACAACATTTTACTGAGCAGCAGAAACAATTATTTTAAACTAGCTTTTGCCCGCGGCTCCGCCCGCATAAAAAAGTTTTTCCGGGATAAAAGTCCCGGTTTATATTTTCCCGGGATAAAATGTAGCCTATGTGTTAATCCAGGACGTGATCTACCCGTGCGCCAAATTTCATCGAAATCCGTTCAGTAGTTTTTGCGTGAAAGAGTAACAAACATCCATACATCCAGACATCCAGACAACCATACATACATACATACATATATATACATATACACTCACGCCTGTTATCCCCGAAGGGGTAGGCAGAGGCGCAGCTAGTGCACCCACTTTTCGCCATCTTTCCGTCCCATGATGTGATAGGGGGCGAGCTTATCGCCATATCGGGCACAAATTCCAGACTTCGGGCTGATACTGAATAGAAAAACTCAATACCACTTTGCCCGACCCGGGGATCGAACCCGAGACCTCAGCTTTGCAGTCGTACTGTAATACAACTACGCCACGGAGGCAGTCTTACATCACGGAGACATCCATACATACTTAGAAACTTTCGCCTTTATAATATTAGTAAGAAGTAAGATACAACTCTGGGCACTACATACATGTAGAAATGGGTAATTAATCGTTAAGTTAGTGGCAATAAATACATGAGTAAAGTGCGCTATCTGACAAGGGCCGTACCTCAGCCGTCCACACTATCTGCAGATGACCGCAAGCAGTTTTATTTGAATATTGACGTCAACGCATGAATTAATCGGGTGGCGGAAACATGTATGAACTACGAGTAAGAAACTCAGTTTGTACTGCACAGTCTTAAACAACAGTTGTTAAGGCACCATAATCATATTACAGAGATTTTCTTTCTAGTGTTATATGAATGAAGGTGTTTTTGTTGGCTTTTTCTTTAAGTAGCAACAGGTGGACATGATTTTTACACTAGAAACTGTGGGCCGAAGTCCAAATAATGTAAATTCCGGGAGTCCTCTCAAGCAAAACCTCAGGAAAAGGCTATATCATAAGCTAATTATAACAAGATATTTATGGGTATAAATCAATGGGTAGTATTGCGAATGCACTGCGCCCGCGTCAGTACTGTGCAGACCGCTTATTTATGTACTGCGGTCTTTATCGGTAAAAGACCACACACGCTGCGACGCGATTACAACGCTCGATTGTCATGTATTGAGCAATAGAAGGAAATAATATCTATAATATGTATAAGCAGATAATGGAGGTTTCACATAATATTAATATTAACAAGGTGATTCTAGAACTAATTTTAGTCAAAATTTGTTGGCTTTTTTCTACAGTTTTAGACCAGTAATTTGTCATCGTTAGATATTTTTCTATAGACTTGCTTACTTACGAGCATAATGCAGTGCTTTTCAGTACCTACTTTTAACCAAGTTCAAAAAAAAAAAGAAACAATATAGATAGATAGAAAAAATATAGAAACAAGATTTTAATTTGAATATTTTATTTTGTTTTTCAATAATCTTAGTTGATAGTGTCCACAAAGGCTGTCGGAGGCATAACACGCTCATAATTTGGTTGATGATATAGGTAGAACAACAAAATCTCGGTGAGCAGATGCGTCCGACTGCGTTTTTGAACACTGTCAACTAAGATTATTCAAAAACAAACGTGTGCGGAATCGGTCTCATACAATTTAATACTGCATATTGACTGTCGTCTGCCGTCTGCCGCATCCTGCGGAATCACAGCTTTAGCTATCACAAGTCACAACGCTTAATATCTGGTTATCCGCTCGATCAATTGCCTAAAAAAATATGCCTATAATTACAACACCTACTGACGATGTAAGTGTTTACTAATCACTGCAATACGCACTTGTACAAACATGTTTGTTGACCCCGCGATCCTGTGACACCTACTGCGCGGCGATTCTCGGAACCGAGCGCACACCGCTGACCTAAGACCTGACTATCATGACGCTCTATTCGCGCACGGTGCCGCCGTGGCGACGCAGTGGCGACGCAGTAGCGGGGCCGTGCAGTTTAACTCTTAACCAATAGCTATAATATTAGGACCCAGTGGAGGTTGCAAACATTTTTTTCTTCTTTCCTCTTATCATAGGAACGCCCTTCTTTTTTTTTATTCCTTCCCCACTCCTTCCTCTCAAATCTATGCAGATATAAGTTCTAAGTAACAAAGGATTGTACTCGTTATTCTTGGATATTAAGCGTCTTGTTCCGCAGACACTATAAAATTATTAATTTCTTAATAAATTTAATGGCGCACTATCAGTTAAAAGACTTTACATTCTTAATTAAAATTTCAGTGTTAAGTTAGAATATACTCTTTATAGGCGCAAAACGGGATATGTAGGTATAAAAAATAATAATAATAAAACTCAAAAATTCTGACGTAACAAACATAAATAATGATGAAATCGATTCGTTTATAATCTTCGCAAGTTTTACCACATCTCTTCTTACCGATCGCCATTCGTTACGTGCGATTTTCATAATAGTAAGGGGATAGACACCGTATCAAAAGCCTTTGCGAGATCCAGAAATAACGCTCAACATTTTTACGTTAATCTAAATTAATTGCAATAAAGTTACTAACATTTTGCACGGCATCGGAGGTAGAGCTAGCACTGCGAAATCTGAATTGATTATTGGAGAAATTGCTGTTATTTTCCATATATTTAATAAGTCTAGATTTAATCGTTTTTTCTAAATTTTGGAAATGGCTGGCAACAGTGAAATGGGTCTATAATTAGTCTTAAAGACATTTGGGAAAATACAATATGAAAACATTGCTTAAATATATAAGTAAGGGGTGTAATAAAATGACTTTTAAATTGTTTCAGCAAACAATTAGAAATTTTGTCCCATCCCACTGCACAGTCGGATTGAAGACCCAGGTTCAGATTTTGAACCTAGTCGCAATCAAATTTACCAAAAGAATACCTTAAAAAGACATACAACACATTAAACTTAGAAGTCATGAAGTCTGGCAAGCATTATTGCAGCACTTTTTTTAATAAAGAATGGATACCGAAATGATATCAACTGAAAAATAACTATGTATGTCATTGAAGAAATTCAAAATTCAAATTCTATTAAGTATTTAACTTGTTGCAGAGAAAATTTCACTATTATGAAACTAGAGTTGCTGAAACAATTCAAATCATTTATTCAGTAATTAGGCCCCTAAGGGCACTTTTACACGTCATTTTTCACAATGTTGTTATACTAAAAGATTCTACCGGATGTTACATAATTCCCGGCAATTAACTACTTCAATTATTCAGGCTAATAAGACGCTTGTATGTTTTTGATTACCAAAAAAAATAAAGCAGTATCAATCCGAACAGATTCATGCATAAAAAATAGTATTATAGATAAACATGATTTTTTGGGTATTTACACAAGATAGCTCTGCCAATTTAAAGATAATCCTTCAGTTATCAGCAGGCATGTGACTCGAGGGTCCGATATCACGTCCTTTAACGCGCCGCCTCACCTCGAACCCGCGAATAAACCTTATCGCACTCTTGTCCTTACCTAAACCACAACAACTATCCAACTTATCTTTGCACCTTTTATATACCTTAACGCCTCGCTATAAAGGCCATATTTGACTACATAAGACACCAAGTAGTATGGTGAGTATAAAAATGCTGGGACACACGGACGGCCAAGATGATCTAAATAGGCGGGCTCCGTTTTATAGAGGTGGTTGATTGCGTGAAATTTCTTTTAGTTTCCATAGCTGGGTCCAAGCGAATGGCGCTTAAGGACACGCTGGGTTTTACAGCCGTATACAAACATTCAGGTATGTTTTTGTTCGACTGAAACTGAAACATACTATATACATATAAGAGTATCAGAGGTCAATGACTTTACCCATGGGACCTATAAAGTCTTTGTCAAATCGGAGGTACTGAGGTTATCAACAGAATACAATGAACGCAAGTGTGTTACAATTTACAGGTTCCTTAACGCATACTTTAAAATTGAGTTATCCACGCACATGTGGCATCAAATTGTCGAAACGCATCGTGTGAGGGACAGAGGCGACCGCAACGATAACTCACCGGCGCGGTGTGGTCCGAGACCCGTGCCGCGGGGATATATGTGGGGAGAGGTGGGTCACGGGAGATGGTCGCAGGTGCGCCCAACGCAACACTTCCGAGTCAACACCTTTTCAAATACTCATACTTAATATCAGCTATTACTGCATGGGCATCTTCTTCTGTTGTGGGAGTAGGTCATAATACGTGCAACGCTGGCCTATTAAGAATTGTAGTGGTGGTGAGTTTCATCTATTTTTTTAGCATAATATCAATTGTGCTATGACTTTCTACGTCATATTAAATTAGCTTTTTACAGTAACTTCGTCCGGGTAAGTGTTAAATAGGAAAAGGTGTCATCATTTAAGTTCAAACTATGACCGTATTTGTCCTATTTATAGTATACAATACTACAAAACCAGAAAGACATAAAAATTCGTTATGACTGAAACTGTTCTTTGATTACGTACACGCACCAAACGTCTAGATGATGAATACAGTTGTGGTGTAGTGACCCCTGCCTTGAAGACAAATGTGTGGAGGGGGGGGGGGGGGTTGGAACGCGAGCTGGTCGCAGGTGCGCCGACCACACCACCTCGGGTGGTCGCCGCGTGTGCAGCTAATTGCTCCCTTACAACATCTATCTGAACATCGTAATTAAGGAACAAGGTTCCCAAGGGAGTACAGCATTATTAACGGAGTATTTAATATCCATCTTTAAATTTGAATTTATATTGTTACTTGCAATTTGTAGAATAATGTTAGAAACTGATTAGATACCAATAAAAGACTTACGCTGAGTTTCTTGGTGCTTCTTCTCAGTTCAGCAGGCTTTTCCGAAGCACTGGTAGAATCTTTCAGTCGATAGAAAACATTGTAAACAATGACGTGTAAAAGTGCCTTTAGGGGCCTAATTACTTGATAAAGGGGCCTAATAAATGATTTCAGTTTGAGTACTAAGGTTCATCTACGATATTCTAAGACTCTTAAGAAAATTTTGATTTAAATGTCAAAAGCGTTGTATCAAGGACTGTTTACGCATACGGGTAGTTAGGTACTATCGGGCGAGCATTTACTCAATTGTATAAAAATCACAATATAAAAAAAAATTTGAACATTACAAAGGTAAATTACAGTGCGGCGCGTAGTAAGAAGTACGCAACCTTATCACATACTCAGTTATTACGTCACTATCTCCTAGCTTCGTCATAGTAAATAAGTAAATAATGGTTATATAGTGGTTACATGCGTTTATCCATAACAATGACGTTCTCGTTATTACCTAATATGACGCTTTAGTTTCAAACCGCAACAACATCATACGTAATATTAGACGAATGTATTTATACAAAAAATAGAGCGTCGTAGAGCCTAACATTTTAAGCGTTGGACATAGATTCATAATTTTTATACTAAAGTTTTGAAACAAATCCAGATAGGAATTAATATTAAAAGCGTACACACATAACTTTTGGAAAAGGCAGAGGCGCGTGTCCTTGGGTTTTGAACCTGCGGACATTCGCATCGGCAGTCTGTTCCACTCCCAACTAGGCTATCGCCGCCTAATTTTGTAAATACAGTAATTTATGAAACTAGTCGCATACAGTCAATTTAGTATCTGCGCACTTGGACTTGTAAAAATAAAACGCGCGATTATAAACACGTTACGTGTTGTTCGGCGGGCAGCCGGTCGAGAGGCGAGGGGCGAGGCGCGGGGCGCGGGGCGCGGGGTGTGACACGCCGCGACAACTTTGTCGCGTGTCGCCCGCGTTAATTGTTGTTTGTAATTTGTTCGCACCGGGACAGGCAAGGTGATATTTTAGCGTGTGCAGAGTCGCAGTGGACGCAATAAAATTAGTCACTGGGGGACATTACCTATACATCTAAAGTACTATATGTTTAAAGGGTCTCTTATGAGTAAGGTAGCTGTATGGGTACACATCGCATTGTCCAATTATGTAGCCAACGAGTGTATGGACACTTAAACTTTGAATCCAATGAAAATATTGGATATTTTAAGGATGTCTGATATCTGGGGTGAATTGTGAAAGAACTGCTTTAAGATTAACTTTTCAGAACAGCGACCTGTTGCGTTGTCATTATAGTTTACAAAATTTACTTGCCCAAACCTAGTATATCTAAAAATATGTTGAATTGTTGATTATGTAATTGTTTCCGTAAAAGTCGAATTATCTGTGACCAAATTTGGCATCACCTTAACGAGCCAAGCTGAGTAATGCCGCTGAAACAATAAAATTATATTCATTGTTAATATTCTGAATCATACATTTTTAAATCCTTGTCATCCATCCATAATTCTTTTCAATTAGTAAAGCTTATCTAAAACCTATAAACAATTTCTCCTTTGACCTTTCTATAACTAATAAAAAATAATTATCAACCTCCAAATCGCTCCCACTTTACTAACCGTGACACGGATTTCAGTAAAGTAAAAACACAAGTGTATGTTTTCAGCCGGGGGTCCGGCTCCCGCGACCGCCGCTCGTTCCGCGCCGACTACCCACATTTAAATGTAAATGTGCAAACTTGCACGCGAGTTTTGACGGCTACCTACGCACATAATTTTCGTTTGTCCAAGTAATAAATTACTCGGCACGTCCGACCCCCTGTTGTGATTTGAATATGATTAAATCTAAATGTTGTCTTGCTCTGCGCCAACTTTTCAATTCTATTTGTACCTCAAAACGTTTTAGGGAAATTGGAATTGAGAACATTTTGAGTATATGCTTTTCATGGCAGAATGTAGGAAAACTAACAAGTGAGTTACCTACTACCATGTGATTTATTTCTAGGTCCGTAGTGAACTCTTGGTTAGGAATGAGCATAGTGAATATGGAAGTAATGTCTTTGCAAAAATTATTTACAAAAGTAGGGGAGACCGGGGATGGTTGGCGATAGGGGCAGGATGAATAACAGTCAATAACTCGAGCTATTTTAAAGTGTTGCGTCGTCTTGGTATACACGAAAAACCGTTAACTGTTTACGAATCTTCATCGCAAACGCGGCACCGCGGGCACACGTAATCCGGGAGAAAAAACGATTTATCGAAAAATGATACCTATGAGTAATTATTTACCTCTTAATATTATTTGTATTGAAGCCTTTATACTCAATGTTAATTACTTTCGAGCAATTTAAAGTAAGAGTTTGGTTATTGATGATTATTTTAGTGTATTTTTTTTAATATTTTGCCACGGTTTTGAGGTACTTACACGTGGTTGAAAATTAAAAAAGTTGTTTGGGGCTGGTAGACAAATTTTATATTGGGGCTAGTTGACTACCTAGAAAATGTACCACGTAGTAATCCAAATATTCTTCACATGGAATAAAGTGAGTTTTTTTGTCAATTTTAACAAAAGTTTGTTATTCCAAAACCATGTGAATTTACAAGAGAATAACTAATCGAAACAGCCATCCTCTGCTTGTGGCAGGATTTTTATTTCCGCCCTTATAACGAAAATCGTACAAAAAGTGACAAATTATATGTTTATTATGTAAATGTTGATGATATTTTGTCTCAATTAGACATAATGACAATAGTAAATAAATACTTGTAGTGTTTTCTTTTATTTTATTGCCGTATTTTATACCAATTACTTCGCAGGTCAATTTACCCCTAATGAATAGTCCACCGACCCCAGGCATGGGGTAGGTTGACTTAATTTTCTCGTTCCACAAAATGGCTTTTGTACACTATGTTATAAACAATTGCGAGGTTTTTGGTGTTTCTTTCGAAAGCTTATTAGTGCACCTATCGAACTTATAGGTTTTTTTAACGTTATATACTAAAACCATAAAAATATAGGCGTCCAAGCAGAAATTTGGTCAACTATCCCCGGTCTCCCCTACAACTCTATACAGCAGAGGAGAGATATGATAACACCGTAGATGATCCACCAACCAAATATAAATTTAATTCATACTTTTTATTAACAATGCTGCGATATAACTAAACTACATAATATTGGAACAAACCCATTAGACGTTAAAATGAATACAAAGTTTTGGATTTTATTGTCAACAGACCTTGCGTTAACGAGTCTGGACAAACTATAGAGAAGTCAAATTCGCTCGACCCAATTCGCAGATGAAATTCGACCATTGTTGGAACTAGAGGGCGCACATACAAATCTGTGTGATTTAACGTATTCGCAAAGCAGAGGTAGGGCCCTTAATAGCCATTGAAACTGAACAGAAACGTGAGTGGACAAATTGGATCGGACCGGGTCACGATAAGGGCCCGCCAAGGAAAGGGAAACGTCCATAAACAACAGCCGACTCGGACCCAATTAATAAAGCAGCCAACACTGAAGTAGCGCAATTAATTCTGTGCCTTCGTAGATTTTAATAGTTCACATAAATCAGCGCGCGACCGGCGGGCGGCGGCGCGGCGGGCGCGGCGGCCGGTAGGTTAATCGCCGTTTAATATGCCGGACCGGACTATCGCTAACTTACTACAAATATATTGCCGCCATCAACAGATAAAGCACGGCACGTGATCCGGACCTGCTACGTTTACACATTATTTTTCCTTATTCGCTATTGGCACCCAACATGGTGTTGTGTGTTTATCAACAGTAGTCTGTCAAGGCCCGCGACGGACACCGGTGTCCATATACATAAGGTTTTCTCATACATCTATATATAAGCGGGCCTTGATAACAAATTTGATTCAACAAAATAAATATTGATATAATATTACTTATCTTATTTGTAAGATTATAAAAAGTACGCCAGATGTATTGGCACATTATTTATTTTGCATTTATACCAGTACAAAATTAATTCAATGGAAACCTAATAAAATGAAATTAAAGCGAAATATCATAAAATCGTATAACACAATTGAATTTGAAATGAACCGCAACACAGAACTATGGGCAATATTTAATCAAAGTCAAATGTACCCAACGCAGGTGTCTGTTCAATTACCAACAAAGCATTTAATGCACGGACCGGACACTTCCCAAATTCAATTGAAGCCAGACTTCAGTTCTCGTTAAGTGGTTATATTCTCTAACGGCCGAGAGGACGGTCGCTGGACACTAAACACAAGGTGCGAGGGAACCGGCAGGGGCGTGCGGGGCGCGGGGGGGGGGGGGGGGACAGCGAGGCGACGACACCTCTGGATATTGAATTTGCGGCGGCGGGCGAGTCTCAATTGTTATCTGCCGCTGCAAGGTCGTCCCCGAATTGCCCCTGCCAGGTACTACAGCCCTTTCTTTTACCACAGGGCTGGCACTTCTTAAAACTATTTTCAAATATTCTCTATTTTTATAAATGTATCACGTAACACGAACAATAAAATAAATATTTGTAAATTTCAGTATTAAGTAAATTTAAAATGGCTTCAAAAAGGAGAGTCATAGCATGCTAAATACTTTGCTTGTAATATGCAATTCAAAGCACCACAAGGTGGTTCTCTATCGAACCATCGATCCTGTTGTTGCTAAAATAGTACTTAATAAAAATTCCGTCATTTTGTCTATATTTATACAATTGAAATAGTGATGCATCTCTTATATATGATTATTGCCTACTTATAATAATATATATTACAGAAAGCCCGATAGATTTTTTTGCATTTAGTCTCTAAAATAGAACCACACAAGGATTTACAAACACAAAAAATATATTCAGACTAGCTTTTGCTTGCGGCTCCGCCCGTGAGAACGTTATTCCGGGATGAAAATATTTTCCCGGGACAAAATGTAGCCTATAGCATTCAGGAGTAATGTGTTTTCCTACTAAAGAAACAATTTTCAAAATCGGTCCCGTAGTTCCTGAGATTAGCGAATTCCACCAAACAAACTTGTGGCCACCACAACTTGTAAACGAAACTGTGGGGCATTCAACGATTAATATAAATGACAAAAATTTTACCTTCCACATACCAGATGCCGGCTGATAAGAAAATTAAAGGCTCGCAAACAATGCAGCTTTCAACAGTACAAGTGACCAAAGAGGTTCGCTGGCAGCACCAACACAATCGACAAGCAATATTTGTTTTATTTTATAAGTGTATGGGAAATCGACCAGACCTTCAGATGGTGTTAAATTGAGGACTGTATCTACCACTCACCTGCAACTGCAGCACCGTTCGTTTCCCTGGGTACCCAGCGTTGGTGAATGGCCATAGGTTGCTGATTGCCGCCAAGTAATGCACCACACGTATCACTAGTTTATTCTTGGAATAATGTTAATGTTTGGAATATAAGACACAGCGCGCACAGAACTACGTTGCGTTCGAAGCGGTTGCTTTTACGGAAGAGAAGAGAACGTCTGTATTGCACGTTCGGGGTGGCAGCACTTGTCGCTGCTTAGGATGCGTTCGAATTTTGTGGCAGATACAGATCCGTTCATAATAGAAAGTAAATAATTGTATGCAGTAGTATTGTGCCAGCATTACCTAATTGTAAATTAATAAAAGTACGGAACAATAAGCATTAAGCATTTTATTTTATTCTCTCACAAACTTTTCATAATTCATATACACTCGCATAATCTGTAGGTACTCGGTCGCATACATCACATTGAATCCATCTCTGAATTTCATTTCTAAGTGGGACGCTATACTCTTCAAACTCTTCAGCTTTATATTGGTATAGATTAAGAAAAAATTACAAACATAAATAATTCGTAGTTCGATTTCCAATCAGTGGCAACCCTACACGGCTCGCAACAGCGGTCATTGGTCAATTTATTTCTTGCGCAGCCCGGGCCGCAGTTATCATGATTGAATTAAGTAAGGACCGCAGTCGTGATTTAAACCTCCGACACACGCGGCCGGAAAAACAGGAACTTGGAATTTTAATCGTGGGAATGTACGGATGCCCATCCGTTTGGCCGACCGGAGTTTACTTAAGGTTAATTTCGATGAGTTGATTTGGCGTTAGTTTGCGATTGAGGTCGACCTTTATCGTGATTGTCAGGAAACAAATTCCGTTCGATTTGGGGTGATTTATTTGTGTTCTACACTTCAATGTTGCCAAATGCTCGGTGTTAACTTTTACTCGTAGCCGAACACCGGTGTGCTACGAGTACAAAGTAGATGCGACTCCGATGCAACGGGTATCTCAGGTGCGTGATTTGGGGGTGGTGCTCACCCCAGACTTGACCTTTCGTAGTCATATTACCGATATATGCAGGAAAGCATATCGGAATCTTGGTTTTGTTTTAAGACAATCCAAGCATTTCACCCATATCACTGCCGTTAGGGTACTATATGACGCTCTGGTCCGGAGCCACTTAGAACATAGCGGAGTCATATGGTCTCCGCACGAAGCAAAGTACGCGGCCATGTTGGAAAGAGTCCAGAACAAGTTCACGAGGCACCTGTACTGGAAACTTTATGGGGTATATCCGCTATATCCACTGATGTACCCCACATTGTTCGTACTTGGTATGGTCGGGTACAACGAGCTGAGGGTGCGGCGCGAGTTCACCCTCGCGTCGTACCTGGTGAAGCTATTGCGTGGTGTCGAGCATAATCCGGGGGTACTGCGCCGCCTGTGTCTGAGCGTGCCGGACCGGTACGTGTGGAGGCGGCGCTGCCCGCCGCTACTGGCGGTGCCGACGGCTAGGACCAACCTCTTAGCCAAGACGCCTCTCACCCGAGCCATTAAAACTTTAAATGAGGTGCATGTCAAAACAGATGTTTTGTCATGTAACTGGAGTGAGCTCGCAAAAATGTTGTTATATGTTATTTGTTATACTTAGTTTAATTTATGTTAAGTGTATATTTGTTTTATCGTTTGTATATAGTTATAGTATATAGTTGTATATTGATGTTATTTTGTAATAGTCCCGCCAGTTCGAATTGGGTATATCCTGTCATGACTGTGTGTGTTGAATAAAAATAAATAAATAAATAAATTTGTAACTTGGGGTGATTGGGTTTCATGGTATTTCAAAGTCAGCCTTGGGCGTTTTCAAACCGACTTAAAAAACGGAGGTTCTGTATTCGATCCGTATGTGTGTAAGTTTGTATGTCCGTGATTTTCTCAAAAACTACTGATCCGATTTGGATGGGCGTTTTCGTTATTCAAATGTATATTTTTCAGGGAAAGTTTTGGTTTATAATTTATTAGAACCTGATGAAGATCTTCGGAGATAGACAATGGAACTCTTCAATAATTAGTTATTGCAGAGTTCCATTGTCTATCTCTCGGGTCATCTGCTGTTAGCAGCAGATGACCCGCGAATGCTGCAGTCGTATATTTGTTTTAACAAAAAATAACACTGACTTCAAAACCACTACAAACCAAAAAATAATTTAAATTTATACAACGTACGATAACAATGTTCAAAAACCACCTTTTTTTGAAGTCAGTTAATGAACAATTGAAAATTGTTTTCGTAAATTTGTTCGCCTATTTGCTGAGCTTAGCTGGCAATTTAAATTAGGCACCGACTCCAAATATTAAATACGTGTATAAAATTAAATTATTTTTTTGTTTCTAGTGGTTTTAAAGTCGTTTTATTTTTTGGTAAAGTTTTTTATTGAATGATTTATGTTTCTAACTACAATAAAAGTTAAAGTACTGGTATCTAATAATTTAATTGATAAGCAAATAGGTCCTTAATAAGTTAAGCTAAAATGCATTACGAAATCATTTTTCAGAGTCCATTTATAAAGGTTCTCTGTTGAATTGCATAAATGTATTTGTAATAATATTATTACGCATCTTAGCCTTAAGCCTAAATATCAATGTGCATAATAATCATTACGCATAATTGTTTTAGCATAAAATAAAAAAAGCATAAACACAAAAAGCACGACCATCAGAACGACTAACGTCAAATAGCATAGATATCAAAAGTCATAAAAATAAATAAGCATCATTCATGTTTGATTTTGTCTGAGTTGGAAACGCGCTAAAGTCGGTTCTGGAACTCGCTGGCCGCTGACGTGGCACGCTCGCTTCGCTCGCTCGGCTCGTGCGGTGGTTCGTGTGCACCTAACACACTCGTCGCTTCGCTCCTCGCTAACCTAATTTATTCTTAATACATATTATGCAAAATGTATATAAGTCTAATACAAATTATTTAAGCTAAAATTATTCCAATAGCTTGTTATGATAAAAAAGTAGGAGGACAAAATATTACTATGCGATAGCACTATTATGCCAATACATATTATGCAAAGTCAAATATGCGAAAAAATAATCGTTTAAAAAAATAAGCGAATCAAAGGGATCCCATTTCTAAATGAGGTGAACTGTAGTTTTAAATTTACTAGAATATCAAAATGCCTAAAATATTATAAAATATGCCACCTGTACAAATTATTCAAAGAAATGACTGTTCTTATATTTGCGCAATTTTAAGGTATCCGTTGTAACCCTCAGTTATAGCCAACAATACTTTGTTTTTCTGACATTGTGAATTTTAACATACGACGTATAAGTTAAAAAAAATACATAAATCAATTTAGTTACTTTATATTATACTGTTTTTATTTTCGTGTAGCGCCGTAGCACACGGCACCGTAGTTCGTAGCCGCGTAGGTAAGCCTTTACTACGGCGTAGCGACCGCAAATCCGGAGGTTGTGCATTGTATCTCATCGGCTGATTAGAGGTGGCTTAACACTTAAAGCCCTTTGCTGTTAAAGTTCAGGCAATAGATAGCTGAAATCTTATATTTCTTTGAAATAAAAATTTGAATAATGACGTTAGATGTATAAACTATAAGATAAAGACAGCTTCTGCAGCGGAAAGGACAATGAGACAGCCGTGGAACCAGGCCACAGATTCGTTTCTCGAATCGGAGCAAATATTTTCCTATTCTATAATAACGAATGCCCTCAAGTTTCATTATAGCTGTACCCAATGGATGGGTTGTGCCCATGGTTTATAATGTTAATTTTATTGTGAAATCAAACCCATGCCTAAATATTGCATACACTTGGGTTATTAATACAGAGTGGCACTCAATCTTGTATAACATTAGTATATTTTACTCTGAACTAATAACATATTTTATAACAGTAAACAAAACTATTAAAGTACTAGTTATTCTCGCACGACAGTCACATGGGCCTCGAACGCAGAACACAGTGAAGTAATAAGTACGACGAGATATATTTCCTGGAGGCATATTTATTTTGTTCGTAAAAATGTTTTATTTTATATCCTACTAATATTATTAATGTAAAAGTTCGTGGACATGTTTTTTGTTAGTAAATCTATACTACGTTAAATAAATTACTTACATTAAATATGATAGTGAGACAAAGCCCCAGATTTAAAGAGCATGGTAAAAGTTTTATTCTTCGGAAAGTACTTTCAAGCTGGCAGAAACATGAAAAAGTTTAAGTCCTGAGCATAGAAAATCTATAAGAATCCATGATGTGAAATAAAAAAACATTTCATTTATGAACTTAATTCATAAAGATGTCACAAAATTGAAGCCATTCCACTGGTGTGCACTTTATTTCTCAGAAAATCAACGTGATGCTACACTTGGTAAGTAATGTTGGCGAAAACCCTTCGCTCCGACCAATAATTAATTATTTACTCTTAAAAATTCATGTCGATCCGCCAGTCCCTTACTGCGTGATTTTTTTCACTGTAACATTAGTAAGGGAGTATGAACAGATATAGGTACATTATGTTAGTAATAATGCTTTTCTCTGTACGTCGATGTATCTTCCAAATAATACATTGTGCCTACCATCACATCACGATACACGCGCCTTTGCTAAGAACATGAAGTATTGCCTCGGAGCAATTCCATTGATTACGAAGATCGGCTCCAAGACACGCAGATTATGTCTCAAGCTCCATATTACATGCGCAGGACTGCAGCTTAACCACATTAAATAACATGCGCTGTCGCGTGTGTTTCCAAAAATGTTGTTACAATGCCACTCGCATGCAACTCGCTTTCTATCCAATAGTGACAGTTTACCAGCATATCAAGTTCCAACAACTCAAGTTACTAACTCAAAACCTAAATGATTATTGGTTGCCTACATTGGACAACCGTTTGTCACCAGTCCTTAGTCAAAATATATCGCTATTCAAGCCTCTGCTACAACATAGCTCCCTTATACCATCAATGACCTGCATACTTTCGATCACTACATTTCGCTCATCATTTTAAAACGGTAAAATTTACAACTAAGCATACATTCGCGGTTCTTATATTTTTATGAACAATCATCGATTTATTGCAAGTAAGCATATTAACATATATACAGATTGTAGATAGAAGAGGAGCATCCATCGGTGCCCACGTCAATGGCAGCATTACATCAAATTATTCCATTCCATTTTAGACGAAATGTATACAGAGCAAACATGAAAAGAGAACAAAATTAAGCATTACTGCGGGACGTAAGGCACGAACGACAGCGGGCGCAGAAGGCTGATGTCAAGGACCAAAAATTTTCTTTTTTTCATTTACTTTAGACACACAGAATACAATCAAAATATATATTAATGACTGTAGCTCGGGTTAGTACTTAACATAGATTGCACTCTAAAATTTGTGCCCAAATCATTACTACTACGTACGATGTGTTAATATTTAATTATAATAACTGTAAAGATTAAATTAATAATTATAATGCATCATTCCTGCACTGTTCATAATCATCTATAAATATAGATAATCCCACAACAATATAAAGAAACGAGTCTTTAGCCTGACGTCAAATGCCTTAACTGTTCATAAACACTAAACTACAAGGATATTAAATTACAAAGCGCTGCAAGGCGCTGAGGTTCGCTCGTGAACTTATGACATTAGAGAATGTATGTACAGCCACATAAGTAAGTAAACAAATTCAAAACTTCAAAACGCTTTTACACTTTTGTGTTCTTACGAATTTTAGTATTTTCTTCACAAAATGAAATTAAATGAATTTACTTCACACAAACAAAAAGAATTGTTTTAATTGAACTTGACGCGTATAGGTAATATGAAATTTTGAAATTTTTCAGCGACTTATGAGGATGACTGTCCATTTTCCCATAGTATTATGACACTAGCTCTCTGATAACTTATACTATGCATTACTATAGGGTATATAATATTGTTAGAAACTGAAGCGATTTGGATTTAAATAAAAACGATTTATCACAGATTTTACATAAACATTTATCACTGGTTTTACACAAAGACATTTAACAGAAATACTTTTCAAAGATATCTGCAACTAACCGACCAGTATGAAAGTCAAAGATAAACTTACTCCACTGCCACTGACATGAATGCGAGACTGAGCGCGAAAGAGAGCAAATGAGAGCGAATATCGATATGGCATCCTTTTTATACACCCAACTATCACTTCCACGATTCATTTGACATTTAGACTGAATTTAGTAACAGGTCACTCGAGACTATCCCGCCCTCACACCCGCCACTGCAACTCCTGTAAGCCAGGATCAGCAGTGGCACGCATTTTATGACACCGAGCGGTGAAGCTCGGCGAGTCTCAGGGAACACTAATAAATATGTCTGTAACCCGCAACGAAATTAATCAAAAAGAAAGATAGGGAGGGGTTGGAAAAATTAATTGTCCACTTCCCTCCATAGCAAAGCGGCAGACAAAAATAATGAACTAAGGAGGTATTCTAACCTCAAGTTTAGAGACGTTTACAACTAGAAAAGCCAGTTGTAAAGCACCACGGACAAAATTCAATGAAAGGGTCCTATAATATGAGCTGTCAAATTTGATTCCAATAATAGGTATGGCAAAAACGCCGGAAAGCACGGAAATTCCGTCTAGTCTCCACAAGGTCCATGTAGTATACAACCCCAGATGTTACTTGCATACTATCCAGCATGATGTTGCGCTCATCATGCCAAAGACCACACTCCCAAAGTACGTGATGTGCAGACTGTTCATACACGTAACCAGGTGTAGAGCATGGGCACACAGGAGAGTCAACCAACCTAAATGAAAATAGTTTGCCCTTAAAATTACCGTGGCCGGTAAGAAATTCCGATACACAATGATCAATTTCTAGCCAAGTTTTATTTAGGCGATCGCGAACGCATGGAAAGTATTTATATAAATGACGCCCTTTCGAGGATACGTCCCATCTATATTGCCATTCGTTTAAAAGCTCATTGTGTACATCAGTGTGCGGTTTAAATAATCTGTTGGTTCTTAAGAGCTCACGTGACGTAAGAAACCGTTTGTCCATATCCTCTCTGGTGGAGTAATACATAGCGGCACGACGCTGTACCTCCAAATCGACTGGAAGTACGCCCGCAAGGACAGGCAAAGCTTCCGTACTAACAGTTCTATAGTAACAGGTCAGTACGTTCCAAATACCGTTACAAATTACTGAATCCTAACACGGCCTCTCCTGGCGAAAGTCCGTCCTCGGGCTTCATCCTCCAGCTCCGAAGATCAGTCTCCAGAACTGGCAATGAAGTCGCCGGAATTTCTTCACTCGCCTCGACGCTGCAGGAGCCTCTTCATTGCACCTCTGCGTCCCAGACGTGCTTGGTTGATGCTCGCCGAAGCCACCAGGTGTTTCATTTTCAGAAGGCTGGGCGACGCCAGGAGCATCAGCCTCCTCAAACTTATCATTTGTATCTGCGCATAAAAAAAAACAAAGCACAAAAACATGTCCAAAAGATAACAAAACACAACCACCCAAAGTATGTTCCCACGTACTAGGATAACATACGAGCGCACTCCAAAGCAGCATCCAATAACATGAAACTATACCTCACTTGGAGTGTATCCGTCGGTCTGGTTAGCATGTTTGACTTAAGACAAAGGCTTTACCGACCGCAAGGTAAAACTTACCTAACTAACCTAGTGTCATGACCAGAGAGAAGTGATAGACACTGCTGTCAAATAGTTACTAAATTGAATACAATTCAGACAATGCTTATTTAAGTACAACACAAGTACATCTTATAGCTCGATCATTCCTGACACTCATGAAGTCACGTGGGAAATTTAAAACTTTTCAATTTCATCTTCAATTACAATTTTAACTTTAATTTCGAATTAAATTTTAACTTTCATTTCAATTTCGAATTCAATTTAAATTTTAAATCCAATTTCAAATTTAATTTCAAATTCAATGTCAAACCAAAATTTGTATTGGATGTCGTAACGCCAATCAGTATAAGAGTCTTTTCGTAGCTTAAACAGCGGCATTCTTACAAAACTTGTCACACAGAGACATTCAACACTATAGTTAGTTATAGACCAGACATCGGTCCCAAATTGGAAGAAGTCTCGGTAGGCACAAATTCCGCAAAGAAAGCACTATTTTGGAAGGAAATATGCAATTTGCGCATTACGGTTATGTTAAGTATGTTCTAATGTATTTTACATAAGTGTTTCGCTATTTCACGGTAGATTGAGTTACTGACGAACGGGTTCAAAATCTTTGTATGAAAATTTCCCCAATGTCCTCTCTGTATAATCTTAGAACTCTTTGTTGTCACATAAACGGTTTGCCAATAATTTTGTACTCAGATCAATCTTTCGAACAGCAGGTAATCATCGTAATTGTGGAAATAATTAATGCAACATATAACACTTAGCAGCGAATACTTAGTATTGAATACTAAACACACTGCATTATAATTATCTAGACTTATCCGTGGTCTAACACTGACTCAAGACAATCTATATCTGGCGTATGATAGCCAACGATTATCAGGATGAAAAAAAATTAATGAAAATCCTCCTAGCCAGTTTCGGCCACGGCGGCCAATCTCAACGGAGATCAGCCAGTTACGCAGGAGATATTATAGTGCACAAGTGTGTGCGCAATACACAGGGGCACTCGCTATTCCTTCACTCTCATAGTCCGGTGAGATGGCAATCCGACATGGCCGGAGAGAGAGATCAGGCGCAGGACCAACGGCTTTACGTGCTCTCCGAGGCACGGGGGTATCACACCGCCAACTTCCTGACTCCGAGCTGCGACTGAGTAAATTTTAAGATGGAAAAACCCAGTCACATTTTTTTTTTGGCTTGACCCGGGATTCGAACCCAGGACACCAACTGTGACACCATACGCAGCACATCTACCGGAACACTTGCACACCAACAGGAACGTTTGCACACCAACAGGAACTTTGCACATCAACAGGAACGTTTGCACACCAACAGGAACGTATGCACACCAACAGGAACGTTTCAACACCAAAAACAACGCTTGGGCACGAACAGTTCAATCGTGTTACACGTAAACACTTAATTGTTCATTCGAAGTCGTCGTCACAAACGTATATACGACGGCTATGTTGTATACCACACGACTATTTTTATTCACATTGCAGTCTAATTCTTATCCCGATATTACTCAGCGCAATTTGTTTTTCTTCACGTAAATTGCGGGTAGTCAAATATCTCGATCGTACCATGTATGTATTTCACATAGCGAACATATGTAGTGAGCACAATCTATTTCTGTGATTACATACCCTGGTATTCTTCCGTGCAATTAATTATTGTTCTCCGCGTTATATACGGGTACTGAAATATCTACGCAGTAGTAGCACATAGCGTAGGTATTTAATGCACACAATCCACTCGTATGGGCATAGATTCCGATCTCACTTCTGATTTTAGAAACTGAAGCGATTTGGATTTAAATAAAAACGATTTATCACAGATTTTACATAAACATTTATCACTGGTTTTACACAAAGACATTTAACAGAAATACTTTTCAAAGATATCTGCAACTAACCGACCAGTATGAAAGTCAAAGATAAACTTACTCCACTGCCACTGACATGAATGCAAGACTGAGCGCGAAAGAGAGCAAATGAGAGCGAATATCGATATGGCATCCTTTTTATACACCCAACTATCACCTCCACGATTCATTTGACATTTAGACTGAATTTAGTAACAGGTCAGTACGTTCCAAATACCGTTACAAATTACTGAATCCTAACAATATATACATTATTAAGGGTCTATGTCTCAGGATCATATGCCACGATAATTCAACAGGTGATACTTCGATGTGATGGAATCTGACAAAACTAGTGCGTCACAGAACTCCCATACAAGAGCTTAAAGCTAAGACCAAAAATAAGTAAAAAAAAATTGTAATGACTGTTTCTAGCTACAGAAGCGGTCATAGCCTAGTTGGGAGTGGAACTGTCGAGATGAATGTCCGCAGATTTAAAAACCCAAGGGCACGCACCTCAAATTTTTCTAAAGTTATGTGCAAAAGTATTCTTTGTGAATTATCGCTCGCTTTAACAGAGAAAGAAAACTTCGTGAGGAAACCGGTATACCCGAAGAGTTGTCTATAAGAATTTCGGAGGTATGTAAAGACTGCCAACCCGCAGGCCAGCGTGGTCGACTAATGTGTAAACCCTCTCAAGTGTAGAGGAGGCCCGTGCTCAGCTGTGGGCAGTATATAATACAGGGCTGGTATGGTATATAACAGCAATCAAATAGTTCGAATAGTAGTTTAATTAATTGTAAGTACACTGTATGCGGATTTTCTAACACGTAATCTTATGCAAGCAGCGACATACCTACGTATCTAATACACACTGTTAAGAACACTGCTTGTTTAGATAACATTTTATATAATATGCATTCTGGAATGGAATAGGTACTTCATACATTTTGATGTCAGAAACATGTATTAGATATGAACAACAATTAAATTATTAAGCCTTATGTTATAAATTACATTCAATCAACAATTACTTTTGTGTACATTTACTGGTTAATCCTCATTTATAATCTTTCGCTGACTATCTCTGGGAAATTGTTTTAAAAGTCAAAATGATGAGACGAACAAGTCGTTGACTTAATTGATACGCTATGACTCTCTGTATATTTATAAATCAACGCAAAACTTCGTTTGCAAATCATTGAATAAATCGGGTCTGCACCAACCAAGTGTTGTTATTGCTGAGGATTCTTATAAGGTTCAGTAACATTCAAGGCCATAGATCCCGCTACCGCCCACTGCCTAGGCCACTTCGCTATGATCCAGCAGGGCGGCGGGACCCGCGTGCGGACTGGCGGGGGTGCGTGGGGGGCGCGCGGGGGGCGACATCAATAATCCTCCTTGTTATTCTTATGCAAATGCCCACCGTACGATAATAAGTGGAACGCGAATCACCAGACGTTATACAGATTGGAAGAATTCGCTGACATCCGGCGCGGCGCACACTACGTAAATCTATGATGGCTGCGAGACTACAGCGTATGCATTGCGCGGCTCGTTCAACTTATCTTTATACTGAAAGCCAAGCATGTTACCATCAAGCAAGTCGTTTGATGGTATTGCTTGCCTACCTATAAACTTTAGATTGCTTCTCATTTGAAATTAGAAATGGCACCCCATGCCCCAACTTGACTGTGTGATATCGCCATATGGGCCAATAACAACGCTATAATATTGGAGCTCTTTATTCAGGTGCAGTATGGTGATATGCATATTATTATTAATCATGAGACTATACATTCTCGCTACAAAACTATAATACCAAAGTCATGGTATCATCTGCCACTGACATTAACTTTAAGTTTGATAATGATCCTTTACTTCATTATATCACAAATGCGACAGCAACTCCGTCTGTTTGTCAGTCCGTCTCTGATCTCTCTGTATATCGGTTACGCTTTAGAATGTATTGTTTTGTTGGTGTAGGAGGCATCAAGGTATAACTTTCCTTTTTGTTATAGTTCTTTATGAATAGTCACTACAACAAATTACCTCAATCGGCTCTAAAAGAATCTGTTAAGTTTCCACCCTGTGTGGCCACACATCGCGTGCTCCCGTACAAATCATCGCGTTAGTTCAAGTCACGATACCGATGCCGTTCGATATGTTGTGCCATCGCCACGTATCGCGGGGGCCGGCCCCATTTGTGACCTGCGAACTCGACTAATTAGGACGGGAATGTAGAACAACCGTATAAAAAATGTAACATATTTTTATCACTCACCGCGCACAAACAACAGATTATCTCGACCTTAATGTATCTCTTTAAATATTTCTCCGGAGCATGCGAGCTGCGCATTTGAAAAAAGGTGAAGATAACTAATAGGTCAAATATTTAAAAAGCAGAAAGATGATAAACGAAATTAATTGCCTTCAAGCATTCAAAAGATAAACTAAAAAAGAAATACTGACTGGAATCTAGATCCTGCCTTTGATTACTTCTAGAAACTTCCAATCCATTTATCAAACAGGCAAAGCGTAACCCTAATACAAAACTATATTAAATGTAGCAGTGATTGATGTAGTACTGTAGGTACTGACTCATTCCGATGATACGACGTATTTGCATGCTAATACATCCCCCGAGCACCTCCGGGGGTCGCACGCGGGGGCACACAAAAATTACCTATTCGTATTGTGTAGTGATCGGGATTAGTTGAGATCGTTGCCAAATAAAAGTGAATTGCCTGCAATACTCATAAATTAAGTCAATTACCACGACTTAAATGCGCTTGCAGTATGAGATTTTATTTAACTGTGTATTGGTTTTTATGAAGCGTGAAGAAGTGATTTAGGTGCTCGAGTTTCTCTTTAGTTGTCATTTTAGACTTTTCTACGTATTTTATCCTGGCACGAGAAGCAGTCCTACTACAGTGGGTCTCCGGTCGAGTAGTAGAATAATGTAAATACTATTTGTATCGATATTACGTCTTGCACACTGAAGGTAATGTGCATACTGCAAGAAGTTACATGAGGCCGTTGCTTATAAAGAAACATCCATAAAATTCGCGTATTTAAAAAAATCACTGACTATTACACATGGAACGAGGCCAGTATGAAAAATAACCTACCAGTAGCTGCACACTATCAAGCGTATGTGTGTGAAAGGAAGCGTACACACACACACACAGCCCGTACAGGTCGCGCTATCGCCGGCAGATACGTGGGGCCATAGGCCAAGGCACGACTCTGCGTTGTACTCACGATTTTCTGTTCGAGATATTACCAGTGACGTACGAGTATATGGTTATAAAAAACATTTGTAGTAGATGATTTATTTTTGGGAGGCGTTTGCATTAGGAAAGTTGTAGACGGATCGGTACCTAACGTGTCCGGTTATGACCAGTAATGTAAGTAGTAAGTAAGTTTAATGTAACAATCTGGAAAGACCTGAGGCAATACATTCACAAACTCAAAATTAAAGAAAACTTCTAACAGTAAACAAAGATATAAATAATAGCAGAACGTAAGTAACACACACACTCACGCCTTTTATCCCCGAAGGAGTAGGCAGAGGCGCAACTATTGCACCCACTTTTCGCCGTTATTCCGTCCTATGGTGTGATAGAGGGCGAGCCTATAGTAAGTAAGCTTGAGTAATTTACTGTTCAATGAGCATCATAGTCTATAACCCATAATATCCAACTCATCTAAGTAATTGTTAATGAGCTGGAGCAAGTCAAACAGGTGATGAGAAGCAGAAGAGGACTTTAGGTCTCAAGGCAGTCTCATTAACGATACACAAAATAACAGCATAGCGTCAGGCCGAGTTTTCCCACACACATTCTACTTAAAGGCTCAAGATGTGCTCATTTGAATTTTTGAATTATTTATTTAAAACATACCTATGCCGGTAAATGAGCAAGTGGAATGCCACACAGTATTTTATAACTCAAGATGCTCCATGGTGTTGCTACTGTTTATGGGTGTTCGTATCGCTTTCCAATAGGAAAAAAAAGTGGGTCGCCTGGTTTTAAATGATCGCCACATATAAACATCAAAGTGTTGCTTTACGATGGTTTCTTCTTTGTACTGTGGACTACATAGGAGACCTAGAGTTTATCAAACAAACACAGAATTTACAATATTCGTGTAGGGTTATACATATTCAACATCAAGAATTGTATCTCGCGGGACGAGACGACATAAGACTGATATAAAAAAAATAACCAGTCTTTCAATAAAATAATACATTGAATGTTATGTAGTCGCCGCGCCGGTGTCGCGCGAAGCATCAATGACACGGTACATACTGATAACCGACATACATGAATGAGACTGATAACGCACACACACACACAAAACACCTACAGCACGGACAAACGGGAATTTTACCTTATTACGTTAGATAAATAAAGTGAAACAATATTGTAAGACATTCATTATTAATAATATTTATTGGCTTCGGTAAGCCGTTGGTCGATATTTAATTTAGACTACTCAGTATGATGATTAGATCTGATTTCACCAATGGCATCATTATCTGAGAATTACTATACTAGGGATAGATAAAACATAACTACAGGATATAATTACTAATCCTCTGGGTAACATCTAACTTAATGCATCAGGAAAAGCTACGTCGCTTCTGTGGTAAGAAAGCTGTTTCAAGAAATACACAAATTTAATTATTATTTTTTTTACATTATTTTAACTTTATATTATTTTAACTGTAGGTATATAAATGGCTAATTGATTTAATACATTATTTTACTTCATTATAAGATTTTGTTCTTTGTTTATATATTTAAGATTTTTAAGATTGTTAATTGTTTATTTAATTTTAATTCATTCTCTATTATTTGATAATTTAATTTTAACACTCATTAGTTATATACAATTCGCATGCAGTCTTCACCTTTAATAACAATGGCATTAAGCAAGTTTGTTAATAATTTAAATATCATTCATGTATTGGTGTACATTGGTTGGCGATCAATAAAACAAAATATTAACAAAATTATTTTTATCAAATAGGGGCCATAACTTTTTGTAACTTTTTCTATGACTGGTACTATCACAGTCAAAATACGTTTCTAGTTGACGGACAAGAGTTTTTTTACATCAATACCGACAAGGCAATTATATACTATGACGTATTACAGTTAGTATTTTGTAATAATATTTACCTCAATTATGTAATAGAGAATAACAAACGTCATATATAGCATAACAGCTATTAGCATTTGTTTTTTTTGGTAATTTCCATAGATTTTAGAATAACCGGTAATTTCCCACTTAGCATAGGTTTTGTGCCACTGAAAAACAATCTGTGGTTACAGAGTTGCATTGCGTAACGTACGTGAGAAGCTCGCATCGACGCAATATACAGTCTTAGGACGTGCATTCGCGGACAGATTGTCGGCTCACTGGTCTTCGACAGTTGTGATAGCAATTCCGCGTAACTACTATTGGTAAATACCGCATATATGACAAATATTACTTCCTACTAATATTATAAATGCAATGCCTGGATTAATACACAGACTACTTTTATCCTGGTAGCTTGCTTCAATGGGAAATAATTAATATGTATCTGATTCTTTAATAGATGGCGCTGGCGTTGTATTTTGTTTTAAGGACTTTTGTAGTGGGAAAGGCATTTGACGCGAGCGACGGCGCGAGCAACGCCTAGTATGAAATTAGGATAACCTCATAAGCATATAACGTTTTCACAAACTTTCACGTTTACAACATTAGTACGAAGTAGGATATTTTTAAGTTTTTCAGCAGACGCAAAACTAGAATGATATCAAATTATAACGATGCAAATACCAGGAAATGATTACCCGTACATGCCTAATGCGTACACAATCCAGTCGACCTAACCGGGATTCCCAAAAGTGATAAGCCCACGTGTGGTGCTGAGCGATTATTTTGTTCGTTTCATTTCAAACACGCCAGAGCAACCTGCACCTTATCTTACCATACTTAGTTCTTTCTTAGCGGAACACTGTTGGCAGAGTAGACTACTCTGAGTGCGTCGCCTTGAATAAGGCTATCAGTAAAGTTATACAAACATGATGAACTTTACAAAAGGAGCATTTTCTTATGTATACTGCAGTAGGTCCTTCGTGTTGTGGATCATGCGTGTTGTTAACTATTTTAAGGGCGAAAGTAGATGAACTCCCTGGTGTAGCATTCCTAACCATAAAGCAAAAATCCTCATTCACCCCGTATTCCATAAAAAATAATAAGGAATCATTGTCAGGAACCCAACTGTCGCGTATTATATAGTAGTCGCGTGTGCAGCCCGCCTTATACGCCCACTTCGTTGTGAAGTAAGAGCATTGTTTGATAACTTATTAAAATGGAGCATTCTGTACATAACTTACTTTGAATTACATGTCAGTGTAACGTACCTTTATGGCAGCGGCTGGCAGCGGCAGTAACTCGCGCGACAATTGTAAATACATCACCGCGAGTAATTCTCGTCATGTTAACGATTTTGTTAATTTTGTGTCCTGTAAATTTTCACGAAATATAGCACGATTAAGGTTTTTTATTTGCCCGGATTTAGTTTTCTCGGAGAGCGGGGACTTTAAATATATAACTAGATTAATTTTATATATATTATTACCATTATGCAATAAATAAGTGGTTTAGAGAATATTAAAAGTAACAATTAATGTAAAAAGTGTGACTCATTAACCTACCGTTATCATAACGTAGATGATTAGTTACTAGGCGTATCGCAGTAAAAATCATGACGACGATAATTGTGATATAAACATCTGTAAAATGTTGCCTTTCCTTATAAAGCCAAAGTTTTACCAGGCGGTTATCGCCGTCTTCAACAGGTAACTAATTTTAATACGTACTACTGGTATTATTAACTTTCTTACACTGTGCCAGCTACTCTGTATTTGTAGAATTTCATTAAAATTATTTGTCTTTCAGATCAACTTTCCGTATCTGGTGTGTAATGCGCTAATAAACAGGCTCAATCGCTTTATTATATTTTATAAATTTTGCTCCAACGATGACATATTTGCAAAGATATAGAATAAAATAGAAATACAAAATTTCTGAACACAACAATTGCGACTACAGGCCTTCGGGAATTCGAAACATTCGAGCATAGCGCGAATTGCAACAATGCCAAAAACACACGAAAATACACACATGAATATACGACGCTGTTCATTGAATTGAAACTATTTCAACATTAACATTAGTCCCAGATGGCTGCTACTGAACCAAATACACTATATACACACACACACGCGCGCGCCTTTTATTCCTGAAGGGATAGGCAGAGGCGCAATTAATGCACCCACTTTTCGCCGTGAGTATTCCGTCCCATGATGTGATAGGGGGCGAGCCTATCGCTACATCGGACACAAATTCCAGACTCTGGGCTGATACTGAATAGAAAAATCCAATATCACTTTGCCCGACCCGGGGATCAAACCCAAGACCTCAGCATTGCAGTCACACCGTAATACAACTACGCCACCGAGGCAGTCATACACTCGATTACGATAACAACTGAAAGGCATGAAAATATGCCTAAATATCTACTACGAAACGATACTACGGCGATGTCATCTTTAGAAACTTTCACATGCCGATAGAATATTGGTCTGCGTCTTTGGAACATTCACTTCTCCGAACGTGGCGATTGATTGATGATGAAACCGCAGACATCACCTAGTGTTAGATAATAATAACAAGCGCGTGTCGCGGTTCTAAGGTAATGGCTCGTCGGTGTTATTGCATCGTAATATGATTTGTGAACTGTAGGCACTAGACCTGACAATAAAGTGTAACCGAAATAAAACGTCGACCAATCGACGTCTCTAGACGGTGGCCGGAGTTGGCTATTTAGTCAAACATATCAATGAAAAACAAGGCGTATTTAGACGGCGAGAGTTCACCTCGATGTCAGTATCTCGGCATGGCAGTGCCGCGGTGTCGAGGTTAGTGCTGCCAGCACAAATTTGACAAATATTTGAAGGAATGTTATAGAAATACGGAAACCGCTTCAGGTATCTGACATTACCTGCTACTTTGAGTCAAACAATGCTTTTTCATGGCTGACGCAGAATTTTTGTCATACAATAAAATGTAGGTATTGGGTCAAGGGTAAAAAAGCTACGTCTTTAATTGCAATTTCCTCATACCCAAATCAAACAAACAAATATCTATGAATCATACAAAGATTTTACCCACTGTACCTAAGCATCAAACATGTACCTAACAAACATTGCACAGACAACTTTGTCCCAGGTTTCTTTGTCGCAACTATCACCTTAGCAGATGCAATGAGATATTTTCTCACTCAGCGTGGCGCAGTCCTATTAAATTTACACCTAACATCCCAAGATAAGTTGACAAAAACCGGGACATCCCACTAAACCGTTTCATCTGGCAACACCAATCGAGGTGTCGCGGTGGGCCCACTGACGTCAATCGTTAGCCTATTTGCGCGTTTATCTGCAGGTCGGCGGGTGAAGGAGCGGCCGAGCTGCAGAGCTCACGTGTCGCGGATCTTACCGTCGCGCCGCATCACAGCATCGCCGTATTCCAGGAAGCCGATATGTGTTGATTAATTGCTCTTTGTTCTGCGTTTGATGCGGACGGACGGACTCGGGATTTAATTCTGGGGGCTAGTTTCGAGAATGTTGAAAAGTGAAAGAAAATTAATCTATGCGTTTTATCGCAATTGATTTATGCGTTTTATCGTTTCGTAATAATTTTAATTGGATTTAGTGAATTTTTAATAAACTCACAGAACATAATCTTGTTTTCACCCAAGAATCTACCGCTTTTATCGTTAAAACATGCTGCAGAGACCAATAAGGCTGTATAGGTACCCATAGACAAACAAACAATACTCTTGCGTCTAAAAGTCCCCGAACTATATACTTTATAAGAAACTCAGGAAAACACCAACCACAAAACATTTGTTTACAAAATAAGACGGTAATTTACCCATGTAATAATGTGGTCAGTTCTGACAAAAAATATTACATTATAATATGTTTGCATGATTATATGCGAATTGTTTGCCTCCCGTCGTAGCTCCTAAGTAGGTACTATTACTAAAAAGCATATTTACATTGCGTCTAATTATTGCAGCAAATGCAGTTATTATATTAAGAGAATATGTCGATTTTTTATACCTCAAATCATGAGTCTTAGGCACTTGTTATTAATTATGAATACTTGTCTGAATACCTTCATACAAGTAGGTACCACTGCACGCTGCCCTTCGCTTGATGCCGTCAGATGTGATAAACATCCAGCAATTTACGTAATATAGGTATAATTAGGCCATAAACAATGTAGTACATTGTTTAGATACCCACGTTACCGCCAGTTGTCACTGCCACAAAAGAACGGACAAGAATCAATATATTAGCGGCAAATAATATTATTGCAGTTTAATTTGATTTGATAGTAGGTTAAGGAAAAGATGTTGACCATAATGGTAATTATTAGTTATTATGAAAATGCGAATTACAGAAAAACGAAAAGCCAATATTATATGATACAGGAAGCTCTTTCGGTGCGCTAGCTTAATTTACCTCTTTGTACCTACAATTATCTGCATCTAATGTGGAATTGGCATAATTCAGGTTTGTTTTGGACGTAACAAGCCTTCCAGCAACCCTCTCTGGGCAACCAACCACAGAAAAATCTACACAAAACATTTCCCGCCCTGGGAATCGAATAAGACCTCCCAGACAACAAGCCATATATAGTAGACCAAGGAGATGACTATTAATAATGATATATTATTTTATCATAATATAATCGCTAGCTTTGTTTACTATATCTCGCCACGTGTATGATGAAACAATGAGAAATTTTACAACACATAATATTGTAATAGCATTGATTTATTTACAGATAAAAGGAAAGAACAAAGACTCATCGTGCACTCACCGCACTCCAGCATGATAGACTCTACATATTTAAATGAATTGCAGATATATTTGACTTCGTTGAAATCGGCTTAACGTCCACGAAATCTCTGTTTCCCGCTACCGTAACAACTTCCTCCGCTATCTTATTTCTATTCCTTTATTTTGAGGCTTTCGTCGTATTCATGATTTTTGATAATTATGTCTATACAGATTGTAAATTAATACTTTTATTGCATTGTCTACTTATTAAGGTGTAGATAGAAAAGCCCCCCCCCCCTCCCAGCTTCAAAAATATGGTGTCATGCAAGGCAAAAACCCACGCCACTAAAATTTTATATCGTAGAACTCCCATCCTCCCCCCCCCCCCATGTGAAAGCTACGCCCATGGATAAAGCCAGGCTGCTGTTTGATCCACAAGCTAGCCAAGCAAAACTACGAACAGTCTCACCCCTCAATTATCCAAGCCTCAGTAAAGCAATTAAGTACAGGGATATTATTACTGAAAAGCTACAACAGCATGACGTGCGAGTGCTTTATTTTCAACACGTACAGACGTCAATGAAGAGTCATTTGATAGAGTTTATCACTTTGTCAGCAAGCGGTTCAATAATTTGCGAACAATTAGATAAGTGTGACGACAGTCGGCACTCACCGCTACTTGTACAGTGCTGCCAACGTCAGAGTGTTAATTAGTGTAGATCTGTGGCCGGGTGCATGCCGCGTAATACTCTTTTATGCAACTGTATGACGCCGAACCGGATTAGGCCAACATCGTAAATAAAGGCAGAAAACAGTAATAGAGGCATAATTACGTTCCTAGGAATGGGATAGATAAGTGATGGAATTATTTAATGAAAAAGAGTATATACAAGGGTACACAATTCATTGAGCATATAATTCTTTCACAGAGTTATAAAAATTAAAAAAATATTGTCAAACATTAACAATAGTTTTAACTCCGCTTTTCGACCTTCAGCTGCTTTCACAAAGATTTATGTTACTCTGATACTCCCAAACCGCACTTGGACATTTGCCCTCCGTCGTAGTAATAAATTTTCCAAATAACGTCTACTTACTGCGTATGCATTATAATTTTAAACGAAAATAAAATCTAGTATCATACACAAAATACTGTAGTGCGTGCATAGAGTACGGAATACGTGTTTAACGTTGGGTTTCCACCTTTGCCACAGTTGGCGGCGAGCCAGTGGGGCAGACGCACCGCCACCACCCCGCACCACCCCGCCGCGCTCCGCTGCGACCCGCTCACCCACTGACGCTACACAAATTCAATTGTAAATATAATGAGGAAAACTCAGTAATGTGCATAATAGGGATAATTGTTCACAAATAAAAACTATCACCGATTAACCGCAAGGAAATAACAAGCTTTTTTTTAATTTAAAATTGAACTTGAGGTGGCGGGAAAAACGTCGGGTTTTCATATCGTTTTTATTGAACTCACTGCAAGTAAAATCCTAAACCTATGTAAACAACATAATCGCTTGAAAAATAATTATTCTATTGCTATCATTGTTAGGTTTCAATGTACCTGCTAGTCCTAGAACATAATTTATACTATAAGAAGTATTATAATTTTACTTTCTTGCGATATTTCATCCAAAACGTTGATCTCTATAGCTGTATGGTTCATTCAGGCTTCATAAGCTTATGGACCGCAAATAAAAAAATAAATAACATTAAAAATGTGACCCTGATTTCGATTGTCAGTCCGAACAATAATCTAGATTCAGTTTTCCGATTCTTAAAAACGGTTGACAAACTTACCAACTTTCGTGCGCTGACTCGATTATAATTGGTCAGAAACAAGCTCGGTCAATTGCGTGAAATTACAACACCTCTGAAGCACTTTGGGGATACATGTGCAAGTTAAGATGGTAACAAATAAATAAGAATTTCACGATCAACCTATCGTAGCGACGGCTCCAAGAGCGCGCGCTCATTGCATATGCATCATATCCTGCAGTACTTTAACTTTTATAAAGGGGTGCGAAGACAGTAACGTAACAGACGATAAACCGAGCCTATTGTAGGGTACACGTTACTATTAAAATGGCAGCGGATTAACGAGCCACGGTACATAAACCTCCGTAGATTGCGCGAACTGCAGGCTTTGTTGCACCAACGAGACAAAAGGACGATTCACGCAGAAACTTTTTATGGAAAACTATGACGAGTTGAGGCCGTAGAGACTTTGTCTATCTGCCGTCAAGCAGTTCATGCTGTTTTGTTCCAGTTTGATGGGTATCGTGGTTAGTATAATTAATGTTAATTTATGTTATGCTTAAAGGTAATCAGTTCCGTTCAGCATCATGCAAGGTTTAACAAATCGACCCACTGGGTAGAGTTTTATAGCCGTCTATGAATAGCTGTAGCCTCTACCATTAGGTAAGCCGTAAAGAACTTGATCAATGCGTAATTTAGTTGTAGAAAAAAAAAACAGAATTACACCTGCTAACCCCTGACACCAACATAGTAACAAATTATCATTATGGCTGATTCTCCCCCTAAAAAGCAAAAAGTCCTTTAAATTGCATCAAACATTGCGTCGCGTGATTTAGGTACTTGTGTAAATAATACAATAATTATAAACTTGATCTTGAAGGCTGTAAAGTCTTCGAAACGTCAGTAGAAAATATAATTTAAAAACCGCGATAAAATCCGTAAAATAGTTTTAGTTCAACATCTAACATTCGCGTAAATATAATTGAATTATTGTGACCTGACTTAGAAACCGGAAGGTCCCTAAAAATTTAAGAAACATAATCATAATAATATTGATGTGTGCGATTTCTATAATACAGCTTTTTATTGAAGTTATACTTCTTTCGGCGCGTTATGAAAAAATTATGAGATTGAAATTTTAAGATGCGCGCGCATCATGTAACACATTTACACTAATAGGTAACACAAAAGTGACAGGTTTGCACGCGTATCACTGTAATTTAGTTTCAATACTATTATATGACTTCAATATAGGAGGTTCTTAACCCTTCAAGCCCCGCTTATAATATATATATCGACGGTCCCATAGAACAAAGTCGTATATGCAAAATGTTAGCTTTTCAGTAGAGCGCTTTGAAAGTCGTAAGTTTGTATTCATGTGTGAATTAGTGCTATTTTCACACATTAAGTTCAAAGTTGTTACTGAACCCTAATAGATAATGTTTCCTTCATGTATAACTTGTGATTATCACAATTAATTTAGACTCTCAAAGCGCTCTACTGAAAAGCTAACATTTGGCATATACGACTTTGTTCTATGGGACCGTCGATATATATATAGATGTATGGGAAAACCCTATATATATGGACACCGGTGTCCGTCGCGGGGCTTAAGGAGTCAATATCCTCACCTTATAGTATCAGGAACATTGTTTTATCAAGAACTTTACCATAGAGAATAGAATAGGGCTTTTAGTGTAGCGGGTCTACTGTACTGTACACCTGCCAAATTAGTTTATACTGAATTTATCGTATTACAAGCTTAAGCTGAAGTCCCAGTTCCCTCGACGCGTTCCCGTGCAGCACTGTATTGTGCCGCTGAGCCGCACCCGGAAACGACGGCATCACAGCCGGCAGACGCCGCCGTCTCTCCGCACACCTTCTTGGCACCTAAACAACATGACCTCAATAGCAGATGCACAAAGCCAAGATCATGGAAGTATGCTGCATAGAGTACCATTGTTAAAACAAAAACCTTCATACAACGATCGCAGTCTAGATTGACAAAATACAATACCAACTACCTTGATTAATAAGATCTTGACATATGGTAAGAAAAGTAAAGGATCTTATTCGATCCTTCTGGAAATAATTTGAGAAATCTAATATGACACACATAATGTATTTAATGTCTTGAAACGCCCTTCAGTTAATGGAATTTTAATTTACTTGCGTAATACTGTGGTTACGAAAAACGTCGTAACAGACTAACAGACAATTTCACTTCGCAATAGCACTCCCGATGTTTGCACAAAATGTTTGACGATTTTAACTCCAGTACCCTGAATAGGTACTATAGATTCTTTTTCTTCTTGGACAGACTTCAATACGGATAAAACCACGTACACGAGCTAGTATTATATAGTATTTCTACGATATGGGCACAAACATTTTTTACTTGGAAATCGATTTTCCCTTTCGCGGAATCCTATCGGAGTTCGGTTTGTTTCCATATTCCAAATGTAATTTATTAACCACAAGTATACCTTCACAGTAGAGTTGTGGAGATTTTACCCACTAATCTATTTACGGTAATCCCGCACTAAAATCCAAGTATGTAATTAAAACAATAATTCATTGTACACGCAGCGGTGTCGAGCGTTTCCTAGTCGTTGTAAACACGATAAGCTACCTGGCCATTTAGAATACTAGGTAGGTATTTCGTACTAAAAGTCTTTCAGTAGTAGAGGAGAGCCGTGCCCAGCATTGGGACAGTATAAAATGCAGGGTATGAGTGAAAAACTCATCCCAACAAGAAGTAGTACAGAAAGCTGGAAAATATTTTCTTTGATCCGTTTACAATATGGTTAAGGTATGATGTGACCTTTACTTAAACGGCTTCTCAGGTGGCACATTGCTAAAAAGACGTAGACGTGTCCAAAACCTACATCATCTCTCAATCTTATCAGATTCTAGAATTCCCAATAGAATGATGCTGAGATACACGCAGGGCACATTTTTCTAACCAGATTGCAATATTTCTTCTGTAACAATTAGTCTTAAATATGATAAATCTTCAAAAATAGAACCAAACTTTCAGAAACTGAAACAGAGACCAAAATGAAGTTTCATTTGTAAAACTAGCATAGTTCGAAGACTATAAGTCAGTATCGAAATACTCTAACTTTGCCTAAACATCTCGATGATTTTGGTTCATCCGATACCTGTCTCCAGTGAAAATGATGAAGGTACCACTACTTAACTATATCTTGGGCGCTGTGTATTTCAACAAATACTACTATACTATACTACTAATTATATTTCCTAACGGACAAACACATTAGACAATTATTTTAAATGTTTCAGTTTATTTATGCATACATTTTTGTACGGTTCTAGTGTTATGACTATTACAAGAAAATAATAGTATCTTACGCTACCCGAATATTAATTATTCATTGAAGTATAGAAAATATTAATTCGAAGTAAATAATATTCTTTTGACTCACTAAACCCTTATCACATACCATGGAACGAAACAAAGATCGGTGATTATTGCATTAATTGCATCTATTCCTCCCTTCTCGTGGGTAAGGCACGCCTTACCCACGAGAAGGGAGCTTATTATATTCATAAGCTCACGAGCTTATGAATATATTTTTTTTGTTGAATTTTACACATATTCATATGTTTTGATTCATTTCCGCTCACTGTATCGTAATTAAGAATATCCCACAACCGCAAAATAAACATATTATAAGGCAAAAATAAGTATAGGTTATATATTTCCCTCGGAAAATAACATATAATATAGTAAATATTAAATAACACACACAATATGTAGTGACCCAATTTCTATAACAGACTTTATGATTCAGTTCAGGCTAGCGCGCACCAAGATCCGTTAGCGCGCGATGTTTCAAATTCGGTACATCTTAAATACACGCGTCGTAAAGCATTAAAATACAAACAAGAATATCTATACTCCATACTACTACCTATTATAATATAAACCAGATAGATGTAATTGTTATGTTTTTATTTGACCACGATCTCTGAAAGTATCCGATTCTGATTTTTTTCTAATAGAAGCACCTTCCCCAAGCACTATAGACTATACGCTACTGTTTATCCCGGGATAGGAGTTATAAACTGACGAAGCCGCAAGCAAATTCACTAGAATATACTAATATTACATAACCAAAGTGGCTGGGGGATACATTATGTGAAAAGACGATATGCAATGTGTGTAATCATTAATGTTGCATTTCCCTTAGCCAAATCTCCTGCGATCGATTGCTACAAAGTACATGGGTGTTCACTTATTAAAATTTACTTGTATGTTACTTTAAGTACATATTCGGAGTTTGATTGTAGTAAGAAAATGGCCTCATAATATATTGTTCCCGGAAACCGATTGAAACCCTAATCGTGACATAGGTTTTGTGTTTAATATTCCTGCTTACTCCTACCTATAGAATATGATCAATAACCGCAACTAATTATGCTGACCTTCAATGATTAGAAATTATTGAAAACATAAAGGACTTTTTTACCCGACTACGTTCACAAGTATATACTGTACCTAAAGCAAGTAAGACTATCATACACGATGTAATACCCTCTAGGTTGACTCATTCTGTCGGTTTTAAGCTTTTATGTTATTTTTTTGTACGGGCACAGCTCAGTGACCTCACTATACCTGACGGCAAGCAAAGTGAGATCCAGATAGTAGGCGAGAGACAGTTAACACTTGCCAGGTGACACGATATAGCACAAGGAACGATCGTTACGTGATAATGATTCATATGATTAATTTAATATTTATGTTGCAACAATTATAGTATTATTATATACCTAACATGCTAATGCTTATTTATTGTGACTGCCTCGGTGGCGTAGTCGTATTGCGTACGGTTTACGAGTACGATTTGCGCGCTGAGGTCCTGGGTTCGATTCCCGGGTCGAGCCAAAAAAAATATTGTGACTGGGTTTTTCCATCTTAAAAATTACTCAGTCGCAGCTCGGAGTCAGGAAGTTGGCGGTGTGATACCCCCGTGCCTCGGAAAGCACGTAAAGCCGTTGGTCCTGCGCCTGATCTCTCTCCGGTCATGTCGGATTGCCGTCTCACCGGACTATGAGAGTGAAGGAATAGCGAGTGCACCTGTGTATTGCGCACACACTTGTGCACTATAATATCTCCTGCGTACCTGGCTGATCTCTGTTGAGATTGGCCGCCGTGGCCGAAACTGGCTAGGAGGATTTCATTGTGAACAGTAAAATAAATTAACCTCAGTACAGTTAAATCCTACTAATATTATAAAGGCGAAAGTTTGTAAGAATGTATGGATGTTTGGATGTTTGGATGTATGGATGTAAGGATGTTTGTTCCTCTTTCACGCAAAAACTACTGAACGGATTTCGATGAAATTTGGCACACGGATCATGTCCTGGATTAACACATAGGCTACTTTTTATCCCGGGAAAATATAAACCGGGACTTTTATCCCGGAAAAACTTTTTAATGCGGGCGGAGCCGCGGGCAAAAGCTAGTTGTTTATAATTGTACAAACATGCTTCCTAGTATTTCTTAAAAGACAAGCTGTTTAAAATCTTACAATAACAGCGCTTACAGAATTCTTAATTAGTTATGCGATAAATTTAACATTCGTGTGATTCATGAACTGTCGCGGACTTTAAGTATATTCGCATTCTTAAAAATATGCAGGTTTTCGAATTAAATTATCTCTTCATTTCATGAGCAATCAATCGGTTTACTTCACTATACTTGGCCAATGGGATGTTCCCGGCCCCAAATTCGCTTTAAACAATTGGAGGTTCATTGTTATGTCCATGTTATCGCATTTGCGCACTTAGAAAATCCAACATTTGCTAGAAAAATAAAAAGCACATTAAGTAGATGCCTAATTACAATAAAAAAACAAGTTCTCAGAATGATCTCTCGTAGCCTTTTATTAAATTTCTTTATTTATTGATATAGCGTATGTAACACGTCATACCTCGGACTGTTGAACGCATAGCAGTGCCATACAGTTATTGTATGTTTCATCATCACCAGCCACATGAATTCCACTGCTAAACATGGGCCTGCCCTAAAGATTTCCAGATGGACCGGTTGAAAGCACCCTGCATCTACCACACAAGGGCACCATACAAGGTGTAGAACTTGTCATAGTAGGCCACGTAAATGTCGCGTTCCTAGGTCAGCCTGTCTATATCCGACTCAGGCCGGCGTAATAGTGGAGATCGGCGAGTGTTGGGATATGGCGGTGAAAGCAAACGACTGCACTCTCTGACAACTGTTTATCAAAGAACAACTAGCTTTTTTTTTTTTTTTTTTTTTTTTTTGTCCCTGACTAAACTCTTGTTAGCCTGACGAGGGTCGGCTTATACAAGAACACCGGTCTTGTGGGTGAGCGCAGAAGGCGCTCGCAACCCATTAAATTAAGCGACCACGCTGAGGGCGACCCACTAATGGGTCACGACCTCGGCTCAGGGCGGCCACTGAGAGGATAAGACATCAGCGTTTGGGGAAATTTGGTTTGAAACCTAATCCTATTTACGTGTTGATCGTAGTCTTCGGCACGCGGGCCGGAACTGCTAAGAGAGGGCAGGGGGTTGGGGAACGCGACGAGGTCCTCGACGGCGAGGACGGTACAGCGGTCTTGTTAAGTGTGTGAGCTTTAGATGCTCGTTCTTTTCGCGTAAGGCCAGAGTGATTTCGTCCTCTGGATCTGACAAGACTGAACGCGGTCGTCTCCATTTGGCGCGATCAAATGGAGTATAAATCGACGCTTTACGGATAAGCGTGTTCGGGTGGTTTACCGCCCTGTCGAAATAGCGTCTGCTGGCGCACTGCATAAAGTGCCTGATGGTCGGCATATTGGTGTCCACGTGGAGGTTGCGATTGCGAACGTACCACGGGGCACCAAGTGCATGTCGTAAGAATCGATTTTGAAGCACCTGCATTCGCTGAAGGCGACCGGGCGGTAAATGAGCGAATACGGGCGACGCGTATGTCATTATCGGACGGATGCATGTTTTAAAGATCCTAATCTTGTTGCGGATTGACATCTTACTATTTTTGTTTAGGAGCCAGTGAAGCTGGCTCATCGCGAATGCGGCTCGCGCGCGTACCGCATTTACGTGTGGGATGAAGGTCAACCTCTGATCAAGGGTAACTCCTAAATATTTGGCTTGGCCCTTCCAGGGAATAACCTGGTCGGACATGCGGACTGAAAAGTGAGGGACATGGACTTTCCTTTTCCGAGTGAAAAGGATGGCCTGACTTTTGGTGGGATTGACTGTGATTCGCCATTTGCGGAACCACTCACCGAGTTCGTCGGCGGCGGTTTGCAAAGTGCGCACCACTTTGTCGGGGTCTATACGTGAAGCGTATATTGCGGTATCATCCGCGAATAGTGCCAGATGGGCGTTTTGTGGTCTAGGGATGTCGCTTGTGTACAGCGAGAATAGAAAGGGGGACAGGGCGGAGCCTTGCGGGACTCCGGCCGTGATGGTGTGTCGGGAAGAGAGAGTTCCCTCCACGCGATATCTGAAACCGCGATTCGACAGGAAATCTCGTATGATGTGCACGAGTTGTGTGGGCACGTTGAGAGTGTACAGCTTGAAAAGCAAGCCGTTGTGCCACACCCTGTCGAATGCTTTTTCGATATCGAAGAAAATAGCACCGGTAGGCATTCCTTTACGGAATTGTTCGTGGACGTACTCCGTGATGCGGAGCACCTGATTGACACAACTGTGTCTAGGGCGAAAGCCAAACTGTTCTGGAGGGATCAAATTTTGATTGAAAGCTACTATTTTAAGGCGGTCGAGGACGATCCGCTCGTAGATTTTGCCCAGAGTACTGAGCAGACTGATGGGCCTATAAGAGGAGGGTTCGAAAGCGGGTTTCCCCGGCTTGTGGATTCCTATCACAACTGCCTCTTTCCAGACCTCTGGGAAGATGCAGTTACGAAACGCGGCGTCATAGATAGAGGTAAGAATTTGAACTAGATGCTCCGGGAGCATCTTAATCATACGAGTAGGGATTAGATCGCCCCCGGGGGCTTTCCTACGTTTGAGTGCCTTGATCAGAGTGGTGACTTCTTCGATCGTCACCGGCGCAAGGGGATCGGGCGGCGGGTCGACGTCCGGGTCGACGTTGTCGTATAGCGGTCGCGGTATAGAGACTGGCGGTGGCCGGACCGCGTTCCTATCTTCGACGAAGGTGTCAACCGCAACAAGAATGTCGTCATCTACGGGTACGGAGGTGAGCGAGCATTGAGACTCCAGGCTGCCGGCCAGTAGTTCCGCTTTCTCGTCGTCATCAAACGCCGGGCGTTGATTCGGACGATTGAGCGGAGGCATGGAGGCCACATCGTTTCTCTTGAAGGAACGAACCAGTTGCCAAAAGGCGGTATGTGTCGGATCGATATCGGCAAGGCGAGTGTTCCACCTCGAATCGACGACCTCTTTTATGCGACGCTTAACCTCACGTTGGAGGTAGCGCGCAAGATGTCGTCGTTCCGGGACGGGTCTCGTCGCGCAGGATTTGAGCGTAGCGTTACGCAACCTCACCCACCACCGAACGTCTTCGGGAAGTTGCCAGTGACTGTGAACAGTCTCTGGCACCCTCTCGGAGCTTTCGCTCAAGACGTTCTGAAGGTGGTCGGTGAAGACGCGTATCGCGCTGGTCGTTTCCTCGGGAGTAACGATGTTGGTCGGGATCGCGGAAAGATCAGTGGATGAGGTGTCCGCGAGCTTGGTGCCTAAAAGACGCCAATTCGTTTTCACCTTCATCGGGATATTAGGACCTGTGTCTGTTGGACTGTTTTCGGGGACTAGATCGAGGATCACAGGTCTGTGGTCAGAGTCTAACTCTTGTAACACTTGCATGGAACGCACGCTAAGGCTTACGTTCCGTACAAGTGCCACGTCGAGTATGTCCGGTCGGTGGTCGTCGTTGTAACTATAGTGGGTAGGTTCTGAAGGAACCAATAGGCTTAGATTGATTGTGTCAAGACAACTCTCTAGGACTGCACCTCGCTCGTTGGTCGAGTTGCAGTTCCAGAGAGTGTTCTTGGCATTGAGGTCTCCCGCCAAAATGACGGAATCCCCCAGATCAAATAGGGTTTCGAGTTCGTTGGAGTGAAGCTCCTTAGTGGGCGAGAGATAGGCCGATATGATGGTGATCGGCGGGTGTCCGGTCATGGCTAGCCTGCAGACCGAAGCCTCAATGTTGCTCAAGCTTATCGGTGATTCTAAAGGAATACAATGAAGGGACCTTTTGTAATAAATGAGAGTGCCTCCTAAACGGCCACTGGTACGATCATTTCGCACCAGTTTGAAGTTTGGGATGTTGGGATCGCGGTGAGAGGGCTTAAGGAACGTTTCCTGGATGAGGAAAACGTCAATTTGGTTGTCGCGGACAAAAGAAGAAATTTCGGCTTTTTGGTCCCGAATGCCGTTACAATTGAAAAACCCCACTCTGAGGGAGCGAGGTTTTGTCCGCTGGGGGAGTTGTCTGGCGTTGGTAGCCATTTATGAAATTAAAGAGGGGAGACGCACAGCGTTAACTGTAGCCTCGAAGATTTGTTGCTGGATCAGAGCGATCTCAGCTATGAGAAGGGGGTCTTCTACTCCCGTACGGGTGAGTAGACGGGAACGCTCGAAAAGTTTCCCGTGGAGAATCATTATCTCCGGGGAGCCTAATAGTGAGGCGACTGAGGAAGAGGCGTCGCTTGCCTTCGCCGCCACCGTCGCCGACTGAGAAGGGGTGGGAGGGGTGGTGGGTTTGGGTTTGGGTTTGGGCTGGGCTGCCTTTGAAGAAGGAGCCACAGCTGGGGGAGGAGAGGGTCGAGTAGAGGCCGGGGCAGCGGGAGTGACTCCGCTGGGGGCCTGAGAAGTGGGTTCAGCGCGCGCCGTGGGAGGAAACCACGGGTTGCGCACTGGCGCAGGTGCCAGTTTGAATGTGGTGGCCTGAGGGGCCGAGGGAGCCGCAGCTTTAGGAGCTTTGGCAACTCTTTTGGGGGCGCGAGGGCATCCGCGATAATTCGCTGGATGGCCGGTTTGCCGGCAGTTGGTGCACGAAGGCGGCTCCGTACACTGAGAGCGGTCCTTGGGACGGGGGCACTCGGATGTGCCGTGTTCGCCGAGGCACTTGACGCACCTGGCGGGGAGGCGACAGCCACGAGAATTGTGGCCGTATTTCTGGCAGTTGTGACACTGCCCTATCTGGGTCGATTTGTGTGGGGCTTCGACGGTGAAGCCGCCTAGCCCCGAGATATCTTTAATCTCAAACAGACGTTTGACGTCGGAAGGGGACTGAAGAATGGCAAGGACCATTTCATATTGGATTCCCGGCCGGGAGGCGCGGGACTGTCTGTGCATCCTGTGCACTTCTAGGGCGTTAATGCCTTTCTCTTCGAGGCCTTCTTTGACCTCGAGAGTCGACATTTGGACGGGGATACCGCGAATGACGTAGCGGAAGCGCCGCTCGTCCGGAAGAGAATAAGTAAAATAGTGCCAATGTTTGGCGTCTAAGAATTTGGTCAGCGCCCTGTGGTCCGCGATTGAGGCGGGCTGCAGGGCAAGAAGCTTGTGGACTTTGTTCCACGAGTTAGACGCGATTGCTATGCGCTGTTTGCGCAATTCGTCAAATATGTCCCGCATGGACATATTTGATGGGAGTTGTAAGTTCAACCTCGGGGGTTTTTTAGGCCCCTTTGGTTGAGTCGGCGGCGGTGGCGGCGTCGACGCAGACGCGGACGCGGTTGGCGCTGAAGGCGCGGAAGGCGCAGAAGGCGCGGATGGGGAGGCTGGTGAGGGAGCAGCGACGCTTCTCTGCTTCTTCCTCCGGCTGTTCTTAACCGTGGTGAAGCCTTCCTCGTCGCGTTCCGACGAAGACGACTCCTCCCCGGATTCGCAGGCGGAGGAAGAAGCAGATATTGGCCGTTTCTTAGGGTTGTTGGCTTCGGGTTGGCTGGGGGACGTGTCCATTTCCTCTTCAGACTCCGCGGAGCCGCCCGAGGTTTCGGTGGTCTCCGTTGAGGTCGTAGCCTCGGACGACTCCGAGGTGTCTGAGGACGCAGACGGTTCCCTGGCTTCCCTAGCCATTGAAAGTATTTCTTGCCGGACCACGTTGTCCGACCGGAACATCTCCCTCACCACTCTCATTATTTCCTCCCTGGAAATAATGGGAGCGGCGAGGGGGGTGCTGACTAATATGGGCGCGTTTTGAGCGGCGACGACAGGCCGCTCGGGAGCCAAATCCATCGGCCCAGAATCAGCCATATTGGCGGCTGAGTCCGAGCCTATGGTAGAAATGATTTGGGGGCCGCGTGTGTGTTCACTAACCCCGGGTGTGCACCGCCTGTAAAGAACACACCAAGAAACCAGGCGGGTTCACACAAAACGAACGAGCGCGGATCGCGACGCGGTATGGGACGCGATGAACTAAGTCCCCGGGTAGGAACGCCCGGGGGTGAGTATGTGCGTGTCCCTCCCCGCCGGGTATAGGCGAGGGGGGGTGTACTTAGAATTAGGTGTGCCCTAAGCTTGTATCCCTTTTGCCAGTCTTATTGTGCAAAAGGGTTCCTAACAGTCCGTGTACCGTAAACGGTATTGGCCGGAGGCCGCACGCTCAACCGATACACGGGATGGATTTTAAGGAAAGGGTAGGGTTGGGAAGGTGATGTACGGGAGAGACTGCGGTGTGCCTCCGCAGCCTCCGGATCCGTACCCGTCGGCTTTGCCTTGCCCTGAAGGGGCGCAGCGCGTTGCCGGTGACGCGACTCGGCTTGTTAGCACCGTTAGGTTTCCGCCGAGCCAACGCCCTGAAGGGGCCAAACGTCGATAAGAAACAAATTGGGCTAAACCCTGTCCTGAAAAGGACGCGGCTTGGCCCGAAATAGGTTAACAAAATAGCAAAGGGTTGCCCCTTTGCTACCTGTGTAACCTTGACGGCAGCGAGGTCGCTGCGGACGCACCGAGCAGGTACTCGGGCGGAACAATGAAAGTTGTAGCGAGCGCTACAACAAACAATAGGTCCGTCCGAGACGGCTGCTCAGAGCGGAATGATGTTGAAAGGAACAACTAGCTGTCACTCGACAGCTTTTATACCTTTCGGGGGAATGAAATGTCAAACTTGTTGAGGGTATTTTTGTATCTACCTCCAACAGCGAGGGACAACACCACTTGCTAGACATTGAAATTAAAATATTTTTACGGATTTTATCGCGTTTGGGTTTTTAATACATCAATGCGATTTTATTATATTTTTCCTGACGTTTCGTAGGCTTTGCAGCACTTCGTGGTCACGGGGCGGACTGAGTAGGTGAAGGTGGTCCGAAAAGTTAGTGTTACAATTCGGCCTTCAATTTACAATTATACAATTTTAAGGTGTTAGTCATTGTTTGCGGTCCGGTCTACGCAGTAAGAGCTCACAATGTCTTGAGGTCTCGCAGCAAAAAATCCGCTATAAAATCCGTAAAAATAGTTTAATTTCAATGTCTAACATTCGCGTAAACGTAAGGAATCATTATCTCTTGCCAGCCGATGTTCTCGAATCCAAGCGCCGTTCAACTTACTATCAGCATAGAGTACTGCTATCAGGTGCAGTGAAGTGATTTTGTAAATGCGTATAAAACCATGTACATTCATGCGCTTGAATATCTCCTTATAGAAAAATACCGCTAAACAAAATCATTGGCAAAACATGATTAAGTCCTTTGAATCATTTAGTACGAGCTCGGTACATGAATAATGTAGGTGTGTGAAACATTTATCGTCGGTACATTACATAAAGTAAGGAGTCCCCATGTCTGTCTCTATGGGCCCGTACATGGAAAATGACTAATATGTGGCTTTTATTATTACGAGCTTGTCCTGACAAGTCTGTGCTTGATAAAAGGTACTTGCCGGGCGGTATACAGCAGTGTGTTTTTAAGATATTATAATCATTAGTTACATTTACAAATACTCAGAATGAATTTATAATATTCAAATTTATCACCAATTATAAGCATATCACATATTTAAAAATACTCGTTTAACAACTACTTTGGGGTTATATTCACCAGGTATAACATAGAATATTACTTTTGTATTCGGTCGTGTTATATCAGTAAAGCCCCTTATCTCATTCAATGACTTTATAATTTATATATTATTCTACTGCTGTTTAAAAAACGATGTGAACATTTTTAAGTGTTTGGCAAATAAAAATATTTATTATCTAAATTATTGCTACTTATTTCGTGTCGAATGATAAGATAAAAAATATTATTAAGCGTATTGTATACATTTAATACTTTATACGCCGGAAATAGAAGCGAGAATATTTATTAGTGAATTATACAGTTACGGAAAATAAATTCTCAGATATTCCGTTATTTCATAAATTATAATTAAACAATTAGGTCTTTGTGTTGCAAATGAATCACATGTTTAGTTGTTCATTTATTTTACATTGCAAATGTTGTTTTATACATTACATTGTTTACATAAATTGTTAAATAGCAACAACTGCGCCGAACTATTACAGGATGTATAATAAAAAAACATATTAATAATATGACTAGACATAACTCGCGGCTTCACCCGCGTGCAACCCTTTCCCGCTACAAAAATCCCAAAAGCACTGTGGCGATCCATAGACTCATGAAATGATGATAATTATGATCCCAGCGCCATCTACTTTAAAAATATTAAATCTCTAATATTTTTTAAGGAAAAAAATTATCAGGATAAAAAGCTTATAGGTGCAGGACACACCACACCCGCGTGCTAAATTTCATCCAAATTCGTTCAGCAGTTTCCGCTTTTACTTCTTACAACATTAAAATTCTCACAAAAATTCGCATTTATTATCACTACATAGTATAAAACAATGTCGCTTCCCGCCGTTTGTCCGTCTGTCTGTCCCTATGTATGCTTAGATCTTTAAAACTACGCAACGGATTTCTATGCGGTTTTTTAATAGATAGAGTGGTTCAAGAGGAAGGTTTATATGCATAATTTTTATCCTGAGGCGAGACTTTTATCCCGGAAAACTCATTCACGTGGGCGGAGGCGCGAGCAGTGGTCTCGAACCTACCGATTTTTCGGTATTTCTACCGATTTTGGGCCTGTCCTACCGAAATACCTAATGACATGAATTTTCAACGATTTTTTTAAAGCTAGAAGATTCTACCGATTTTCAGCGATTCGATGTTAAAATCCCCTTTTTCTTTCATATTTTGCGATTCCTTGGTTAAGTATGTTGCTGTTTGGGGCGGCGTGGGGCAGTATTTTTAAAGGGGCGGCAAAAATAGTTCAAAATTGTTACTTTCATGACGGGGGGGGTGGGTGTATGCGTGACTCTCGTTTGTTGAAATTACCTTCTTTTGGTACAATAATAGTCCCTACAGTTTAAAATTAAGGGGGTTTTCAATTCAATATTGCGTGTTTTTTACATATACCGATTTTTGCTCCAAATATACCGATTTTTCTTGGCAACTCTACCGATTTCACATTTTTTTTGTCGTCCGAGACCACTGGCCGCGAGCAAAAGTCTATATTGTTATATAATAAATAATCAAGGTAATATAATAAAATGAAGAAAAAATAGTTAGATTATTATTCATTTTATTAACTCTCTATCAAAGAGCTATCCTTGAGTGTCACAGTCTACATTCTATTTTGGATATTTTTTTTTGCTTATTCCTGAAACAACTAGTTTGTATTACATAATATTACAGCAGCGACACGCAGTATATTTTCATTTCTTACAGTTTATAAATTCTTAATTGGTCATACCGGACTTATGATAAATGCAGCTCACACATAGGTAAACTATAAAAAAGGAGTAAAATGACATTACATATCTCCACAACCAGGACAGTGCATATCGCCTTATAAGGGCCATAACTTTATAATTAATTAACGAATAATAACAATAGTTGGGGGCAGTTTTTACGAGCTCTAAACAATGGAGTTGCGTTAACTACCCTCGCCATTGTGCTCCTGATGCGTGTTTAATAGCCAGCCTCGAAAAGTATCGACGTCATTTCTGTTATGCATAAGCTAGGAGCCGTGGGCTATATTACTCATGTATCATATGCATCTTAGAGTAAGCCCAGAGTATATTTTTTGTAAAAGGCACAGCAAAGTAACCTCTTTCACATGATGGTCCTGATAGTCCAGTGACGAGACATGATTACCCCAGTCGATACTATTAAATCAGATTGTTTGAAACCGGATATACCTACAGTCTGATTACACGTGCCACTGTGGCCAAGATGCCAGTTTGGTGGTTTTGCTCCTTGTGTGCGGTGGTCGCTGTCAAGCAATATCCGGAATCTATCAGAACGATTATTCCAATATTGATTTATAAGTGAGCAGTATGAATGCAAATCTACAATACGCAATACTATATTATATCGTAATTTGAATTATTACTATAAATTATAAAACATATATCGTATTAATACTTATATAGCAAGAAATACGAACAATGTTTACGAACACACCTAAAAACAAAACAGTCCCAGGCGAGACAACGCCAAACCCTATTTACATTTTCAAAGCCAACTATTTTAATTTATCCGATATAAAATAAAAATAAACTTTACAACGTTATTATCACTCCATTCGGCGAATGCAGCGTTTAGAGGCGAGTCGTTACTATCCACAGTCCAAACGGCCCGGGCGGCTATGTCGAACATTCGAATCGTCGCGTTGCGGACGACTTAGAGCAAGTGGTGTATAAACAGCATTTGTTGTTACTTATTAAATTTACGTCATAAATATTGTTTTTGCATAACCATCCAAAATGAATATTTACGAAGATAACACATTCATAGAAACTCATTTCTTAATACCCCTTAAAATTACTACTAATATTTTGAACGGGAAAGTTTGGAGATATATTTATAACTTACTCACGCCAGCACGACCGAATGGATAAAAAGAGATAAACCATAGTCTCATGTTTGGAAGAGCATATTATAAGCAACATTTTATCCCGGGAAAATATATAGAGGGACTTTTATCGTGGAAAAACATATAGACATGGTCGGAGCCGCGAACAAAAACTACTATGTTAATAAAGCATTCATATTATTTAGAAAGTTTTGATCATAGTATAGCTCTTGTGGCAACTGTCGGATGAAAGTAAGTTGCTCACCTGTCTTGCTTCCGGATCATAAATACCCAGGAAAATGGAAATTATTCTTAGGCACAAGCATAAAGTACATAGAATGTTGACTCATATATTTTTTTCCTTTAGCCTATTTAACAATTTACCTTATTTGGTATAAAGTGACGTACACACCACATAAATATAAATGTACTAGCGGCTCCAAAAGACGTTGTCCTGCCCTAAAAAGAAAATAAAATCCTAGAACCCGAGTACAGCGCCCTACCGGATCCAATTGTTAAAAACCAAAACCACAAACGATAAACCATTCTCGAATCCACCTGAAGACACACACAAAAAAAACATTAAAATCGGTCCAGCAACTTAGGAAGAGTTCAGCGACATACACGCGCACAGAAGAATTATATAAAGCGTTATTTTAACATTGCATAAATGAAACCACACGCTCGTATTCACTTCTACTAACATCGTGCGATATCATCATGAAATACGAATATTTTCACCAAAATCTAAATTTTACTTTCTTGATTTTTTATCGCTTTTAGGGTTCCGTACCTCGAAAGAAAAAAACGGAACCCTTGTAGGAGCACTTTGTTGTGCGTCCGTGGATCTGTCAAGACCCTTTTTCTCAGGAACGCGTATTAAGCTGTATATCAAATACTCAGGTCTATTGTCCCTTGGAGCTGTGAAAAAATCAAACTTCTAAGCCAACGCAATCAAAGATACAGCCGTTTATGCCGCAAATTTTTGAAATCCGTAAAGGAATCAAAACCTACAGGGTACTTCCCGTGAACTCAGAATCTGGAAATTCGGTACGAAGCAACGTCTTATAGCACAGATAAAGGAAGACTTGCGAAAACCGTAAATTTTACGGAACCGTCGGCGCGCGAGTCCGACTCGCACTTGCCCGGTTTTTAGTTTAGTGCGAATATGATGTGTGCGTGAGTGTTTTTCTGACTGAAAGTATAATGTCGCCGCGCCGCTGCGTCGAAGCCTCTAAAGTAGCCTCTAGAGTAGTAGTAGTGTCCTTAGGGCGTTCCTTAGGGCGTGTAAATTTTAGAATTTGGAGTTACTTTTTATTGATATTTATTTTGTTTGAAACTTACCCTTTTTTATTTTACATCTATGGTTTAAATAACTTAATAGAACGTGTGATTTTTAAGGAGAAACGCGTGTGGTTTCATTTAGTAACGCAATGTCAAAATGAGCCTGTACATAAAGATTTGTGTTCCCTTTGCCCTAAACAATTACGATAGAATGTAGTGGGCGGTAAATAATTAATGTGTAATAACGCGAAATAGAAATATTATGGAAGGAAATTATACCATCCTTAATAATAATCTAAGTCCATTTCGAACTAGAATATTCGGAATAGTCACCATTAACAATACAATTTATTCACCATAAAATAGAAAAAATGTACTTTGTGACACGACGCGACACAATGTTGACACCGCGTTTCAGTAAGGTGCGAGCCGATGAGGTGCAAATTATCGAAGCGTTTGAACTGCTGCCAATCCAGAGCCTGCACACCTCGCCGCTACAGCCACCGATATTTATGGCTGCTATAATTAACTATGCGAGTTAAATTCTATTTAGTTGGATCAAAGCACATTATAAATTGTCAAGACTTTATATGTCATACCCGTTTGGATTTGTGAAGACAAATTCAGCAAATTTTGAATATTTATGACAAGGTAATAATATATTATGTACAGTCGTGACTCATGCTGCAAAGATCTCCGTGTGATAAGTATTTGGTTCACCCTAGCCTAGATTAGTTTAAAGACTGCATGGAATTCCACACCTTCGAAATTCTTCTCACCGTGCAGTAGAATCCAGCAATAATATGTGTATACTCAGTAGGTATTGAGTGTTCTAAAGGTCGAATTCGCGACTGCGATCTAAGGAGTCCCATCCGCACGCGCTAAACTATCTCTGTTTTATAGTTATTCAAGATTAAGTGTATCTGAATACATGCCCACAACACTAGATATTGCTCTTGCATAGCTTTTGACCCGGCCTTGACCGAGAGAGCGGTCTTTGACAAAATCTACATGTATGGGCGTAATCCAGTATTTTTCATTACCTAATTTGTACGTACTTTGTTGTCAATTTTTGATATTGTATACAAGATTGTTAATTTATTCAGATAACATAACTAAGTGGCGTGCTACACCGAGGATTACGATTTATTTATATTTTTGACTGTATGGAGTACATCATAGGAACTAGGAAAAGCCCACCTTAGTGTCCTATGCTTTATGACAAGTAACCCAGTGGGTGACTAATTATTGTACCTAATGTGTCGAGTTAATGCATAGTAATTCTGATAATTCAAGTCATACAACGTCTCACGTCACACATTATCCGCTACTTTCATCATTCAGTAAGCTTTACGATGATAAAACTAAGCATTTTTCTGTTAGATAAGAAACTCCAAACTTATCGCGACAAACACCTCAATAATCCTTCACAATACGTGCGTAAATCATCTCATGTATACAAACAAAGCATTTGCGTCTTACCATTGTGCGGCCGGTCACTTATAATAACCATCGCACTTCTGACTAAACAACTCTAGACCATCTGGCGACGACTTGTTCTTAACCTCCTATATCCTGACGAGTATTCAACCTTACGTCTTAGGCAATAAGGGTTGTGATACGCTATGAAGGTGGTTGTTTGGGACAATGGTTAAGACAATTAGCGTTTGTCAGGTCCGAGACGTGATTGTGGATTTGGGCAGCGACGGATGGCGGCCACATGCGCGACACCGGCATGGCACAATACTTGTGGCACATGCTACAATCTACAAATTCCATTCATATATTGCAGACCTTTTCCCACAAACATCTGTGGAAGAAGGCGCGCGTACGAATTTGCACTGAATATAAATTAGTTAACGTTTATCATTACAACTTGCTCAATACTTTTTTCAATAAATGAGTACGCCCAATAGTGAAACATAATCCTGGCTCTACACACGATATTACAAGCAAAGTCACTTGGGTTTTTTTTTTGTTCCTAGCTAAACTCTGTCTAGCCTAACGAGGGTCGGCCTATGAAAGAACACCGGTCTTTTGGGTGAGTGCAGAAGGCGCTCGCAACCCTTTAAATTTAAGCAACCATGCTGAGGGCGACCCACTAACGGGTCTCGAACCTCGGCTCAGGACGGCCACTGAGAGAGGATGAGACATCATCGATTGGGGAGTCACTTAGTTTTATAACTTTGATAAAAATAATAATTACAGTCACACAAACATCGGTCTAGGTGCGGGAATTGGACCCGCAGCCTCCTCCAATCTCACAATAGGCTTAGCGTCCGCTGCGTGACTGGGGCGGCTTTATAGTCTATATTATGTAATCATATGAAATATTTATTGATATCCATTCGGTTCTGTTACGTGCTGCCCGAACACATTAACATTCTCTACTACGTTATTAATCTCTTAAACAGTTATCTTATAATGGAGGCTTATCGGCACACCGATGCTGTTATCGTGTGTTTTTTCGTTTCTCCGAGCTGCGAGATTAGGCCCGGCCGCACCGCGCCGCACCGCGCCTATACGCTTGGTAGCTGGTGGTGCGCTATGCCGACCGCCAATACAGGGCAGATAACCTCGGTGGGCCGGCCTCAGTAAGCAGATTACAATGTTTTTATACTCTTCGCTTGTTTATCTCTCCTTCAAACGGTTTGCTGATAGTTTTAATGCCATTAGCGATAAGCTTGACTGACACTTGTTTTTGGACGCTTTCCAGTTTTTTGACAGCCCTTTACTGTTTTATGAGTAGGTATGGTACGTATACAAGGTTGATTAAACGGTGAGGCTTTATTTCTAGCTACATATGTAATGTACCATATACAAGCTCTACACCAAATTTCAGTTCAATAGGAGGAATAGTTTAGCCACAGTATAGATTTTTCGTGTTTGCAAAACTACATCGGGATGTATATCTGCCCTAACAGCTGACCGAGAGTCTAAACATAGTTATCTAAGGTCATGTAAAGTGCGTGACCTTAAATATCAACAAAATTAGGAGACGTTGTCCCTCTATCAGCCAATAATCACGTCAAAGTGAGTCTTAATCTTAGTGCAATAAGAACGAAAACACAATAACATTACATCATAACTTTGTAACACAAACAAAGAAGCGATTAATACATAGACCTGGGTCATTCAAATCTTCAAAAATTCAAAGATCTGTTTTAGTTTTTTTTTGTGTGTCGCCGTAATTGCTCCGGGGCATGAGACGCCTTGCGAAAGCGCCCTGAGCCGCTTCCTAGGTACAATCTTATTATTGCTTACGCGCCATTTTGAGAATATCCAAATATTGCTTTTTGTTTATGTGATAGGACACTAATGTAAATGTATTAAAAAGTGATAGTGTTTGTTTATTTCTTTGTGTGATACGAGCACCGATCTTTTGTATGTTTGTGTTTGGTTTCTGTAACTTTGTGACAGCGAAAATTTTAAATTTGTACTTGAGACCCATCCGCTTATGCGCCGAGCTACCTATCCATTTGTATTTGCCGGTCGGCTCATCGGCGACATGAAAGATAACAGAATGCGACGTTGCTGTTTTGTCACACAGATGACCGCAGGTTAGTGTAAATATTTATAAATGGTGTTTGCGTATTAAATTGATAGAACTTGTTAGAAAAAAGTGATTTTCTATTTTTATCTTTGTCGAGTTTTTGACCGTTTCGAATTATTTCCGAGCCGATATGGAGTACTCTGTCCATTTTAGTGCCCCTGGATCATAGCAACCTTGTATAATGTGCTTTATTTATTGTGGTATTACTGTTTTACGTGTGATTTTAAGGGAATTATTTATTAGTTTTATAATAGAGTGAAGGATCTGTGTAAACTTCGTTATGTAATGTTTTTATGTAACTGATGGCCGCCATAAATCGCCAACAGTATATAAAATAACATTTGTTATTCTTTTGGGAGTTAATAAATTGAAGCAATAAGAAAAGTAAAAAATTACCTCAACGATCTTACTAAGAGACAAACAGATGCTTACGTCCAATAAAATATTAAAATAATGGAAACTGTTGAATGGAAGTAAAATTCCCGCATCTAATTATGTGGCTTTTATCTTTTTACGTTGCACAATATCATAGCCCTCGGTTATTTATACATCAATTAAGAAACCCCGCAGAATCCAGAAAGCCGTTGGCCGCGACAATGACGACTAATAATAGGTACCATGCGGGCTCTCGGGAGCGGATCGTATCGGTTCGTTATCGATTACTGATCGATGCGATATCGATACAATTCCATTCTTCAGAATAAGTTCATAACGATATTCGCCTCATTGGTCTGCAACACTGTGCTTAGGATATAAAACCATTGAGTTTGAAAGTTCCATTTATGAACAAACAATGTGAGCTTTCTATGATAAAAAACACACACTCACTTGAGTTATACGGAATTAAGATTTGTTCTTAAAGCCATATTAATAAACCAATCTCACCTTCGGGGAAAATCTTAAGTTGACATATAATAACTGTTGTATTGAACTAAATATTTAGTAAGCCAAGGTTAAGCTATCGTAGAAGAGCTTGTTCTCAGCTGATTCGATGCTTTTACATAAACAAATTAACTGTCAAAATTCGTCACATATTGTAACTTACGACGTCATTTCAGCTACTGTCGATCTGAGTTTATCAAATAGCGACTATCATAAGATGCCGACCGTAATTTAAGAGCGTCTCAGCTGATAGCACTTCACAGCGAAACTGAGTTGCGTCTATTCATATGACCCCTAATATGGCAGTATACTCGTCTTCTATTTTACAGAACGAACTTAGGCTTGGCTAATCATGTTCTAGGTGCAGCTGCAGTTTTGAGTATAGTATAGGCTTGTTCTTAAATATCATATACCAAAAAATCTTATCGATACACTACAAGAATAGTATGCGGACCTGGTTTCGGAACAGAAGAATAAATATTGTGTAACTGACAGATGGCTTGACCTGACTTAAAAGGTCTTAAATACCTCTTACAAGAAGAAGATGCTAAATGTTGGGTTTTTATGTATGTTGGAGGTAAATAAGCGAACGTAAATACCGCTCTCAGATAAGGGAGTGGTGTATAACTACATATTAGATAATAATAATCGTTTTTCTCGAGTCAGATTACCTACAGTAAGAAAAAAATGGATGAAGATATGCAAATCAGTCTTTGATGAAAGGGCTACTGGGCTATTGCCTAGAGGAGTGAACTAAACTTGTCATTCTGATTTTAGAACATTGGATGTTAAGTCCATGGTCCTTTCATAACACAGGCTACAATAGTTTGTAAATCGAATTCAATGGTGCTCACACATTAACTGGGGGTTAAAAAACAAAAATCTTCAGGCGGTCAAATTATTTATCAGTAATTGAGATAATCATCTAGTAAGTTCATACAGCAAGAATAGGTTCGGGTACCAAGTATACTACCTTACAGAAAAGAAGCCATGCTAGAGCCTTCATTTTTGTAACTTAATGTCACAGTGTTCGAAAGCTCAACACCTTCCTCTTTAATGTCCATTCCTTTTCTTGCTGGTCGATAAATCATAATACCTTTGGCATTGTTTGCAGAACTTAGGTAATGATTATTCGACTTATTATAAAAAAGGGAATAGAAACTAAATACAAACATTTAGTTATATAATACTGTAGTAATATCGAAGGCGTGTTTACAAGCTCATAAATGTTACCTGTGCGAGCGCGTCTGGCCGCCAGATGTGGGGCACCTTCGGCCACCCCGCACCGCCGTGAGAACACTGCGCTCTGCCATTCATCGGCTTTTATAAACAACGGCTTCACAATATTGTCACGCGGTTAAATGTGTATTTAGCGAGCTGCCTTCTACCTATTATTTATTGACAAATGCGGCATAAATTAAATTTACGGTTGTGTTATGATAAAACTTTATGGATTTCATTGCACAGTGCTTACACACTTTAAGCAAAAGCGAAAATATTTTTTTTATATTGACCCGCAAAGGTAACTAAATTCCGTTAGCCTTAGGGCTATACTGTACATTATAATTAATATACGTATTTAATACCTAAATGATTGTACTTACCGTTTTTTAAATGAAAGTTCTTTAACGACATACGGGAGAAATCTATGTTAAAAAAAATCGTAACATTTTCTGTTACTTTGGACCGTCACGACGCCGTCCTCTAGGGTCATTATTTCATCTGTACAGAGCCATCTATTGTCGACAAGCGTAAACAGTTTAAATATTATAGTTTGCTACACTTATTGAAATCTATTTAAATAAGTAGTGAAAGTGAGGGATCATTTTTATATTGTTATGTAACTTCACCACGTGACTGTGATTTTGGTATTATTTTTATGTTAACCTCATTTTTGATTGTAAGTATTATTTATTTATTTATGTACACTTTCTATACAACGAGAATAGTACATAGTAACGACATTAAGCATCATTTAAAAATATGACTGTCAATTTAGCAGACAATAATATTTAAATATATTAAAATAAATAATCATCATAATAATTTGACGGTATTAATGAAATACGGTCAAATTATTATAATGATGTCATCAGTTAGTAATCACCGCGGCGAATAGGCGGAAAACCAGTATCTTGGATGCGTTGCCAGGTCATATTCATTTTCAGTACGTATATTAATTAACTAGCTTTTGCCCACGGCTTCGCCCGCGTTTATAAGTCTTTCCGGGCTAAAAGTACATAAAAACCTTCCCCTTGAATCACTCTATCCAACACATTTGTTTGGATAAAGATTAATATTATGACGTTGATACAACTCTTAACAAATAATGCATTAATTTCGACCAAATTTGATTACCATAAAAACGGTTCTATTGAGTTAATCTTAAAAGATAGACATATACTGTCGCGGACATTTTTTTAGATCATTTCAAGAGGAATAATTTTTTCATACATATATTTTTGGTATCTTGAACCGTTTTCGCAGCGCACGCAATGGAAGCCCTCAAGGATGAATAATTTTCCCCGTTTTTTTTCACATTTTCCATTATTTCTTCGCTGCTAATAGTTGCATCGTGATGTTATATAGCCTAAAGCCTTCCTCGATAAATGGTCTATTCAACACAAACAGAATTTTTCAATTCGAACCAGCAGTTCCTGAGATTAGCGCGTTCAAACAAACAAACAAACAATCAAACTCTTCAGCTTTATAATATTAGTATAGATGTGTCGGCCAGCTGAAACGCGTTACTACTACACCACAGCAGAATGTGACGCAGCTTTACAGGTTTTTCAGTGGGGTTACTGAAAACACTAAATTCTCCCTTTCTAATCTTTACTCATTATTGTTCTAGGTATAATCAATCGCTCGTGGCGTCATTCAGTAATAAATAAACTTTTCCACTTCGAAACCACAACACAAACAAAGCATAAAACCCGATGAAGTAACCAATGCACTCGTTCCTATCTATTAACTCACTTAGTACTTTCCTAATAATGTTCATTCACTAAGCTCTCACGGATTCATTCATTGGATATGTTGAAGATGACGACTAATATGGTTTCTTTAGCATCAGCCAGTAAACAAATGCGACACATGAAGATGTCATTTCGTTGCATTAGCGGCACGGCAAGAACGATTCGATAATTTTAGTTGCATGACCTTAGGATTCTGCCACTCATCAAAACATAGGCGTTAGCCTATTTTGTACAAATACGTTTTGCTTATATTGACGCAGTAAGCTTTTAGGTAAATATGGATTCCCATTGACTGAGTCACTGACAAGGGATCATGTCATTACCCGTGCGCATACAACCATCTTAACAGTGCAATATTTTCGAAAAACAGTGCCTACATATATTACCTACCGAGAGTTTATTTCAGGATGTTACTCATAAAGTTTGGTTTACTGTAAACTAAAATAATTTACAGAATAACGCCGGTGTCTCATTGAAAATAAATGGAAATACATATTATTATTTAAATAGTTTGTTGACTGCCTCGGTGGCGTAGTTGTATTACAGTACGACTGCAAAGCTGGGGTCTCGGGTTCGATTCCCGGGTCGGGCAAAGTGATATTGAGTTTTTCTATTCAGTATCAGCTCGGAGTCTGGAATTTGTGCCCGATATGGCGATAGGCTCGCCCCCTATCACATCATGGGACGGAATAACGGCGAAAAGTGGGTGCACTAGTTGCGCCTCTGCCTACCCCTTCGGGGATTACAGGCGTGAGTGTGTATGTATGTATGTATGTAGTTTGTCAACGCGGAAGTCTGAATGTATTTTCAGGGATATTTCACTTAACAAAATTATGTGTGCGTGTGTGTGCGCCCGTGTATATAGCTCACTCTATCAGTGGGGGTCAGACGAGAAAACTGTGGATTCTTAAAAAAATCGAATGGATAAGATTTTTTATCATGAAGAATTTACATGTTCTGTAAATTCTTCATGAGATCCGTGTCGAAGACCCCTTTTAAACTTAGAGCGTTTTTCGCATGTGGTACAATTAAAAAAAGGAAACAATAATTATTATTTGAGGATAGGCGGAAAGCCGTCCCAAAATCAATAATGCCCAGGCCACCCGTAATGACCCCACGCGATCCCCGGTCCCACAGGGCGCGGGCGCGGGCGCATCGCGCCGGTGACGACACGTGTGTTCAAGGTGAGGGCTCATTCTTTTCATACGTTTATTATTAAACTTAATGAAGCTTTTACATACATACATTTGCTTTTATATAATACATCCTACTAATATTATAAAGGCAAAAGTTTGTAAGAATGTCTGGATGTATGGATGTATGGATGTTTGTTCCTCTTTCACGCAAAAACTAAACGGATTTCGATGAAATTTGGCACACGGGTAGATCATGTCCTGGATTAACACATAGGTTACTTTTTATCCCAGAAAAATATAAAGCGGGACTTTTATCCCGGAAAAACTTTTTAACGCGGGCGGAACCGCGGGCAAAAGCTAGTTAAGTAATATTTTAAAGTACGGATCGTATTGAAGCCAATAAACAAATTAAGTCATCATTAGTACTGAAAATAAACAACATTACTTTATAAGGCATCGGTACAATTAGCCTTAGTGTGCACTGTTCATACAGATTAGTGATGTGATTAATGGTTAAAAATTATTAATGGTTAATAGTTAAACATTAAAAAAAAATAACGTGTTAAATTAATAGTTAAGTTATAACGGTCAAGAAGTAAGGAGTTACGTGAAAAGCATTAGCGATAACATGTTCAACACGTGTCTTGCGTCGTTTATTTTAATTATGTTAAATTTTTTAACATTGAACCAATAACCAACAGGTTAATTTTTTTTCACAATAACAGTCACATCGAAATAAACGTTTTCAAATTATTACGTATTCATGAACATTTGTGTAAATGACGCTTGCGTGCCGTTCATACAATTGAAAAAATCTGCTTTGAGGTGTAATGACTGTTCTATTTTTTACACCTTAAAATTATGTTAGTATGTAACTTATATTACTTATTTATTTATTTATTTATTATGGACATTAGCACTATAGTATTCAGAACCAATGTTAGAATTGGTATACACGGCCGCCATTTTGAATTTGTATGTTTTAAGGCCAATTGAATTCAAAATCCGTATCTGGGTATAACTTTAATTACTAAAAACTGATCCACTAATAGGGGCCTCCGGGGGTCACGGGTGGGCGGGACGTGCCGCCCACCCATTAGTCTAGCCAACTTCTGTGACCCCCGTGATGGACATGTCCGAGGCAGCGTGTCTCACGCTGCCTCGGACACCAAAAGGTGGACACGGTACGGTATTTCGGGGGCTTCTGAGCCTCCGCAACAGGGAAAAGGACCGCAATAGCGGTACGTGCAGGGGCGGTTGCGGACGACAACTTAGACGTGAGTCGGAGGAAGCCCGCAGCCGTCCCTAATGCGCCGAAGATGGCCGTTTAAAAAAAATAAAAAATGTCCGAATTGAAAAAAGTGGCTGCCATTTTGAATTTCTTTGTTTTAAGGCGTATCGACCTCAAAATCGATATCTGGGCAGGCCTGTAGGTACAAAAGACGGATCCAATGATAAAATTGAAAAAAGTGGCCGCCATTTTGAATTTCTTTGTTTTAAGGCCTATCGACCTCAAAATCGATTTTTGGGCAGGCCTGTAGGTACAAAAGACGGATCGAATGTTAGAATTGAAAAAGTGGCCGCCATTTTGAATTCCTTTGTTTTAAGGCCAATTGACCTCAAATTCGACATCTGAGTATAACTTTAGTTACCAAAGAACATTCCAATGTCGGAATGGAAAAAAGTAGCCGCCATTTTGAATTTCTTTGTTTTAAGGCCTATCGACCTCAAAATCGATATCTGGGCGGGCCTGTAGGTAGAAAAGACGGATCCAATGTTAGAATTGAAAAAAGTGGCCGCCATTTTGAATTTCTTTGTTTTAAGGCCTATCGACCTCAAAATCGATATCTGGGCAGGCCTGTAGGTACAAAAGACGGATCCAATGTTAGAATTGAAAAAAGTGGCCGCCATTTTGAATTTCTTTGTTTTAAGGCCAATCGACCTCAAAATCGATATTTGGTCATGGCTTTAGGTACAAAAGACGGATCCAATGTTAGAATTGAAAAAAGTGGCCACCATTTCGAATTTATTTGTTTTAAGAATAATTGACGTCAAAATGGATACTTGGGCATGCCGTCGTTAGTAAAAAAAACAGATCTAATGATAGACTCAAGAAAAGTGGTCACCATTTTGAACTTCTTTGTTTTAAGACTGATTGGATTTAAGATAGATATTTGGGCTTGTCTTTAGCCAAATAGAATAAATCGAGGTTGTAATTTTACTAATTTAACAATTTAAATACGCAGTCACATCAAAATTAAATACTTTAAAAAATTAATAAGGTAATCAACGTGAGTAGCCTTTTAAGTCTGGTGAAGGGGGGTAAATAAAAAAAAGATACATTAATTGAATGGTCAACCAACAGGGCATAACGATGTGGGGGAAGAAAAATATAGTAAGATAATTTCTACTACGCGGCTAATTATTCTTATAGCAATAGTTGAATTGTTAGCGACTCCCTGATTTTTAACCGATTTTGATGCATTCACAGAAGAATTTACTTTATTTGCTGTTTGCTGCCACGGGCCACTTCTTGGTTCTTCAATTCTTTATTTTGCGACATAACAAACCTGCGATATCGTTATTGAAGAGAATTGAATAAGCATTGATGGTGGCCATATTATTTAAAAGTTCTATAACCTACTATAGTTTGTGGCCATGTCCAGCGGAGTTTGATTTTAAAACCAATAGCCCTTAAAACAAGAACATTTAACATGACTGCCTCGGTGGCGTAGTTGTATTACAGTATGACTGCAAAGCTGAGGTCTCGGGTTCGATCCCCGGGTCGGGTAAAGTGATATTGAGTTTTTCTATTCAGTATCATCTCGGAGTCTGGAATTTGTGCCCGATATGGCGATAGGCTCGCCCCCATCACATCATGGGACGGAGTAATGGTGAAAACTGTGCCTCTGCCTACCCCTTCGGGGATAACAGGCGTGAGTGTATATGTATATATATTTAACATGGAATGCAGTTCTTGAAATCCCAACCTTAATTTATTCTATTTGTCTAAAGACAAGCCCAAATATCTATCTTAAATCCAATCATTCTTAAAACAAAGAAGTTCAAAATGGCGACCACTTTTCTTAAGTCTAACATTAAATATGACTTTTACTATCAATGCCATGCCCAGTATCGATTTTGAGGTGGATTGGCCTTAAAACAAAGAAATTCAAAATGGCGGCCACTTTTTTCAATTCTAACATTGGATCCGTCTTTTGTACCTAAAGCCATGACCAAATGTCGATTTTGAGGTGGATTGGCCTTAAAACAAAGAAATTCAAAATGGCGGCCACTTTTTTCAATTCTAACATTGGATCCGTCTTTTGCACCTAAAGCCATGACCAAATATCGATTTTGAGGTCGATAGGCCTTAAAACAAAGAAATTCAAAATGGCGGCCACTTTTTTCAATTCTAACATTGGATCCGTCTTTTCTACCTACAGGCCTGCCCAGATATCGATTTTGAGGTGGATTGGCCTTAAAACAAAGAAATTCAAAATGGCGGCCACTTTTTCAATTCCGACATCGGATCACTCTTTGGTAGATAGAGTTAAACACAGATACCGATTTTGAGGTCAATTGACCTTAAAACAAAGAAATTCAAAATGGCGGCCACTGTTTTCGATTCCGACATTGGATCAGTCTTTGGTAATTAAAGTTATATCCAGATACCGATTTCGAGGTCAATTGGCCTTACAACAAAGAAATTCAAAATGGCGGCCACTTTTTTCGATTCTGACATTGGATCAGTCTTTGGTAATTAAAGTTATACCCACATACCGATTTTGAGGTCAGTTGACCCTAAAACAAAGAAATTCAAAATGGCGGCCACTTTTATCAATTCTGACGTTACCTAAATAAAATTATTTTCGCAATCATTGCAAGTGGCGATTTTATTGTTCACAAATCACGACAAGGCATAATTTAAGTCTTAGCTAAAGAAAAAATATCATTTTGGTGCTTATTAGTAGTATTAAATTTCATTTAATAAATAGCCTATAGAGGCGTTATTAGCATTTTTCTATAATTAACAGTTATCAAGTTTAGTTGAATGATAAATTAACAGATGGCATTAACTGCCTCCGCAGTCCGTTCATTAGTTTAAACGTTTAATGAATGTTGCAATAGTAGTTAATAGAATTAACAGCTATTTTTTTATAATGAGTTAAATTAACAATTATAACGTTTAATGATCACCTCTAATACAGATGTATCATTACACAATTTATATAGAGATATCTCATATTTTGTATGTCTGAAAGCGGCGATAGCCTAGTTGGGAGTGGAACGGACTGCCGAGATGAATGTCCGTAAGTTCAAAACCCAAAGACACGCAGCTCTGACTATTCTAAAGTTATGTGTGTATTCTTTGTGAATTATCGTTCGCTTTAACGGTGAAGGAAAACGTCGTTAGGAATCCTGTATACCTGAGGAGTTTTCTATAACAATTTCGAAGGTATGTGAAGTCTGCCAACTCGCACTAGACCAGCGTGGTGGAATAAGCTCTAAACCCTCTCTGTCGTAGAGGCGGCCGTACTCAGCAGTGGCCAGTATACCTATAATACAGGGCTGGTATGGTATGGTATCTTTGTCAGTTCGATCCTAAAAGGCAATTTCGGAGTGTTCTAGCTGAGCCTTAAAATATTTTATAGATTACTCTATTTATGTTACTTACGTACTTTTATTCCAAAATGACTCATGCAGGCAGAGTCGTGAACAAAAGCTAGTATTTAATGAAATAATAAACAAAATCGAAAACTATCACAAGTACCCTTACGTGGTTTTGTTGAACAAATAGATTAAGTCACCATTAAGCGTTGTAAGTCAACAACTGTGACTTAACTAATGAGGTAACATTACATTAACTGCTTGGTATTGTTGAAACAGCGTCATAATGGATTATTTGTTTACATTACAAAATTCTGTTAATTTCAATAACCCAAACAAATAACAGATACCTACATAAAATAGGCACTTATTTATTAACTACACAACGATTACAATAATTAAAATATTATAACTTATGGCTTTATGCCCAAGTTACAAGCACAGCGAATTAAACAAACACGATATCGTAATATAGTTTGGAGGCGTTCACGCAATATGTTAACCTATGCAGACTATATCAGAGACTATCCCGCCCTCACACCCGCCACTGCAACTCCTGTAAGCCAGGATCAGACTATATCAGTCATGCAGATAAGTTTAAAACATTAATTAAAAAATTAGACTTAGTACTGCCTCGGTGGCGTAGTTGTATTACCTGGGTTCGATCCCCGGGTCGGGCAAAGTGATATTGAGTTTTTCTATTCAGTATCAGCCCGAAGTCTGGAATTTGTGCCCGATATGGCGATAGGCTCGCCCCCTATCACATCATGGGACGGAATAACGGCGAAAAGTGGGTGCACTAGTTGCGCCTCTGCCTACCCCTTCGGGGATAACAGGCGTGAGTGTGTGTAAACTTAGTACATCAAAAATACTACTAAGCGTATTTGGTACATGCATGATAATCTTACTAGCTTTTGCCCGCGGCTCCGCCCGCATTAAAAAGTTTTTCCGGGATAAAAGTCCCGGTTTATATTTTCCCGGGATAAAAAGTAGCCTATGTGTTAATCCAGGACATGATCTACCCGTGTGCCAAATTTCAACGAAATCCGTTCAGTAGTTTTTGCGTGAAAGAGGAACAAACATCCTTACATCCATACATCCAAACATCTAAACATCCAAACATCCATACATTCTTACAAACTTTCGCCTTTATAATATTAGTAGGATTAACTGGATATTTTAAACTTACAATTAAACTAATCGGTGATAATTTGTCCTTGTCTCTAAAACGATTAGAATGTTTATGAATCTATGCTAATATTTCTCCATTCGACCGTGCGAAATGGAGACGGCCGCGTTCCGTATTAACCGATCCAGAGGACGAAATCACTCTGGCCATCCGCCGTAAGAACGAGTTCTTGAAACTCCACAAGACCGCAGTTCCGTCCTCGCCGTCGAGGACCTCGCCGTATCCCCCCCCCCCCCCCGCAGTTCCGGCCCGCGTGCTATATTTTTCTCCATATGATATCTCGATGGCATATGCTTCCATTCGAGGTTTTTGTGTTTTAAAATATCTTTAACATTAACATTTTACAATACAATATTTAAAGAAGTGGCTTACCAGAGTGATGAGACTTTCGTCGACTGCCATAAATTGTTACATCACCACTCACAAGTTTGTAGAAAGCTCTACATTGGCAACGCTTCGCATCGACAAATAACTCTGCTACTTGGCGGTAAATAAAAACAAACACATAGTATCAACCAAAAAAGCTCTTGAAAATACATATATTTTGTTTCGGCAAAGAACTCAAACTTGTGATGTGTCAATAAATATCCATCTCTTAATCTGTTAAGCTACGCGGTATATACCTAGTGTTATTAATAAATATGTTACAGAAACGTTCTGACGTAGCATGTGCGTAAATACGCAGGTACGTAGGTTTTAATATTGTTATTATATTAATATTATTCTCATAAATAAAATTAAATACTTAATTATTTTTCCCTATAATAAGCATTTAATAATTAATTAAACATAAATATTTATTTGTTCAGTAATTAGTCAAGGATGTTTTGATAGCCATTGTTTGTGTTGTCTATTTTGTAGTTAAACGGTAGGCATTCACGGAAAAATATTATTGTTAAATAGGACATTTAAAATTAATATCTAATACTTTATTGAAGTTCTTTATTTTATTGAAGCGGTATTTATGCATTGTGAAATGTTAATGTTAATAGTCGAATAAAAAGAGCTTCTTCTTCTTCTTTGATCATTCCCACTTTGTGGGGTCGGCTCTCCTAATATATCTGGGCCAAGCTGTTCTTTTTTTTTTTGTTAATTGCCCTACTGCCAGTAGCCTGATACGAGTCGGCTTTTCTGGCCACACCGGTCTTCAGGGTGAACGCAGAAGGCGCTCGCAACCCTTTGAATTCAGTGACCATGCTGAGGGCAACCCAGTAATGGGTTACGAACCTCGGCTCAGGACGGCCACTGAGAGAGGATGAGACATCAACGATTAGGGAAAGATTGTTTTTTAGGCCTAATCCTATTAGATTGTGTTGTCATCGGCACGCGGGCCGGAACTACTAGGGGGTCGGGTGGGCGACGGGGAACGCGGCGAGGTCCTCGACGGTGAGGACGGAACTGCGGTCTTGTGGAGTGTTGGAGTTTCAAGAACTCGTTCTTACGGCGGATGGCCAGAGTGATTTCGTCCTCTGGATCGGTTAATACGGAACGCGGCCGTCTCCATTTGGCACGGCCGAATGGAGTATATATTGACGCTTTACGGACTTACGTGTTTAGGTGATTTACCGCCCGATCGAAGTAGCGTCTGCTGGCCATATACATGAAATGCCTGATGGTCGGCATGTTGGTGTCCACGTGGAGGTTGCGGTTGCGAATGTACCACGGGGCACGAAGAGCATGTCTGAGCATTCTATTTTGTAAGACCTGCATACGCTGAAAACGAGCAGGCGGTAAATGGGCAAATACGGGCGATGCGTACGTCATGATAGGTCGAATGCAAGTCGTAAAGATCCTAATCTTGTTGCCGATTGACATTTTACTTTTTCTGTTTAAGAGCCAATGCCGCAGGGGCGGTTGCGGACGACAACTTAGACGTGAGTCGGAGGAAGCCCGCAGCCGTCCCTAATGCGCCGAAGATGGCCATACAAAAAAAAAAAAAGAGCCAATGCCATTGGCTCATCGCGAATGCGGCTCGCGCGAGTACCGCGTTTATATGTGGGATGAAAGTCAACCTCTGATCAAGGGTAACTCCTAGATATTTGTCTGTGTCCGTCCAGCCCTGGTTGGACATGCGGACTGAGGTGTGGGGTACATGGACTCTCTTTTTCTTAGTGAAAATGATAGCCTAACTTTTGGTGGGATTGACGGTGATTCGCCATTTGCGGAACCACTCGCCGAGCTTGTCGGCGGCGGCCTGCAAAGTGCGCACCACATTGTCGGGGTCTTTCTCTCTTATACTACTACCTATCTGCGGCCTAACGCCGCATCTACGTGAGGCGTAGATTGCGGTGTCATCCGCGAAGAGCGCCAGATGGGCGTTCTTTGGTTTGGGGATATCACTGGTATATAGCGAGAAAAGAAAGGGGGAGAGGGAAGAGCCTTGCGGGACTCCGGCCGTGATGGAGTGTCAAGGCATCACTCGCGTTCCAATCGTTTGTATGAAGATATTCTACTATATACATAGTATATAACTTATACTGTGACGATACCTTTCAGAACTTTAATCTACACAATTATAGATGACACGGCACTGCGCTCGAGACCTGAATCTACCAGTCTTACTTATAAAATAACTAGTCTGCTCTTAAGCAATACTTAACTTTTGAAAGACACGATCAGCTGGAAATCAAATCCCGCCATCTTGCCTTTTACGTAGGTTTAAACTAGGCCACGGCGTTGTTTAATTTTGACAGTTATTTATGCAATGTTTAACCACCTCTTAATGCCATAACAAGTTTATAAGTAAGACTGTGAATCAATCAAGTTTTAATTAGAATAATTCTAGCCTTTCAAGAACTTATAAAAAAATTATGTAGCTTTTCCTGGCGGTCAGTTTCGATGTATTTCTAGAATTAAAGTAATAAAATCAAAACGTATAAGAAATGTATTGAGGCCAGTGTACCTAAGTTTCTGCTCGTATTGGGATTTTACAGTCAGTTTTCCTCCAAAATACAAATTTACGACTCGACGTAAACCTAAAATTATTGTTTCTCGAAGTAAAGTCACATTATATTAAGGGCAAGGTTTTATTATATAAACTAACCCACATAATTTCTACATACATAATAAGTATGTACGAAAAGCATTTCGTAAAATAAATTTATCTGAATTGTAAAGAGAATTGTTTAAAACAAAGCTCAGCGGAGGCGTGAAACAAACCAGTGACAAACTCTAGGTGTGGCCATTGTCACTGCGCCGGCGCAGACACGTGTGTCCCACGTGCACTCACACAAGGTGCTATTGTCTGCGCAACACCGAGCTATTTACAATATCTCACGCTGTCATAAAAAGAACCTTAACACAAACACATAGAGACGCCATCACCATGACAGGTTACAATTATGATGGTAGTGTTAGTTTACCGCCACTCATTGGGCATTGTTTAAGTGCACAATGAGAATTTTATGTTGACAAAGTTCAAAGGAGGTAGACGGAAACAGTGAGACAGACGTTACTTCATAGTGCACACACACACACTCGTCACATACATTCAGTAATTGGCTCTATTCTTTGTTTTACTTTAAGCTTCTTATTACATTAGAAACATAATGTACAATGAAATATACCTGAATTCGGACATGAGGATGTATGCTGTATGGAAGAATTTCAATTGAGAAAATTACATATTTACATGTCTACCAAAATGTAACTTGAAGCATGATTCTTATTCAAATAAAAAGGCTCCACCCATTTTTCTCCATGATGTTATAGCGGGCAAGCATATCGCCATATCGGGCACAAATTCCAGACTTCGGGCTGATAATGAATAAAAAAAATCCAATTTAATTTTGCCTGACCCGGGGATCGAACCTGAGATAACAGCATTGCCGTCGTACCGTAATACAACTACGCCAGCGGGGCAGTCGCATATACTATATGTCTAAGAAAGATATTTTGGCTATTGAATGGAATTGGTTAAAAACCGTCATGTTTCTAATAAAATACCAGCCCTGTATTATATACTGTCCCACTGCTGGGCACGGGCCTCCTCTACTACTGAGAGGGTTTTAGGCCTTAGTCCACCACGCTGGCCTAGAGCGGGTTAGTAGACTTCACATACCTTCGAAATTCTTATAAAGAACTTCTTAGGTATGCAGGTTTCCTCACGATGTTTTCCTTCACCGTTAAAAATAAAAATAAATAAATAAAAATAAAATCATTTATTGATCAAATATGCTTATAAAAAAGCACTTATGACAGGTCATGACATGAAGGTAGACACAATAACAAAGGTACATAATAAACCAATGAAGTAATTTAAAGTTAAATAACGAACAACCAGCACGCGCTGATAGGTACAGAGGACACGGACATTGGGGACGTGAATTGGGATAGGGAAGGAGAAGTGGAGCTGACATAAAAGAAAGGGAAGGAGTATCTTTACATTACGAGGAAAGGAAACACCACGGTCCTCGCCGGCGAGGATAAAAAGGTCCTAGCCTAGCTAACCTACCAGCCTTTCACTAGCTACCTAAGCGATGACGACTCGAAGAAGAAAGGCAGAAAGAAACTGTAAGAATGTAGCCCTAAGATTTAAAGCGAACGATAATTGATAAACAATACACATGTTACTTCGAAAAGTCAGAGGTGTGTGCCTTGGGTTTCGAACCTCCGGACATTGTCTCGACAAACCGTTCCATTCCCAACTAGGCTATCGTCCGTATGTTTCTAATAAACTGTCGGTATTCGAAAGACCAATAAGTTGCATAGGATTAGATAAACTTGTAGTACATGCTACTCGTCTCCATTAAATAAGACATTCTTTTGTTGGTCAATGTGTACGCTTCTTCAATAAACTTCCTATGCATATTGTTAATCTTCCAATATATTTTTTTTTAAACTACTGTCAAAGAACGACTTTGCAAAAAAGGTTATTACAGTACAGGAGATTATTTGGAAAATACAAATGCTTGGGATTAGGTTGCTCGCATTCACACATGTTCCATAATTTCAATTTATATTGTTATTTACTTGCGATTGTAATATACATATTAAAAAAAAAACAAGATGACAAAAAATATCCACGCTGAGTTTCTTGTTGCTTCTTCTCAGGTCAGTGGGCTTTTCCGAAGCACTGGTAGAATATTATAGTTAAAAAAAATGAAGAAAGAATGATGGAAGATAACTTTTCTGAGTTTGTTGCTAATCTAAATCCCGTTTAATTTCTACCTACAGTTTCTGGGTTAGTCTTTACGCACGTACTGGACTAATTATAAGATATTTATTACTATAGCAGTTACATAAACGGTTGTCGATGCCGGTAATACCCAGCAGTATCGCTGCGATTGACGCTGACGTGGTCTCGTCCAATGGCCAGCTAACGAGATAACTGAAGACCTCTCCCACTTCGGAATGGTAGGTTTAAACTCGGCCGGTAGGCATGACGCGCGTCATTACTCGCATCCGCTGGAAAACGGATGAGCTTCTGAGATCAGCTTAAAATCTTAGTAATGTTATAATGCTTTTTAACCCGATAATGTGCTCCCATGGGTCACTTTTAATCTGATTTTCAAATAACTGACACTGGCGTCGTACAGCGTTTTAAGGACTTATGTAGTGGCAACACGAGCCGCGCGCAACGCAGTCTAATACATTTTGTGAGTTATTCAATTAGCACATTGTCAAGATTATAGTTATTGTAGTTAGCTACTGGTCATTTTAATATCAATTTAATATCTTATGTCAGCGTGCGTCCAAACTTAATGCGTATGTTTACGAAAGGCTTGCGTTGCGCGGCTGATAATTTGTTCACACCTATCGTGTTATGGTGACATAACTTTAAACTACTTTACGAGGTGTTTAAACTGCGAACTGAATATGAGTGGGTGCGAGATCTTAACCCGAAGCCCGCGCGCCCCTACGTGAAGAAGTGCGCGAACAGTTGCAGGAACTCCCTAACAGTATATTCCGTCGTATTTGAACTTACCCCTTTGACAAGTCTCATATAGAGCTTTAAAATTCATAGTTCTAGTTACTGTTGTTACTGTTTACAGACAGTTAAATATAATTTTACACACACATACCTTTATACCTGAAGGGGTACGCTGAGGTGCATCTAAAGAACCCATTTTTCGCCATGTGTGATCCATGTCATGTTGTGATAGAGAGCGATCCTATCGTCATTTCGGGCAGTAGTTCTACATTCTACTACAGGCTGATACTGAGTATAAAACACAATATCCAGAATCGGAACCCGATACCTCAGAACACCAACCCTCTACGCCACCGAAGCAATCAAAATCTAAATTAAAGTATGCAAGTAAATCTAGAATAAATACTATAAAATAACGTAATCTAGATGTAAATGAATGTCAAGCGAATTAATATTTTCATCTCGTAATGCAGACATAAAAAATATTTAAACAACGACCTTAAATGTTGGACATGTAAAGATATCGTTTAAGAAAAAATATTATCATTAAGACCGCCGCGCCCCCGGGGGCCGGACGTTACACCTGCAGGCATATCCATCGGCCACAAACACCAATTCATAAGAATTGCCACTCAGTCTGTAAGTTGGAAGCATTATAAGTAAATTAGCTTGTCGATATATGTGATAATTTATTGTACAATATAAAAAAAAAAAAATGTGGTGCCGCCATACTGGATTTGAATAGATAACCTTGAACCTAAGTAAGGTACTGGTTATTTTATCTTTGGATCCTACTGCAGTATCGTTGAATTCCTTGAGATGATCAACTATCTATCATCTTCTAAATCTAATGTAAAGTCACATTTTAAATTTTCAGTCCCTGATCAGTAGTTCTAACCTTTGGTCTATGGAACCTGTGGTCCAGACTGCGGTGTTATTAAACATCTTATTTTGCCATAGAAAATATTTAATGTATTATTTTGGGTACGGACAAAATTTTTTCTTGTTACATTATTGTAGGTACGACATAGACCAATAATCATTTATCCTTGAAAATCCTTATATCAAAAAATCCTCATATTATATAAAGTATTAAATGTGTAATAAGCAACTGATATCTTCACTCGTCTTCACTTCAATCACTTCAATCACTGACACATAACATCAGTATTCCCTCGGTAAGCTTTACAGCAGCGCGCATCGGTACTACTAGCGCCATCTAGTGACCGAAAGCCGATGCACACATGTCATCACTTCAAACATTCCGCACCGTACCAAGTTATTGATATCGTCTCTATGTTTATGAGATACAGCGAATTCCTTATAATTTATGCGGACATTTATTAAATAAAAATATTTCAGGAAAAAACATAAATTATTTCAATCTTTAGTAAATTTATTTAGCAGTAAAAGTTTAAATAAAAACTTTAACAATATTTTATTTTTAATATAAAGCTATATAAAAGTCTGTGGTTAGATAGAGACAGGTATCTGACGAACGAAAGGTGGAGCGCGAGCGTGTAAATAAACAAATGTAAGGCGCCAGGAGGCCAGGTGGTGTGGCAGCGGCAGCGGGCAGCGGCCCACGGCGCGGAGGTGTAGAGTGCGGCGTGTAGCGTCATTAGAACCGGTGGCGAGACACGGCTCGGTGGCACTCGCCAGTCGGCTGTACTAATTAAGTATAGGTGGGGGGAGGTGGCGGGCGGTGGTGCGGGGCGCGGGGCTGCCGGCGAGGGCGGGGCGAGAGGCGGGCCGCTCATTCCGCCGCGCGCCGCGCAACCACGAGCACGTCCGTCCGCGCGCGCGGGCCATGGTCGCGAGAACCGATGAGAGCATGTTCGGGTGCTATGGTGACAGCTATTCGTACCGCCTGTGGAGCCTGGCCAACGTGTGGGGCGCTTGCCGATGTGAGTAGTGCGTCGTCGGCTACCCGCGGTGCTCGTGCCCCTTCCACTTCCAAAACTGGGACTTTTGCCGCTGACGTCAGCGGAGGCTGTGAATCTCGGTGTAGTAGTACGTCGTAGATGCGATCCCACCGGCGCGAGGTGCGCGTCGCGGTGTCAGTCAGTAGCGGCTGGTGGGTCAGTGCGTGTGTCGCGGAGTCCGGACTCCCGGTCGTGTCGCTCGATGAAAGTGCACAGCTCGCTTATGGGAGTTGGCGGTTGGTACGAATGCTTGGCGGCCGGTTGGCTTGCGGACATGAGGAGTAAGCAGGTCCCCACGTCTACCACCTCGGCCAGGCGGCTCGCGGCCTTGAGTAAGCTTCATTTCTTTTGTTTTTATTTGCATTTTATTATTGTATTTATATATAATATATCTGCCTCGCATTAGTTATTTTGTTAACGGTTTAGTCAGAGTCGGTTTACAGTGTGGTAACTGTCGCGAACACGTCGGAAAGTTGTTAAAGTGCGCGGATCAGTGAATCGGAAAGTGAAACTGGGAAGTTCTGCCAGTGTAAATATTGTCGCGGGCCCCGGTGTGGCGAGTGCGGCGTGCGACGAGCCGGGCTGCGGCGACACACGCTCGGCAACTCGGTGGGAGCAGGTGGAGTGATATCACCTCAGTGGCATCCAAAATAAAACTCGAACACGTCTTCATTAGAAATAACCTCGGTGTCGGGCGAACTCCCCTCGTCTCCCCCGGGATATAATTCATCCACTTGAGAATCGGGAACAGGTACACACAGACTTGAAAGAAAGTTTCGTTTGTCGAGGGGAACCCCGCTCGCTTTCACCGTCTTAAATCGTAAATGATTATGTTGTTTTAATTCATTTGCTTTTTTCTTGTAGTCTATATTTTATTTTACGTTCCTATTTGAGCGCCGCCTGTCTGGAGTGGACGGTAGGGAGCAGGGAGTCGTTTGATGCATGCAGCGTCGCGGCTCGTTTTTACTCGGCCAGTGGAACGCGGATGAATAAATTAGTAAAAAGTTGTTTTATCGCCAGTCGGACGAACAAACGACTCTGTGTGACGCTCGCGTTTTAATCTCATTACAATAAACAGCTCAAAGTATGCACCGCATAAAAGATCAAAACGCACGCACCGTAACGCTTGTATTTATATTTCGACATAATTTATACAAATAGAGAAAAGTGTAAACAAAACCAACTGAAGGTCTATTTTAATAAGACAAATTTAAAATTTACATCAAATTATCTTGGCGCGGCGGTCATGTTGTGAAACCGTTCGATTTATCAAACTCAACAGTTACCTACTATTTAACTCCATTGTTTCAACTCTACTTTCTTACTTCACAATAATTCATTTTAATACTGGCAATGAAAAATAATAATGTGTTTAGAAATGACAAGTAAAAATTTATTTCTTTCGAACTTTTATAAGTGTTCATATCTAATGCAATCATATACTTGTATTTAGTTCAGTTTAATTGCCGCGACGTTACATTTGTAACAAAGAAAACAAACAGATGAGGAAACTGATTGAATTATCGTGTCATTGATAACAAACGTGCCTAACTCGAAAGCAACAACAAAGTGCACGTTCGACGCACAGTACGACCGATAATCAAGCTGTTTATTTACGATAATAATAACAACAATTTAATTTTGAATTAGTTTCATAGTAGTGCGACGAGTGTTCATCGCTAGGTCGATCTCCGACTTCGATGAATGTATGTGTGATACATCCACGATATATCTCAACTCGAAGTCAGCGCTATAAACTCTCAGGTATATTAATCTAATGTACGAGATGCTCGAGCCCTTTGACAAACAGACGTACCTTTGTGATGCATCGGTGAGTCAGAGGTGATTCACCGCGTATGTGATTTTTGTTCTGTTTTCACCATTACACCTCAGCCGAGTCATCCTGAATCAGGCTACTTATTATACGGATTGATACTATATGACACCGCACTATGTTAGTTCTACATAGAGCGTAATACTACTTGTTAATAGCCGATTATTTGACATTTAAGATAAAATATATTTTTAATTTTTTTAATGGCATTGAATGACGAAACGAGCATGCCGTTTGCCTGATGGTAAGTAATACGACCACCCATAAACAATAGCAACACCATCCAGCACCGTGATTGCCAAGTACTGTGTGGTATTACACTGGGCTCGTCATCCTGAGACATAAGATATTAAGTCTCATGTTATGTCCAGTAGTTACACTGGCTACAATGCCCTTCAAACCGAAAAACAACAGATAAAATCTTAGAAACACATTCTAGCAATCAAAATAAGAGCTGTGAAAGGTGAGTGATAATTGTCTTAGAAGAAATTGTCTTCCAGAATTATGGACAAGTCTACCTGAACATTAGGTCATCGAGATGTAAATATTAATTTGTTGCGATATGTAACTAGATACGAATATATGGGATAGCTATTATAAAGTATATAGCGCAGTCAAATTAGAACGCCAATAGTTAAGACAATGACCTAGAGCTCCTGGTGATGTACTGAAATGGTTATTATAATGAATCTACCATTCATCAAAATAGGACTAGGTTAGAAGTTTTTAAAATTTCATAACATAAGAATATTATTTCGCTATATAGGTACTAAATTCAATAAATTTGCTTTTAAATATCTGATTTCTATACATAAATATATTTCACACAGGTTTAAAGTGGTACAAAACTCATACATTTTATGCATCTAATATGCAACAATTCAGACACCGTACAGGTTCTTCAAACCCAGGATATTTCCTTTAGGTACTATGCATACAAAATATTATCATATCGAGTACTCATACAAATTGGTAAACGTAGCCCGCGAACTCTAAGATAACACGAGATTATCGTTATTCATAATAATAAAGATAATCAACGACAATCATCACATTCTTCCTTGTAACATGAAAGTTACTAAATATGTTAGTTTAAGGAATCTTTTATTGAAATAGAATGTTAAATTGTCTTGTTTGATATCGTACGCATGTACATCACAAAACATACACACATATTCACAAAATCTGCGCATCACATCGTGTTATTACATCTGTGGCCACCTGTAAAAATATAGCATTTCCGGCGCGAGTTTTTATAACGGGCATTATGACGACCGCAAATTTCGCTCTACTATAAACCAACATGTAATATCTGAACACTTGTCTCGTCTGTAACAAGTGAAGCTTGCGGAATCCGGCGCGCACACTGCACAGCTCCGCCTCGTTACATCTGCCTGTGAATACTATAATTATAAATCATGACATATTATTACAAAACATTTAATGCGCAACATTTATGAGTTGTCTGCGGTTTATATATTTTTACCGCTGGACGTGCGCGAGGGGCGTTAAACCGAACAACTAATCTTAACAATCGTAAATATCATATTAGAGAGGGCTTACTATAAATTATTCCGCGACTCTTGACTCCACCGAATGGCAAACTCCCCCGTTGTTCGGAAAAACTATGATTTATACAACAAGTTTATATGATTTCAAATTTAGATTTTAATGGAATGTCATAAAATTATTAAGTTAACGTTAACAATTAGGAGTTTGAGTCGTCAATTTTGTATTTAGCCCACGTCGGAGGTAATCCCATGGTCGCTCGTGCAGAATATAAAAGTTTGAAGTGTTGGTTGAGTATTTAGGACGTTTCCGTTTTAATGTAATCATCAAACACGAATGTTTGTATGAAATCAGAAGTTAAAACAAATATAGAGATGACCGTACGGATTATCATATTATCTTTGCATGAGTTTTAGGATGGTTGTAATTGTTCAACATGTGATTCCCAGTGTAATTAACGTTTTGGCGTCCAACACAGACATAAGCAAGTGTTGGGACTGACGTAAGACAGATAATAACCGTAGTTCGGCAGTCAGGGATCCAAGTCGCTTCTTTCGGCGAACTTGTCGCGCTGTTGTGACATCATACTGAATAACAATCGGTTTGTTTTGACACATGTATCATAAACTATGACATATGATTCAGTAGGGCGCGATTCGATATAATAACCGAATGAATACGCTTCGTCTAAATAGCTCAATAACTCTCTCAACGCGCAATTACAATACCGGCGCTACATGGAGCCGCTGGCTGACAGCCGGAGTTTTTTCTCAAACATGTCTGGCACTTCGGCCGAGGCCCTCTGTCCCGTGCCCCCTCCCTCCCCCTGCCCGTGCCCCCCGCGCTCCCCGCACTCGCCGCGCTACGCCGTGCACAGGTGCGACCAATCACCACCGCGCGCGTTTGTGTGATCAACAATCAAACTGTTATCTCTGCGAGTACACAATGTCGGCGCGCGTGTGTGAGTGAACCGATAATTGTTATTTGTTGCAACGTGCAATAGGAAGCGGCGCTGGCGCGTGTGCGTGCATGTAGGCTTTTTTATCAGCGGTGAACGGACGAACTCTGACGGCTGCCCGTGCGCAGATTACTGAGCGGCCGATAGCGGCGTGTGTAGGTGTACCGTCCGCTGCATCGATACGCCAAACTTAATAATATCCACATACGATGCGATTTGGTATCATGCGACCAATTCGACACGCGGTACAGTCTTCACGCCACACGATCGAACCGTACCATGCGACGTCCAGTTGTATGCAACCAAGTTTGATGAACAAGTCATCGAACCAGCCGTACCAACAATAATAATAATAATGTCCATCGAACCGTGCCCCACACGATGCGATATGGCTCGATGGCATACCATTTTAATGGTTCGACTGTACCAAATCGCATCGTATGTACCCACTTAATGTTTTGTCTTGTCGCAGCGCGGCACCTTCATCTTTGCTGTCTCTACATACGTCGCCTTTATGTATCACACAGTATATTGGTATCAGAGGTCACTTGGCGCCGCATCTTGACAATTTTATATGAATAGGCAGAAGAAAGAGGTTTACTAGGAGCTCCTGTTTTCACTGTCACCCATATAATAATAACTAAGAAATCCTTTATTTTCGTTGGTATAAAAGAGTAATAGGAATAAATAATCTCAATTTAATTTTAACTACAGACCAGCCAAGTCTTAACAATCCAATCTAATAATATGTAAAACGATGAGTGTGCAGCAGATCGCGTACACAAATGAATCAATGGAGATGTACAATATGTTGCATGTCGACTTATCAATTGCAAAACAATAATTGTTATTGCTATTAGGTAGATATTCCGGCTCACATAAATGAGTAATATATTTCAGGAAATTGAACAACGACTTATGATGATATATAACAATACATCCTACTAATATTATAAAGGCGAAAGTTTGTAAAAATGTATGGATGTTTGTTACTCTTTCACGCAAAAACTACTGTACGGATTTGGATGAGTATTTGGCACAAGGGTAGATCATGCCCTGGATTAACACACAGGCTACTTTTTATCCCGGGAAAATATAAAGCGGGTCTTTTATCCCGGAAAAACTTATTAAAGCGGGTGGAGCCGCGGGCAAAAGCTAGTATATAATATTATTACTGATTACTTTATGTTAAATTCAAAAATATTGTCTAAATAAATGAAGTTCGGTTTCACAAACTTTTTGTGAATTGTCGCTGGAAGTGGCGCCATCTACCAGCGAGTAGCAAAACCATGACAAGAAAATGAAAGTTTTATAATAATTACTGTAGAATTTTTCTATATTATCGTAATCTTAAAATATCATTACCAAATTAACAACGACTAATAATAGATTCTTTAAAAATAAACAGAAATATGACATTTAAGTGCGCACTTTGGACAAGTTTAATAACATCTTTGTTCATAGGATGAGTCAGATGGTTTCGTCGTCTAAACAATGCATAGAGGTATGACATTATTGAACAAAGGTAGTTGTTGTGGAAATTTTCTTGAAAGTTCAAAACAAAGTTTTTTATAAACTCATGAGTGAGCTAATGCAACCGCGATATGTCGAACATATTGTCTCTTTAAATAATCTGTAACATTTGCTTGGTGACGCTAAAATGACACAGCTATACTTATGCAACACGAAACTCATAGATTATACGGATTTTAAATAATTTTCGAGATGTGATTTTTGGCCATTGCATCGTTATATACTGTATATGTTTGGGAGTAAACCAGGCCGTCCTTTAGTCGGGGTTCTAACGCGCGCAGCTCGGGCGTTGTAATCGCTGTACATTCGGACAGCTAAGCTGTGAGATCTGCTAGCTTCGGCCGAAGCATTTGTTCATTTTTGACACTTTAAATACAAATTTGTTAAGACTCTGTAATCTACTATGGGTATTCACTCCCGGCTGAGCTACGTCCTAAGTCCTAATTCCTGTTTAAAAAATAATTTCACCAGCTCCGTACAGAGTTTTCTCAGATTTTTACGATATAGTGTTTATATTTACTGAAATTTCATACACATATTATGTAGGCAATAATATTTATTAAAGTTTTATTTAAGTATTTACAAAGGTTTTTTTTCAAAGTCGCGGCTCGTTCACAGGAATGCAAAATTATATATTAAAATGAAATATAATTAATTTATAATAATATAAGTACCTACACCAAATATAAACAATAAGGAGACCAATAACGGTAAATAAGGGAAATAAATAAAATTTAAAACGGAAACAGAACGGGTCGCCTTTTGTAGGTACTTATCGCAATTTGCAACGAGTCATGCACCGAGGTATTGCAAATGTTGCGGTTTGCTGTTATTTTATAATTATTGAGCTTATCTAACCTCAAATATTATACTACACGGAATATTGAAATAAAACTGCCTCGGTGGCGTAGTTGTATTACAGTACGACTGCAAAGCTGAGGTCTCGGGTTCGATCCACGGGTCGGGCAAAGTGATATTGCGTTTTTCTATTCAGTATCAGCTCGGAGTCTGGAATTTGTGCCCGATATGGCCATAGACTCGCCCCCTATCACATCATGGGACGGAATAATGGCGAAAAGTGGGTGCACCAGTTGCGCCTCTACCTACCCCTTCGGGGATAACAGGCGTGAGTGTATATGTATGTGTATATTATTTAAAACAATTTTAAATAAATGCACCTCACGCTCATTACGAGTACCTAATTCATTAAAATCGCTGATTATTTTGTTTATACTGCGAGCAAGTCCGATTAAAGAATGCGGCACCTAATTACGATGATGTTCAATAAATTATTATACTACTAATGTACGTTAGCCTCGAAGAATATAATGAGTATCTATAAAAAATAGTAAAGAATCGCACCCTGTAAATTTAAATCATAAATTATTCTCATAATCTTAAATATTTAAACCGTACGAAATGAATTTCCGAAAACATATACAAAAGTATAAAAAACCCTATTAATTTTAAGTTTTCCTCACTACTTTAGATTTTCATAATAAACGTATTAAGAATAACAAACACTTATCAGAAATCGGAATAGGTGAGAAAATAAAGAATAACGTTATTGAACGATACATTCAGCCCGTGACGCGCTTGTATGTTTCTCTTATGGACTTGATTTATTATTATTACCTTTATACTCTTAATCAAAATATTTCAAACAAAAACTTCTCAAAATGTAAATATTTTGTAAAACTCACTTTAAATCTTTTAAAAGTGTTCTCATTGTATTATATTTTCAAATATTTAAATAAATACATACAGCATCCGGACTCTACGCTCAACTAAGTTTTGGTTTTAGTTTCACAATATCCAGGTTTTGTTTGCGAAATGCAAATCGTTGATGTGAAACCAATCCGCTATGAGCACTTGTTAGAGATTTCAACATTTTGTCTATTATGACTAGTTTGCCACCCAAACTTTAATATTTAAAAGCCGCTATGTCATCTAATCGTTATACGGCAAACAATGAGCGCTAGAAAAAATATGCTAAGTATGTGCACATTTTGTCTCAAAATTTTACATGAGAATGTTTTTACTTCATATCTCAAAGTTTAACTTTTTGCGCATAGCATATATTGGTTTAACAACGACAAAATGTTGAATAATATTTCTTTGATGATTATGATTTAATATTCCTCTGCGAGGAAGTTGAACTTGCGCTCTTTCGTTTAACACGCGGGTGATCGAAGTTTCGACTCCACCTCATTTTTTTTTATTTTTTTTTTTTAAACGGCCATCTTCGGCGCATTAGGGACGGCTGCGGGCTTCCTCCGACTCACGTCTAAGTTGTCGTCCGCAACCGCCCCTGCACGTACCGCTGTTGTGGTCCTTTTCCTGTTACGGGGGCTCAGAAGCCCCCGAAACACCGTACCGTGTCCACCTTTTGGTGTCCGAGGCAGCGTGAGACACGCTGCCTCGGACATGACTCCACCTCATTAAGTTTATTTAGTTTTATATGAAACTATCAAACTTTGTTAATAAAACATAATATATCTGTCGGAGACAGAGTGGCGGCCGATATCGATACACGTAGGTTCACACAATAAAAGTCACAAATGAATTCTCTTTAACTCGCTATTTATTGTTCGTTGGTCAATTATTGCGTAATAAACTGTTCACAGAGTACAATACCACGTCAGGATTCATTATTAACTTTGGTTATGATAACACATTGCATATTGAGGCAATTACTTAACCGTTTGGTTAAGTGATTACAATCAACTCACCTAGTAACAACTCGAAATAACATAGTAACCGCTTTACTAAGCACTGACCGATATGAAAACCACCATAGTTACCACTTATTAGTGATCTGCACCGTACTAGTTGCTTCAAATGATTCGGCACTCTTTTTATACACCCAACTGTAACTCCCACTACGAGTTCGACATACCGACTGGTTTGTCGCACGATTATTATTTTATCTTACCCGACTTAATATATTCAGACACCCTCAATGAGATTAATAAAAATCATAATTCCTTTTTATACTTCCTTCCTGTCCCGACACGGCCATTCTGGCAAGACACACGTCCTCGTGTGCTACTCTGAATGACACAAAGTACGATCATCACGTAAACTTAACAACACTCTTCAAAACAACATAGTTAGTACCAAAAATGTGATTAATAAAAATGATAATTCCTTTTTATACTTCCTTCCTGTCCCGACACGGCCATTCTGGTAAGACACACGTCCTCGTGTGTTACTCTGAATGACACAAAGTACGATCATCACGTAAACTTAACAACACTCTTCAAAACAACATAGTTAGTACCAAAAATGGATGAAGGTCCGTCTCGATTGCCAAACGCAAACTACATAATCTAACCAATTAAGCCCTGCATGTGACCTCTGCCAGTAACCTCTAGTTACTCTCATCTCTTCCGCACTCTATGGCTTCCTTTGAAACCAAACCACCGCCAGAACCACCCGCGCAACGCACAACCACGGATTGCTTACACAGTAAATACCGACTCCCAACGGACTACTAAAGTCCACTCCAGATCATCATGCAAACTAAATTACTGTCATTTCCCCTTGTCTCTGCTACAATTTCATTGATTATCTCAAAACTTAACCTTCAAGCATTTTTCGCTAACGCACGCTTCATGAAAATTTAACACCGAATAATTAAATGACAATTTAAATTTCCAATTAAAGTGTAAGAACCCAACCAAAATTTTAAAACTTAGGAATTAATGCTGTCATGAATTTAGAATTATTTCTGCAGTCATACCAGTGACCATAATCGATAGGCAAAGCAAGTTATCGCTGTAACCATTTACACAAGTTACTGTAGTCAGTTGCTTCCATTGTTCAAACGTTAAGGAAAAGCTCGCAATGTGTCTCCCTCAGTGCAAGGGATTTAAGAAACAAATCTAATTTTAAAATTCAGTTAAATCACGTATAGTGACATGATACTCCTGACATGTGATCGTTCTCTTACGTATGTTTTACAAAATAGACAGCACCCCCAAATCGCCCTTCCGCCATCACTTCCTAGTACCTCCTAACAAGAGAGAAGTAGTGATGGTAACAAACTCTCAAGGATACAGCTGTCCAATAGTTATTAGAACTGTATACAATGCAAACAATTCTTATCTAAACGGAGATCAGTGCCACTGACGATCAGCAGCAATCTTCCCTCGGAAGCGGCTCAGTAGCTGCACTGCACTGCACACTGTCTTCGAACCGGAGTAGACACGTCACACGCGGTACCACCAGCAGTAATTTCCAATGCCTGCAAACAGAAAATATACGCAGCAGCATCACATCGCTCGGCCTATTCTGACCTTACATTAAGACTCTTCCTAACTACTACAATCACTATTTCAGTTATGCTTGTTTACCATCAGGACCAAATTTGCTACAATGATTCAGACCCAGTGGAGGATGATCACGCTATAGTTACAACACAATACACAAGACACATATAGTGAGCAGATTGTAATTTATTTACTATTTTCACAATATAAGACTGGTCGAAGTCACGTCATCGATTTGATCACACAGCCATTCTTAACCACATGGACTTGATCACACAGCCATTCTTAACCACATGGACTTGATCACACAGCCATTCTTAACCACATGGACTTGATCACACAGCCATTCTTAACCACATGGACTTGATCACACAGCCATTCTTAACCACATGGACTTGATCACACAGCCATTCTTAACCACATGGACTTGATCACACAGCCATTCTTAACCACATGGATTTGATCACACAGCCATCCTTTATCACATGGACTTGATCACACAGCAGTCCTTAATCACATGGACTTGATCACACAGCAGTCCTTTACCACATGGACTTGATCACACAGCAGTCCTTAACCACATGGACTTGATCACACAGCAGTCCTTAACCACATGGACTTGATCACACAGCAGTCCTTAACCACATGGACTTGATCACACAGCAGTCCTTAACCACATGGACTTGATCACACAGCAGTCCTTAACCACATGGACTTGATCACACAGCCGTCCTTAACCACATAGATCTTGTACAAGATTTTAACCACAAAGATCCTTTTCGAGATATTTTACTGGAACATTCACCACACAGATTTATTGCGAGAACAGGCTCATCTACTTTGTTCTAGCGTTGAACGTTTCAATCACTACTTCACTTTCAGGCTTTTCCACAATCAATCGCAGGGACAAAAAAAAAAAAAAAAACTCAACACAACAAAATGAAAACTTCTCACCAAAGTGCAAGAATCTTCAAACTCCTGATGTCCAAATCCTCTATCACCGCTGTTAATGTCAGATCCACCAAAGGATCCCGCAGAGGCTCTTCAGTAGTCACAGCTTACGGCGTCTTCTAACGCTGAATACTTTAAGTACTCCCTGCAAGGATTTCCAGTTCCTGCAATCAAAAATATCGCAACAGCATCAAACCGTTCACCCTATCCTGAACTTAAATCAAGTCACGCATCAATCTTTGAGCGGGAATTCAGTAGTTATCTTAATATGAGGACAATCACAAAATTATCGCACGTCTCGGTCTTAATTCAAAAATTTTAAACAATGGGAAACATTGACCATGGAAGGCTAGCAATCCTTCAGACCCAACACTATACACCTAGATCACTTTTGTAAACCAATGCTATGCACAGTCATAGTTTCCAACAACAGGTACCTACTTGTCCTTAAGTTTAAGGACGGTTCTGTACTAACATAAACCACGAATAGCTCGTTAATCCATGGCTGCACATGCCCTATTAAACAAGATCTCAGCATTTGTAAAGGTTACCAAGAAATAAAAGAAATCACATAAGTTGAATTACGGTAGGACTTCCCTTTAAGGAATCTTTTTATGCTAAGTAGTTAGTAGTAGAAATTAAAAGTTTTACCAATTGAAGCCATCAACGATATTTTGTACTTAAAACTGTCATTTAACGGAAAATATTTGAACCTTCATAAGTACTCAACAAGTCAAATATCACTAACATTATATCTGGACAGCAATCTTATTGACACAAAACACATCCACTATGCGAATTACACAAGAAAATGGCTATACTTTTCTTTTTACACTATACGGTACTTGACTTACATCCAAAAATAGATTGTTACGTACAAGAACTAGGTACATGACTACTAAACGAAATTCCAATATTTTTAAAGATAACCAAAAAATAATAATAAAGGAAACCATAACCTTCAAATAAGGATTATGGGTCATACGATACCAAACTTCCTGTAGTGCTGCAGTAAGCATATCTGTCTTCATATATAGCCACACATGATACGCGATGCAATAGTTAGCATCAACCGGTACTAGACAACCGTACAGTCATGTCTGGGACACCAACTACGACGCACCATACGGCAGCACATCTACCGGAACGCTTGAGCACCAACAGGAACGTTTGAACACCAACAGTTCAATCGCGGTACACACGCGATTCTCTTTCATTCGAAGTCGTATGCACATAAAATCACAAATGACCATGCGATAGTTATATTTCACACGTTGTCACTATTCACGTTGTAGTCTTGTTCTTATTCCGACATTACTCAATGCAATTTTTTTCTTCATGTAAATTGCGGGTACTTAAATAGCTTCTCCATAGTACCATTAAATGCATTTCACATATCTGCGGGAATAGGCTCATCCCACTTCTGATGTCGGAGACAGAGTGGCGGCCGATATCGATACACGTAGGTTCACACAATAAAAGTCACAAATGAATTCTCTTTAACTCGCTATTTATTGTTCGTTGGTCAATTATTGCGTAATAAACTGTTCACAGAGTACAATACCACGTCAGGATTCATTATTAACTTTGGTTATGATAACACATTGCATATTGAGGCAATTACTTAACCGTTTGGTTAAGTGATTACAATCAACTCACCTAGTAACAACTCGAAATAACATAGTAACCGCTTTACTAAGCACTGACCGATATGAAAACCACCATAGTTACCACTTATTAGTGATCTGCACCGTACTAGTTGCTTCAAATGATTCGGCACTCTTTTTATACACCCAACTGTAACTCCCACTACGAGTTCGACATACCGACTGGTTTGTCGCACGATTATTATTTTATCTTACCCGACTTAATATATTCAGACACCCTCAATGAGATTAATAAAAATCATAATTCCTTTTTATACTTCCTTCCTGTCCCGACATATCCTTGCTACAATTAATTTAAATAAATAATTTATCATTACATCTTACTTTTATTTTACACGCGCGTCAATTTTATTAAATAGTGCTGCCATCTATCGACGAGTAGCGATAACTACGATTTTAAAAACTACAATAATTTAATGTCGTTATACTGATTGTTGAAGTTACATAATCTATTTTATTGATTACATGTACAACAAATGAATCAATAATATATACTCTCTAACTCTTTCTAGGTTGAGCAGAAATGCATAATAACGTGATAGGCTTCGTCCCCATCACATCATATCGCATATGGGACGGAACTAAACTCAACGATCTATGGGTGCTCACTTCAGACCTCTGTATAGCCCTTTGGGTATTAAGTAGTCAACATATTTAATCTGGTTATTTTTGAATGATTACTCTTCCTTTTACCCTAATGTAGAGCTGGAAAAAAAAAACTTTACACTGAAAAGAGAATAATATTATATACTGTCAGTATATTATTACACCTGATGGTATGCATACCATTGTCCAAATATAATGTCTAATGGTAGAGAAACAACTTCCGACCTCTCTTTCGGGTGACCCCGGAAGGCAGTTCGCCGAAATGAGTCACTATACGGATTTTTGCCATTCCACCACCCTTTATGTTACTGTATGCCGTAGTCTCGACTAACAATGCATAATATTGGCTTTATGACTCAAATTAAAGTAACATGTTTAGAAGTCTAATACACAAATAAGGCATTCCATAACTATGCCGAGGTACCTATTACAGTCGTTATCAATTCTGGATTAATTATTATAAACCGCGAGGCATTCAGTCATCAACACTCGCTAACCGCGAACACTACTATGTACATTGTTAGATAAATAAGCATAAATAGAAGGTTTCAATCTACATGGTTGTGGTTAATCCTTTATTAATAGAGCCACGTAACGCGAGCCAGCCGCGTGCGAGGTCGTATTTTCTAAATTTCAATAGTATTCCGCGTGCACACCGCGCACCCGCACTAATTAATACGTAGCGTTATTTTACTCTTTATTATATTTGATTTATGAGCCGTCGGTTTTAAAAATGATATTACCCTGGAAAGCCGGTCGTATTACCGAAATAACCAGCACCGAATTGAATTGTTGCCGCCACGTTTGTTTTTATAAACGAACGCGCGCCCGTAAAGGTGTCCGCGCGATAATTTTAATCGCCAACAATGTATTACAACGGATAATTGTTTTATTTCCAATTGGGGCCCGCGCCGACTGACCGTCCCGCCGCGATACATACACGACCACCGTTTATTGTCTTTCGTTTGTGTGCCGCATTGTCGCGTATGTATCACTTGATAATGTTGAATGGCGCGGCGTCGTTCGCACTCGTAATGCGTGTTTCGATCGGCGCCACTTAGTAACAAATGAGAATATCATCACTCAGTAAAATACATCATCACAAACAAAGTGAACTCTATAACAACGAGTAAAACTTTCATGTTGTAGATATTACAATATGGAAGTATACGTTTATTGAAAAACATAGTCCCTGTTTATAAAAATGATGTATTGTATAGAGGAATAAATTATGAACTGCGTCCGATTATAATTAAAATATTAATAATATAATGTTTTGTGTTCAGTCCGTCCGCTGGCAGGCGGAGGGTCGGAAGGCAAGCCATCGGAGGAAGAGGAGGAGCGTGGCGGGTCCCCGCTAGGCCCTGGCGGCCCGTTCACCTGCAGCCAGTGTCGCGGCGCGTACCCCACGCGCGACCAGCTCGAGCGACACGAGACGCTCCACTCTCCCAGCACACAGGTGGATACAGTCAAATATGTCAGTGCCCATTGTAAATATAACAAAGAATTTACTGCTTAACCAAATTTCAACACTTCACGACTGTCAGAACTGTAGACAAAACCACGAACGGATCTTCAGCGCTCTGCATAATTACCCTTATTAGCACCCACCTATTTAACTCTTTCTTGTAACGCCGACGCCTAGAATGAACAAGTATTGCAACCTCGAATACGAGCATTAAGTATAGGTAAATAATATTTTTATTTATTTTATTTATTTAATATGACACACCAACAGCACATACATTACTACATTCTGAGAATACATTATCCATAATGGTAATTAATCTAATGCATATGCCTATTATAGATATGTACAGTATTTGCTGAAAATATGCATACACACCAAACATTACTCTCCTACATCAAAAAACAAGATTAAAAAACAAACACCGTATTAACGAAAAATTTAGAACATGGTGCTGTGTATAGTTGTACACAATATTGTTGAAAAAATAATCAAATGGGTAGCTAATATTAATTAAAGTCCAACTAAGGTAGATTCTTATTAAACATCTTCAATTTAATTAATTTATGACCAACAGAATATTGTAAGTGAAGTAAAATTTTGTTTGTTGACAGACATGCAAGATCTGCCACAAGAGTTTCGCGAACGTGTACCGTCTGCAGCGGCACATGATCAGCCATGACGAAAGCGCGCTGCTGCGCAAATTCAAGTGCAACGACTGCGACAAGGCGTTCAAGTTCAAGCACCACCTCAAGGAGCACCTACGAATCCACAGCGGGGAGAAACCTTTTGAATGTGCCAATTGCGGAAAAAAGTTTTCGCATTCTGGATCCTACTCCAGTCATATGACTTCTAAAAAGTGTCTCGTAATGAATCTCAAAATGGGAAGAATAAAGGCCAATAATCCAGCGTTGAACCCAGACCGGAGTCCGTCTCGGAAGCGCGGCAATCCCATGGTTACGTCACAACTGAACAATAACATCGCTCCTAATGGGGGCATATTCCATCCCATCCTTCCTAAGTACAATGAAGCGGCCGCGTTCTTCGCTTCAATGTCGTCGCAAGAGAACAATTTTCATCGGCCGCCACTCGGGCAGACCGGACTTAATCCTTTTTATATGCCACCAGGAATACCAATAAGTCCAGCAAGCGGTATAGCCCCGTACACTTTGAATGCAACTATAAGCCAAATCTTCGAGCAATGGGCTTCCTCACAGTATTCGCATAAAAAAATAGAAAACATGGCAAGTCCAAAACAGAATAGTCCCACGATTGCCGATCCTGAAGACTTAATCGAGGAAGTGACCGAAGAAGACGACAAACGATCTGAAGGCAGCGCGGAGCTAGTGATGGACATAGAGGACGATGAAGGAGTTACCATAAAGAAAGAACAAGAAGATAAGGAACCTGATTTCAGGTCGCCGTCTCACATTTACGATTCCGTCCCTGTAAATAACAATGGCCTTAAGCCCGACAACAATCACTCAAGATTTAATTCAATTTTAGAATCTGTCAATGAATCTGTGACTAAACACTTCTTTAGTCCGAATATGGACAAACTGTCACCCATGCCGGATAACATGGACCCTAGCATTGAATCTCCACCTACCCCACATGTCATCATTAAAGAAGAACCAGTAGACCCATACAGATGTTTAAAATGCAACACTATTTTCAATAACAAAAGTGATTTTGTAGAGCATGAGAAGTCTGTTTGCGGAAATTTATTCAGAAAACACGAAAGCTTAGCAGCTCAAGTAGCCGAAACGGTGGCACTAAATAGGATAGAAGCCGAAATGCGTGTATGTGCCTCCGTACAAAGTGGGGTGAGCGCCAGCGAAGACGAAGACTGTAAAGATGAACGTGATGACAAACTATTAGTACACGATAGCGATAGGAAGATCAGGGTGCGAACAGCCTTAAGTGAAGAACAACAAACGGTATTAAAAGAACATTACGCTTTAAATCCCAGACCAAATCGCGAAGAGTTCAAAAAAATTGCGCAAAAAATTGGGCTCGACAACAGAGTGGTTCAAGTGTGGTTCCAAAACAACAGAGCCAGAGTGCGCAGAATGACGCATACTCTGACTGCGTCTGACCAACCTCTGGACCTCTCTACGAAGAAGTCGAACCCGTCAGTCACGTCCAGTCCGTCGCCCTCGCCGTGCAGCATTTCAGTAACACATTCCGACTCCGAGGAAGCGGTGAATCTGAGCCAAAAGTCATCGCGCAGCACGACGCCGCAACGCATCGGCTACACTCAGGCGTATCCACATTCCAATTGCTCCTCATCTTCTTTCACTGATTTTCGGATGTCCCCGTCGCCGGGCGAAATTATCAACGGGCAGAAACGGTTACTACCACAAAAATTAAATCCTTTGGTTCCAATGGAAAAGCTTCTACAATACAACGACTTGGCTAACGGCAGGTCCCCTGTCCTAAATATGCACATCTCCTCAGACATCACGCGACAAAGCAGTCCATCGTACGAGCGACCCCAATGGGGGGACGAAACGCAAGCTCCAAACGAGTTCGACGACGAAGCCATTGTACTTAAGAAAACTAAGCTCAAACACGGCACAGACATTAAGGAAGGAGAAGGGCAGTTCATTTGCGACCAATGCGACAAGACTTTTGTAAAACAAAGCTCTCTGGCAAGACACAAATATGAACATTCAGGTGTGTATTTTTTAAATATTATGTCATTCTTACTAATATTATAGATGCAAAAGTAACTCAGTCTGTCTGTCAGTCACGCTTTCACACCAAATCAGATGAACCGATTTAAATGAAATTTGGTACACAGATAGTCTAGAGCCTGAGAAAGGATATTTTTTTATTTTTTTTTTTTCGTATGGCCATCTTCGGCTCATTAGGGACGGCTGCGGGCTTCCTCCGACTCACGTCTAAGTTGTCGTCCGCAACCGCCCCTTGAGAAAGGACATGCGCTACATTTTATCCCGGGAATGAGAAAGGACATGCGCTACATTTTATCTCGGAAAAATATAAAACCGGACTTTTATCCCAGAAAAACTTTTTAACGCCGACGGAGCCGCGAGCAAAAGCTAGTTTATTATAAAAGTAAAAGCTCAGTCAATTTCTACACTGTCTTAAAAATTTATAATAACCATGTCTTAGGTCACACGCCTAAAATTATGAACCCTCGGAAATGTAAAGAATTTAGTAATAAATTAGCCGTAATTTCACTGGATTATCACCATTACAAATATTAGCGAGATCAATTATAATAAATGAAATAAGTCTCATCTGAAGTCTTGTTATTTCCAGGCCAGCGTCCTTACAAATGCATGGAGTGTCCGAAAGCGTTCAAGCACAAACATCACTTGACCGAGCACAAGCGGTTACACACCGGTGAGAAGCCGTTCCAGTGTTGCAAGTGCTTCAAGAAGTTCTCCCATTCCGGCTCGTACAGCCAGCACATGAACCACAGGTTCGCCATATGCAAGCCCTACAGAGATTAGACGCCTGCCTCAATAGCGCAACAATAATTATATAAATTGAATGTGTAAATATACAAGGAAATTTGATTCATGAAGATTTTTGTATTCATATTTTGAAGTATCAACGAAATAGTGCAACGAAATAGTTGGTGTGCCAAATACATTCTCAACGTGTTTTGATGCGGCGATTGATAGAGAACAAAGAACTATAAGTAGTGAGACGGCTTCAAACTGTAACGTGCAAGTCCTGTACCGATACCGAGACCAAGTCTTGACTGGCAGGAGTGTTGGAGAAAGGACGGGAATCTCTTTAAATAATACTCATGTTTTAAGTATTTATCGCCCGGTATTCTCATTACGAATCATATTTAAAGTCATTGCTCAACATCATATTTTTATACAGTAGGAAATAATTTGTATTCCTAATTTATAAATAGTGCCAAATATACTAAAAATGTGCCATACGATGAGCCAAATTTTATAGTTACTTATTTTTTAGTTTTGTGTAGTTTAACGTAAAACCCAAAGGCCAGTACCTGCGACAGAATACTCGAATAATGTATATAGCTTTATTTTTATATAGTTACGGCCGATATGTTTATTTAAGATACAACGTTGGCGACGAGGTGCGGGTTTGGCCTTCAATGAAGTGACGAGTAAAGTTACTCCGGATAATTTATTATGGACCACTTGAATACAAGCGGAACCCGCGCCTGATCGTGCTGTCATCGTACTGTGCAGTTTATTTTTAATTGTTTAAATAGAAAACAAAGATGCACTAGCAACGGTCAATGCAAATAAGTTTACGAGAGCGTGGAAGCACACAAGCACTAGAGCACGCGCACCTCTATTGTGATGACAATATTGTAGAGTTATAAACAACATAATATATTTGTACTCATGTAAGGTCTCTAACTCATACACTAATACGTAATACTATACGTACAATAGCACAAATACGTTCAAACATTTCTAAACGCTTGGCTTTCAAGTTGTGCTTTTCTTATTTTTCTTCCACAAATCTAATTGCCTCTTCAAATTCTATACTACGTTAAAACAAAAATAATAATCATAATAAAATTTTACTCTAAGCTTCTCTTATTGTAACGTTAAGTGTTTAGATAGATTGAATCTTAATTAAGTTTAAAGCATTCCATAATACTCCTATGGGATCTCTGCTGTGTTTACAAAACTCTTTCGATTAGTCCAAAGATAGTATATAAGTTGTAAATATACATGTATATATAATTAATAACGGATTTATGTGTAAATAGAATTGCTTTAACAGTACATAATGTGCGCCGGGCGGCATGCGGCGGCCCGCGCGCCCGCGAACACGAGACAATAATGCACTTCCGGTAACGAACACAATAGGATAAATATATTATTGTAAAACTTATTAATAGTTATATCTTATAATACATATTATACAGTAGCAATCAACCAATCGCTATCCACCATCTAACATCTATATTTTTTTATACCAAATATTTTATCTCTTGCACTGAAGTGCGTCCCCGGCGGCGCTCGTTGGCGAGTCGGCGACGCCCTCACAAGTCACAACCACAAAGCGCGTTAAGTTCATTATTGTTGTACTTAATTTGTTTTTATACTCCGCTCAGTCGTTTCTCGTTAGCTAATGCCTAATAGCGCCTACAGAGACAGTATATTCAATATTCATCGATGTATTCCATGTTCTTACTGTCGAACCTAATCAAACTCATTTGTTAATCACTACAGTATGTTAGAACAGAAAGTTCCTAAGCGAAAATACATTTTAAGAAATACCATATATTATTTCTATATTTTAATAATTGTAAGTAGATAATAATTTTGAAAGGTTTCTAATCAACGAATTACATAAATTAATGCGAACAGTATATACTTTGTGATTATCGTAGCAGTGATAGAGTTCAGCGCAGTATTTGAAATTATAATATGAATCTCCATGTAGCATAGTTGTTCAACCACGATGTTCAAGTCGATTGTAGACCCGCGAGGAGTCCCGGCCCCAGCGCCGCGCTGACCTCAGGCCTGCAGAGGAAGGCGGCCGCGCCGGGGCCAGCTCTCATGCACGCTCTGTACTATATAGGTATACAACAGTATTCTGCAAATCCATCGCCACACGAAAATATGTACCTACCTATTATACGTACGCGATAAATGAAAAAATATCTAATATACATACCTATATAATATAAATAAGTTATAATTGGACATAAGCGAAACTGTTTGAACTATTTCATATTTTATTGTAATTTTTGTTTAAATTAATTATAAGTGATTTCCAAATTATGACCGGTGGGCTAGATAAACCAAAGATTACTTACGTGAATACGGGACGCGTACCCTGTAATATATACCGAACGCGTCGTTACATAATAAGTTAGCTTTAGTTATGTGCCAAAAATAATTTTAAGCTTGGAAGTGAACATTTTATAATATAAAAGATTTTATTTTTCACAAGGAATGGCATTGTACTGTATAGTTTGGTTACATGTGCAATAATATTGCATTGTTGTATTTTGATCTTCTTGTGATTGTATAATAAGATGCGAGCGAAAGTGAATTCCTATTGCCATATTTGTGTACGGGCGGTTATTTTCTATGACAAGTAGCCTGGATTCCCCGGGGTTCCCAGACTAGGAATGATAAGTTTCTATGAATTAGTGTCGTGGACTCCAATTCAGTATGACACGTGTTTCTTAGTTGTTTACGATATCTGATAATGAATTACATTAAGTATAGGTATTGACATTGTTTGTACGGTACAATAATTCCGCGTGGAATCTTAATTGTCATAGCGAGTACCAGCCCAGTTGTAATTGTGAGACGAGTGAGGAGTGTGGTGCCACGTGCCAATGGTTGCTGAACATTTGTTATAATAAGTACTTTAGATTGTTAAACTTACACATAGATTAACATGTGTTAAAATATTGCCTATATAAATTATAGTAATTCATTTTACTTGATATTATAATGTATATTGAATTTATGAATATTAAAAATATATATATTGACATTTCAATGCACACTTAATGTATTATTGATCACCTTTACCAGGATACTACCTTGTTTAACATCTTAAGACTTCTGTAGACTTCTGTAGTCTGTCTTAGGTAAGGGGCTACTTATACTGCTCATCATCTAAAACTAATTTGGTTATTATTGTTGAATACCCCAAGGTAATTAAACACTAAGTATAATAACTTCCTTTTAAAAAATCAATTCTACTCACGGTTGTTTTAATGCTGCTGATAAAAAGACTATTAATTAACTACTTTTAGTTTCTGATAGGAGAAACCCAACTTTAAATTACGTTTCGTGTAAAAAAAATGCTCTACAGTTTAAACGTCCCATCATTTTAAAAACTTTATATTTCATAAGGTTTTTAAAATGATATAAACTTTGGACCGAACCCTCATAGTCACACACACTAGTCGCAAAGATATTTCTATAAATCTGCGTAAGGAGTTATTTATTTATTTATTTTTAAGGACAGCCAGTAGTGGTTACAATAAAACTTATACTAACGAGACATAAGAGATATTTTACAAAAAATTATATAAATGTTTAAGGCAGTCACATCTACGTGATACAAAAAACTATGTATTAAAAAAAAACTATGCTTACCAAAACTAGAAACAAATAAAAGAATTTAAATTATTCAAAACTAAAAGCAAAATATGAAATTAAAAATCAAAATTACAAATTAAAACCAAAATCGAAATCAAAATTAAAATAAAATTAAAGTTAAAATTAATATCAAAATTAAAATTAAAGTTTAGAGTTAGTTTGTCAAGAATTTATTTTGAATGAATTGGCGATATTTCACTTTAGTTTTTGTGTTGTAATACTTTACACTGTAGTACATTTTACGAAAAACGTATTTTAAAGTTGGTCCTTTCTTATCTCTTATCTTTAAATCTCCCCGACTATAACCAATTCATTTTAACCAGATGGTGTGTTGTGACATATAAATAATAAAGTCTATATGTAAGGTACACAAAATACCCCAGACAAAATTTTAATCCTCTACTTTGAAATATGGCGTCCCTAAGCCTCGGCAGATACGGCTCATTAACAAATCCAACACTGACCTAAGTATACAATACGCTTTTAACGGCACATAGTGCGTAACAGACTATGCATCGAAATATTTATGAGAATATAGTACCTACTGCCTTTTACAAAGTAAAGTTATCTATATAAGATATTACCAGTTAATGATGTACCTATTGAAATCTTGAGCGACCAAAGTTCCAACGCGTATGTAGTCCTCCGTCCTTGTAACCCTAGTCTCAGTATAAATATTATATCTATAAGGAGCGTGCACGAACTATAGGGGGCAGCACAAAATCGACACAAGAGCCACATGTGGATAAACAAATAAACTTTTTAGAACAATATTTTTTTATTATATACACACACTTGTGCCCTTTACCCCGAAGGGATAGGCAGAGGCGCAACTAGTGCACCTACTTTTCGCCGTTATTCCGTCCCATGATGTGATTGGGTATGAGCCTATCGCCATATCGGGCACAAATTCCAGACTCCGAGCTGATACTGAATAGAAAAACTCAATATCACTTTGCCCGGCCCGGGGATCGAACCCGAGACCTCAGCATTGGAGTCGTATCATAATACAACTACGCCACCGAGCCAGTCAGTTAATTTATTATATTTTTTAATATGACAAAAATGGTAAAATATGTGTTCCGGCCGAATATTATTGATACCCAGCGTATTCACAATATGCTATTTTTGCATTGGAGCTAGTTTATTTAAGCAGAATTAGCAGGTTATTTTCTCTTAATTACATTTTTTTTTTATTGAATATCATATTAAAAAATCTTTAGTTTTATAAACTATAGTATGAGATATTTCCAAATGCTTTTGGAACTTATAACTACGTACGTTTTATACAGCTTTTATTATTTTTGTAGATTTTCACATAACCGTGGAATGTAAATGAAAGTAGGTACTTAGGTACTATTCTTGGGAACAAAATATAATTTCACACCATTTGAATATATTATTTATATGTTTTAGAGCATCCAGATACACAGCAATACATTATCAACAAATTAAATGTTATTTTCCATCCTTTTATATGAATATTTTACGTCAATGCCAAGTATCGATGGGTTGAAAAAGAGTCAGTTTGCGCCACTAGATGGCAGAGCTTACGACGTGCACGTTCCCTATACAGTATTATATCTTGATACAAACGGTCGGAGCGCCACTGATACCTACGCGCCTCGAGTTTGGTACACATTAAGTACACAAACAATCGCGAGTGCACCGCAATGACGGACGAATGGTGTGATGGTTTGGTAAGCAGTAAGCGTGCATTTTGTGAATATTTGAACTTAGACTACCACTCATCCTCTTTTTTTTAGTTTTAAATAAATATTTAACTATTCTTTGTCCTGTAATTTTCCCCGTACCTACTACAAACTAAGTGTTCATGTTTCCATGATTAGTAAATATTCTTCGTATAGCTCACGTAACCTAGCAAGGCCAACCGTCAAATTTTTGATTGGCCTTATAAGGAACCACTGGCTTTCATAGGAACACTACCTATAATTTAACTGAAATCGAAACAAAATTATTATTTTTTTCTTTAGTACCATAACAAATCCTACCATGACAATTTACAGTAAAAAAAATATGATAATAATAGGTATTTTACATAAAAAATTACCTTTTGTTGTGTGTGCGAATTACAATTCTAACGTCGACGACAGAAGTCTACGAAGCGAGGGACTCCACTAACAAAATAGCGACGCTAGCGACTCGCCGCCGCGTCTGTGTCCTTGAGTTTGATAGAGCTTAGTGTAAGGAAATTGTCATCACATGACTACAACTATGACTTTTTTATAGTTGGCCTTCAAAAGCGCATGGCCTTCCATGGTGAACCCACCTTAGTTTAAATAAGAAAAACATGTATTTTATTGTAAATTATATAGCAAAGAAAAGCGTGGGGTGCTTTTTAAGACATTATCCGAATGATAATCCTTCTACTCCTATTATCTGTCAATAAAATATTTATAACTATTGACACCATGCACCCTACGCTTTTTTTCAATTTCATTTGGATTTAGACCCCTACTCTCTACGGAAAGTACGATACTCTGTCTTAAGCAAACTGTAAAATATTACTTGTATCGCAACTCCCCTGTGTATGCGTGTTTTTTGGACTTATCCAAAGCCTTTGACCTAGTTGCATATGATATTTTGTGGACTAAATTAACTTACCTTCTGAACTTGTAAACATCTTAAAGCATTGGTACACGCATCAAGTAAATTTTGTCATATGGTCGGGGGAGATGCCTGAACCCAATAGGTTAGAGTGCGGTGTTAGACAAGGTGAATTGACTTCGCCCACACTGTTTAACCTCTACGTGAATGATCGGATCGTCGCGCTTGGCGGTCAGCATGTTGGTTGTAACATTGATGATGTGTGCGTACTTGAGCTATGCTGACGATATAGTGCTATTGAGTGCATCGATCTGTGGTTTGCGAAAGTTGCTGATTACCTGTGAGCAGTATGCTCATGATCATGGTCTAAAATATAATGTGGCTAAAAGTCAGTAAGTATATGGTCACTGAGACAGCTAGTGTTAAATGACCGAAAAGTATAGCACCGGTCCACCTTTATGGTGTATCCTTAAACAGGGTGTTTCATTTTAAATATTTAGGGCATAATATGTTGGCCCGCAGGTTTGCAAGGTGTTCTGCTGAGGTTAAGATAACGCTGTTTCGGGCGTACTGTACCTCCTTATACACGTGCAGTTTGTGGTTTACCTACACGCATCTACAAAGCGCTTCGTGTTCAATTTAATAACGCATTCAGAGCAGTGTCGGGACTGCACCGTTTCTGCGGCGCCTCGGGTACCTATATTTGCTGCGGCGCGCACTGATTGATTTTAAGCGATCATGCGAAAAGGTGTGCGTCCCTGGTGCGTAGGGTTCGGGTCAGTTCGAACACTGTCCTGAAAATGATAGCTGACAAACCAGATTGCTTTTATGTATGGCCCTGTTGTGACAAACATGTAACATATACTTAGTGCCGGATAAAAGTTTGTTTTCTGTATATAGGCATTTTAAGTACTGTCTAATATTATAAATCTTTGTTATGGGTTCTTTGTTACCTGATACATATAAATAAAAAATAGATATCTTAGGATGACGAGCGCCGTGGAATGCCACCACAGTACTTACTACTTTGCAGCTACTTTGTAACCACATTTGTAACTCAAGATGTAGGTATGGTGTTGCTACTGTATATGGACGGTATCATCAGGCAAACGGCATGCTCGTCTCGTCATTCAATGCCATAAAAAAAAGTACTTTTAAAGGGGTGGCAAAGGAGATGTCCGCTTTTTATATGGGTGCTGGGCCTCAAAATCTAAACAGCCTCAAACTTTAGGAGCATTAAAAGAGCAACATATGGAACTTAGATCTATTAAAAAAATATTTTTAGACCCCTCCATTCATAACCAACTTTTTTGAAAACTTTCATTTTAAGTGTAGTTTTCGAGCCAAACAAAATAGCATGGATCTCAAAATCGGAGGTCTTTAAAATTAAACGATTAATTGCAAAAGGCTATTTTTCAGGACTTCTATCCAAATATATATAAATTGTCTTGTTTAAATTTTTAGGCCCATTTTTGGACATGCTCTTTGTTTAAAATTGTTTCTTTGATGTGCATGTGTGACTCTCGCTTGTTGAAATTACCTTCTTTTAGTGGAATAATGGTCCCTAGAGGTTAAAATAAAGAATTTATTGAATATTGTTTGCTTTTTTGCATATTATATCGATTTTGAATCGAAATATACCGATTTTACTTGGTAACTCTACGGATTTCACATTTTGATTGTGGAGTTTTGGCGAGAACTTGGAAGTGTCTTGAGGTGCACTTGTTTTAATTCATTAATTTGGTGATACTTAGTGTTATGTTGCATAAATATAGTGGTATATTGTCTGTGGTGTATTGGTATATTGGTATATTGTATAGTGGTATATAGTGGTTATATAAATATGGTGGTATAGTTCTATTAAAGGGCTCAAATGAATTGAAATAACTGTGCTAATCAAGTGTTTTTTTTTTGTTGACGCTAAAACTGCTCGATAAAGTCTTGGTAAGGTAGTTAGTGTTTTACTTCGACATAGTAGTTAGTTAGTTCTAGTACTGAGAATAAAAAGAAATGAAAAATGGTCTCAATATACTAGTATCCAAAGCCGGAGTACTGAAATAAAAAAAAAAAAAAACACATTCTGTCATCCGAGACAGTGTTGCCAACCCTACTGTTTTAACAGGAGATTCACTGTTTTGGTTCTGTCATCCCTGTTTTTTGTTTAGAGTCAAAATTTTATTGTTTTATTGATTTTTACATGCGTTTTCACGATGTTTTGTGCACAGGTTAGTATATTACTTTAGACGAAAATGGTGCAGGAGCTTTTTTTTTAGGTCGCCACCCTATCCACTTAACCTACTTCTCTGATGTTACCGACGGAAAAATCGAAATCGAGGACTTTTTTTGCTCGTCGTTCAAAATCCCCGATGCTATTATTTTTTATTAGTGATCTGTTGTTTTTTGGTTTCTTGGGGTTGGCAATACTGATTGAGACCACTGTATGCGGAGTTTTGGCGGGAATGTGGAAGTGTCATGAGGTGCTCTTGTTTTAATTCATTATTTTGGTGATACTTAGTGTTATATTGCATAATTATGGTGGTATATTATCCAATATAGTTCTATTAAAGTGCTCAAATGAAGTGAATTGAAATAACTGTGCCAATCAAGTGTTTTTTCGTTGCCGCCAAAACTCCTTGATAAAGTCTTGGTAAGGTAGCCACTGCTTTACTTCGACATATTAGTTAGGAGTTAGGACTGAGGATGAAAATATATGAAAGACGGGCTCAATGGACTAGTATCCAGAGCCGTAATAATTAATTAAAAAAAAAAACCACGGTATGCAATATGGAAGTGTGTTTTTCGTCAGCAAAATAATCTTTGTAAAATTACTTGTTAACGATTAAATTCATAGTTTTTGGTGATAATATCATTGTGGATACAGTGCTACTATATATTTAGCGTAAAAATGGGTGGTAAACCCAAACAAAGTCAGAGGACGAAGAATAATGTCAAAGTAAGTGTCGGTGTTATTTTCTCCATAGATGTATACATGGATATTTTGTAGGTACCTGGATTATTGCAATTTGATCTCATGGAAGTCTATTGTGACGCCTGGGGAGTGCATATAACCTTGGCGGACTCTTGTTACGTAGTTATGCTAAATGAATTGGAACTTCAGTTACTGACCTCGGATATTGGATTATTGTATGAAATTTAGTAGGGACTGCGTCGTAACAGAGACTTCTATAAATATGTTATAACTATCATCTCAATTATACTTATAACTAGGGTTTGAATCACAATAGATGCTAATAGCCAATTGGGATTTAAAAAAAAAAACATTTTTATGATTTTATTTGTGTACTAGCTTTTGCTCGCGGCTCTGCCCGCGTGAAAAGGTTTTTCCGGGATAAAAGCCCCACTTTATACTTTCCTAGGATAAAAGTAGCCTATGTTTTAATCCAGGACATGATCTACCCGTGTGCCAATTTCATAGAAATCCATTCAGTCGTTTTGGAGATAGCATACCATACTAGCCCTGTATTATATTTATTGTATATTATACTGTACTTGTAGCAAAAGTATACATTCTATAAATCTTACTGCATGTCACTATTGACAATAATCTACAACATTTAGCTCCTTGAACATAGTTATGAATTAATATGAAACTTTATGAGTGGACAAACATAAAAACATCCATCATAGCATGCAAGTACCATAGTAGAGATCATCTCTTTGTCTGATTCTGAGGCATAGTAGCAGTACACAAGTAATGTTGTATTCAAGTCAGAACAATGTTGAAACTAGCATATGATTTGTCTGACTTAACATGCAATATCCTGAAAGTGATGGAAAATGTGCACTGCCAAACATTGGTTTGTAACACAAAGTTCTTGTGCTAATCCTATTTATTACATATTTTGCTGCTTGGTATATAGCATTAGAACCGATTGCCTGTTTTACCTTATATTTCTAAATCTGAGATGTACACAACTAACTCACGTTGGGTTGGTTTATTCTTGTAGCCATCAAGCAGTGGTCGCAGTGCAGAAATAATAAGTTCAGCAAAAATAGATACAAATCTAGTATGTGTTGGAGGTGGGAAGCTTCTCCCTGCTTTGTTCCCTACTTTAGCTTCCTCTGCTAGCGTGGAGAATGAGATGGATCCAGTATTCCAGATGTGCATTAAAAAACTCAATAAAAAGGATCCCATTACCAAAACTAAGGTAAATTATTACATATATTGTACACTTTTTATTTATGGCTACTGTTTATTAAATAGCTTAAAAATAGTGGGTTATTAAGTGGAACTCAAGGTCAATTTTCTTGTGTGAAAGATCCATCAGGAGGATGTAAGGTAATAGGAATGGCTTCAATAATGTATGTAGTATGTACCATTGACAAATTTGTATAAAAAAAAGAAACAAACACACATAACCTCCATATGCCTGTAGGGATACGCATGCATGCAACTAGTGCACTGTCCACTTTTCGCTGTGTGTATTTTGTCATATGATGAGAAAGGTGGCGAGCCTACTACCATAGCGGGCACAAATTAGAGATTCCATACTTATATTTCAAAGAAAACCTAGTATTACTTTGCTTTACCCAGGAATCAAATGTAAGACTTCAGAGCGGAAGTCATACCACACATATACAACTACTAGACCAAGGCACTTAATTGTTTAGTAAATATTTGTGCAAAATTGTTTGTTTTAAATGTGTTTGAACTTTGCAGGCTTTACAAGAGTTAACAGAGTTGGTGAACAATAGCAAAGTGGAAGACGTAGTGGCAATCCTGCCAAGCTGGGCACACTATTACAAAATGTTGTCCTTTGACCTGGACCGAAAAGTGCGCGAGTACACGCAGGTACAGTTCCCACATACTCTTTATGCTATGTGTAGTTTAGTATAAATCCATCTATGTATGTTTCCATATGTTATGTTGCATTTTTGTAGTTATACTTTGGGCGTGTTATAAAAAATGATGAGTGAAATTTTAAGATGCGCGCGCATCATGTAACAAATTAAGATTAACAGGTACCACAAAAGTCACAGGTACCTTAGACTTTAGAGGATAGGGTAGGGCTTCTAGTGTAGTGGGTCTACTGTGCTGTGCACCTGCCACCTCCCCTTGTCCACCCATACCCCTTTTGACCCCCCTTGATCCCCCAATCCAATTTGATCCCCCCTTGACCCCCAAACACATTTTGACGCCCCTTGACCCTCCAACTCGAATTGAACCCCTTGACCCCCCACATCCATTTTCTACCCTTGACCCACCTAGTTTACCATAATACTAAATATTATTAAATTATTTAATGATGCTAAAAAAGTATAACTCCTCACACGCATACGTAAGTACATGCACCCATTTTTTTTATTGAACGAAAACAGAAATGTTGTTTGTTCATAGAATATTTTATAAAGTGTAGAAATGAGAATTTTTATTGGAAATAAATTGTATAGAGTATGTGTGTGTGCAGATGTGCCACGGCGCGGTGGTGAGCGCGTGCGGTCGTCGCGCGGCGCCGTGGCTGCGGCGCGTGGTGCCCGCGTGGCTGCTCGCGCTGCACGACCCGCACGCGCCCGCGCACGCGCACGCCGCGCACTCACTCGCTGTTAGTACATACACACCACTACCACTACCACTACAATAACGTTACTGCGGCGCGTGGTGCCCGCGTGGCTGCTCGCGCTGCACGACCCGCACGCGCCCGCGCACGCGCACGCCGCGCACTCACTCGCTGTTAGTACATACACACCACTACCACTACCACTACAATAACGTTACTGCGGCGCGTGGTGCCCGCGTGGCTGCTCGCGCTGCACGACCCGCACGCGCCCGCGCACGCGCACGCCGCGCACTCACTCGCTGTTAGTACATACACACCACTACCACTACCACTACAATAACGTTACTGCGGCGCGTGGTGCCCGCGTGGCTGCTCGCGCTGCACGACCCGCACGCGCCCGCGCACGCGCACGCCGCGCACTCACTCGCTGTTAGTACATACACACCACTACCACTACCACTACAATAACGTTACTGCGGCGCGTGGTGCCCGCGTGGCTGCTCGCGCTGCACGACCCGCACGCGCACGCCGCGCACTCACTCGCTGTTAGTACATACACACCACTACCACTACCACTACAATAACGTTACTGCGGCGCGTGGTGCCCGCGTGGCTGCTCGCGCTGCACGACCCGCACGCGCCCGCGCACGCGCACGCCGCGCACTCACTCGCTGTTAGTACATACACACCACTACCACTACCACTACAATAACGTTACTGCGGCGCGTGGTGCCCGCGTGGCTGCTCGCGCTGCACGACCCGCACGCGCACGCCGCGCACTCACTCGCTGTTAGTACATACACACCACTACCACTACCACTACAATAACGTTACTGCGGCGCGTGGTGCCCGCGTGGCTGCTCGCGCTGCACGACCCGCACGCGCACGCCGCGCACTCACTCGCTGTTAGTACATACACACCACTACCACTACCACTACAATAACGTTACTGCGGCGCGTGGTGCCCGCGTGGCTGCTCGCGCTGCACGACCCGCACGCGCACGCCGCGCACTCACTCGCTGTTAGTACATACACACCACTACCACTACCACTACAATAACGTTACTGCGGCGCGTGGTGCCCGCGTGGCTGCTCGCGCTGCACGACCCGCACGCGCACGCCGCGCACTCACTCGCTGTTAGTACATACACACCACTACCACTACCACTACAATAACGTTACTGCGGCGCGTGGTGCCCGCGTGGCTGCTCGCGCTGCACGACCCGCACGCGCACGCCGCGCACTCACTCGCTGTTAGTACATACACACCACTACCACTACCACTACAATAACGTTACTGCGGCGCGTGGTGCCCGCGTGGCTGCTCGCGCTGCACGACCCGCACGCGCCCGCGCACGCGCACGCCGCGCACTCACTCGCTGTTAGTACATACACACCACTACCACTACCACTACAATAACGTTACTGCGGCGCGTGGTGCCCGCGTGGCTGCTCGCGCTGCACGACCCGCACGCGCCCGCGCACGCGCACGCCGCGCACTCACTCGCTGTTAGTACATACACACCACTACCACTACCACTACACCTTACTTACAAACAATACATTTGCGTACAATAACGTTACTTGCATCACGCATCTGCCACTCAATATATTATATTATAACTTATAACATTATATTAGATTTCACTTATATCTTTATGAGTAGACAAGTATACAATTATTGATAAATCCATGATTTACGATTTCGTGGTTTTAGAGACAATTTCAAAATCAGTAAATTGTATCAAATTAATAATCGATTATGTGGAGATAATGATCTGATTGATAACTAAAAAGATAACCAAAAAAATGAGATTACTTTATAATTGTGCATACAAAATTTGAAATTAATTCATATATTTTGTTCAATTATAGAAAACCTTCCCTGACAATAAACTGCCTGATGTGATATCATTCTGCAAGGCAGAAATATTAACGCACATAGTAGAAAACCTGATGTCAAACCCTGATTCAGCATTGACTAAAAAGTGAGTACCGTTATCACTTAATTCATTATTACTTATTATGATAATTAACCTTATGCGCTCCAATAACGTAAGCATGCAATAATTATGTCCAAAAATAAATTATTGCAAAAACAGTGGACAAATGTGGTGATTTGCCGAAAAAAATTTAACATCATAATATGATTGACATACGACGAGTCATTTGTTTATATACATTATCACTACATAGTATAAAACAAAGTCGCTTCCCGCTGTCTGTCCCTATGTCCTCATGTCCCTATGTATGCTTAAATCTTTAAAACTATGCAACGGATTTTGATGCGGTTTTTTTTAATAGATAGACTGATTCGAGAGGAAGGTTTATTTGTATAATACATGCATAATATAGTACAGAAACATTGATAATTTAGAAGGTTTCTAATGTGATGTCGTAGATAAACACATTTTTTGCGCTTACATTGCAGACGCTGGCTAAACTCTACGATAGATCAAAATAATGTACTACACTTTTGTACACCTTAAAAAGGTCTACAAAAAAGTCCGCGATGGTATATGTCTATCTCTTAGGGATAACCCACAATAACCATTTTTTATCCTTTACTTTTGACGAGAAATAATGTCTTATTTACGAAGCGATTTTAAGCAATACAGCATTAATCCTTATCCAATTAAGTACCATAAATACATTGTGCATTTATTATAGATCAATATGGCCCTGTACAACATGTAATTTAAATAAATATTTTCGAAGATATTACAGATTTAAAATGCAGGGACATAGCGGTCGCGGCGGTACCGGCCGGGGGGTCGGCGGCGCGTGTCTATAAATGAGAAAGTATGGAGATAGTTTGAGATCCTGTGGAGGACATAGGCTACTTTTATCCCGGAAGAACATAACCCGGGAATTTTATACCGGTTTTTATTTCACGCGAGTGGGGCCGTCACGGTCACGCCACTGAACTGATTGCGATGAAATTTGGAAGGGACATAGCTTAAGACCCTGGGAAGGACCTAGACTAATTCTTATCTCGAAAAACTTCACCAATGGATGGAGTGATTCAAGAGGAATGCTTATGTGTATATTACATTAATATTTTGTATGACAAAAAACTAATTTCAGCATGTAGGTAATATGCTTTGCTACCTGAGCGAAGCCAGGGCGGGCCGCTAGTAGTGTATAAACTAATGACTGTATAATGATTATACAGTCATATATAATTATTGGTATTAACGTTGTGTGCATGACAGATTTTTTTTTTTTGTTAATGGCCCTACTGCCAGTAGCCTGACACGAGTCGGCTTTTCTGGCCACAACGGTCTTTAGGGTGAACGCAGAAGGCGCTCGCAACCCTTTGAATTAATCGACCATTCTGAGGTCAACCCACTAACGGGTTAGGAACCTTGGACGGCCACTGAGAGAGGATGAGACATCAACGATTAGGGAAAGATTGGTTTTTAGGCCTAATCCTATTAGATTGTGTTCACAGTGGCGAAGCGTCCATACAACCCGATTCCTACCGGCTTCCCTTTTAGGTTTTGGGTACTTCACAATACATTTGACAAGTACATTATAAAGTTAGAAAATACTCAACTAGGAACAATAATAATAGTTATAATTAATTAGGTTCATTGATGATCACTTAATAATGACATCTATCGGCCATCTGCCTGTTGTTTGTTAAAATTATCGATATCGATGAGTTATATTAATAAACAACGTTTAAATAACACTAGATGGCTCGCTTAGTAATTTTTTTTTTCCTAAAACTTCCGTTACCAATATGATATTGTGGAGCCACGGGCGCGAGGTAACCCGCTGGCTACCGAGTTCATGTCGTAGTATGTTTTTGTACATAGATGGCAGCACTTTCTAAGACTTCTATGACTTGTTATCTCTCTCTGTTCGTCGGAATCGCACCGAAGATATAGCCAAAGGGAACCCGAGCCTGTTCGGCGTCACGTTAACCGACTATGTATTGTTGTCACTTTTTACGTCATAATTTATTATGATACCGATTTGCGATATCTGTGAATTGTCAAATTCAATTTATTTATTGACAGTTATGTGTTGTTTAGTTGTTTTTTATTATTAATTGGTAATTGCAAATTAATGTAGTGCATTATAATGGAAATTACTGCTTGTGTTTAGTGTATCGTGTCCTTTTACGTAAGTATATTATTTGTTTGTGAATCTGATTAGTTTTTAATTTCATACATGAAACGTTTGTTAGAAGTAAACAATTACGATATTTTCTGAATTTAAAGGGCACTACGATACGAAGTAAAACCTTACGAATAACATTGATTATTTATATCGATAATGTGAGTTATTTATTTATGTATGTACACGTTAACTGCTGGTCTGTTTGACGAATAACATATTTGTTAGTAAAAGTTACATTTACTGAGAAAGTTATAAGAAATTTATAACCAAATTAGGTATCCTACTATCCTACTAATATTATAAAGGCGAAAGTTTGTGAGAATGTATGGATGTTTGTTCCTCTTTCACGCAAAAACTACTGAACGGATTTCGATGAAATTTGGCACACGGGTAGGTCATGTCCTGAATTAACACATAGGCTACTTTTTATCCCGGGAAAACATAAAGCGGGACTTTTATCCCGGAAAAACTTTTTAAGGCGGGCGGACCCGCGGGCAAAAGCTAGTTAGGTAATAAAGGTATTAAGTATCATGATTATATTTCTAATACTTATGTTATTCTTATAACAATTTAGTAATTATGTCAACGATTGTTGAATTAGAATTAAAACTAATCCACTGTCGAAGTTTTAGTTTTTCGTTTAATTGACTTATACCGTGAACACCGTGCGATATATGTTAACTGCCGCAAAAATGGGTTGCCTCGGGTTCCCTTTTGAAAAATTTCATATTCGCCACTGTTGTGTTGTCATCGGCACGCGGGCCGGAACTGCTAGGGGGTTGGGGGGGGGGGGGGGTGGCGACGGGGAAAGCGGCGAAGTCCTCGACGTCGAGGACGGAACTGCGGTCTTGTGGAGTGTTGGAGTTTCAAGAACTCGTTCTTACGGCGGATGGCCAGAGTGATTTCGTCCTCTGGATCGGTTAATACGGAACGCGGCCGTCTCCATTTGGCGTGGTCGAATGGAGTATATATTGACGCTTTACGGACTAACGTGTTTGGGTGATTTACCGCCCGATCGAAGTAGCGTCTGCTGGCCATATGCATGAAATGCCTGATGGTTGGCAGGTTGGTGTCCACGTGGAGGTTGCGGTTGCGAACGTACCACGGGGCACCCAGAACATGTCTGAGCATTCTATTTTGTAAGACCTGCATACGCTGAAAACGAGCAGGTGGTAAATGGGCGAATACGGGCAATGCCTACGTCATGATAGGTCGGATGCAAGTCGTAAAGATCCTAATCTTGTTGCGGATTGACATTTTACTTTTCCTGTTTAAGAGCCAATGCAATTGGCCCATCGCGAATGCGGCTCGCGCGGACATGCATGACAGAGAGTTGTATGTATGCAGGATAGAGAATGCGGAGGACAAGGAAGCGCAGTACAACAGCATCGTGACGAGCAGCCTGCGCGGCCTCGGCCTGTTCACGGAGCGCCTCGCGCCGGCCCACCACCACTGGCTCTGGGAACAACTCAACCAACAACTCTTCCAACAAAATGCCTTCTGGAAACTTGCATCGCATGCCTGCCACCAGATACGGTACGAGCGCCTGCTCGTTTTGTTATAGCAATGCGAAGTTATATACAATTTAATGATGACAAACAAATAGCTGATTATCATCTTCGTTGGCTGTAAACTAAACAACATAATACAGAACCTTTATAGCTCTGTGAGGCACTGTACTTGTGATTTTCAGATGTTCATAATACCCATTATTTACATTGTTTGTAAAGTGTAAACATTAATGTCAATATTTTTCAAACGAAACAAAACCGAGCCATTACAGCTAGGCTGTCTGTGTCGCTTATATGATAGCAATAAGCAAAGCTAATAATAATTTTTAAGCTATTGCATAGCTTCTCTATCGCGGGCCTTGAGCGTGGAGACCGAATCCAGAAATTCTGTAACAAAAAAACCTGTCACCCCTCACTCCGACCGGCACAGCGGTAATATTTTATTTTCAACTCTATCACAACCTTGTAGAGTGTAATATTCCATAAGTAAATTTAATATAGCATTCTTGTAGTTTATTTTCCACTCTATCACAAACATGTAGAGTGTAAAATTCCATAAGCAAATTTAATATCGCAGTCTTGTAAGAATACAACATGTAAGAGGATATGAGCTGAATGTTAAACGATAAAAGGTCGAAATTACCGTGTATTTAAAAATTTGTCCAGTCAGTGAAACATATCGAAATGTCATACGTGATTCTAAGTTAGAATTTTTAAAAAGTTTATATTTTATATCTGTTCAAAGAGGTTATAAATATTAGAATTGCCTGCTTAGAGTTTCGGCGTTAGGGCACGAGTGAAATTTAGACAATAATAAAAAAAAAAGTAAATAATTATAATTACATAAGTTGATAAAAAATGCTATGCAATAGCTTTTCCGCGGCAGTCTCCGAGTGCCACACGTTTTTTTTTTTTACTATTGAACCTGGTCCATGTAAATAACCCAATAATGAACAACTAGAATATAAGGAGCTTATGTGCAATACTTAATGCTTTATTACCTGTGCTATGTCAATGAATGTAAAGATGTTTCTCCAACTGGTTTGATGGTTGTTTAGCGCTGCGTGGTTTGAAGTCATCAGTCAAATAATAGAGCGGTTTAAGGGATTGTTCGGCGAGAAGTACGGACAGAAGACGTTGCGCATCCTGATGAGCGTGGGCAAGGAGACGAACGCGTCCGTCGCTGCAGGACTATGGAACTGTCTCGTCATGATCATGCACAATGTTGAGGTATAATATACATATTATTATACATAATGGTTTATGAAAATTAACATTCACAATTACTGCAACAATAATCACATGCTGTGAACCTTTGAGAAAAGGAAATAAAACTCTACGCGACAAAGCTCTTCAAGCATGTTGGAAGGATTCGTTTAGAAACCCTTCTGCCTGGCGTAATTTATTAAAATAGTGTATAATAAGACTTTTTTCTTTGTATGAATTCTCATACCTATCCAGCGTACAGCCCTAGCTAAGTTACATGAAAGAATTCATCGAATTGTGTATTAATGATAGAGTATTTTAGGGTTGGCACACATACTTGGACAAGAAAGAGCTTATCGTCAAGCGGATAGTGGATGTATTAGAAAATGGTAAGTACCAACAATAATTATTATCCTACTAATTACTTAGTCTTTACGCTATTTTTTAATATACATGCGAGGGTTGGTAAAGATATTTAATGTGTGTTATTGTACCTGAACATATCAACCGCAGTATGATTGAATGTTGCTATAACTTAAGAGTGTTAATGTGGTTACCCTCAGGCGGGTGGGGCGACACCAAGCACCTGACGAGCATCTTGCTGCCGCTCCTGGCCAGTCTGCCCGACCACCTCCTCACCAGGGAGTTCTACGAATCCTTCTTCCACGCTATGTTTGCAGGGTAAGTTTTGGTTATAATACACATGTTTTCTTTTCTAATTTGTATTGTTAGAGACCTTGTGATTGGCTCGGTGGCGTAATTTTTGTTTATTGCGGTAACACTATCATGCTCAGGTTTCGGGTTTGAATCTTGGTTTAGATAAAGTGATAGATCGAATTATCTAATTTTGTATCGCACGTTCAGATTTAGTCCATGTATAATGTACAAGTATAATTCTTTACAGTCTTGAAAAGAAATCAATTTTAAGTTCAAAAAGTGAACGACAGCTGTGGATTACTAATCTAGCAGAATGTTTGCGATATCTGTCGATACGGCAAAATAACTACGTGGTCGAGGTGACCACCAGCGTACACAGAACTTGGCTCGAGATGGCACTGAGCAGCGAACACGCGGGACAGCTGCGCACCAACCTCATCAAACATTCCGCCACTAGTATGGCCTCTCTCGTCAAATATTGGCTCAAACAGTCCAAAGCACCCAATGGTGAGAAGTATGACCAGTTAGTGAGGAACTTCTGGCAGAACATCGCCTCGAAGCTATCCGCGCAAATCGACAAACTGTCCACTGAGGAAGAAGACATCGCTCGACTCATTGATGGACATGTTTTACTACTGCAGACGTTGAAGTCCTCCTTTCTACAGGAGCCAAAGAAAAGTCAAAGCATTAAGTTCGAAGACTCTGAAGTGACGGTTCAGCAAGAGTCGCCTAGTCCAGAAAAATGTGATCCGTCAATAGTCGAGCGTTTCAAACACAACCTGGAAAATGTGGTTCAGAATGTGTGCTACCAATACCTGCGGTTTGCTGGTGAGAAGAAATTGGTGAATGCGGTATTAACTCCCTTATTGACTCTTTTCAACGAGTTCAATGAGAGGGACGTTTTATTGGGTATAGCTAGGCAGTTTGATGTGGATACTCTGAGCAAATTGTATGAGAAAGTATTCAGAGAGTGGTTGTTTGATGGAGAGCTGCGGTGCAAGGTGGTGGTGGACATAGTGTTCCTCATGTTGCGGCACATGACAGAAGAAGAACAGGAAGCCACGCTGGACTCGTTTAATCAGGTAATATACTAGTTTGAGGTATAGGAAACTATTCGTAATAATATTATTTTATTATAATGTTTTTATGTGTAGTTTTGCCTAAATTCAATATTTTGTATATAAGATGTACCTAAGTAATGTAAGTGTACCTAGTGTTTTATGCCGATATACAATAATAAATGAATATTAACGTAACACTGTATAATCCATCTAATATGATTCCGTATATATTGACTCAATGCTTAATATGACGAAATGTAGTATTAAATTTATTTCATTTAAACTAGTATGAAAAAAAATGTTGTATGAAATGTGTTTTAGTAGGTGGTTGGTTTAAGTAATGTGATGATGATGTGTGTGGGTACAGTTCCCGGTCCCGGTGGTGGAGTGGTGCCTGTCGCTGTCCCTGTCGCACCCGCACCGCTCGCGTGCGTGTGTGCGTGCGTGGGTGCGCGGCGCCGCCGTGTCGCGCGCGCTACACCGGCTCTGCGGCGCGCTCGTGCGGGACGACACCGGCGCGGGGAGCGGGGGAGGGGGGGACCACGCACGCAACCTGCTGCTCATGTGCTTCTCACACAACGACCAGGAAGGTAATGCACCTCTTAAGCTGGGTTTCTACGGTGTGTGATTCTGCGGACCATCACGCACAGCAACGCACACAAACAGGGCTCTTTCCAACGGTGCGTGTTGGTTTGTGTAGATTTTTTATAGTTCATTTCAAAATGCAAAGTGAAAGAGAACGTATCGTCGCTAAATAACTCCATTTCTCCGCAACCAACTACACACAACACCACTACTCGTGTCAACGAATAAACAAGTTCTGAGGACCGCGTCGTACGCGCTCGGATCCCGTCGCACCGCACGTGCGCACACCCTTCCCGCGGTGTGTCGTGCGAGCTGGTCCGCGTCCGTCCGCGATATCACGGACCGTGGGAAGCTAGCTTTATACAACTTTGTCTATTATTAATAAATTCCATTTTATTTATTTATTTATTGCACTTTATACATAGTTATGTAAAGGCGGACTTAATGCCGAAGGCATTCTCTACCAGTCAACCTGAGGCGGTGCAGAGATAAAACATAGTAGGTGCACGAAACTGAACTTTATCATAATGTAACAGTTAAAAAATGTAAATGAAACAAAAATAAATACAATGCTATACACATCTTACATAATATCTACAAAATAATAATATATTTTATTTGTCATCCCATCAACATCCGCCCTGTGGATTGGGGGCGTTTGGAGAATTCCACCACGGTATCCCCCTTTTTTTTTTTTTTTTTTTTTATCGCGGGGAAAAACGCGTTATCGCTACCACCACTGGGGGGTGAGTGGAACGGTTATGTTGGTTTCGCACGGTCTTACGGTCCAATGTCGACACTCGGGAGTATAGCTTCATCCGAGCGAGCATTGGACCGAGTCCCTAACACTATGTACACCCTACACCGGCATACCAACCAAAACCCGCGGTGGCCTTCTTCGGCGCCTACGGGACGGTCCCGGGGTATCTTGTTGCACAGAGATAGCTGCACGGAACCGCCCCAGCGCGATGCCGCATTGCGGCCCCTCTCAAAATGAGGAGGCTGAGAAGCCTCCGACCTCAAAAGCACGCTTTGCGTTTACGACTGCAGGAGACCGACCACCCGCATTGTCGTCCACCTCGTAGTCGCTTACATTAGAGTAGTTGAGCGGGCAGACCCCCACTGCTCGCCCTGCGACTCTCGCTTACCCCATTTAGTCGCCTCTTACGACAGGCAGGGGATGCCGTGGTGAAATTCTTTAGATGCCCCCGTACCACAGGGCACGAGGCGCCGGTCAGTCGTCCACCCGACGCCTCCTTCGTCTCCTCTGGCTACGGGCGGGATCGCTCTGCTCACGATCCCGCTCGGCGCTCTCCTTCCGCGAGATGACGCACTCGCAGAAGGAGGCCATAGCTCGCCATGACCTCCAGCCGCCGACCATGGCGGTCACCACGGCTGGCAGCGAGAGGTCCCCTCCGACGACTGCTCTAAGAGCGCTGCGTTGTAGGTCCCAGGCTGGGCACTCCTCGAGAGTGTGTTGGACTGTGTCCTCGCGACCGTTGCCACAATGATGGCACACGGCGGACTCCTCCTTTCCAATCCGACACAGAAACGAGCCGAAACACTCGTGGCCCGACAGCATCTGTGTCAGACGGAACGTCGGCGCACCGTGGCGCCTGTCTAACCATCTTATGAAGACAGGTCGCACTGCCGCGACAGTCCTCAAGCCCGCACTCGGGCTCTCCAGCCTGGTATGCCACTCCTCCACGGCTGCGCTGCGGATGGAGGCCAGTTGGGCCGTGACCTCCCTCGGGGCCAGTCTCCGCCCGAGACGTGATGCCTCCTCACGCCAGAAGAATACTGACGAGAGGTATTTGGCATCCAAATCCCATGGCAGAATACCGGCCAACACGCAGGCCGCCTCGTGGGAGATTGTGCGGTAGCCCCTGATGAGTCGTTGCGCCACTAAACGCTGCGGTTTACACAGCAGAGCGACGCATCGAGCATTCAGGGACCCGGCCCAGACGGGGCAACCGTATAAGGCCATGGACCGCACAACTCCAGCGTATAAACTTCGGCAGGGATTACCGGGACCTTCCAGATTTGGCAGCAGGCGACCTAGCGCCCCTGCTGCCCGCACCAGTTTCGGCGACAACATCTCAAAATGAGCACGGAAGTCCCATCGGCTGTGCAACACCAACCCCAGATACTTCATTGTGGAGCCGATGGGAATCCGCACCCCCTCCACTACGATATGGGCCTCAGAAGGTGGCCTCTTTCGGGGCCCGTGGAAATAAAGGGCCTCCGTTTTATTCAGGGCCACTGAGAGGCCCAGCCGCCGAATCCTGTTCACCATGTGCTCCGTACCAGACGAGGCGAGCATGGCAGCCTCCTGGAAGGTCCTAGCCGTCGCTGTTACCAGGGTGTCGTCTGCGTAGCAGACAAGCGGTATCCCCTGCCTGTCGTAAAAGGCGACTAATAGGGGCCTCCGAGGGTCACGGGTGGGCGGGAGGGGCCGTCCACCTATTAGTCTAGCCAACTTCGATGACCCCCGTGATGGGCGGCAGCGTGCCTCACGCTGCCTCTGACGTCAAGGGCGTCCTTCGGTGTACGCAACAACAGGAGACGGACCGCAACAGCGGTACGCGCAGGGGCGGTTGCGGACGACAACTTAGACGTGAGTCGGAGGAAGCCCGCAGCCGTCCCTAATGCGCCGAAGATGGCCACCGTGTAGTTTTGGTTGGTATGCCGTGCGGTGTACATAGGTTAGGGACTCGGCCCGGCGGTCGCCCGACGTTTTCCATCTCTCCGGGCGGCTCAACGTCGGGTCATAAGGCACGGTGAACCCAACATAACCGCTCAGTCGTTCCCCTTGAACACGGGGCGGTAGTAATAAGTCACTTTCTCCGCGTCAACAAAAAAAAAAAAAAAAACACCCTCAACATAAAATCTACATGATAAATCTCACGAAATCCAGCTATGTCTTTTAAACTTTAACACTCAAAACGCATGTGGATATGACTATATTATTCGTATTATTATTACAGAGCTTATAATCAGTGCAGACGCAGTGACTCGTATAGTGAAGTTGGTGAGCACGGCATTACGGGAAGAGTCGTCAAGTAGCCTAGAGCAGCTGTCCCGCCTGGCAGCACAGCTTGCGTCTGCGTTGTTAATACGCGCCGACACACATCACGCCGCGCCGGATCTACTCATAGAACTGATTGGAGTCACTTTGAGGGTACCTGTGAGTATACCGTTAGTAATTCAACAAAAATTATCGAATTTTTTTTATTCTAATGAATTCATTCATTATGAAACTAAGAACGTTTGGGCCGGTACAGTGATTGAATGGTGTTGCGTGAACCTAAATGCTCGTTTATGGCATTTTTAGTACGCTAAGTAGTAATATTCGTATCTGCACTGCTTTAATTTAAACTTTTGTTCTATTTCCTCATTACTGGAGGTACGTTTCTCACGTAAAAATTCGTCTGGGTGGGTATTTCTACACAATGTTTATTTTTATCGCCAAGCAGCAGTGTGCATGAATGGTTGTGTTCGGTTTGAAAGATATTGTAGCTAGTGTAACTACTGGACATAATGAGACTTAACATCTTATATCTCAGGATGGCGAGCGCAGTGGAATGCCACACAGTACTTTGTAACTCAAGGTGTTGGATGGTGTTGCCACTGTTTATGGGTGGTCGTATTACTTACCATCAGGCGAACGGCATGCTCATTTCGTTATTTAGTGCCATAAAAAAAACACTTGCTAGTGGGACGTTTCATGCTGTATGTCGCTATCGTAGGCTATAGCAACAGTTCTCGTGAGGCTGAATCACAAAGAATCATCTCGTGGGTTCGAGTCCCGCTTTCGACTGTTACTTTTTCAAGATTCCATAAATATATAAAATCAGTTCTCGTGAGGTTTATTATTTTATTTATTTAGAAAACTGACAGGTAACATACATAAATGGTATAGAAAGATATGCAAATTATAAATTTTAGAGTATCGATAAATAGGATTAGGATAGTGAGTTGAAATTGGTAGACAGTATACATTCCATAGAATTAAAAGAAACAAGAATAATAAGAAGAAAACAATAACTATATGAAGAAACGGTCGCTTAGTATTTTTTTTAATTTAGTGACGCTAATGGTAAATAGGTCGACGTCCACATCCGGCGCTATTGAGTTAATCGTTCTGCTAGCTCTAATGGTAAAGGAATTCTGTCGGTAGGTAGTGTTTATTGTTATGTACAAGCGAGTTGTACCGTGTGCCGTGTGTGCCATGTGACAGCGCGGCGACAGTCGGCTGAGCGTGGACACGTGGTGCGAGGTGCGCTCCGCCGCACAGGACGGGCTCGCCGCGCTACACACCACGCGACGCACGGGTCTACTGACGCACCTCGCCGCGCTGCACCATCGGCATCTACACACACACCTGCACAACAAGTAACTATATTCAATTACAAAACTGTTGTGTCTCGGGCAGGTGTGAACTAAAAGCCGGTTACTAACACACTGATTTATTAGCGCTGTGTCTCAACCACGAAGAAAAGAAGAAGAGCGGAGGTGCCGCAAGGCGATTAGGTCATGTCACCATCAACTAAGGTCATGACGTCACAGTAGGCGGGGCCTAAAACTGTAGTCCCGAGTGAGTCGTCAGTGCGTTCGGATCGGATTCATCTGACGTTTAAATAGGTATATTTTTTTTTAACCATGAAGTGCGCTGTTGCTGGGTGTAGAAATTGCTCAGGATCACAAATCAAACAAGATGGCATTTCATTTGTAAGTCGTTTAAATTTATGATTATTTGCATTTTAAAACACATTTTATTGTTTTATTACAAAGTGACATCTGTCGTCAAAAAGTTTGGTTCTTTATATTTCTCACTGATATCATGATTTTAACGTTATAAACGCATGTCATACGAATTTTCGGCAGAAATTAGTAAATTTAGCTTATTCTGCCTGCTAATATATTAATTATTTCAAAAATTTATTACTTAGTTACATAAAATGTGAAAAAATATATTAAAACATGTAGTGACATCTGTGGGTAAGTATTCAGAAATAACGGATAGCGAAAAACATGTGCGTCATGCGAGCGACACCCAACATCGAATATAATTCGACGCTTGAAAGGCAATAATATCTAAGCGACAAATATACCGAAAATGAGTTATATACATATTTGGAATCGCCAAATTTTTTTGCGTCGATTGATCCGGGTTTCGTAGCTCTAGGATAACTTTTTTGGCGGTTAGATATTAGATGATTCCGGTAAGTTTCACAACTTTTTTCTCGTTTACCGACAAGAAATTCACGACTTTTCGGATTTATAGTAGTTGGTACACTTAAGGAAATTGATTTTGAACTTATCGTGTCTCACTTGAAATCGTGATATTACTGTTTTGCATTAATATATGTTTACTTGAAATAAAAAAAAATGCTCACTATTTAATGAGTTGTTTATTACCTACACAACAAAATTATAGCATTGGCGTAGATATATATTTGCCTGCACCCATACTCACCATATTGATGTGCTTAGATATTTTCAGCTTAATAAAATATTTTGTTAATAGTACATATATACAACTTTACATAAAACAAAATAAAAAGAGATTAATCGGTTAGATAGTTTTACCTGAATAATATAAGTTCTATTTTTTATGCTTAGATATTTTTACTCGTCAACCTTTAACTTCAATGATGTCGCATAGTTAATTTTACCGGGTATGTTCAGGTGGTTATACTTATTGTTAGGAGATATTCACCTGTTCGTAATAAAGAAAATACACCCGCTTGCGAATCACCTAGTGTTTTGAAAGTGTCGTTGGCTATTCTCATCTAGCCATGTACTTTTCTTATATTCCATGGCCTCTTTTACATCGTCCCACATTCTTTCTCGTGTTTGCAAAGTACTATAAAATCCTTTGTGGAAGACGTATGTCAAAATCGTAGAATGTGGTGCTCCATAGTCTCTGACTACCCGTATGGGATAAGGGCGTTAGGTTGTATGTGTGTGCTTTCAGCAAAAATAAAATTTGAGTGAAAATTACGAGTTTCCAACACAATGAATAAATGATAATATTATTGTTTTCTAGTTCTGCTTGAGGCGAGAACCTCCCTCCAACGAAATTAGTTAACTATTAACAAATTCTATATCAATATGCTATATTTTGGATGTAAGTATGTTTATCTAACAATAAAATTTAATTTTCATTAAAGTTTGCTGTTTATTAAATAGTTTAATGTTGGTGCGAATAACAATATTTACAATATTGTGCACGTATTTATGTTTTTCTACTTTCGTGCGACCCAATAATTTAGCTATGGATATTTTTAATTGATTTTATTAATATGTTTAGTTATCCTTATACGATTCTTACCAACTGCGCATTTTTAAATATTTGATATTTCTTTAAATTTACTTGTTACGGTATCCATAAAATTATCCATTTAGATGATTTTACCTGTTTGTAAATTAAGGTAATTTTTAACTAAGCGACAGTAACTTTTTAATTTATAATCGTCAAGGCTGTTGATTTAGGTCAAAAAATGACAAAAATTAAGAAGTTCCTAAAACAGTTACAATTATTTTTGTGCAGCAAATAGTTGTTATAATTTTTTTTGTCAAAATCAAAACTTTAAAACGCTCTACTGAAAAAATTAGCTAAATGTCGCTTAGATATGATTGCCTTTCAAGCGTCGATATTATTTTTATTAATTTCGTTGTATTTGTAAGTTTTTTTCGTGTTATTGATTTATTTGTTATCATTTTAGATTCCCCATTTTTTTTTTGTTTTTGCGGAGAAACTAACTTATTACTACCGATGCTGTAAATACAGAAAATAGAAATGCATGAATACGTGTTATGAATAGACGCAACAACTGGACACCAACAAAATATTCGAAAATATAAAATAATGCTTGAAATATAGTAAAAGCAACAATTTCGCTTTTCTTTAGAAAATATTCCTACCTGTCAAACATTTGATGTTCGTCCCGACGTTTAGAAATCAATTAAATTTACAAGTTAAAATATTACTAAAAGTGGAGTTTTATTCTTCTTGTTTTGGTTTTGAATGTCAAACATTTAATATTCGTCCCATCGTTTAGAAATAAATTAAATTTAGAAGAATACTTTAGTTTTTTTATTTGTTTTTGACGTTTGACGTTGACAACTAACAATTTCTGATCGCAACTATAATACGGACTTAGGCGGGAACCTGGGCGTAAAGGTTGCGTTGTTTCGGTTGAATTTGATTTTTATGTGCATGATGCGGTTTGTTCAGTGGCCAATAAGGAATACATTCATTTTTATCATAATACTAGGTGTTTCTTGCGGCTTCATCCGCGTGTAAAGCCTTTCCGCTAAAAAAAAGTCCCTACGAAGAGATTAAAAATATGCATTATTTCCATGGGGGTAAATTACCGGGATAACAAGTAGACTATGTGTTAATCTAAGACATGATCTACTCGCGTGCCATTTCATCTAAATCCGTTTTGTTGTTTCTGTGTTTACTTCTAACACATGTGTAAATATCCAAATATTTTTATGAACTTTCGCATTTATAATATCATCACAGGATACTGAAGTAGATATTAGTAAGATTATCGAATTATTAATTTTAATCAATAAAGTTTTTTTATCAACAACTTTAACAACTTATTTTATTTTGTTTATTCCCTAATTTTCCTGTACGTATGATAAAATGATTATAGACATATATAATTATTTTATCATATATGTGTCACCTATGTAATGTACCTATATGCTGAAAAAACGGCTAAGCGCCAGTAGAATAATAAATAATGTGGTCCGCCATACTAACGCACATAGAATCGTCTGGAACAAACACTTTTGCTTGTTACGCCATAGGGGTGAAAAGACGAACTAAATTATTGACAAGTTAGCTCTGTTACGCTGTAATAATGCCATTCACCGCTAGATGGATTTTGATTGGGGGGAGGATCTATCGTTATATTTCATCCCCCGACCCCCCGCATTTAGCGACGCTACGTTCTAAAGAGATTTTGGCTTGACACACCTCCGCTCTTCTTCTTTTCTTCGTGGTCTCAACGCAGCGTGTACGCATATACCTATATCTACGCACGTATACATATATAACATCTAATGCTAAACCGAAGAGAAAGTTTTCAGAACTTCTCCGTGGGCAACGACTTGGTTGTGCCTCTAGTATTGCTTTAGTTCATAGGCAGCGGATGCTGGTTACCATCAGGCGGACCGCTTGCTCGTCTGCCTACTAAGGCAATAAAAAAAAACTTCTTTTAAAACTGGCTGACTACCTCGGTGGCGTAGTTGTATTCAGTACAACTGCAAAACTGAGGTCTCGGGTTCGATCCCCGGGTCGGGCAAAGTGATAGTGAGGTTTTTCTATTCAATATCAGCCCGAAGTTTGGAATTTGTTCTCGATATGGCGATAGGCTCGCCCCTTATCACATCATGGGACGGAATAACGGCGAAAAATGGCTGTGCTAGTTGCGCCTCTGCTTACACCTTCAGGGATAACAGGCGTGATCGTGTGTGTGTTAAAAATGACTTCACCGTTTCATCGATGATTTTGCTAATGTCAAGTGGGTAGATGTTAAAATAATAACTTTAAAAAACTTATATGTTATGCTTATATTTTTCTAGAAACCCAAAAATAAACATAGACAAAATCGAGCAAGTCTGCGCACTCAGCCCGTACATACTGACGGCCAATTCGCGGCTGTCCGACGACCTGGAAGAGATAATTATGTTCAGCAAAGCCCTTTTGGAAATGGAAGCGCCCTCTATAGAGTATTACGCGGTGAAGTACGACTGTGTTCACTCAAAACTTAACTGCCCTTTCGACGACGACAACGATATCATAAAGCGAGTGGCGCAAGACAGTGATACCGAAGAACTGAGCAAAAGTGACCTGGTGATGTTCATGAATAGTTTGTTACTGCGGGCTGTGTACTTGAGGACGTTATTCCTGCACAAGCCGGACGACGAGGAGGACGCGCCGTCGTGGTGCGAGCGACTACTCTCGGAACAATACTTCCAGACCGAGTTCTGTAAAGTTCTCTACGATTATATGATAGTTTGTACTCTGCACGAGGGATATGGATTTGTAAGTCACATTATTCATTTTACATAAATACACATCTTTGTGTCAAATCTCTAATTCATTATCTTTAAGAATTACCAAGTTAACAAACAAATGGGTTTGAGGACAAAAGTTATCACAGCATTTCTTTCCAGTGGCCGCATCACAAGATACTGCGCGACGGCAAGACTAAGCTGGACATGTTATTAGAGGACATAATCAACGAAACCCCGACCGCTCTGCGCAATACTATACTCAGCCAGCTATCCCATTCAGCGGCTGCCACAGGTATGACCCGAATGATAGTATCGATATCAACTATCGATCCTAGGTAATAACAATACATAATATATACAACAATACATAGTTTATCACACATAATATACATTGATTATAATAATACTTAATGTTAGAATTTCTGCAATGACTCATATTATCATTATGAGAACGCGATATTTGCATTCAAAGTAACGAAAATAATAGGTTCGTAATTGTAAGGGCCAGCCTTAGCCGACAATTACTTATAGTGTGCTGGATTGAGTGAGACGAATGGCGATGCCGAGTGACAAGTTCAAAACACCACAGTCAGGAAATAAACGTATACAGGGTCATTTTGTAACCGAATACATAAATTTAACTGCGATAAAATCAATTTGAAAGAAACACCATGCAGTTAATTAATTTAACCATAAGTGTAAAATAAAGAAGTACATTTTTCAAACAAAATAAATAACAAAAAAGGTCTTTTAATTTTAGACATCCTATTGCCACTACTAGTAAACGAGAAATCGTCGGAGCGTCAACATCGCACTGAGGTCTGTGTGTTTCATTGATAATATGCTCACGCACACGCGAACAAGAGATGCACACACGGAGCGCAACGATAAGCTGTCACATCGCGCCATCGTAACCAAGAAGCTTTATTCCAAACCGAAAAGATGACGTCGCTATTATTACCAATGCTTGTGTGTCAGGTCACATAGGTCAATCTAAACAACAGTCACTTACTAGATTCTGTCAGAGCCAGTTATGTCTCCTTTAGAAGACTGAAATCATTGTGGCATCTTCGATAATGTTCAGAGTCCGTACACCGCACGTAGCTTATCAAAAAGCTTCACAACCCTAAGATTCTATCCACTATCACACGATACTTCAGCAAGAATCGCACGCTCAAGCCGTCAAATTCGTCGATCGATTTCGTGAAACCGTCTATGATGCTACCGTTATGATACAAGTGTCAGCGAGGTTCTGGAAGATTGGAATTTTGAACATTTACTCAGTAATCCCTAAAAGTACAAAAGACGTTTCAACGACCTTCTCGGAAACATTAACACTTTATGCACGAGCTTTGTAAATGTAAATCATAGTTTACCACAACAGAAACTTAAAAATTAACGCAATAGAATAATAATTACAATTAGAGAACATTTGATCGTAGGTACCGGTAAGTACATAGGGAGCATCGGCCTAACATTCAGTACGTAAATCGACGTACGCCACGTCGTGTTGCTGCTCGGCGAGTGCCGAGTGGTGACTGGCGGGCAACGCGCGCGCAGGCCCCCGCGCCCCACGGCGCATGCGCCTGGAGGAGCCAGTGCGGGGCCATATTTTAGGCCGCGCGGGATAGGCATAAAGTCCACGAATCCCGGACCGCAAATCTCGATGTATTTCGACACGTTACACATTTTGATAAATATCACTTGTACTTATTGCTATTACCTGGAATTTCGTAATTTACTAGTAGGGTAAAAAACGTTTAATTTCTAGCACTTTGTAGAATACACGCACACTTTTGTCAAGAATAAGTAACATTTACGTAAGTATTGGAAGCTTTAGTATTTAACTAAAGCTTCCAATAGTGAGTAATGACTGTACTTAATTTAAGATAACCAGGATATTCAATTGACTAATGACCAAAATTATTGTAAGTAGGTAAAACATGGGTATTTAGAAGGTTTTTTGTGCACTTGGTCGAGTCACTTTATAAGTGGTTAGTAAATAACGCCCGTTTTAGGTATTATTACTCAGGCAGGAACTATAAAAAATTACGATTGTTATTGCGGTGCGGAGATACTGGGGTACTCTGACAGAGGTGTCCGGGAATAAACCCATATTTCGCCCAAATGTCCGGGATTCTTGCCGTGTTTGTCCGGCGTCGGCAATTTAGGTAATGGCAGCCCTATACAAAGAACATGCCGACAAGTGCGCCGTACGCCCGCTGGCGCGCGCGATCGTTGGCCTCGCCAGCTGATGTTCGTGTTACACGTGCTCCCACAGGGATACTAAGCTTTGGTACTATTACCTTATTCTGCAATATCTTGCAATATTAGTTTTACATTGTTCTATGCTATTTAAACCGTACCACAATGCATATTGAAATTAAATGATGTTAGAGCTCTGGTATGCTTTATTGCTTAAAGTAATGTTATTTTTACAATACAAAGATATTGCTGCGTATTCGTTTAAGTAGACTTTTCATTAGCATAATTACCCTAGTTATTTTATTATTTAATACACTTATTTAAGTGTGTTTAGAAATCCAAGTTATAAATAAACTAATATCCGATTCTTTGAAAAGCTGTGTCATTTTAGCAAACTTGTCGGTTAAAATGTTTATACTGGCAACACAGCGTGTTTGAGTGCGTGTTTGTAATGAATGGCGTGCGAAAGAGACATAACATGTTGGTATCTGCACGTTAGTTTCAATGTGTTAGTAACAAGATCAACGACTCTGACGCGATACAAAATGTAGCTAGAGATTAGAAGGTACAGAAGGCATAATAAGGCGTTTGGTAGTATAAAGTATTTACGTAAACCTATTTTAGGCATGACGTCCAGAAATATTGATGTTAAAATTAAAATAAACGTTGAAATATCATACGGAATCTAAAAAATATGATATCAATAGATTAAAATCCTGTAACTTTTTTAATAACCCGACTGCGAGTTGTTTAGTACCTACCTATTTCGGTAGGAAAACTTATTTATTAACGAAAACAAAGTTTATTATTAAAGAAATAATACTTTTCTTTACAGCATAACACTTAAAAAATAATTAGTTCCTTTTAATACAATAACATGACAATTTTTTATTTCATGTTGATATTTATAACGTATTAGTTAGGGAGTAGGGACTGCTGTAGTAGCAATTTAATTATTTTATTTCAAATTACACGTCTCAAGCGGTACTGCTGCAGCTATGTGAGTGAATGTATTGCAAGTGAATTTGTGAGTTGCCCTTCTTAATCCTATAGGTTTTGTAATAACATCGTCAGCTGTGACGTGATTCACTGAATAAAGTCAAGCACGCTAAAACACAGCGTGATCAAAAAACTATAAAACTATAATCGGGATTATTGGCGAAAGTATGCGTTACCCATGGATAATATTTTGCACGATGTTAGCAGAGGTCACGCTGAATATGTGGTTTCATTTAGTAACGCAATGTTGAAATGACACTGTATTTACACACAGTATAGGTACGGTTGCTGGTTTTCACTGGCTCGAACTGAATTTCCAAATTTCGGTTTTGCTTAAGTACTCCGGAGTAATACCATAGGGAGAGCCTCGAAATTGTGGCCTCTCCCGAGGACAATTTTCACTACGAGACGCGGACATATTCGCGCGTCACGGCAAAGTTCAACTATGTTCTTAACTACTAATACCTTGGATTACACGTGTACAGTTTGTACACTTGAATCTGATGTTTGAGTGCGTAGAGAAAAATCGCTGAAGACGGAATAGTACCGTTTATTTATAAGTTAAAGTTACAAGTTAAAGTTGGCGATTCCTCTCTTCTACAGTTATGTGTCTAAGTCGACTGTTGTAGTTGCACTAAAAATGTATTATTGGTATAAACATTATATATCGATATTGTCGCAAGCGTTGTACTGTAGTTCACGCCGCGTCAGCAAAACATGTGCAGTTGAAACTGTACATCTTGGCAACGCCAAAAAAAGAGAAGTAGTTAAAGATAAAAGAAGAGAGGAAAAGTCATTACAAAGCAAATAATTACAATAATATGTTCAATCAAAGTTAAACGCAATGTTTCGAATCTCGGCGGAGCTATGATGCGATGTCTCTGGTTGATCTTCTTTGCAGCCATCGTTGCTCGACCTTGGGTTGAAGATCCGGAAAATAGGCTGCAATTCGATATCTTCAGTTTGTTTGCAGGAGGAAGACTTCGTTTTGCCTTCGTTATGTTTTGAGGCACACTGGGTACAGTGCTTCTTCGCAAACAGCGCGTTAAGAGTTGTAACTGCCGCTGCCACTAACACGTAGCTAATGACGTATTGGTGTACGTCGTGAACTGACATAGTTGGCAGTTTTTCATGTTCTCTTTGACTTGCAGCGTACGTGCGTTACGTGGCAGCCGTAGTAACTGCGCAGCGTTTTCAGTTATCAAGTTCACTTGCGAGCCTATATCGAGGAGAGCTCGAAGTGTGACGTAAGTTCCGTCAAAAGATTTAAGTTGCAGTTGGACCGTAGTAAGTAACACCTCTATATTGTTGTTAAGTAAATGATTGGAAGTATGTTGCTGGGCCGAAGTTGAAGTACGTTGACCTGAATATTTTTTGTTGCTTGCTAAAAATATGTTTTTCTTGTTAGAGTTGTGCAACAGCGTGTGGTGTTTTGAATTACACTCCTTACATGTTTTTGTAGATTTGCATTCCTCGTTATTGTGACTAAATAAACAATTTTTGCAGAGTTTCAATTTCGCAACTGCGTTATTGCGTTGGACTGTGTCCATTTCGAGGAATTTGTTACATTTCATCAAAGCGTGATTTCCTTCGCAATTCGGGCACTTTCCATATATAGTATGATAGTTATATGTTTTCTTGAAATCAAAATTTGTTTTTTTCATAGCTGGTCTGTATGCAGTTTTCGATTGGGATGTCCTGTCGGATGTTTGATTTCCCTTCTTAGTATTCTGCGCAGTGTCATAGCCCATAAACGTACTTTCCAGAAAATATAAAAAGTCTTGTAAATTTTGTATCTCCCTGTGGTTTTGAATTTCTCGCATGTAATCATTTAATGTCATCGAGTCGAGTTTTTGTGACATTAAATGCACGATGATTGGGTCCCATGATGATATATCTAACCCGATATTGGATATTCCATACATGCTTTCCTTTATGGTGTCGTGCATGTTCCTTATGTTGTGGAAATTCGGATGTTGTATGACCGGAAGATCCATCATGGCGTTAAAAAATGCCGTGAATTGCAAGCGCTGATTATCGTACCGTTGACATAGTATATCCCAACAAGAGCTATAGTTTTTGGCACTGACAGATAAATGTTGCACCAATCTCTCGGCGTCACCTCGGAGTTTGGTTTTGAGATGCTGCATCTTTTGAGAGGTGTTAATTGTTGGGTTGTTGTGGATGGTTTCGATAAACAGATTTTTGAATGAAATCCATTTACCATAATTTCCGGAAAATTCCGGGATTTCCATTTTCGGCGAAGACTTTTCATAGTGACCAGTAGTCCAAATTGTAGAGTTAATTTTCTTTTTTAGTTGTTCAAATTTTTCTTCGATTTTCTGGAACGTTTGGTAATAGTTTTCGTTAGATCCCTGCAACTGAAAGTCTATTTCCCAGTGCAGTTTGTCGATTGGCTCCCATTTTGATTTCAAGATGTCTAGGCTATCTTCTAATTCCCATTTTTCGCTGATGATAGAAAAGTCAATTTTCGACATAGCTCGGTGTATGGCGTTGAAGTTACATTCTTGCTTGTTAAGCAGGTGTTGAATGTCCGTCGGAGAATTGTCCTCCGCCGCTGGAAAATCATCCACCGAGGTCCCGGCTAAATCGAACTTAACAGTTTGTTGTCGTTTTTCTAGAGCGTGTAACCTGTTAGTGATGTCCAACTGCGTTGCTAAGTAGAGATCTTTAGTTCTTCCGTAGATGTCGTCGGCAAGATAGTTGATGCTCTTATCTTCCAACTCCAATACCAATATAGCATGTCGGGCTTCAAAGTCCTCCCAATAACTTTCTAGCGTCGACAAACGTTTTTTCAGATATTCCGTAGTTTTTCGAGACGAAGAATCCTTGCGATAGTTGACACACAAGGTCTTGATGTTCTCGAAGCAAGTTGATTGTAGTTCAAGGTTATTCATCTTGCTGTTTAGTTTTTAGTTCGTAGAGTTAAGTTAGTTACTGTTGCGACCGATGCTGTAACTCACGAGTTCTGGCACGTAGTTGACGGTGACAGACGTTGAGCGTAGCTGTAGTTCACGATGAGTAGTTAGTTAGTTGGTTGTAATCTTCTTGATTCCAAGTTCCAAAATGGTCGCTTTATAGACTCAGCGCCCCTGCGCTCTATACACAGTATGTACGCCTTCTCAATTTGACTGGGGAGACCCGCTTCTGGGAGGCCAGCCAAACCGATTCGCTACTGCGTTAAGAGACACAAAAAGCACTTTGTCTATCCGGCTCGAAGGACCATAAAATGTACAGTTTGTACACTTGAATCTGATGTTTGAGTGCGTAGAGAAAAATCGCTGAAGACGGAATAGTACCGTTTATTTATAAGTTAAAGTTACAAGTTAAAGTTGGCGATTCCTCTCTTCTACAGTTATGTGTCTAAGTCGACTGTTGTAGTTGCACTAAAAATGTATTATTGGTATAAACATTATATATCGATATTGTCGCAAGCGTTGTACTGTAGTTCACGCCGCGTCAGCAAAACATGTGCAGTTGAAACTGTACAACACGACTCTATACACTAGATAATACAAAACAATCCTATGTGCTCTACGGAAAAAGTTATTTGCGTTTCTTAACCTAAATTTACACACAAACGACGCACATAGGTGTCAATTCTGTTAATAGCTACGTTCATTTTATACACATGTTAATCCTGCTGACGCAGCGGGGTAGCCAAAACCCTAATCTACACTATCACGCTCGGTCGAACGCCGGTCCGTTCATACCGCGCGTGCGGGGGCGCGATAACGTCACAACTGATAAAATACGATTTGACTCGTGCTCTCGCGCAGTGTCCGTCTCATTTAGGGGCGTGGCGGCGCTTACTGCGCAGGCGTCGATGTTACGCATGCGCTATTTGTGTAAAGTATCGATAAATCGCTATGTGTTTAGGTTACTACTGGTCGTACGCGCGGCGCTACTACTCACTGGGCGCGCGGTGCGAGCCGGGCGGCGGCGCGGAGGAGGCGCTGCAGCGGTACTCGGAGGACATGCAGGTCGCGCAGCTGCAGGAGATCGTCACCGGCAACGGCTTCTTCCACACTCTGCAGGTATAAATGGTTTAAAGATATTGTACTGCGAACATTTCTAATAATTTGCATGAAGGGATATCTGCCGTTAATGGGCATTTTTAAGTAACATAACAATTTACATTCTATCAAACATATTTTATACATTAGTGTTCAATACCAAACGCCGGCACAAACACCCGTCTCGCACCAGAGTAATAATCGATTAATTATAATAGCTGTTGTAATTTGGCAGTAAATCGGTTACGTCTATTGCACTCCGAAACTTACATCACATATCTGTACCACTACTTCAACGAGCTATCTAATTTAATTGCTAGCAATTGATCGATAAATCTAAACGAGGTTTAACGTCTGCAGGCGAACCTGGTGGAGTCGGCGGAGGGTGCGAGTGTTGCGCGTGCGCAGTACCTGGTGCTGGTGCGCGCGCTGGCCGCGAGCCTGTCGCGCTCGGGTGAGCTCGACCGCGTGTTCACGTGCGAGCTGCGAGCCAACTGCGCCACCTGCCATCTCGACCTGCTCGTCAACGCATACTACAGGCACAACCATCTCATGCTGTTTGAAACGTTAGTCACGTTTGTATTTATAACTGTTACAGTGGTAATCAACTTTTCGCATCACCAACACCCCAGTCCGCCCCGTGATCACGAAGTGCTGCAAAGTTTTCGAAACATCAGGAGCAGAATAAAATAAAAAACCGCTATAAAATCCTTAATAGTAGTTTAATTTCAATATCTAACATTCGTATAAACATAAGGAATCATTAATTCTAAGTTACAATTATTTTGAACCGGACTATTGTCAATTTCCGGACTTATTTAATTTTGATTGAAATATATATTACAATATATTGCAGCGATATATCGCAAGCGCCGTGGCACGCGGCGGTATGTAACGCGGCGGTGTTGGAGTACCTGACAGTCCTGGTGGCGCGCGACGGCTGGGACCTGCCCGCGCACCACTGGGACTTCATCAACATCGCCTGCTGCTCCGTCGCCACCTCGCTACAGAAGTCCAAGCACGCGTGGGGCTCTACCAAGGTACAAGTTACATACATTATTATTTGGCTGTATAAAAAATAAATCCACCATGTTCAATAGCTATAGTTATAGATATAGATGTTGGTCTGTAGCTTGAAGGACGGCATATTTAAAAATGTTTAGTATTGTAGGTGAGCATGGTGGCGCGGTCGGTACTGCGGCTGTACGTGGAGGTGCACCGGTGCGTGGCGGACGTGCGGGCGCGCTGCGAGCGGCAGCAGCCCGCCGCGCACGTCGCCGCGCTGCACCACGAGTGGCGAGACATCTTCGCGCCCAGCGTGCACGACAGCCTCTTCCATCTCATGCTGCATGTGCTGCGTGAGTCATTTACCCACTCGACACACTACACTTCAATCTATATTCAATTACCAGTTAAAAAATGTGATCATTGAGTGTCGAGTGTTTATATAGCGACGAGTTAAGTGCGAGCCGTGGAAAGTATAACAAACTCACTAAGTATTTGTCACCAAGCATGACACAATTTTTTTTTTACATTATCCAAAACTGAATACAGATTGAAAAGTAAAAGTGTGTAGTATTATGATTGGTTTGTTTGTCAGAGTCTGACAGCGTGCCGCCGAGTTGCACGCACGTGGCGGTGCTGCACGGCCTGGCGCAGAGCACGGCGCACCTGGACTGGAGCAGCCTGCCGAAGCCGCTGCAGCTGGACGCGTGCGCGCTGTCCCGCGTGTGCGCGCGCGCCGCCGAGTGCCTCGCGCGGCCGACACACGTCGCCTACAAGTACCTCGCATACCACCTGCTCGCCATGCTCGTCGACCCGCTCATACTCGAGGACAGTGAGTGCAACAGCTTTCAACTTATTTGTCTAAGCCTGCCTCAGGCAATACCTGGTCGGGCTTGCCGTCTAAGCGCTCCCAGTTTTTACACACATAGATTAAAACACAAGCAAACTGTTGTTTCTAACAGTGGGCAAGCTGTCGATGTGGAGCGAGCAGACGTCGGGCGAAGGCCAGGAGGAATACGACCGGCCCAAACTTGCGCTCGAGTACTTCGACGACCAGCTCGACTACCTGCTTGATATTGTCAACGAGGTCGTCGCAAATGTCCAGTGAGTACTATATCTTTATACTATGTTTACACACGATAAAGTGGGTGTTTTTTTATACTTTTTTGTTCTTATATAATTTTTTTAAAACACAATCTGGTGAACAAAAATAGAGTAGACTCGCGGCGCTACCACTTTAATTTTGTTTTTAAGACTGGGCTCGGGCGTGTGCGAGGTGACGCCGTTCACGGACAGCCACTCGTCGTGCGTGGGCTGGCTGCTGCTGCTGCGCGTCACACACAAGCTGTTCCTGCGCGCGCGCTCCACCGTCGCGCTGCACTACCTCGAGATATACAGGTACTACACTTACCCGCTTATACACTTTACAAATATTGGAAGTTCAATTCTTAATAGCTATCAAAAATTATATTATTGTGTTATAATGTATATATGAACAAGGTTATACTTGTGTCAAAAAATATACAGGGTGTTCCAGACACAAGGTAAAATATTCAACCAAAATATAGGAAGAATGATTTATAAATCACATGTAAAGAGAAAACAGTATCGGTGGCGTAGTTTTATTACGCCACCGTCGGGCAAAGTGATATTGAGTTCTTCTATTCAGTATCAGCTCCGAGTCTGGAATTTGTGACCGATATGGTGATAGACTCGCCCCCTATCACATCATGGGACGGAATAACGGCGAAAAGTGGGTGCACTAGTTGCGCGTTTGCCTACCCCTTTGGGGATAACAGGCGTGAGTGTGTGTGTGTGTGTGTGTGTGTGTGTGTGTGTGTGTGTGTGTGTGTGTGTGTGTGTGTGTGTGTGTGTGTGTGTGTGTGAAAACAGTCTCTAATTAATAATTTCTGATATTGTTGATTTAATGTTTGATTTTTCGTTATGATGTTAGGGACAACAATTTTGCGGAGCCGGTGCTGAACGCTGCCCTGCGACTGCTGCCCGAGGAGGTGTTTACGTACACCGAGGACAACGTCGGCACCACGCCCATACCCACTCAGTACACCGAGATGTTCTTCCATAACACGCCGCTAGATATGTATGGTTAGTAGCATGATCAGATGTTATATATCGTCGGCTAAGAATGCTGATCTGCTAACTCCATAGTGTTCACTATGGAGTTAGCAGATCAGCATTCTTAGCCGACGATATTTTGTCTGAGATTCGGCAGATGAAAGTAGAAGATGTATTAGTTATTTTATTTATACGTATAATGGTTTCAGAGTAGTTGTATCGTTTTTCAAATTGTTTTTAATTACTTGTTTATTTTGCTTGATTTTTTTTACATATTTAATTTTTTAGCAAACAAGACGAAAACAATCGTGTGGTTCAACTTAGGTTAAAAAATCATAGAAAAATTAGTTGAATCCAAAATATGCACAAAATTAAAAAAAAAACTTGAGAGGTGTCAAGGGACACCTGGATGGAACGAAGTTGTTTTCGATTAATTAGTGAAGATATTGTAATAACATTTTATTTCTTTTAAGTTGTAATAATAATTGTATATTTCATTAAAACGTTACCACATCAATGAAAACGTTTACTTCTACCTACACAATAGATATGTCATCGAATCACGATCATCACCTAAGCAAGCATTGACATTAAAATTAACATACAACTAACGAAAAAAAAAACTACTCTAAAAAGCATTTAAATCTTAGAGTATGTATACGTAGTTATACTTACTCTAAGATTTAAATTGTTTTTTTTTTATTTAAATTTCGAATGTCACTTTTACGGCCAGTTCTTTATTGTTACTGGCTGGTTTCATAGGGCAAGTATAAAAGTGTCGTGACAACTTTTCGTATAATTTTTTTCCGTCTAAGCTCCCTTTCACAACGCGCGATAAGGAACTTCGTTCCAATTAGTTAGGAACGACAGTTCGACCAGTCGACATATAGTTGTATGTTGTACGCGTGCAGCGCCGGTGTGCAGCGGCGTGGTGAGCAGGCTGTCGTGCGGCGCGGTGTGCGCGGGCGTGTCGTGCGCGGCGGGCGGGGCGCGCGCGTGGTGCGCGGCGGCGGCGCCTCGTGCGCGTGCGCTGCGTCGCCTCGCGCGCGCCTTCCTCGCGCCCACGCTCGTGCGCGAACACTTCACGCAGCTCATGCGCGCCGCGCCCACATTCACCAACGCTGTCGTACGTACTCCACCATACATAGCCGCCGCATAATCAATGTGTTACTAATAACTGAGCATCTCATTTATACAGATAACGATCTACTGGTCGACGTACGAAGTGGTGTGCGTGTACACGGTGGAGGAGCGACCGATCGAGCTGCACATCACGCTCGCTAAGGACTACCCCATCGGCGTGGCCACCGTGCACACTCCTTCGCTGCAGACGCCCGGCGCCGACACCAACTGGGTCGCACTGTACCTCGCACATCAGGTCACTAACTACTATATCTCATGTACTATATCTTGTGAACTGTATAATACAGACACGGTTAAAACAATTACATACAAATTACCTACCATCTATACTAATATTATAAAGCTGAAAAGTTTGTTTGTTTGAACGCGCTAATCTCAGGAACTACTGAACCGATTTTGAAAATTCTTTCACTAATGGGAAGCTATATAATTATTAAATTATTTAACAGAACTAACGTATCTAACATATACATTCATAAATTAAAACTTTTTATACCGGGAAAATGTTTTTGTCCCGGAAAAACTTTTTCACGCGGGCGGAGCCGCGAGCACTACTATCTCTCATATGTAAGAGTCCGTCTGGGTGGGTACCGCCACAATCTATATTTTTACCGCCAATCATGAGTGTGCATGCATTGTTATATTTCGGTTTGAAGAACATTGTGGCCAGTGTAACTACTGAACATAATAAAACATCTTATATCTCAGGATGATGAACGCAATGGAATGCGACATAGTACTTTGTAACTCAAAGTGTTGTATGGTGTTATTACTGTTTATGGGTAGTCGTATGGCTTACCATCAGGTATACGGCATGCTTGTTTCGTCATTCAGTGCCATAAAAAAGTTACGTTGCATTATCTATCTATACCTTGCATTCATGTTATTAAATTTTTCCGATACATCTATATATATAAGCGGGGTTTGACTGGTTAATTTATACCAATTTCTTATACCACTATATATTATTTGAGTCAGAAATGGTAATGAGATTGTATTGACGAGTGTGGTGTGGTGACAGAACGGTTCGGTGGTGGAGGCGGTGCGCATGTGGATGACGGGCGTGGAGTCCCGCGTGGAGAGCTCGCCGGTGTGCTACATCTGCTACGCGCGCCTGCACGCCGCCTCGGGCAAGCTGCCGCGCCAGGAGTGCCACCAGTGCCACAACAAGTTCCACGCCACCTGTCTCGTGAGTACACACATATCCCACCTACAAACGTGGAGTCCCGCGTGGAGAGCTCGCCGGTGTGCTACATCTGCTACGCGCGCCTGCACGCCGCCTCGGGCAAGCTGCCGCGCCAGGAGTGCCACCAGTGCCACAACAAGTTCCACGCCACCTGTCTCGTGAGTACACACATATCCCACCTACAAACGTGGAGTCCCGCGTGGAGAGCTCGCCGGTGTGCTACATCTGCTACGCGCGCCTGCACGCCGCCTCGGGCAAGCTGCCGCGCCAGGAGTGCCACCAGTGCCACAACAAGTTCCACGCCACCTGTCTCGTGAGTACACACATATCCCACCTACAAACGTGGAGTCCCGCGTGGAGAGCTCGCCGGTGTGCTACATCTGCTACGCGCGCCTGCACGCCGCCTCGGGCAAGCTGCCGCGCCAGGAGTGCCACCAGTGCCACAACAAGTTCCACGCCACCTGTCTCGTGAGTACACACATATCCCACCTACAAACGTGGAGTCCCGCGTGGAGAGCTCGCCGGTGTGCTACATCTGCTACGCGCGCCTGCACGCCGCCTCGGGCAAGCTGCCGCGCCAGGAGTGCCACCAGTGCCACAACAAGTTCCACGCCACCTGTCTCGTGAGTACACACATATCCCACCTACAAACGTGGAGTCCCGCGTGGAGAGCTCGCCGGTGTGCTACATCTGCTACGCGCGCCTGCACGCCGCCTCGGGCAAGCTGCCGCGCCAGGAGTGCCACCAGTGCCACAACAAGTTCCACGCCACCTGTCTCGTGAGTACACACATATCCCACCTACAAACGTGGAGTCCCGCGTGGAGAGCTCGCCGGTGTGCTACATCTGCTACGCGCGCCTGCACGCCGCCTCGGGCAAGCTGCCGCGCCAGGAGTGCCACCAGTGCCACAACAAGTTCCACGCCACCTGTCTCGTGAGTACACACATATCCCACCTACAAACGTGGAGTCCCGCGTGGAGAGCTCGCCGGTGTGCTACATCTGCTACGCGCGCCTGCACGCCGCCTCGGGCAAGCTGCCGCGCCAGGAGTGCCACCAGTGCCACAACAAGTTCCACGCCACCTGTCTCGTGAGTACACACATATCCCACCTACAAACGTGGAGTCCCGCGTGGAGAGCTCGCCGGTGTGCTACATCTGCTACGCGCGCCTGCACGCCGCCTCGGGCAAGCTGCCGCGCCAGGAGTGCCACCAGTGCCACAACAAGTTCCACGCCACCTGTCTCGTGAGTACACACATATCCCACCTACAAACGTGGAGTCCCGCGTGGAGAGCTCGCCGGTGTGCTACATCTGCTACGCGCGCCTGCACGCCGCCTCGGGCAAGCTGCCGCGCCAGGAGTGCCACCAGTGCCACAACAAGTTCCACGCCACCTGTCTCGTGAGTACACACATATCCCACCTACAAACGTGGAGTCCCGCGTGGAGAGCTCGCCGGTGTGCTACATCTGCTACGCGCGCCTGCACGCCGCCTCGGGCAAGCTGCCGCGCCAGGAGTGCCACCAGTGCCACAACAAGTTCCACGCCACCTGTCTCGTGAGTACACACATATCCCACCTACAAACGTGGAGTCCCGCGTGGAGAGCTCGCCGGTGTGCTACATCTGCTACGCGCGCCTGCACGCCGCCTCGGGCAAGCTGCCGCGCCAGGAGTGCCACCAGTGCCACAACAAGTTCCACGCCACCTGTCTCGTGAGTACACACATATCCCACCTACAAACGTGGAGTCCCGCGTGGAGAGCTCGCCGGTGTGCTACATCTGCTACGCGCGCCTGCACGCCGCCTCGGGCAAGCTGCCGCGCCAGGAGTGCCACCAGTGCCACAACAAGTTCCACGCCACCTGTCTCGTGAGTACACACATATCCCACCTACAAACGTGGAGTCCCGCGTGGAGAGCTCGCCGGTGTGCTACATCTGCTACGCGCGCCTGCACGCCGCCTCGGGCAAGCTGCCGCGCCAGGAGTGCCACCAGTGCCACAACAAGTTCCACGCCACCTGTCTCGTGAGTACACACATATCCCACCTACAAACGTGGAGTCCCGCGTGGAGAGCTCGCCGGTGTGCTACATCTGCTACGCGCGCCTGCACGCCGCCTCGGGCAAGCTGCCGCGCCAGGAGTGCCACCAGTGCCACAACAAGTTCCACGCCACCTGTCTCGTGAGTACACACATATCCCACCTACAAACGTGGAGTCCCGCGTGGAGAGCTCGCCGGTGTGCTACATCTGCTACGCGCGCCTGCACGCCGCCTCGGGCAAGCTGCCGCGCCAGGAGTGCCACCAGTGCCACAACAAGTTCCACGCCACCTGTCTCGTGAGTACACACATATCCCACCTACAAACGTGGAGTCCCGCGTGGAGAGCTCGCCGGTGTGCTACATCTGCTACGCGCGCCTGCACGCCGCCTCGGGCAAGCTGCCGCGCCAGGAGTGCCACCAGTGCCACAACAAGTTCCACGCCACCTGTCTCGTGAGTACACACATATCCCACCTACAAACGTGGAGTCCCGCGTGGAGAGCTCGCCGGTGTGCTACATCTGCTACGCGCGCCTGCACGCCGCCTCGGGCAAGCTGCCGCGCCAGGAGTGCCACCAGTGCCACAACAAGTTCCACGCCACCTGTCTCGTGAGTACACACATATCCCACCTACAAACGTGGAGTCCCGCGTGGAGAGCTCGCCGGTGTGCTACATCTGCTACGCGCGCCTGCACGCCGCCTCGGGCAAGCTGCCGCGCCAGGAGTGCCACCAGTGCCACAACAAGTTCCACGCCACCTGTCTCGTGAGTACACACATATCCCACCTACAAACGTGGAGTCCCGCGTGGAGAGCTCGCCGGTGTGCTACATCTGCTACGCGCGCCTGCACGCCGCCTCGGGCAAGCTGCCGCGCCAGGAGTGCCACCAGTGCCACAACAAGTTCCACGCCACCTGTCTCGTGAGTACACACATATCCCACCTACAAACGTGGAGTCCCGCGTGGAGAGCTCGCCGGTGTGCTACATCTGCTACGCGCGCCTGCACGCCGCCTCGGGCAAGCTGCCGCGCCAGGAGTGCCACCAGTGCCACAACAAGTTCCACGCCACCTGTCTCGTGAGTACACACATATCCCACCTACAAACGTGGAGTCCCGCGTGGAGAGCTCGCCGGTGTGCTACATCTGCTACGCGCGCCTGCACGCCGCCTCGGGCAAGCTGCCGCGCCAGGAGTGCCACCAGTGCCACAACAAGTTCCACGCCACCTGTCTCGTGAGTACACACATATCCCACCTACAAACGTGGAGTCCCGCGTGGAGAGCTCGCCGGTGTGCTACATCTGCTACGCGCGCCTGCACGCCGCCTCGGGCAAGCTGCCGCGCCAGGAGTGCCACCAGTGCCACAACAAGTTCCACGCCACCTGTCTCGTGAGTACACACATATCCCACCTACAAACGTGGAGTCCCGCGTGGAGAGCTCGCCGGTGTGCTACATCTGCTACGCGCGCCTGCACGCCGCCTCGGGCAAGCTGCCGCGCCAGGAGTGCCACCAGTGCCACAACAAGTTCCACGCCACCTGTCTCGTGAGTACACACATATCCCACCTACAAACGTGGAGTCCCGCGTGGAGAGCTCGCCGGTGTGCTACATCTGCTACGCGCGCCTGCACGCCGCCTCGGGCAAGCTGCCGCGCCAGGAGTGCCACCAGTGCCACAACAAGTTCCACGCCACCTGTCTCGTGAGTACACACATATCCCACCTACAAACGTGGAGTCCCGCGTGGAGAGCTCGCCGGTGTGCTACATCTGCTACGCGCGCCTGCACGCCGCCTCGGGCAAGCTGCCGCGCCAGGAGTGCCACCAGTGCCACAACAAGTTCCACGCCACCTGTCTCGTGAGTACACACATATCCCACCTACAAACGTGGAGTCCCGCGTGGAGAGCTCGCCGGTGTGCTACATCTGCTACGCGCGCCTGCACGCCGCCTCGGGCAAGCTGCCGCGCCAGGAGTGCCACCAGTGCCACAACAAGTTCCACGCCACCTGTCTCGTGAGTACACACATATCCCACCTACAAACGTGGAGTCCCGCGTGGAGAGCTCGCCGGTGTGCTACATCTGCTACGCGCGCCTGCACGCCGCCTCGGGCAAGCTGCCGCGCCAGGAGTGCCACCAGTGCCACAACAAGTTCCACGCCACCTGTCTCGTGAGTACACACATATCCCACCTACAAACGTGGAGTCCCGCGTGGAGAGCTCGCCGGTGTGCTACATCTGCTACGCGCGCCTGCACGCCGCCTCGGGCAAGCTGCCGCGCCAGGAGTGCCACCAGTGCCACAACAAGTTCCACGCCACCTGTCTCGTGAGTACACACATATCCCACCTACAAACGTGGAGTCCCGCGTGGAGAGCTCGCCGGTGTGCTACATCTGCTACGCGCGCCTGCACGCCGCCTCGGGCAAGCTGCCGCGCCAGGAGTGCCACCAGTGCCACAACAAGTTCCACGCCACCTGTCTCGTGAGTACACACATATCCCACCTACAAACGTGGAGTCCCGCGTGGAGAGCTCGCCGGTGTGCTACATCTGCTACGCGCGCCTGCACGCCGCCTCGGGCAAGCTGCCGCGCCAGGAGTGCCACCAGTGCCACAACAAGTTCCACGCCACCTGTCTCGTGAGTACACACATATCCCACCTACAAACGTGGAGTCCCGCGTGGAGAGCTCGCCGGTGTGCTACATCTGCTACGCGCGCCTGCACGCCGCCTCGGGCAAGCTGCCGCGCCAGGAGTGCCACCAGTGCCACAACAAGTTCCACGCCACCTGTCTCGTGAGTACACACATATCCCACCTACAAACGTGGAGTCCCGCGTGGAGAGCTCGCCGGTGTGCTACATCTGCTACGCGCGCCTGCACGCCGCCTCGGGCAAGCTGCCGCGCCAGGAGTGCCACCAGTGCCACAACAAGTTCCACGCCACCTGTCTCGTGAGTACACACATATCCCACCTTCAAGCACTTATTCACTTTATACAGATTTTTGCAATGTTGCCTTTTATACATATTTGAAATCACCGCATTTTGTTATTTTTTTTTAAGCTATTGCATAGCTTCTATCGCGGGCCTTGAGCGTGGAGACCGAATCCAGAAATTCCGTAACGAAAAAATAACCTAACACCCCTCACTCCGACCGGCACAGCGGTGATATTTTATTTTCAACTATCACAACCATGTTGAGTGTAAAATTCCATAAGTAAATTTAATATCGCAGTCTTGTAAGAATACAATATGCAAGAGGATATGAGCTGAATGTTAAACGATAAAAGGTCAAAATTACCGTGTATTTAAAAATTGTTCCAGTCAGTGAAACGTATCGAAATGTCAAACGCGCGCAGTTGATGATAATGTCCCCGTGGCGGGATGACGTGATTCTAAGTTTGAATTTTTAAAAAGATTTTATTTTATATCTGTTCAAAGAGGTTATAAATATTAGAATTGCCTGCTTAGAGTTTCGGCGTTAGGGCACGAGTAAAATTTGGACAATAGAAAATAAAATAATTATAATTACATAAGTTGATAAAAAATGCTATGCAATAGCGTTACTTCGGCAGTCTCCGAGTGCCACACGTCTTTTATCACCTACTTAAAATTTTTCAAAAATAAAATCGCTTAATTCAATTAGCCTTTCAACCGTCAATATCATTATCCTTTTAAATTCGAATAGTTACTAGAGGCGCTACGTAATGGACCTCCAAAAAAAGGGGGTGAATTTAATTGAGACAGTCGAAACCGTCCCGGGCGAGTCCTCAGACCCGGTGCGTTGGGTTAAGCAATGACCCTGGCGTTCGTGGACTGTATTTAGGGGTCCCCTTCGGAAGGGGCTGGTTCACGGCGGATCGGTTGGGTTAGCAGCCGTATAAGGAATTTCGGGGATCAAGAATGCACGCCTTACCTTGACGATTCTGCATCAGGCGGCACACGCGTTCCCGGCAATGGCGTCGATGAAGGCACACGACGCACACGCAACAAGGGCTTGATTCACTCGTACGTTAAGTAGTTCAGTTCAGCGTAACATGAGAGTATTATGCACCAAATTCAAGCGGATTAGCGAATTATTCGACAGCCATTACTGCGGGCGCGGCGGCGGCGTGAACGGAAGTGAGTATGGCGTGAGATGAGATGTGATGAGATGTGCGCGTGAGACACAGATAGGTTAAGCGTGCAGGAGTGAGGGAGAAAGGTGCGGAAAAGGAAACTAAGGACGAGGATTAGGCTGCCAACCAATAATTGCGTGTAGTTATTAAATGTGGAATTATTATGGCGGAACCAGTTACCAAGCCCTTGAGGTATATGTTCAGTGACCATGGACTCGTTTGTCAGATCGTTGTTAAGGACTCTCTCTGTGTAATATAGGATATTGCGACTAGAAAATTTTATACGTTTTCTTTTTCAAGAAAACACTTCGTATTAATTTTTTAAGTATCTTCACTGTTTCCAAAGAAAAAATGGGTAACGTTTTTTTTTTATTTGCAGACGAAGTGGTTCACGACGAGCTCGAAATCTAGTTGTCCGTTGTGTCGCGCACAGTTCTAGCCTGAACGAGCGGCCGCGTTGTTCCGAGCCGCTCCTCACTATTAAACCGCCTGCCGAGTGACACACCAACACTGTGTACTACATACTGATACCGACTACTGTGGATGAAGTGAACTGCAAATACTACGTGTGGGTGTTGGCTACTATTAAATGGAAGAATAACTCGAATACCTTCCAAATATGACAGATATAACAATGTATAGAATATAAACCAGGAAAATAAAATTCCTGCTTTGGGGGCGCCAATTCTGCTTTTTCGTTTTAAAGTTAATGTTGTCACTACCAGACATTAGTTCCATATTTCACCACAACGTGGCGAGGTTTCTTATTTTCTTGGTCAGGCTATAAATGTCCGTTAGTAAACAATGGCGTGATTGGTGACGTCATACTTCAGCATGTTATATTGCGTATAAAATTCCGTTTTGTATAAAAAAAATAGAAGATCCATTACTAAAGACTTTAAAATTGATGTTCCTGAAGATAACTAATTTAATTTATTTTTCTAAAGTTAACGTTGTAAGTAAATGCACCATCAGTCAACATCTTATTTACAAGATTTTCGGCGACGAATCAAAAAATATTAGACTGATCTAATTAGCCAATTATTCTAAAGTAAAAGGTTTAAAATAAAGGAGCAGTTGTAATTCAGTTTTCTTACCTGCCTTGTATCGTAAATATTATATTACATAGAAAATATGTATATGTATTAATATTTCTTGGACGTATTTTTTTATGAATTTGTTTTAAACTATTTTATGTATGATAATATTTATGGTATTAAATGAATGATATTATTTATTGGTTATATTAGGACAAAACATGTTAGAATGAAATGCCCGGCTTGCTAGCGGAGTTAACCTTGGTTTATTGTTTAGGTTGAAAATTACGTGCTTGGAATAAAATTGATGTATCAATGTACTTTGGCAACACTATAATTATTAAGCTTATATCTGATCATATTATTTTAGTATTAGGAAAAAAGCGAATGTTCGTCTTATAAATACAGCACGTTTGTGTTGTGTTTTTTTTTTTTGTTGACGCGGAGAAAGTGACTTATTACTACCGCCCCGTGTTCAAGGGGAACGACTGAGCGGTTATGTTGGGTTCACCGTGCCTTACGACCCGACGAAGTTGAGCCGCCCGGAGAGATGGAAAACGTCGGGCGACCGCCGGGCCGAGTCCCTAACCTATGTACACCGCACGGCATACCAACTAAAACTCCGCGGTGGCCATCTTCGGCGCATTAGGGACGGCTGCGGGCTTCCTCCGACTCACGTCTAAGTTGTCGTCCGCAACCGCCCCTGCGCGTACCGCTGTTGCGGTCCGTCTCCTGTTGTTGCGTACACCGAAGGTCGCCCTTGACGTCAGAGTCCATCACGGGACGTTTGTGTTGTGTTGCCGCCGCGGCGCCGGCCCTGCGGAGTGCGGACCCATCACCCACGTGACTGCACCACAGCCATGAGGTCCAGCCTTCAACTGTCAACAGACACTCATACTGTATCAACTATGGTTGGAGAGCCTAGCCAGGAAAATAAAACTTCTTTGTGAGCGTCACTTAGCCCGAACAGTACCAGTCTGTCGTGATTGTATACAATGTATTACTTTATTTTGTTCCCGACAGCTGACTACTCTGCCACTAATCAAATCTTGTACGGCCGTGGTTCATTATAAATATTACATTTATGATTATAGCAGTTTATCGATTCGCTTTATTTGTGGTTTGTATCAGTTATTAATTATTGTAGTGACACAGGCGAAGTTTTTACATGTGTAATTTGAAAGTAATTATTGTTATTCTAGTTTGTTATTTAACCACGCTTTGGTTCCATTATGAGTTGTTTCGACTATTTTTTTTTTATTATTTATTACAGTTCTATCTCCTGATCGCGTTGATCGTATAAATCAATATACACACACACATACACTCACGCCTGTTATCCCCGAAGGGGTAGGCAGAGGCGCAACTAGTGCACCCACCTTTCGCCGTTATTCCGTCTCATGATGTGATAGGGGGCGAGCCTATTGCCATATCGGGCACAAATTCCAGACTCCGGGCTGACACTGAATAGAAAAACTCAATATCACTTTGCCTGACCCGGGGGTCGAACCCGAGACCTCAGCTTTGCAGTCGTACTGTAATACAACCAAGGGCGGATCCAGCTTTGGCGCCAGGGGGGGGTCACATAGTCGTGGTCAAGTCACAAGAAGTTATAATTTAATTTTGAAAAGTAAAAAGTAGGTATTCTATATATACTATAGTATATATAGAATATTATAAAGCTGAAGAGTTTGTTTGTTTGTTTGAACGCGCTAATCTCAGGAACTACTAGTTCGAATTGAAAAATTATTTTTGTGTTGAATAGATCATTTATCAAGGAAGGCTTTAGGCTATATAACATCACGATGCAACTATTAGGAGTGAAGAAATAATGGAAAATGTGAAAAAAACGGGGAAAATTATTCATCCTTGAGGGCTTCCATTGCGTGCGCTGTGAAAACGGTTCAAGATACCAAAAATATATGTATCAAAGAATTATTCCTCTTAAAATGATCTAAAAAAATGTCCCAGACAGTATATGTCTATCTTTTAAGATTAACTCACTAGAACCATTTTTATGGTAATCAAATTTGGTCGAAATTAATGCATTATTTGTTAAGAGTTGTATCAACGTCATAATATTAATCTTTATCCAAATAAATGTGTTGCATAGAGTGATTCAACGGGAAGGGTTTTATGTACTTTTAGCCCGGAAAAACTTATTAACGCGGGCGAAGCCGTGGGCAAAATTACAAATATTTATCGTGTTTTCCATACATTATAAGAAATAGTATCATACTTATTTAACATATTTGATTTAAAATTGTAAAAATATACTGAAATAAATAATAACATCTTGACTCTTATATCAACGCGACGCTTTTATAGTGTTGTATTTTTCAGTTTATGAGCGTAATGTTTCGAAAGTTTTAAATCGCTTGGTAACGAAACGTAAACGATTACTTAAAAAAAACTAAACTTTGGATGCAAATAAAACACAGCTGTATATTTAAAAATTATGTTTTACAAACATATTTGAACAATGAGTTAGATATTTAAATTTAGATATAGAAGACAGAAAATGAAGATCTCCAAAGTAAATAATTTAAACTGTACCACTAAATTTGTGATTTGTGTTTCAGTACACACATTATTTCTTTGTAATGTTCAATAACCAATTTAAATGTTATGAAAGGATAATCATGAAATTCTATCGGTAAATCAAAATGAACGACTAACAAAAACTATTATAATAAAAAAACCTCTTGATTGTAATGTGTAAGATTTAATAATAATCTAACACTATTTACATACGATAACAAAATCCTTGAATATAAAATCAATTGCATTCAAAAATCGGTTATTTGATGCAACCGATTTTTTGTTCTCTTCCCTACACACTATCCGACCTATTACTCTAGTAAACAAGTTGAAAAACGTGAAAAATAGAGATAAAGGTCCTAAAAATTTGAGCGATGGCTCATTCGATTCGTAATTACCTCTAGAAAAAATTGGACCTACTTATGCAAACGGGAACCAACCCACAACAAAATATTTTCTAATAGTTGATGTAAAAACTAGAATATTTTTGTTTTGCAACTAGTTGGTTGATATAAAATGATTGGCATTTTATAAAGTACCAACAGAGGTATTTGGACAATTAACTCTATATGAAAATAATAAATCTTCTATGAATTGTGACCATTCTTTTATGACCAAGTCAAATTTATGGGCTTTTGGGTTGGTTCCCGTTTGCGTAAGTAGGTCCATTAATGTTTTTGAAGGATTTTGGTGCAGGTTAAAAATTGCAATTGTTATTAACAAAATAAGATGAAAAAAAATGATATTTCGTTTTTTGTTAATAACTCGTAAAATATTAACATTTAAGCAATTTTGAAAAAAGTTCGTTAAAGAGGAGGAAATTTCCAATACAAAAGTCCTTACTCCCGGAATTCTATCTCCATTATTTATAATTTTAATTAGACGTTGAAAATAGGGCTCCGCGCGGCAATTACGGCATGCGCGCGCTGCCACTAAAGAGAGCTTAGCAATAAAAATAATTTATTTATAACATAAAATGTGATTTTAAAATTTTTTTTAAATTCTAGTACCTTCTTAACACTTGAAAGAATCGAGCCCTGAAGAAAAAAAAGTTTAATAACCATTTTTCAAAAAGTTATTCAATTGTTAACTAACCAATTTTTTCCCAATCTCCATTGGCATAAACAATGTGATGAAAGGTATAAATAATTGGCCTATAAATTTTAAACTTCGTGGAGCCCTTTTGATATACAACCTCTTGCGTACCGAGCGCTGGCCACACTGGCGCAAGCGCAATTTTCGCGTGTCTGTCAACACGCGAAAATCGACCTACGCGCACACACATAAGGCGCGTCAACACGCACACATATCGAGTTTGACAGCTGTCAGACCGGCCCGATTGGGCCGGTCGGGGCTCGACAGGTATGTACTTTATAAGATCCTGTGGTAAATTTTCATTTAAGTTTATTAATTTGTTAATTATGATTTTTTAAAACTACTTAATTTTATAAATTTTGTACTTTTTCAATAGTTATAAAAAATCATAATTAACTAATTAATAAACTTTAATGAAAATTTACCGCAGGATCTTATAAAGTACATGTATCAAAAGGGCTCCACGAAGTTTAAAATTAATAGGCCAATTATTTATACCTTTCATCACATTGTTTATGCCAATGGAGATTGGGAAAAAATTGGTTAGTTAACAATTGAATAACTTTTTGAAAAATGGTGATTAAACTTTTTTTCTTCAGGGCTCGATTCTTTCAAGTGTTAAGAAGATACTAGAATTTTTACAAATTTTTAAAATCACATTTTACGTTATAAATAAATTATTTTTATTGCTGAACTCTCTTTAGCGGCAGCGCGCGCATGCCGTAATTGCCGCGCGGAGCCCTATTTTCAACGTCTAATTAAAATTATAAATAATGGAGATAGAATTCCGGGAGTTAGGACTTTTTTATTGGAAATTTCCTCCTCTTTAACGAGCTTTTTTCAAAATTGCTTAAATGTTAATGTTTTTCGAGTTATTAACAAAAAACGAAATATCATTTTTTTTTTCATCTTATTTTGTTAATAACAATTGCAATTTTTAACCTGCACCAAAATCCTTCAAAAACGTTTTTCTTGAGGTGATTACGAATCGAATGAGCCATCGCTCATATTTTTAGGACCTTTATCTCTATTTTTCACGTTTTTCAACTTGTTTACTAGAGTATATAAGGAGTATTGATATCTTACCGATACTTCGAAGCAAAACAATGCCAAAATAACTTTCTTCGCCTTTTTAACCCCATTAGGGATCAACCCCATCAATTGTATTAAAAAAGTTTATGCTAAATTTGAATTAGATTGGACCAAGGAATCGCGTTGCCCCATACAAACTTTGCCCCCTTTTTCATCCCCTTAGGGGTAGAATATCGGAAAATCCTTTCTTATCAGAAGCCTACGTCATACAAGGAACACACCCTCCAAGTTTCAGGTCTCTACGTTCAGCGGCTTAGGCTGTGCGTTGATCCGTCAGTCAGGACTAAGACTTTTATATGAATAAATTAATTAAATATTTAAAGTACTTAAATAAAATCTATATTGTGACAAAAAATATATAAAAACATAATGTTTAATAATTTTAATTAGTGGTCCACCTAGGTTCTGGACTCAGCCCAGGGGGGGGTCATGACCCCCATGACCCCCCCCCCCCCCCCCTTGGATCCGCCCTTGAATACAACTACGCCACCGAGGCAGTCTCAATATACAATACGATATACAGTAGAACTCCAATTATCCGAACTCCGACTATCCGAATCGCCGATTATCCGAATCACAAACAAGTCTGGACTTGACTTGTCTTAACTTGCCGTTGTGCCTACACTGACTTAAACAGCTTACATTGACGGAGATGTTTAAAAAACAATGATTTTTATTTCTAAACTTGTACATAAGTACATTTTATTTATATTTAAAACATGTGAAAATTTCATGTTTCTTTCATTTAATTCAATAAAAAAATAGTGCAATATCAAAACGTAGCTTTTATTCTCTCCAATGGCAATTTTTAAAAAAAAAATCCGATTATCCGAATATTTGATTATCCGAATGGGTCCCGGTCCCCATTAATTCGGATAATTGGAGTTCTACTGTAAATGATATTAATTAATAAATTTTATGGACGGCAATTATAACCAGGTATCCAAGATTATTTTAAGACATTTCCAATAGAAGTGTAATAATTTAGTTGTTTTCGTAATATTCCTGTGCATACGGTTTAAATCCCGTAAAATTAGGATTTAGATATTATGAAAAAATTCAATGTGAAGAGCAAGATCCCGGAGCACGCTACCGTGAGTTGCAGTTGTACAATTTGCTAAATTAACATCTTTACAGCTCCAAAATTATAGATTGACAACATTGGGCACTCCTTATAAAACTAAATATTTTGATTCTGTATAAAGTATCGTGTAACTATTATCAAAATATTGATATTTAGGGCTGGCGTACATATGGCTGAACGCAGCGCAGAGCACTTATCACTGTCAAGCTATCATCAACATCTGAAATCAATTAACACAATGCATTGCTGAAAAGCATCGAAGCGACTACATACGAAAGGTAGTGCACAGGAACGCGACTCCGCGTGTACCCGCAGGCGGGCGGCGCACGGGAGCCGCCATTCGGTTGTAAACACTCGTACCGTACATTACAAATTTCGTCAACCAAAAGTCTTCTTTTCTCTATAATTCGTCTGTTTTTGAATTCCCCTTCTGCAATTAAAGCAATCAACAGCACGTCACAATCCATCATTTTATTTACGAATGTACACATTTGTACCTAATTTCGAATGTTGCAAAACGAATTCATCGATGGTGTGTCTAGCATGCGCAGTTTAGCGCATACTCGTGCATCAGCGTATAGTCTTTTTTTATTGCATTGAATGACGAGACGAGCATGTCGTTCGCTTGATGGTAAGCGATACGACCACCCATAAACAGTACCAACACCATCCAACACCTTAAGCTACAAAGTACTGTGTGGTATTCCACTGCGCTCGTTATCCTGAGACAGAAGTTGGAAAATCTCATCTTACACTGGCTACAATGTCCTTCAAACCGAAACACAACAGTGCATGCACACTGCTGCTACGCGGTAGAAATACATTGCGGTGGTACCTACCCTGACTGACTCTTACATAATATGAGACCTATCACCAGTCTAGCGCATACTCACGCATCTGCGCACAATCTAACCTCTAACGCATACTCGCGTCTCCGCGCGCATTCTCGGGTAGAAATTCGCCGAATGTGTCACGCTTGATGATACTTCGTAGGCATGCTCTGCTCCGCGCTCCGCCTTGTGTGCGCCGGCCCTTATTTTCTATAGGTCGGTAAGTATTTCATAGTAATATCAAATAGAAAAAAAATAATGTTATTTGATAAAAAAAAATGCTTTATGTAATAACAATAATATCTATGTTTTAATGCAGTATAATATTGTATGAATATTTGTGTGTCCACACACACACACACACACACACACACGCCTGTTAAAATAAAATAAAATACTTTATTCATCACGTAGGCGAACATAGTTGCACTTATGATATGTCAAGATACATTCAATTAATAATAATTATTACAAATAGTCACTTATATAACTAAAGACACATTTAAAGGGAGCAAAATCAATGTAAACTAAATATAAAGAAGCCAAGCTCAGGCTGGCAGGAAAGAGATAAAAAAAGAATATTTTTTATTAAAATTAATGGGAGGCACGCGTCGCGATCCTCACCGGTGAGGACACTACAGGCCCTAGCCTAGCTAACCTACCAGCCTTTCACTAGCTACCTAAGCGATGACTACCCGAAGAAGAAAGGCAGAAAGAAACTCCGGGCTTAATTTTTTGTCATCAATTGTCCATTGAGTCTTTATATGATATATTTTTTTCTTTTTTTTTTTCCAAGTCTTTTGCATACAAAGTCAGATTAGTTATATAAGCTAATGCACACACATCACCGTTAAATAAGGATAAAATACAATTGAAGGAAATTTACAAACACAAAACACTATACCTTCAAAATAAAATGAGAGACCACAAATAAATAATTATAATTAAACGGTGTAAAACGTGCATACGCCTACATTTACAAACATAATTTTTGTTGATTTATTATCTGAATTTAAACATCAATACGCACAATTAAAATAATTTATAAGTTTAATAACAGGCAAGCGCAACACAATGATCGGTCGGTCGTCATTAACAAAATGATAATATGTCAACGCGAGAATAATAATATAATGATTATAAAATGTCAAATAATAATTTAATATTAATTATAATGTCAATATTGTAGATGGATACACCTAACATATTTAATGCAATCAACATCTAATATGTGTTAACATGGTTCGGTATTGTGTGCAGGACTAATTTTCCAAACTGTCTGATCATCAAGATAATCCGATACATTATAATACCCCTTAGACATTAACTGGCGCTTAACGTAACATTTGAATTTGTGTCCGGGTAGACTGGTTATTTCGGAGGGAAGTTTATTATAAAATTTAATTCCATTTGCTAAATATGATTTACTCGTTTTACAGAGCCTAAAATTTGGAACAACTAGTTTATTCTTATTTCTAGTGTTCAGACAGTGCAAGTCACTGTTTTTCATGAAAGTACTAAGGTTTTTGCGGACATACATAATATTCTGAAAAATGTATTCGGCCGGCAAAGTCAGTATATTGATCTCCTTAAACAGTTCTCTAAGAGAATCGCGAGAGCAGAGGTTATAAATAGCACGAATAGCTCGCTTCTGTAAGATAAAAATGGTCTGCAGATCTGCAGAAGAACCCCACAGAAGAATGCAATATGACATAATACTGTGGAAGTAAGCAAAATATACCAATCTTGCCGTAGCCACGTCAGTTAAATGTCTAATTTTCCTAATAGCAAAGACGGCAGAACTCAATTTGCTTGCAATTTTTTGAATATGGGGTCCCCATTGCAATTTATTATCGACTGAGACCCCGAGGAAGACCGTTGAGGGTACTAAATCTAGTTTATTCCCGTCTAAATCAATATTTACTTCATTTTTATTGTTGAGTAACGAGAATCGGACACATTTAGTTTTCGCCGCATTTAAAAGTAAATTATTCGCAGAAAACCAGTCGGAAATCAATTTGAGTACTTTACTTGGCTCTGTAAGATGCTCTTCCCTTCTATTTACCTTAAATATTAACGAAGTATCGTCAGCGAATAACACAACTTCAGCCATATTGTTAACCATATAGGGAAGATCATTTATATAAACCAGAAATAAAAAAGGACCCAAAATGGACCCTTGGGGAACCCCAATCCTAACTAAGGACCCTGCAGAGAAGACGTTGTCGATAAACACTTGTTGTTTCCGATCTGTTAAATATGAAGATATTAGATTTAGCGCGTTTCCCCTAATACCATAATAACAAAGTTTTAAAATAAGGGTACTGTGATCGACGCAATCGAATGCCTTGGAAAGATCACAAAAAACCCCTAGAGCATCCCGTGATTCCTCCCAGGCATTCAAAACAGCTCTAACTAAAGCACGTCCAGCATCTTGTGTAGACCTGCCTTTTGTAAATCCAAACTGCCTATCATGTAATATTCTATTTTTATTAAAGAACACCAGCATTTGATTAAGCAATATTTTTTCAAATACTTTACTTAAAGCTGGTAAAATAGAGATAGGCCTATAATTAGAAGGAGTGTTTGAGCAACCTGCTTTAAAAATTGGCACTACTTTACTAATCTTCATAAGATCAGGAAATATGCCGTCTCTAATGCAGGAATTAAAAATATTAGCAAGGATTGGGGCGATGCTAACTATTACTGACTGCAACGCTTTAACAGACAGACCCCAAAGATCTTCAGTGCTTTTCATGTGTAGGCTCTTAAACACTTTCATGATATCATATTGTGTAACAAACTCAAATTTGAAATTAGGTATTGATAAATCTAAATTGCGTTTTAAAAATGATTCAGCTGCTCCTGGTGAGGATGGCAGACAATTTGTTGTCTCAAACGGTATATTAGTAAAATAATGTTCAAAGTAATTAGCCGTAATATTTGTATCTGAAACTAGTTCGTCATTAATGTTCAATACAATCTTGTCATTAGACTTAGTTTTGCCAGTTTCAGTGTTAATAATTTTCCAAGTTGTTTTAATTTTATTGTCAGAGTTTTTAATATTACTACTAATATAAGCAGCCTTAGCATACTTACATACGTTATCCCCGAAGGGGTAGACAGAGGCGCAACTAGTGCACCCACTTTTCGCCGTTATTCCGTCCCATGATGTGATAGGGGGCGAGCCTATCGCCATATCGGGCACAAATTCCAGACTCCGGGCTGATACTGAATTGAAAAACTCAATATCACTTTGCCCGACCCGGGGATCGAACCCGAGACCTCAGTTTTGCAGTCGTACTGTAATACAACTACGCCACCGAGGCAGTCATTTGTGTGTCCCTTAATAAAAAAAATATTCTATACGATATATTAGTTCTCGAGTGGAGACCACGTACTGGCAAACACAACGTAGGCCGTCCACCTGCAAGGTGGACAGACTACTTGATAAAGGTCGCAGGCACGCGCTGGATGCAGACATCATCAAGGGGCTGATGACGATTATGTTGATGACATATTAATTGATCAATTATAAATAACTACACTTTTGCTCCCGGCTCCGCCAGCGTGAATGATTTTTCCGGGATAAATGTTCCGCTTTATATTTTCCCTGGGTAAAAAGTAACCTACGTTACTCGCTGAAAGATTTTTTAAAATCGGTCCAGTAGTTTTTGTTTCTTCGTTACAAACATACAAAAATGCATATCTATCCTCTTTATAATATTAGTATAGATGATTGCTGTATATTTTACAAATGACAATAAAACTTGAAATGAGTTAAATTGTTAAGTAAAAATGAATTGTTAAAAGATTAGGTATCTAATTGTGCAATATTTGCAAACAAACGTATAATCCCCTGTAGGTACTCTAGATACAGTACCGGTAGGATACCTGTTTGACGACTGCCTTGTGTGGAGTCCTACGGTCAGCCTCATCGCGCACTCACGGCGTCGCGTCGCATGACCGCGTTTGTCGTTCACCTAGGAGGCCGCGAGTAACATTTTCCCTCTGTGAGTCTCAAATAAATAATTAAAACCTGGTCATAGTGCCTTCCCAATTCTCATTAGATGTCGAGTTTGAATTAATTATTATAATATGTGTATCCAATGTATAATAATATGTTGTATTTCATACTGTTTAATGTGTTTGTGTATTTCCATCATTTTATGTATTTTGAACTTCAAAGTATCTAGCAATGCAAAGGATATGGGATGACCAAGCGAACCCTTCGTTGGTCATACATGCGCAGGTGATCATAAGCTTTTATTAAAACCTATGTGACTTGCGATCGGTGTCATTACATTCTACTATAATGACATTAAGCGTTGCTATACAGAAATTGTTATTTTTGTTGTGTTATTGTGTAAAAAGCGACCTTATATTCAGCCCTGCACGTGTGGATTTTTTTGTTAAATGTGTGCTATCCGTGTCTACCTCGCCCTCCGTCAGGATTGGCAAAAAAAAATTGTTTGCGCATTATTGCCATATCGTGTCCATTGGTTAAATAGTCTAATATTTTGTATTATGGTTTTTTAATACATCAATGATTATATGCCGTCTATGTTGTAATTAGTTCTTGTCATTCAAATATTTTGACAGTTCTTTGTAAATAAACCTATGAAATAAACACAGGAAAATGATTTTTCAAGTTGTTTACCTAATTTATGATTTCGTACCTACTACGCTAAGAACTCACCAAGCTGTTTTCACCCGCGTCAGCCACGGTGGCGGGCCCACAATTCCTGTAGAATGCAATATGTCCCCCCCCCCCCCCCCCCCCCACTGTACCGGCGAGCGACTAAAGAAACGCGCGGACAGTACGCCGCACCCGCACCCACAGCCTCGGCGGGTTGCGCACAGTGGATGCTTCCAGCTTCCATAATAATATATCCGATATATATCCAGGCTAAGAAAAAGAAGCCAATTTAACTCTGTAATTTGATTAAATACTTAAATGTGAGAGGAATTTTTAAAATAATATAAGTCATTAAGTAGTAGTAAGTGTCAAATTACCACATGTTTAATTAAAATTAGTAATAAAATAATTAGTGTTTATTTGGGAAATATTTTTTTAATAAACACTTAAAAAATCAAGTACCTGTTCTTTTAATAATCTTAATTTGTTTGTGGGATAAATCAACTTATTTTAATTGTCATTTGTATTTATAAAAAAGCAATAATTTAGAGTCAGGCCTTAAGCATAGATCTATGAGTGGGATATCAAAAACAATAATGAGTCAACGTCAAAAAGATTATAATATCAACGTTTACCAAATCTTTCGATTGTCACGCTTGCGGGGATTCCCTAGAAAGTGAAAATTGTTAACGCTAGCAGCACCAAGGAATCCCCATTTTTATTACCTCGTAAAATAAACCTTATACTATATGAAGTTCAGGTTTAACTTTCAATAAAAAGCTATCCGTGCTGGTTTAGTTAAAGGGAATTTCCCCAACTTTAAACGAGGTTGCCATTTTAGGAAACAATTTAAACTATGCTGAATTGTAGTTTTTCGCTACGTGTTGCCAGGGTAAACTTTAATCTTTAAATTTTTTAGTTCACTAGACAGGAAAAATCAATTGATATACGTTGGTATATCGTGATATATACCCGCTGATATATATCGGCGAACCCTGTTCCAGAACCTTCTGGGCCTTCTTTTTTTAATTCTTCTGTGAAGTATGTATAACGCAACAGCTCGTCCATCATCGTGTGTCCATTGCGTTCCGGAACTCAACTGTTCCAGAACGCAATGGACACACGATGATGGACGAGCTGTTGCGTTATACGTACTTCAGTCTTTCGATAATCGTACAGATCCCGGTCGTCGTGAGTTGGGAGTATGAGTTTGGAAATAAAACAGCTGTGGCAGGTGCGGATAAAAACCGCTATTTGATATTTCGAACCTCCAGTTTGCTTTAACAAATTTTAAGAAAAAGAAAATTAGATAGGTATGCAAAAATAATGAAGAATGCTTTGATGTTGCACAATTTAACCCCTAAATAAACAAAGATACAAAATTAATTTATTTAGTAAAAATTCCACTAGTAAGAATTACAACAAAAAAGTCTGATGACAATAAAATAAAACTTTGACAGACGTACACACGCACTTGTTTTTTAGCCCTGAAAGGGTAGACAGAGGCGCAACTAGTGCCCTAACTTTTCGCTGTGCGTATTCTGCCCCATGATGTGATAGGGGGCGAGCCTACCGCAATATCAGGCACAAATTCCAGACTCCGGCCTGATACTAAATTTTATAAACCGAATATCACTTTGGCCGACCCGGGAATCGAACCCAAGACCTCAGCGTTGCAGTCATGTCCTAATACAACTACGCCACCGAGGTAGTCCTAAAATAGAATATCTCATAATATTATTTTCCAAAGGTTTAAGATATAATTATACCAAAATTTGAGCACTATCAGTTCAACGATTTAGTTTCTAACCACTTTTACTTCCTTGGGTATATTAACCCCTGGAATGCCGGGCTCAGTTTGCGTAAAAAACGCTTGCGTGCCGCCCATACATTTGAAAAAATCGGATTTTAGGTGTAAAGGATGTTCTAATTTATACACCATAAAATTCATTTAGTACGAATTTTGAAATTATTTATTTACTTATTTATTATGGATCAATGGTCACTAAAATATTTAGAAACATTGTGAGATTTGGCATAGACAGCCGCCATTTTGAATTTATTCGTTTTAAGGCCAATTGACTTCAAAATCGATATCTGGGCAGGCCTTTAGGTACAGAAGACGGATCCAATGTTAGAATTGAGAAAAGTGGCCACCATTTTGAATTTCTTTGTTTTAAAGCCAATCGACCTCAAAATCGATATCTGGGCAAGCCTTTAGGTACAGAAGACGGATCCAATGTTAGAATTGAAAAAAGTGGCCGCCATTTTGAATTTCTTTGTTTTAAGACCAATCGACCTCAAAATCGATATCTGGGCAAGCCTTTAGGTACAGAAGACGGATCCAATGTTAGAACGGAAAAAAGTGGCCGCCATTTTGAATTTCTTTGTTTTAAGGCCAATCGACCTCAAAATCAATATCTGGGCAAGCCATTATGTACAGAAGATGGTTCCAATGTTAGAATTGAAAAAAGTGGCCGCCATTTTGAATTTCTTTGTTTTAAGGCCAATCGACCTCAAAATCGATATCTGGGCAAGCCTTTAGGTACAGAAGACGGATCCAATGTTAGAATTTAAAAAAGTGGCCGCCATTTTGAATTTCTTTGTTTTAAGACCAATCGACCTCAAAATCGATATCTGGGCAAGCCTTTAGGTACAGAAGACGGATCCAATGTTAGAATGGAAAAAAGTGGCCGCCATTTTGAATTTCTTTGTTTTAAGGCCAATCGACCTCAAAATCAATATCTGGGCAAGCCATTAAGTACAGAAGATGGTTCCAATGTTAGAATTGAAAAAAGTGGCCGCCATTTTGAATTTCTTTGTTTTAAGACCAATCGACCTCAAAATCGATATCTGGGCAGGCCTTTAGGTACAAAAGACGGATCCAATGTTAGAATTGAAAAAAGTGGCTGCCATTTTGAATTTCTTCGTTTTAAGGCCAATTGACCTCAAAATCGATATCTGGGCAGGACTGTAGGTACAAAAGATGGATCCAATGTTAGAATTGAAAAAGTGGCCGCCATTTTGAATTTCTTTGTTTTAAGACCAATCGACCTCAAAATCGATACCTGGGCATGCCATCGTTTTGTTTTAACACTAATGGGATTTAAGATAGATATTTGGGCTTGTTTTTAGCCAAACAGAATAAATCGAGGTTGTAATTTTACTAATTTAACAATTTAAATACGCAATCACATCAAAATTAAATACTTTTAAAAATGAATAAGGTAATCAACCAACTTTTAAGTCTGGTGATGGGGGGTAAATAAATAAAAAGATACAGTAATTTAATGGCCACCCAACAGGGCATAACGATATGGGGGAAGAAAAATATAATAAGATAATTTCTACTACGCGGCTAGTTATTCTTATAGCAATCGTTGAATTGTTAACGACGCCCTGATTTTTAAGCGATTTTGATGCTTTCACAGAAGAATTTACTTTATTTGCTGTTTGCTGCCACGGGCCACTTTTTTCTTCTTCAATTCTTTATTTTGCGACATAACAAAGCTGCATTATTGAAGAGAATTGAATAAGCATTGATAGTGCCCATAATATTTAAAAAATCTATAATTAAAACCTACTATAGTTTGTGGCCATGTCCAGCGGATTTTGATTTTAAAACCAATAGCCCTTAAAACAAGAACATTTAACATGGAATGCAGTTCTTAAAATTCCAACCTCGAGTTATTATATTTAGCTAAAGACAAGCCCAAATATCTATCTTTCCTCTCGCGGAAGGAGTGTGCCGAGAGGGATCGCCAGCGCAGTGGTAATCCCTCCCGCCGCCAGACGAGACGTAGGAGGCGTCGGGTGGACGACTGACCGGCTACTCCCGCCCTGTGGGTTGGGGGCGTTGGAGAATTCCACCACGGTATCCCCTGCCTGTCATAAAAGACGACTAATAGGGGCCTCCGGGGTCACGGGTGGGCGGGAGGTGCCGTCCACCTATTAGTCTAGCAAACTTCTGTGACCCCCGTGATGTACGGCAGCGTGCCTCACGCTGCCTCGGACGCCAAGGGCGTCTTTCGGTGTACGGGGGCTTCTGAGCCCCCGTAACAACAGGAGACGGACCGCAACAGCGGTACGCGCAGGGGCGGTTGCGGACGACAACTTAGACGTGAGTCGGAGGAAGCCCGCAGCCGCCCTTAATGCGCCGAAGATGGCCACCGCGGAAAAAAAAAATATCTATCTTAAATACAATCAGTCTTAAAACAAAGAAGTTCAAAATGGCGACCACTTTTCTTAAGTCTAACATTAAATCATTATGACTTTTACTATCAATGCCATGCCCAGTATCGATTTTGAGGTCAATTGGCCATAAAACAAAGAAATTCAAATTGGCGACCACTTTTTCAATTCTAACATTGGATCTGCCCTTTGTACCTAAAGCCATGCCCAGTATCGATTTTGAGGTCGATTGGCCTTAAAACAAAGAAATTCAAAATGGCGGCCACTTTTTTCAATTCTAACATTGGATCCGTCTTCTGTACCTTAAGGCTTGCCCAGATATCGATTTTGAGGTCGATTGGCCTTAAAACAAAGAAATTCAAAATGGCGGCCACTTTTTTCAATTCTAACATTGGAACCATCTTCTGTACTTAATGGCTTGCCCAGATATTGATTTTGAGGTCGATTGGCCTTAAAACAAAGAAATTCAAAATGGCGGCCACTTTTTTCCATTCTAACATTGGATCCGTCTTCTGTACCTAAAGGCTTGCCCAGATATCGATTTTGAGGTCGATTGGTCTTAAAACAAAGAAATTCAAAATGGCGGCCACTTTTTTAAATTCTAACATTGGATCCGTCTTCTGTACCTAAAGGCTTGCCCAGATATCGATTTTGAGGTCGATTGGCCTTAAAACAAAGAAATTCAAAATGGCGGCCACTTTTTTCAATTCTAACATTGGAGCCGTCTTTTGTACTTAAAGCCATGTCCAGGTATCGATTTTGAGGTCAATCGGCCTCAAAACAAAGAATTTCAAAATGGCGGCCACTTTTCTTAATTCTCATATATGATTAAGATTTGCATCCAATGGAAACAAAAAATAAGCTAAAAAGAAACCACCTGTAGATGTTCAGTTTTCATACATTTTGCAGAAATCGGCCCGAGCGTGGATCCACGCTCCCGGCAGAGTTTGAACACTTTTTTTGAGCGTGGATCCACGCTCCCGGCACGCGAGGGCTTAAGAAAACTAATATCTCATATTCATTACCAAGATTCAAGAAAGATAAAAAAAATATCATCAAATGTATCGCACTACCTGCTTCGCTACATTTATTACCTTACTTGTGTAGATAATTGCGAAGACTTGTTTGTTTAGAACTATTTGACATGAGTGTTTAGATTATTTTGACACATAGGATGCTAACAATTATTTGAATACGTTTATTGTGTAAAAGTTTTTGAGTTTATTAGGAGTGTAGAATTATTTGGGTACACAGTGCGCTTCTATATATTATCTGCTGCTCACTGTACCCACCCAGAGGGACTTACATATATAAGAGACCTACCACCAGGAATACATGTAACAAAATAATACGAAAAAGAAATTCTTCCGTGAAAACGGCATCAAAATTGGTAGAAAAATAAGTTATTTATTTATTTTTATTTATAACTTTATTGTACATCATAACGTAATACAGTATTTCACATAATATAGGCAAAAGGGTGGTACAATTGGCGGTCTTATCGCTCGAGGCAATCTCTTACAGACAACCATGGGATGGAGATAAGAGAAGTAGCGAAAAAGGGGTAATTCATGACGTACATGCTAGTTATTAATTATTGAAGAAGCATAAAGAAAACAAATTAAAATATACGAAAGCACATAAAATATATCTCTACATACATACATATACACACACATATATACATACATATATATATATATATACAGTACATATATACGTAACATACAATATAAATTATAATATGATTATTACATAAAGTGATATATTTACATAAGAAATAATACTCAATGTCGTACATGAGTTAGTTTTTATAGGGTGAGATAGTGTTCTTTAACCCGTTTTTTAAAGATTGCTAGTGATTGCGCACGTTTTATAGCTATTGGCAATGCATTCCATAATCTGATAGCCGAGACTGTGAATGATTTATCCACAAATGATGTAGTATGCGTTGGCATCATCAATGTCAAGTTTTCCGATGATCTGAGGGACCTCCCATGCGTGTCGCGAAGAAATTGGAACCTAGATTTGAGATAGGAAGGAGCAAGAGGGTTGAACAAAATATTATAGAGAAGAGAAAGTATGTGGGCATTCCGGCGAAGGCGAATAGGTAACCACTTGAGCTTAGTGCGGAACTCAGACACGTGATCATATTTGCGAAGTCCAAATATGAATCTGATACCAAAATTTTGAAGGCGCTCAAGCTTATTTAGTTGTTCTTCAGTGATATTTATATAACTGGCTTCACCATAATCAAGGATTGGAAGGAGTAGGGATTGTACCAACGTAATCTTGGTTGCAATAGGTAAGAAGTTACGTAACCTCATCAAGGATCCCGCTGACGCAAAAAGCTTACGACTAACATACTGAATGTGTGGACTCCAGGTTAGGCATTTGTCCAGGTACAACCCAAGATTTTTTACGGTGTCACTGTAAGGGATAGTTGTACCATCACAAGTTACGCGAGGAAGTTGTGACCAATCTACTCTGGATAACAGTCTGGGGCTGCCGATGACAATTACTTGGGTTTTTAATGGGTTTACTTTCAAACCATGAGACTTACTCCATTCGCAAATATGGTTTAAATCCCTATTCACCTCAGTAACTGCATCGGTCAACCTATCCAATGGTGTTTGAACATAAATCTGCAAATCATCAGCATAAAGGTGGTAGGCAGAACGAAGTTGTTGAGAGATAGAATTTATAAAAACTGCAAAGAGAAGTGGAGACAGAACACCGCCCTGTGGTACTCCAGCAGCAGGGGAGCAATAAGCCGATTGTTTTCCCTCAATGCAAATACGCTGCCTGCGATTAGACAGGTAACTATTAAACCACGCAATTGCCGTCGGAGATATGTTAAGGGAGCGCAAAGTGCTGAGTAGGGCTTTCAGTCTCGGTACATTTACGAGTCTCGGGAAAAAAAACGAGACTTGGTCCGGTCTCGAAAAAAAACGAGACTTTCGAGACTATTTCAAAAATAGTCATTGTACTTGTAGGCCACGATTAAAAACTTTAAGGCAGTCAATACAAGATATATCAATAAAGTACTTTATTAATCACACTATTATAAAGCCACGTGGAAGTTAAATTACCAATTACTTATACGACTTTTCAATTTTTATATCTGTCCCGTAAAAGATAAAGAGCGTTGGATAATTACTTTCAAAGAGATGATTTGCTTTTATGACAAACTAGCTTTTGCTCACCGCTTCGACCACATGAAATAGTTTTACAAGGACAAAAAGTAGCCTATAGCCTTTCCAGAGTTTCAAACTATCTCCATACCAAAATTCAACGAAATCTGTTCGGTAGTGTTTGAGTAATTTGGCGTTAAGACATACATACAGACTCAGCGGGGGGTTTTGTTTTATAATTTTTAATTAAGTAAATTGCATAAGAAAAAATATCTCTTATTCTACGCTAGAAGTACGTATAGATTAGCATTAGTGTTTGGGTCCCAGGTCATCTCGTGTCTCAAAGTATCGGGACTTTTTATATTTTTAATAGTCTCGCATCACAGGTTTTTAGGGTCGAAACATGTCACGCTGTAGTAAGTGAAGACTCCCTTCTCGTAATAGACGTAGACGAGACGTCTCCAGCCTTTTTTAAAACCGGCCTGCAGACGGTGGTTGGGCGATCGGTGACCCGCTGCCGTATAAATAAAGTTTATGAGGGTGCCGCGTAGTGTTTCATACTTATTTGACATTTTATTCGAGTCTCATCTTCAAACAGCAAGAGACTCTGCTCAAGAGCAGACTCCTACCAAAGTCGCGATAGCATGCATCCGTGACTTTCGACATGCTTAATTATAATGTTATATGAATGCTTTGGGTTGTCTCATGTCCTGGGATTTTCGTAACTTTTCAAACCATAATTACCAGGGATTTAGCAATGGTTTGAGTATTTCCCCCTATCGCTACCATTATCAAAAAGAGATCTTTTCCCAATTTATCATAACAATAATGTACTTAATTATAAAGACCCGTATATGTTTCAACAAGGTTAGGTTGCGACTTCCGAGAAATTTACAAAAAAATAATTTTTCTATGTCGCCACTGATCCGCATTAAAAACGTCCTGATAATTTAGTAATTTTTTCAATAATAATTATTATTTGATGTTAGTTTCGAAAGTCTCGTTTTTCCCGAGACTGGAGGCAGCAGTCTCGAGTCTCGAAAATACAAAAAAATCGTCGAGACTCTCGAAATTTTCGAGACCGAGAGTCTCGAAATGAAAGCCCTAGTGCTGAGTAACACATCAAAATCAACAGTGTTGAAAGCGTTAGAGAAATCAAGTAAAGCTAACACAGTTAGCTTTCCTTCCTCCATGCCAAATCTGATATCTTCCGTAACATGAATCAAGGAGGTAGTGGTACTATGCCCGGAACGGAACCCGGATTGAAAGGGATTCAGGAGTTGATTTTTATAAAGGAAGTCATTGAGTTGTGAATGGATTAACCGTTCAAGAACTTTAGAGAGGAAAGGTAAGATAGAAATAGGACGAAAATCGGAGTACGTAGTAGGGTTAGATTTTTTAGGTAGAGGGGTAATTTGGGCTTCTTTCCAAGCAGTAGGAAAAATTCCGCTGGAGACGGAATGGTTAAGGATATGACAAATTATGGAGAGGACTTCATCGAGGATAGGGAGGATCATGTTACGGCCGATACAGTCACTTCCAACAGCATTGGATGTGATTGTCATGATACTCTTCTTAACATCACAAGCAGCAAAAGGTTTGAAGACTAAAGGAGGACAGTCGGGAGTTTGACAGGAAGAAAGATACTTTATTGTGGTTTCTTTAGTCGTCCTATCGAAGTTGGACGGAGATGTGAAATGTTGGTTTAGGGCATTTAAATCTACGTTGTTAGGAAGAGTCTTGACGAGGTTTGCCAACTCCCAGTGACTTTAGAAATTTCCAAATTTTGGCTGGGTCACCATTTTCAACGGAACTGTGAATATGCTTGCGTTGAGCATACCTACACACCTTGCTACAATGATTGCGGATTGCCACGTAATTATCCCAGTTTTTATCGTTAGGTCGACATTTATATTTTGATTTAGCCGCCGCTTTCTTAGCAAGAAGAGATTTAACTTCGTCCGTAAGCCATGGCGCCGGAAGGTGTTTAATTCTAACAGGTCTAACTGGTGCATGCTTATCATATAGTTGTTTTATTTTATGCGTAAACATATTAACTTTTTCGTCAACACTGTCAGAGTCGATAAGCGAACTCCATGCGATCTCAGCAGCATCCTTGCGAAGATTATCAATGTTCATACCACGAAAATTACGCAATAAAAGTAATTTGCGTGAGGCTTTGGGTGGGCGAATACGAAAGGATAGAAAAAGTAAATCATGGTAAGAGAAGGAATCAGCAGAAATTTGACCGTGTTTACTCACATGTTCTACGGAGGAAACAAAGATGAGGTCAAGAAGAGAAGGAGTACTATTGGGAAAATGATGAGTGGCAGAAAGTGGAAGGATAGATAGATTGCAGGATTCAATTGTGGATTTAAGAGAGGTTGAACGGGAGTCGTTCTTGAGAAGGCAAGTGTTAAAATCACCCATGATTATGGTTTGACTGTACAAAGGAACTAGATTTTCAAGAATTATTTCCAAGGAAGAGAAGTAATCAATACGAAGGGAAGGACAGTAGTACACACCAAGTAAAACCTTAGCATGCGATAGCTCTATTTCCAGAAATAGATGCTCACCAGCATTTGATGGTGGGGGCTGCGGGGACGTGCTAAGTTATTAATGTTTGAAATATTGTTGCGAGCAATAGTGGGGACATAGAGGAAATATCGCGCCACACGCACGTAGCGTTATGGCCGGCGACTCTCAGTGACGTCACAGTGTAATGTTACTGTTATTTGACAACTACCCCTTGCAGCAAATTTCAAAGCTTTATAACACTAATTATTGCCTCAATTTTGAAAGTGAATACATAACCAACCTGATCCAAGTATCTGCCTGGAGAAACTCTCCATAATTGGATCGCACGCCTGCGACGTCGCCACAATCCGGTGATATTAAAGCGAAAATTGCAGATAAACGGCCCCTGAGAGGAATCCGGCATCAGTCTCAGCACCGGTCGGACAAAACTGCTTTCAATCGGGCAACAACTAAAAGTTCTACTTAAAGAATCGTCTAACCTAAGGCTTCAACAAACCCTGGAACTCATGTCTCCACAGGCAAAGGGCGAAATTTCACTTTGGAGGGCAACAAAAAAGCTAATGGTAAACCACAACATGTCTACCCTCTTAAATCTTCCTCCTAATGCACACGCTTATCCGTAAAGCGTCTATATATACCTACTTCATTTGATCGCGCCAAATGGAGACGACCGCGTTCAGTACTGACAGATCCAGAGGACGAAATCACTCTGGCCATTCGCGAAAAGATCGAGCATCAAAAGCTCTTACACTCCACAAGACCGCTATACCGTCCTCGCCGTCGAGGACCTCGTCGCGTTCCCCGTCACCCTGACCTCTCTTAGCAGTTCCGGCCCGCGTGCCGAAGACTACGAACACATGAATAGAATTAGGTTAAAACCATGTTTCCCCAAACGCTGATGTCTTATCCTCTCAGTGGCCGCCCTGAGCAGAGGTTCGTGACCCGTTAGTGGGTCGCCCTCAGCGTGGTCGCTTAATTTTAAGGGTTGCGAGCGCCTTCTGCACTCACCCAAAAGACGGGTGTTCTTTCATAAGCCGACCCTCGTCAGGCTAGAAAGAGTAATGTCAGGGACAAAAAAAATCCTCATGGGTTAGAACAAACGCTGAAAAAGCAGAAGTGTTTGCAGATCATCTGGAGGACGTATTTAAACCGAACGACGCTGGAGACGATGAAACTGATATTGATGATATACTCGGACAGGACTTCCAGCTGTGCCTACCAATGAAACCCACATCTCCCAAAGAAATATCACGCGAAATTAGGCGACTAGACTCCAATAAAGCCCCAGGATTTGATTTAATTACCCCCACTGTCCTAAAAAATCTGCCCAGGAAATGCGTAACTCTACTGCCATTGATTTTTAATGCAACTCTAACAATATCTTACTTCCGTAAGCTTTGAAAAAATTCTGAAATCCTAATATTTCACAAACCTGGAAAATCTCCACGAAGCTACGTCGTATCGCCCAATTAGCCACACACCAGTTTTATCTAAACTATGGGAGAAAATCTTTGTAGCCCGTCTAACAGATCACATGTACAGTTTCGACGTTATTCCTAAACACCAATTCGGGTTCCGTAAGCAACACTCTACAGTTGAGCAAATGCACCGTGTCCACCATGAAATAAGTCGCTGTTTCGAAAGAAAACTATAGGTACTGTTCGGCGGCCTTCTTAGAGCTTTTGATAGAGTTTGGCACAAAGGCTTACTATGTAAAGTGAAAGATAAACTCCCACACTCTCTTTACTCTATTATTAACCCCTGGAATGCCGGGCTCAGTTTGCGTAAAAAACGCTTGCGTGCCGCCCATACATTTGAAAAAATCGGATTTTAGGTGTAAAGGATGTTCTAATTTATACACCATAAAATTCATTTAGTACGAATTTTGAAATTATTTATTTACTTATTTATTATGGATCAATGGTCACTAAAATATTTAGAAACATTGTGAGATTTGGCATAGACAGCCGCCATTTTGAATTTCTTCGTTTTAAGGCCAATTGACTTCAAAATCGATATCTGGGCAGGCCTTTAGGTACAGAAGACGGATCCAATGTTAGAATTGAGAAAAGTGGCCACCATTTTGAATTTCTTTGTTTTAAGGCCAATCGACCTCAAAATCGATATCTGGGCAGGCCTTTAGGTACAGAAGATGGTTCCAATGTTAGAATTGAAAAAAGTGGCAGCCATTTTGAATTTCTTTGTTTTAAAGCCAATCGACCTCAAAATCGATATCTGGGCAAGCCTTTAGGTACAGAAGACGGATCCAATGTTAGAATTGAAAAAAGTGGCCGCCATTTTGAATTTCTTTGTTTTAAGACCAATCGACCTCAAAATCGATATCTGGGCAAGCCTTTAGGTACAGAAGACGGATCCAATGTTAGAACGGAAAAAAGTGGCCGCCATTTTGAATTTCTTTGTTTTAAGGCCAATCGACCTCAAAATCAATATCTGGGCAAGCCATTATGTACAGAAGATGGTTCCAATGTTAGAATTGAAAAAAGTGGCCGCCATTTTGAATTTCTTTGTTTTAAAGCCAATCGACCTCAAAATCGATATCTCGGCAAGCCTTTAGGTACAGAAGACGGATCCAATGTTAGAATTTAAAAAAGTGGCCGCCATTTTGAATTTCTTTGTTTTAAGACCAATCGACCTCAAAATCGATATCTGGGCAAGCCTTTAGGTACAGAAGACGGATCCAATGTTAGAATGGAAAAAAGTGGCCGCCATTTTGAATTTCTTTGTTTTAAGGCCAATCGACCTCAAAATCAATATCTGGGCAAGCCATTAAGTACAGAAGATGGTTCCAATGTTAGAATTGAAAAAAGTGGCCGCCATTTTGAATTTCTTTGTTTTAAGACCAATCGACCTCAAAATCGATATCTGGGCAGGCCTTTAGGTACAAAAGACGGATCCAATGTTAGAATTGAAAAAAGTGGCTGCCATTTTGAATTTCTTCGTTTTAAGGCCAATTGACCTCAAAATCGATATCTGGGCAGGACTGTAGGTACAAAAGATGGATCCAATGTTAGAATTGAAAAAGTGGCCGCCATTTTGAATTTCTTTGTTTTAAGACCAATCGACCTCAAAATCGATACCTGGGCATGCCATCGTTTTGTTTTAACACTAATGGGATTTAAGATAGATATTTGGGCTTGTTTTTAGCCAAACAGAATAAATCGAGGTTGTAATTTTACTAATTTAACAATTTAAATACGCAATCACATCAAAATTAAATACTTTTAAAAATGAATAAGGTAATCAACCAACTTTTAAGTCTGGTGATGGGGGGTAAATAAATAAAAAGATACAGTAATTTAATGGCCACCCAACAGGGCATAACGATATGGGGGAAGAAAAATATAATAAGATAATTTCTACTACGCGGCTAGTTATTCTTATAGCAATCGTTGAATTGTTAACGACGCCCTGATTTTTAAGCGATTTTGATGCTTTCACAGAAGAATTTACTTTATTTGCTGTTTGCTGCCACGGGCCACTTTTTTCTTCTTCAATTCTTTATTTTGCGACATAACAAAGCTGCATTATTGAAGAGAATTGAATAAGCATTGATAGTGCCCATAATATTTAAAAAATCTATAATTAAAACCTACTATAGTTTGTGGCCATGTCCAGCGGATTTTGATTTTAAAACCAATAGCCCTTAAAACAAGAACATTTAACATGGAATGCAGTTCTTAAAATTCCAACCTCGAGTTATTATATTTAGCTAAAGACAAGCCCAAATATCTATCTTTCCTCTCGCGGAAGGAGTGTGCCGAGAGGGATCGCCAGCGCAGTGGTAATCCCTCCCGCCGCCAGACGAGACGTAGGAGGCGTCGGGTGGACGACTGACCGGCATCTCCCGCCCTGTGGGTTGGGGGCGTTGGAGAATTCCACCACGGTATCCCCTGCCTGTCATAAAAGACGACTAATAGGGGCCTCCGGGGTCACGGGTGGGCGGGAGGTGCCGTCCACCTATTAGTCTAGCAAACTTCTATGACCCCCGTGATGGACGGCAGCGTGCCTCACGCTGCCTCGGACGCCAAGGGCGTCTTTCGGTGTACGGGGGCTTCTGAGCCCCCGTAACAACAGGAGACGGACCGCAACAGCGGTACGCGCAGGGGCGGTTGCGGACGACAACTTAGACGTGAGTCGGAGGAAGCCCGCAGCCGCCCTTAATGCGCCGAAGATGGCCACCGCGGAAAAAAAAATATCTATCTTAAATACAATCAGTCTTAAAACAAAGAAGTTCAAAATGGCGACCACTTTTCTTAAGTCTAACATTAAATCATTATGACTTTTACTATCAATGCCATGCCCAGTATCGATTTTGAGGTCAATTGGCCATAAAACAAAGAAATTCAAATTGGCGACCACTTTTTCAATTCTAACATTGGATCTGCCCTTTGTACCTAAAGCCATGCCCAGATATCGATTTTGAGGTCGATTGGTCTTAAAACAAATAAACTCAAAATGGCGGCCATTTTTTCAATTCCAACATTGGATCCGTCTTTTTTTTTTTTTTTTTTTTTTTTTTTTTTTTTTTTTTTTTAATAGGAAAACAAACAGTACAATTATACATATAAAAATTAATGTAGTAAAACTAGTACATTGACCAGTAAAGTTTTCACAAATAAATGTTAGAAAAAACCGCAATGATACACGCAAGGGCAAAATTAGGTAAATAAAAAGTAACAATGCACAAAAAAAAAATGATTACAAAAATAAATAAATAATTACATTATGATTAGCAACTCATCGTTAGTTAAAACTAAATACAGTCTGATATATTTTTTTTAAACTTCAAGTAGGAGCCTGTAAATAAATCAATATGAGAAAACTTTTTGTTATACTCATTACAAGCTCTAAAGGTGAATGTATTTTGAGCATAGTTAGTTCTTACATGGGGCAAATGAAACAAGGACTTACTAGCATTACGCGTACATAAGTTTGGACATCTGAACTTCAAGCAATTCAAAAGATATGAAGAATCTATATTATTTCTTATTAATTTAAACAAGAATAATTGGTCTCTCAGCGTTCGACGATCAACTAACTGTCTTATAACGGGAGGGGTAACATTTGATGCATGGCTTTTATATTCAAGATGCTTAACAAATTTCCGTTGAATCTTTTCCAAACCTTCTACGTATACTTTATATTTGGGGTTCCAAATAACAGACCCATACTCCAAAACAGATCGTACAAATGAATTATATAAGAGAATGAGAGTGGAATCACACCTGAAATCTTTACAGATTCTCAGAATGAAACCAAGCATACGGTAGGCTTTAGCAGTTACATATTTCACGTGATAATTAAATGAGAGTTTACTGTCAAGGTGTATTCCCAGGTCTCTCACCTCGGTTACTCTGTTTAGAGAATTACCATCAAGATGATAGTTGTAGGTGATAGATGTAATCTTACGTGAAAAGGATATGACACTACATTTAGCGACATTTAACTTTAATAAATTATCTTTACAATATCTACATAGCCGATCAAGATCATCCTGCAAAAGCAAACAGTCAGATGCACTAGAAACCCGTCTAAAAATTTTCATATCATCGGCGTAAAGTAATAATGATGAATTGTATATAACGTCTCGAATATCATTTATAAATAAATTGAACAGGAGTGGACCAAGGTGAGAGCCCTGAGGAACTCCCGAAGAGACCGGGACGAATGAAGAACAGTAACCTTTGATAGTCACTGCTTGGCTTCGGTTACGAAGATAAGATGAAAACCAGCGCAGCAGATCTCCGTGTATACCAACCCTTGCAAGTTTGTCGACTAATAGCGAGTGAGATATTTTATCAAAAGCCTTCGAGTAGTCAGTATACACGACATCTACTTGCTGTCCATTATCCATAGACTTTGCGACTTGATCAACAAGTTGGCATACGTTAGTTTCTGTAGATTTTTTATTGATGAATCCATGCTGCTCCTCGATTAAAACCGGTCTCAACAATGGGAAGATCATATCATAAATAATTTTTTCAAACATTTTGGCAATTGTACATAATTTGGAGATGGGCCTATAATTAAGAACGTTATGTTTGTCCCCACATTTGAAGACCGGAACTATGTATGAGCGTTTCCAAAAAGAAGGCATTTCTCCGGAGTTCAAAGATTTCTTGAATAGCAAGTAGATTGGAAAAGAAAGTGTTTTACAGCAGGATTTTAAAAGCAATGGAGGTAATTCATCGGGGCCATATCCTTTCCTGACGTCCAGCCGTTTCAGGTATTTAACAACAGTTTTATGAGAGATCTTAACCGACCCAATATTAACAAAATTATGAGAAGTCGAATTAGGATAATCTACAATACGCGAATTAGGCGGTTCAAAAACTGACTTAAAATAATCATTGAAGACATTACAAATTGCTTTCCCATCATTAACTGAAATATTATTAAAACTTACTCTATTGGGTATGCTACTGCTAGTTTTTTTAGATTTGACAAAAGACCAAAAGAATTTGCTGTTGGTTCTAATTTTCATCTCAGCATTAGCAATATACTTTTCATAACATTCTAACTGAGCTCGCTTTTGTCGATCTCGCAATAAACTAAAAGTTACGTAATCTGAATACCTGTTGTAAGTTTTCCATTTTCTATGGTATTTAAGTTTTTCAGTAATAATTTTTATCAGAGGTTTAGAGTACCAGAAGGGATAATGGTTGTCATGCTTTACTATTTTAACTGGGATTAATTTAGTAATAATTGTATTGATAGTTTGATAAAACACATGTACTGCCCTGGAGATATTACAGTCTTCCAATAATTCAATCCAATCTATGTTTGCCAAAGCATCATTTATTGCATCGTAATCTGCATTATGAAATAATCGTATTGTACGGGGAGCACTAGTCAATGACTGAGATGTTGAAATATCAAGCCTTAAATGCAGAGAAGGATGATGAGGATCTTCTGGCACTAAAGGAGGGCAACGAATCACGGAACACTCTAGATTACTAAAAATGAGATCAAGAAACCTATTATTAAAATTTGGTATAGAGTTGAATTGTCTAAGACTTGTAAAATTTAAAAAATTATACACGGAATTAATAAAAACATCATCTTCATAAAAATTTATCAAATTCATTGAAGTACCCAATTGTTCCCAAACGGCAGATGAAACATTGAAATCACCCACTATTAACATGTTATCGTTGGGATGACTAAGTATCTCGTTAGAGACTAATTCAAAGTAATCACAGATAGCTTCTTGCTGATTTTTGCTATGGGGAAAATAGCAACAATAAACATGTAACAACTTAGACACAGGGGCCGCTGATAAGACAATGGAGACTTTAATAATATCCGCAGTTAAATTCACTGAGGATATAGAAGAAGATGTTAAAACAGAAATATGAGACTTAAGTGCGATCAGAACACCACCCCCAAATTTATCTCCGCGTGCTCCATAATTTCTATCACTTCTGTATATAATGTATCGTGAGTCAAATATCTCAGAATCAAATATGCCATCATGTAACCAAGTTTCACTGAGACATATTATATCAAAATTTGTTTGAAATAAATTACGAAAAAATGTATTAGTTTTTGTGCGTAGTCCACGCACATTTTGATAGAATATAGACAATTTATTAATCATAACTGAAAAGTTAGATTGTCATGCATAATAATTATACTAAAATACTTAAGATCAGTTCTATAATCGCCAAACACGTAAGAAAACAATAACATTATATAGATCAGTTTTGACAAAAAGTTCAGATGCCAAGGTAAAAAGTTGCTCCATGTTAACATTTTATGGAAAGAACATAAAATAAGTAGTTTTATTGATAAAAACAATCCAAGAAAATTTCCTATGAAAATATAACAAGCAAAGTGTCGTTTATTCATGCTTACGACAAAATGAGAATTAAACAGTGCAATAGTGCCTATACAAGTTTTTTTAAATCACTGGGTTTAGTGAAATGCAACACTGGACTAGAATCATTGCGACGAGCCATAATTGAACAGTTTTTCACCCAGACATATTGATAATGTTTTTCCTTCGCAGTCTTCTTTACAACTTGCAATAGGGTTTTATTGGAGCTAGTCAGGTGGTCATTGAAATATACATAATTGTCGTTGGATATAAATCCAAGATCATGACACTTGAGCTTCAATTTTTTAGCCTTAGCAAGAAAGTCATCTTTTTTCCACCGACACAAGAACTTCACAATAATCGGTTTAGCCTTCTTATGTTCCTTATTCTTTGAGGCCACTCTTGTAATAAAATCAATATCTGTGTCAATATTTAAATTAACTTCAGCTTTAAGGGCCACATTTTTTACAATTGCGAGCAAATTTTCGTCCTTCTTTTCGGGAATTCCATAAATTTCAATGTTCGACCTACGAGCCCATTGTTCACGATTGTTGTTGTCGTCCACGATCGAATCTAAGGATGTCTTCAAGCTACCAATTACCGAACACTGACTATCAAGTTGCTTTATATTTGTTTCACATTTGTCCATTCTGTTGTTGAACTCGTCGAACCGGGCATTTACAAATTCCATACACTCCTTCATACCAGAGAATTCTTCTCTAATAGCTCTTAATTCATCGTGTAGTGAAACGATGGAAGATGTGAAATCTGCCTTAAGACCCGAAATTTCTGAGGATACAATAGATCTTACTTGTTCCAAAAAAGACGAGCACTCACTTTGGTCTACTGGGCTATACTGTGATTGGATCGCCGACGAGGCACCACCTCTACGCAGTGTAACGTTACCATCACTATAGGAGCATTTATTCGAGCCATTACCACGTACTGGAGTGTTATCCTTATTCACTTGTCTCGGCTGAGACAGTGCACATTTTGGACAGACCCACTTCAATTTAAAATCCACTGGTCGCTTACTATTTTTTTTTGATGGATTTATACAATCATTGTGATAGTTACGATTGCATTTGGTACATGTTAGGATATCACTAGCGCCCTCCGTAGTCAATTCGCAACAATCAAACTTCATTTTGAACTGATGTTTAGATATAATTAAGGAAAAATAATTAATTTAAAAATTCTTAAAATTCATCCAGCGTCGCGTCGGCGGGGTTTGAACACACACTCCGTAACGTTCCGCCAGCCCGATGATTAGGTACTCAAGCCACTAGGCCAATCAACTTAATGAGTACGGATCCGAAATTATCAAACCAATGCGACTGGTTCGGTAGAAATAACAATTAACAGGAGCAGGTAGATGTGTATGATTCCCGAGTAGTTTATGGTGTACTAGTATTACCGTGTGTTAAATACTAGATAATTCGGATAGGTACACTGTGTTATGATTTCCAATCTAGTAATCTTCACTGTAAATTGTACTTATCTTCAAAATCCACTAACTTTTAACTGCCACTTTAAATTTGTAATTCTTGACGATGATTCAAGTTTTACGCATGAACTGAAGATTATTAATACTTTATTTTTATATATATCACTTTATTATAAATGTATTTACACATATATTCACTATTTTGCCCAGATTTATCACTTTTACTATTTTTATTTATAAAGAATTGCGGAGACGATATCAACACTGGCACAGTAGCGCCACCACCTTTTGTACTTAAAGGCCTGCCCAGATATCGATTTTGAGGTCGATTGACCTTAAAACAAAGAAATTCAAAATGGCGGCCACTTTTTTCAATTCTAACATTGGATCCGTCTTCTGTACCTAAAGGCTTGCCCAGATATCGATTTTGAGGTCGATTGGCCTTAAAACAAAGAAATTCAAAATGGCGGCCACTTTTTTCAATTCTAACATTGGATCCGTCTTCTGTACCTTAAGGCTTGCCCAGATATCGATTTTGAGGTCGATTGGCCTTAAAACAAAGAAATTCAAAATGGCGGCCACTTTTTTCAATTCTAACATTGGAACCATCTTCTGTACTTAATGGCTTGCCCAGATATTGATTTTGAGGTCGATTGGCCTTAAAACAAAGAAATTCAAAATGGCGGCCACTTTTTTCCATTCTAACATTGGATCCGTCTTCTGTACCTAAAGGCTTGCCCAGATATCGATTTTGAGGTCGATTGGTCTTAAAACAAAGAAATTCAAAATGGCGGCCACTTTTTTAAATTCTAACATTGGATCCGTCTTCTGTACCTAAAGGCTTGCCCAGATATCGATTTTGAGGTCGATTGGCCTTAAAACAAAGAAATTCAAAATGGCGGCCACTTTTTTCAATTCTAACATTGGATCCGTCTTCTGTACCTTAAGGCTTGCCCAGATATCGATTTTGAGGTCGATTGGCCTTAAAACAAAGAAATTCAAAATGGCGGCCACTTTTTTCAATTCTAACATTGGAACCATCTTCTGTACTTAATGGCTTGCCCAGATATTGATTTTGAGGTCGATTGGCCTTAAAACAAAGAAATTCAAAATGGCGGCCACTTTTTTCCATTCTAACATTGGATCCGTCTTCTGTACCTAAAGGCTTGCCCAGATATCGATTTTGAGGTCGATTGGTCTTAAAACAAAGAAATTCAAAATGGCGGCCACTTTTTTAAATTCTAACATTGGATCCGTCTTCTGTACCTAAAGGCTTGCCCAGATATCGATTTTGAGGTCGATTGGCCTTAAAACAAAGAAATTCAAAATGGCGGCCACTTTTTTCAATTCTAACATTGGAGCCGTCTTTTGTACTTAAAGCCATGTCCAGGTATCGATTTTGAGGTCAATCGGCCTCAAAACAAAGAATTTCAAAATGGCGGCCACTTTTCTTAATTCTCATATATGATTAAGATTTGCATCCAATGGAAACAAAAAATAAGCTAAAAAGAAACCACCTGTAGATGTTCAGTTTTCATACATTTTGCAGAAATCGGCCCGAGCGTGGATCCACGCTCCCGGCAGAGTTTGAACACTTTTTTTGAGCGTGGATCCACGCTCCCGGCACGCGAGGGCTTAAATCATATCTGGAGGATAGACTTTTCCGAGGTAAACAGACTGATGAAAGATCGACGTTACGCCAAATCAGAGCTGGTGTCCCACAGGGATCTGTTCTGGGCCCTGTGCTATATAACACTTTTTACCTCAGATCTACCAACATCCGAAGACGTAACGGTTGCAACTTGTGCCAACGACGTTGCTTACCTTGCTAGTGATGAAGACCCAAGCAAAGCAAATAATAGGCTTCAACACCTACTAGACCTCACTCATTTATGGCTTCAAAAATGGCGAATCCGAGCAAGTGCCCAAAAGTCTAACCACATCACATTTACCTTAAGAAGAAGAAACTGCCCTCCTGTAAAACTTGGCACTGATACCCTGCCAGATAAGAAGTCTGTGAAGTATATAGGCTTTAACCTTTTTTTTTTATCGCGGGTAAAAACGCGTTATCACTACCACCACTGGGGTGTGAGTGGAACGGTTATGTTGGTTTCAGACAGTCTTACAACTCAATGTCAACACTCGGGAGTATAGATCTCAAATAGAGAGGTACAAAAAGAAATACGCAGATCGTCTATCTGCCCATCCCAATCCCCTGGCAACCCAACTTTTAAAATCTTCGCAATCAGTGAATAGACTGAAAAACGCTATTTGTGATAAGGTAGACGAGGTGCTGGCTTCTTCACCATGAAACTCAACATCACTGAACACATCAGCTTATAGTCTTGCGACTGATTGCCGATAATTAAATACAAAAAAAAATTCAAATTATTTTTCATTTAGATTTTGGATGGCATCCATTTTATTTATACAAAAGAGTAATCAACTACCCTATTGGTTCAGCTTTACAAACATTCAGCAATGCAAGGCAAGAGTCACATTTTTTTTTGATTTCATAAACCAACAGAGTTTTTGAAGGATGTATGCAACATAAGACTACTTTAAAAATAAGTATGTAATTACTTTAACATTATTTATTTACAAATATTATGAAGATATGCATATATAGTGATTACAAGTTAAATTATTTATTTATTCATATATGTCTAGTGTATCATAGGAATTATCAAGAAGTCTGTGTGATTGTTCAATGTGGTTGTAGTTGTCTGTTGATCCAGTCGATGTCCTCGTAGAATCGTGGGTCGCTCACTCGTAGTGCTGCTCGCTTATAGAAGAAATAGTACCATGGCGACACTGGAGATATGTAATTGTTTTTAAGATTGATTGATCAAAACAATACTCTTACTTTTAAGGAGAGACAAACAATATTACGGCAATGGCTAATAATATAATGTTATAAGATTATAATGGTAAATATTGTATTGGTAAAATTTTAATTTAATAAATTGTTTTTGTTATAAGTAAATAAAAATTCCACGAGTGTTATTACACAGCAGAAAAAAGAAAAACAGTCATGCCTTTATCCTGAAGGGGATAGGTAGAGGTGCAAACAGGGCACCCACTTTTTTCCTTGTCTGTTTTGTACCATTATTAGTGTCAGTTTTGCAATAAACTTCTTCTTTATGTATGTTCAAAGCAATACTAACAGCATCTCTGGAATGTGAAGAGGAATATGAGCATTGGGGTGGAGACTGCCTCAGGGTCGCTCCACTTCTCCAGCAGCCACACCGCGTGCAGCGCGACGCTCGCGGCAACGTACGCCGCGCATACCGAGCACGCCGCGCGGAATTTGCGCACCAACACCTCCACCAAACCTGCCTGCCATTCAGTACTTTCATTGCAATAATCGAAACTCTAGCCACTTTTAAAAACATTCCAATTACGCAAAAAACCGAAAATGTTAAAATTTATACGGAAATAAATGGAAAAGTTCTGTGGTCTGGGCTATGACAATATATTCAAATATTTTTAAGTAAGTACTCACTTGGAATAAATAAGTCGAAAAGAATGTCATCAACATTGTTGTTATGGAAAGGACGAGGAAAAGATCCTGAAATCTAAGAATTAAGTGTTACAATTAAAAGAACAAATAAAATAAGATATATTGAATTTAAGTAGCAAAAACTTAATAACTTACATAAATAATACCAGCAGACCATCGCGACCTTTTGGAAACAAACTCACGCAGTTGAATATTAAATCGCAGAGTATGAATGTGAGCTGGAAAAATAAACAGAACGTATATCGCGGCGTAGACAATTTCATATTCTTGTCTATATTGATTTAATTCATGTTTCAATCTTATTTTCACCACAAAAATTGAATCGACCGCAACACTGACACAACAAAGGAAATGACGTTAACAATTTGTTTTTTTTTCTTTTTGGCAAGCCGCGGTTTGCGCATCTGCGAGTGTCAAAGTTTTAGGTAAGACATTTTTTACCCGACTGCGAAAGACTGTTTTTCGAGTGTATGTATGTATGTAAGTATGTTTGTATATTTCTTTGGCACGCCCTAGAGCCTAGGCTTGTCGTATTTTTATGTAAGTGGTGTCAATAGATTCGTCTTAGCCGTGAGAGTGACACTGGGTACATGCAAAATTAAAAAAAAAAACAAAATTGATAATTTTTGGCGGCAAAATGTAATCTAAAAAAAATTATGTTTTCAAAATACATCGAGTGTGGTATCAAAATAAAGGATTTTTAACGTTGATTACGAATATATATACAACTTATATGTTTTGTTGTAGTTTGGAATAGGAAATGCTAATAAATCACATTACACTTCACACTAATAGTATAAATGCCAAGTTTGTGTTAGTTTGTTACTTTTTCACGGTAAAACGGCTTAACGGGTTTGGCTGAAATTTGGCTTAAAACAAAAAACCCGAGTGCGTCAATATTTGCCATTCATTGCAGAACTGAAAAGATAGAAACAAGATTTTAATTTAAATATTTTATTTTGGTTTTGAATAATATTAGTTGACAGTGTTAACAAACGCAGTCGGAGGCATCTGCTCACTCCGAGATTTTGTTGCTTTACCTACATCACCAACCAAATTATGAGAAGTGAGCGTGTTAGTGAAAGCGTGTGTTCTTCGTAAAATTTTGAGTATGACTGAAGGTGATTATGAGTGATAGTGTAATGTCACTTTGTTTTCATCAATCACCAGTCGGGTTTTGTGTTTTTGTTTTAACTAAATTTTTTTATTTCCAACTTTTTAGTTTTCTTTTTTTTATAGACTACTTGTGTATGTGCCAAATTTCAACCAAACCCGTTAAGCCGTTTTACCGTGAAAAAGTAACAAACTAACACAAACTTGACATTTATACTATTAGTGTGAAGTGTAATGTGATTTATTAGCATTTCCTATTCCAAACTACAACAAAACATATAAGTTGTATATATATTCGTAATCAACGTTAAAAATCCTTTATTTTGATACCACACTCGATGTATTTTGAAAACATATTTTTTTTAGATTAGGCACTTTTTGCCGGCAAAAATCCTCAGTTTTGTTTTTTTTTTAATTTTGATGTACCCAGTGCTTAGAGTAAGTATAACTACCTATAGAGCGCGTGTATGCAAGTGGGAACAATAGGCACGGGTGGGAACATCGTCCTGCGCCGGCCGCAAGCGCTTGTAGTCACTCGAGTAGGAACGGTGTGAGCACACGCGAGTGAGATCTATGCGAATTTTGATTATTAATACTGCAAAATGGTTAAATGGTATGTGGAATCTTGTAAAAACAACACTCGGAAACACCCTAAATACCAATATCACGTTTCACGGGCAAGCTATATTTCAGTATATTTTTAGGTAAAATTGAAATCACGTGTCGCGGTATGAAAGGTGCACGGGAGGCGAACACTTGTACTCCCCGTACTGCCCCGCGTCCCGCTTTTTCTATAGTGATGTTACGCGTCGATACCAGAATCGATGTAATATTTTCATGTTATAGCATACGTATTTATTACTATCGAAGTCGATGCTTAATATAATGTAGCTTAGGCAACTGTTTTTGTCTGTGTGTGATTTTTAAGCCAATTAATAATTACGTTTTTGTTTATGAAATGAAAGAAATAATTACTGTTCCTAAAAATTGACCGATTACGATGATATTTTTAAGCTATTGCATAGCTTCTATCGCGGGCCTTGACAGTATAAGTTAGCAATTATTAAGATAATTTTTTTTGTCATTTTTTTAACATAGGTATAAAATATTTCAAAAATAGACGTGACTATTTTAGGCTTGGGGAGACTAGCTAAGAAATCCATAGTGCGATGCTCGGTTTATATCCATTGGTTCAAATTATAATGGATAACCATTAATATTCTTGGTTCTTATTGCTTGTAAAAACTGCTCTTGAGGTACTGTGTTTATTAATCATTCCACATGGCACTACACCAATTCGCAGCATTGCTTTTGTCTATATTAACGCAATACGCTTAAAATTACTCACAAGGCCATATTTTGTAGAACCACAATTTTTTAACAACAATATGTACCGCGCCGCCGGACCTGTACTTATCGATAACTGTTGCGTTAGTGCTGCTTGCGTGCCCATCCCTAGCAGTCGCCAACATTTCTATATAAGTAGCTATAGTTCACCTGCCTACGCTGGGTAGTGGGCGCACGCTGTGATATTAGCGCTCTATAGGTACTTATACATACTCTCAGACCCAGTGTCACTCTCACGGCTAAGACAAATCTATTGACACCACTTACATAAAAATACGACAAGCCGTTTAGGCTCTAGGGCGTGCCAAAGAAATATACATACATACTTACATACATACATACACTCGAAAAACATAACCCTCCTTCTTTCGCAGTCGAGTAAAAAAGCATTGAAGTTTTCGGATTTATAATATTAGTACCTGTAGATTAATTTAGTCTGAAATACGATATACAAAAGAAGATAAAGACTATAACAACTATTTTCTTTATTATCTTACTAGACTTCTGCTCGCGGCTCCGTCCGCGTGAAAATTTTTTAACGGGATAAAATTATTTTCCCGGAATAAAAAGGCACTCACGAGTAAAGTAACTTCCTATTAATGAAAGAATTTACAAAATCAAACAAATCTTTCCTCTTTATAACATTAGTATAGACTAACCGTTAAAGATTCGTGGTATACCACGACTGTTGTATAATGTTAGTTCGGAGAAGGTAATTTGCGGCGGCGCGCGGGTGCGCCGGCGCCTCTCCGACTCAACAGAATATATCCAACCAGAGACAAATAAATAAGATATCCAACTCCGCCGCTGTCTACGCGCTGACTGACGTTTGCCGGACGAAATGCCATTAGACGATCGCGCAAGTCATGATTGATGGTTGCATGACGCGCATATCAAAAATCCCGATATTCGTCAATCACCGTCACTCAACCATCAATCACCGCATTAGACGATAGGTTATTCGTCACTCACAGACGTGACTGTGGTAATTGGTAAAACTGACAGCTAAACGTACTGTGTAATGGGCGCTTATAGAACATAGATTTCCTTTTTGGTTGCTTTATTCTACGTTTTTGGTCTATAGCAGTGCTGCCAACTCTTATTTTGAATAAAAACCTTTTTAAAGTTATTTTCGCAGATGCGCAAATCACACCTTACCAAAGAAAAAAAAGTAGGTAATCTGTGTTAAAAAGTGTGGTTTTTTTTTTTTAGTTAATTTATTCATGTCCATGGATACAAAGTCCTTCAGACGCATACTTGTTTCTTTTTTAATTATCCTCAGTACTTACCAACTACTATGTCAAAGTAAAGCAGTGGTTACCTTACCAAGACTTTATCGAGGAGTTTTGGCGGCAACAAAAAAGCACTTGATTAGCACAGTTATTTCAATTCACTTCATTTGAGCCCTTTAATAGAACTATATTGGATAATATACCACCATAATTATGCAACATAACACTAAGTATCACCAAAATAATGAATTAAAACAAGAGCACCTCATGACACTACCAAGTTCCCGCCAAAACTCAAAAAAAAAAAAAAAAAAAAAAAAAAAAAAAAAAAAAACTCAAAAAGTGTGGTCTGCGGACAGTATAGCCAGCATAAGGGTTTTGCCGCCAAATTTAGGGGGAGAAATATTAGCTAGGGGGTTTTTTAGTGGGGGAAAACGGTTAAGGGGTTTTAAAATATCGTTAAATAACAATAAAATAATATCTAAGTACAATATTTTCCTATGATTTTCAATATTGGATAATGCATATATAAATGTTTCAATATTTATTGTACGATATAGTCTCCTGTGTATAATTTGTATTCTGTCTCCATAAATACAGTTGCTCAGCTCTGACAACAAATTACTTAGAAAAGCTACGCCTGTTTTTTAAGCCGGTTTTTGGATTTATGTCCTTTAAAGAAGTATGTGAGTGGTAGATCACGTAGGCATAACATCAATCGGACACGTAACGAATGCTAAAGCAAGTTAACTGGCCAAGAAAAAGTTGAAAATACCATGAATACTTTTTTTAGGGGGTTTTAGGTTTTTTTTGAGTTGCTTTTAGGGGGTTAAAATTTGAAATGTTGGCGACGCTGGCTATGGAGTCAGATGTCAGACACGAGTGTAGTGCAATGTTGGGGCAGTGTTTATAATCGCGCCCGGTAATGCTAGAACAAAAAATATCGACCATAGAAACTGACAGTGCAAGAATCTCAACTGACATTCCGCGCCCCTCTTTCGTCGTCTTCACCCCCGCCAAGAACAGTCGCCATTTTGACCATGTGTCACTGTCAAAAAAGGCAAGCGTCGGCCATCACCTCTTTAAATCCACAAATACAGTATTATCCAGTCAATGTAATTTCAACATTTTTAACAATATTACGAAGGTATCCAAGTGGAATAGTTTACGACAAGACGTTAAATTGCATCAATTTCCCGCAAGGAAAGAGATTAAAATCCGGTGTATACAGTGCATAGGTAATGAAAATGTTTGTGATACAAAGAACATGTATGTTTGCCATAAGCATTTTGAGCAAAGATTTGTTTACCAGGCAACAAAACGCTTGAAGAGTGACGCCTATCCAAGTTTATTTACAGACTTGGAGATTTCTTCAGGAAATTCGTCATTGGTTTATGAAGAAACAGGTAACTTATCTTTCAGAACCGAAGATACTTTTAAGATTAGCTAAATTGTTTTTAATATTATATGTCTTGTCTTTTCTAGTTCCTCTGAAGTACAGAAATCACGATTATGCACGAAAGCGACACATTGACCATACATTCTCAAAAACTGAAGAAAGTATCCTGTTTAAAGTGGCATGCTCTGAAGTCAATGGTATGTAGTAATTTATGTATATTGTGTAATCTAAATTCTAACACACACACACTCACGCCTATTATCCCCGAAGGGGTAGACAGAGGCGCATCTAGTGCACCCCCTTTTCGCCTTTATTCCGTCCCATGATAGGAGGCGAGCCTATCGCCATATAAATTCTAAAGTTGCCTGCCATCTGGTGACCAGCTGGCTTGTCACTATTAATTAGTCATCAACTTTGCTGTGTGTCTGAAGACAGTCATGGGTAGAATTATAAGCATAAGAATAAGATCTCTCCTAAAGTAATGACAAGGCCAAAAAGTATACTGTGTTTATTGATAGATTTGAAAAATAATTGGTAAATGTAAGATGTTTTATTGTTTTTTTTTTTAGTGATTTGTCAGTCAAGACAGTCTGCTGCTGTGACCTCCGGAACTGAGATCCAGGGTACACAAGGTATTTATTTGTTTGAAGTTTGTTGTATTGTGGTCCTACAAAGTCTTTGTTGACTATTTTTTTATGTATAATATTTTGTTTTATTTTCAGCTTCATCATACAAAACTCCAAAAAAGTTGGTCAGAAGGAGATTAATAAAAACATTGGGCACCTTATCTCCACAACGTCAACTAATCTATAATGAATATAAGAAAGCAAAACGTATAAGTAATTATAAATCCAGAGCGCAGAAGGCATTGGTATTCAGTAAAGAAAAGTCTTTAGAGGGTTTAACTAAAATTATAAATTCTTTAACTAAGAAAGTTCTGTGGAAATTATGCAATAAAAATAAAAAGGCACGTAGATTTACAATGGATAAAATTAATTTAATTTTATTTTTTTCTTAACTCTGATGTTATTGAAAACTTTTTTGGACTGCCTCGGTGGTGTAGTTGTATTACAGTACGACTGCAAAGCTGAGGTTTCGGGTTCGATCCCCAGGTCGGGCAAAGTGATATTGAGTTTTTCTATTCAGTATCAGCCCGGAGTCTGTAATTTGTGCCCGATATGGCGATAGGCTCGCCCCCATCACATCATGGGACGGAATGATGGCGAAAAGTGGGTGCACTAGTTGCACCTCTGCCTACCCCTTCGAGGATAACAGGCGTGAGTGTATGTATGTATGTATGTTTTTTGGACAAGTACAGGCATACAATTATTATAGATTTAATAATCCGACTGCCCACTCTTATTAACATTTAAAGCTGTATTAATAACAAGATTTATAAGTTTTAATTGTGAAGATTTTAGTATCAATATTTTAAATTTAGAATCCTTGTTTGAAAATGTGAATTCTGCACCAACGATGAACTCTAAATTAGATAGTTCAGATATAACTGAAAATATTGAGTTTAGTAATGAAGAAAATTCATGAACAAGCCAGACGAGAATGGTTAAATATTCATTCAAAGGCCTACACAGAAGGGTGTGTAACGAGGAAAGTGCTTTCTAAAATTTATAATTGTGCAGAATGTAAAAGCAATCTTTTAAGTGAATAATAATATTCACTATTTCGTAGTAGAAAAAGGATATAAAAGTTGTAAGAATGCAAGAAAATTAAGTTATCCCCATGAAAACATTGTTATAAGTTTTGGTAATGTAATTAAAATTACTAACGAATATTTGGAACAAGGACATAAAAATAATATTAGTAAAAACATTAAACAAAGTATATGTTCCAAGTATTCTTTTGAATTGCCATTCTCACAAAAACTTAGTTCCTGAATATTTGTTAGACATAAGTATTAAACTCTGTATTTTTATTGGTGCAATGTAATAAACAAAATATTAAAAGGGATAGACATCATAAGGGCCGAAAAATATAAATAAAAAAAAATGCAGAAGAAAGCATTGCTTAAATTTAAGAAAAAGTTCAATAATAAAAATATAAAATAAAAACCTGTTTCATTTCAACATGTAAATTTTTTCCTTAATATTAAATATTGGAAAGAACCTAATCACTAAATAATCAACAAGGCTGTATGGGCCTGAAAAAATATTCCATCATGGGCTGCATGGTTTTGTTCCTTTGCCTATACTACAAATGTCCGTAAAAAAACAATTAAATGTCATCTGACAAACTTGCAAGTCTCCTTTACGGTTCAAAGATAATGTATCCGACATGGCGGTCTGAACGTAGTTCTTCTGAGTAGTCTGTGTTTATAATATTATTCTTTGGTGTGGTGTCAGTATATAAGAATTATAAAAGTTAATATCTCATGTGAAATACTGTGCAATTTTGGGCAGTATGAACGGAAAAACGTGACATGGTTATTCTTTACAAATACCTGTTTTCCGCGAAGTCTAAACTTGGATAGCTTTAAGCATAATGGGCGGCGATAGAGAACGCAGTCGTCACCGAAGCCCTGAGAAGCATCGCAGCAAGAGCCGAGACAGGCACAGAAGCCGTGATAGGGACCGTCGGGAGCGCAGCAGAGACAGGCACTACAGCAGGGAGAGGGAGAGGCCGCAACGAGAGCGTGACCGCGGCAGAAGCTCGTACAAAGAATATAACGGCGGAGGACTCGGCGGCGGTAAGGAGAATCATAGAAGGAGAATACCTATCTACTTATAAACAAATGAAAGGTGCTGTAATTGACCGTAAACAACCATTTGTTTACGGTTTGTTGCAAAGTTGTTAGTGCACTTGAGATAGAGCACAAGTATTTCACCTAGATAATTTTTACTCGTATTAGTGTTGTAACAATGTATTGCAGATAAGTCTGCATTTCGCTATGTCTTGATATGTAATGTCTAAAAGCTTTCTTACATTATTTAAGGGTTGGGAAGTAGCGGAACCTCTCGAAACCGTTATAAACCACAAGAGGAAGAGTTTTTAGATGCCCGGAGGGAGGAGAGAGAGAGAATTGGCATGATTGGAGTGTCCTCAGCTTGGGGCAAATCACCAACAAGAGGAGAGTGAGTTTTATTGCTGAGTTTAGGAAGTAGTTTATCAATAAAATACTGTTAGAATGACTGATTTCACAGCATTAAAATAACTTGCTTGTGGCTCCACCAGTGTGAAAAGCCTGTCTCGCTAAAAGTCCCTAAAACAATACAAAGCCAGTGCCATCTACTTAAAGAATCATATTAAAAATATTCATTATTTCCCATGGGAGTAAATTACCAGGATAAAAAGTACCCTAAGTGTTAATCCAGCACATGATCTACTTGTGGCCCAAATTTCATCTAAATCCATTTAGTTGTTTCTGCAATTAACTTCTAACAAATAAAACATTGCTATGTTCGAGATACAGAGGTCCAATTAAATTTTTCGAGTTATAGAAGGAAAATACGTACCAAAATGACTTACAGTCACTCACTGATTATTTCGACTAATAGAGGGTCGAGCTTCCGAGTAATGGAGGTTTTGGGGCTTAAAGGGAAGGGAACAAAACATTTTTTCGAGTTATGTAGGTTTTGACTTATTGAATTTCGTCTTAATGAGGTTTTACTGTATGTTAAATTAAAATCAACAAAAATAAGCTATCCAAGTGTGATGTTACATTTTTGCGACTTTATAGTTATATGTGATAAAAGATATATAAATCTTTTAGAAAGAGTTATATTTTGTTGAATACTGCCACACAAATAAAAAAAAAATATTATAAATCATAAATTATATAGTAAAACCTTCCCTGAAAACTATTTAAACATCGAAAACCACATGCAAATTGGATCAGTAGTTTTGAGAAACGCGTGGCCATACAAATTTACATACAAACGTACATACATTGTACATACATACGGATCGAATACAGAACCTCCTTTTTGAAGTCTGTTAGTAAATAGACATATTGTTATAACAAGTAGAATGTAGGAAAGTACTATTGTTAAGTATAGAGTAATTTTTCAATATTACTACTAAAAATAATCTTGACACTACAGTTCAGAAGAAGATGAACCTCAGCCAGAGAATACAAACCATAGCAAAGAAAAGAAGAAGAGCAAAAAGTCAAAGGACTCAAAAGATGACACCAAGCAAAAACTAAAAAAACTGAAGAAAAAACTAAAGAAGGTGAAAAAAGCAAGAAAGAAAGCAAAAAAGAGATCCAAGGAATCCAGCAGCAGTGACTCCACCTCCAGCGAGGAGGAGGTGTGGGTCGAGAAAGGAAGTAAGAGCAATGCCTATACTTCAATTGAAGGGATTATTAGTCATGTGCGACCTTTTAATGTTGTTCATTGTTTCTATTTGTCATGATTAGTAATAATTGTTTTTTGAGTACTGGGATAGGGTTCATACTTAAACAGAAAATATTGTAAATTTGACTGTCTCTTAATTGTGTTTTGTTAGTAGTTGTGTTTTGTATGTTTAAATGATAGTTGGAACATAATAAAATAGAAATCTTTTTGCAGAGGAGCATGAAGTTGTATTATCCAAGTCCAAATCATCGAAATCCAAAAATCAAGATGATGAGATGGCTTCAGAAGCTATTGGACCAATTCCCCGTGTGGGTCCTTCTCTAGGTCATAAAGATTTTGGACGAGCCTTGCTGCCTGGTGAGGGTGCTGCAATGGCAGCCTATGTTGCTGAAGGAAAGCGAATTCCCAGGAGAGGTGAAATCGGTCTCACATCAGACGAGATTGCATCGTACGAATCTGTGGGTTATGTCATGAGTGGAAGCAGGTATGTTAACCTTCACACATCAAATTGTGTTGCATGATATTATAAATCTAATGTTATTTTGTTTACCATTTGTATCTTTAAGAGTTAAGAATTATTATATACAGTGTGATTACTACAAGTTGGCGGTAAATACATTCCTCATAGTTTCGAATTTGTCATCCACTCAAAAATTACCTGTATTATCATAAGATCAATTATTATAATGTAGACCCTTCCAGTTAAATTGAATAATATTCAAATTAAAATCAATATTTAAGGCTTGACTTGTCTACAGCATTTATTTGCGATATTTTATTATTAACAAATAAATGTTATAATTATTAACAGACATCGTCGTATGGAGGCCGTGCGTATCCGTAAAGAGAACCAAATATATAGCGCGGACGAGAAGCGCGCGCTGGCGGCGTTCAGCAAGGAGGAGCGCGCCAAGCGCGAGAACGCCATCCTCTCGCAGTTCCGCGACGTGTTGCAGGCCCGCACGCAGCGCCGCGACACCTAGCTGTAGCTACCTACCACCACTACCACCAAAACAAAACCGTTCAGCAAGGAGGAGCGCGCCAAGCGCGAGAACGCCATCCTCTCGCAGTTCCGCGACGTGTTGCAGGCCCGCACGCAGCGCCGCGACACCTAGCTGTAGCTACCTACCACCACTACCACCAAAACAAAACCGTTCAGCAAGGAGGAGCGCGCCAAGCGCGAGAACGCCATCCTCTCGCAGTTCCGCGACGTGTTGCAGGCCCGCACGCAGCGCCGCGACACCTAGCTGTAGCTACCTACCACCACTACCACCAAAACAAAACCGTTCAGCAAGGAGGAGCGCGCCAAGCGCGAGAACGCCATCCTCTCGCAGTTCCGCGACGTGTTGCAGGCCCGCACGCAGCGCCGCGACACCTAGCTGTAGCTACCTACCACCACTACCACCAAAACAAAACCGTTCAACAAGGAGGAGCGCGCCAAGCGCGAGAACGCCATCCTCTCGCAGTTCCGCGACGTGTTGCAGGCCCGCACGCAGCGCCGCGACACCTAGCTGTAGCTACCTACCACCACTACCACCAAAACAAAACCGTTCAGCAAGGAGGAGCGCGCCAAGCGCGAGAACGCCATCCTCTCGCAGTTCCGCGACGTGTTGCAGGCCCGCACGCAGCGCCGCGACACCTAGCTGTAGCTACCTACCACCACTACCACCAAAACAAAACCGTTCAACAAGGAGGAGCGCGCCAAGCGCGAGAACGCCATCCTCTCGCAGTTCCGCGACGTGTTGCAGGCCCGCACGCAGCGCCGCGACACCTAGCTGTAGCTACCTACCACCACTACCATCAAAACAAAACCGTTCAGCAAGGAGGAGCGCGCCAAGCGCGAGAACGCCATCCTCTCGCAGTTCCGCGACGTGTTGCAGGCCCGCACGCAGCGCCGCGACACCTAGCTGTAGCTACCTACCACCACTACCACCAAAACAAAACCGTTCAGCAAGGAGGAGCGCGCCAAGCGCGAGAACGCCATCCTCTCGCAGTTCCGCGACGTGTTGCAGGCCCGCACGCAGCGCCGCGACACCTAGCTGTAGCTACCTACCACCACTACCATCAAAACAAAACCGTTCAGCAAGGAGGAGCGCGCCAAGCGCGAGAACGCCATCCTCTCGCAGTTCCGCGGCGTGTTGCAGGCCCGCACGCAGCGCCGCGACACCTAGCTGTAGCTACCTACCACCAAAACAATTATTTTTTGTTTTAATGCTGTTATAATATTGAGGAAACGAAGTGCCCGATTGCGTTTGCGTTCGAGAGCTGAGTGTCGACGGCGCGCGCGCGCGGGGCGAGCAGTTAGGACCCGCGCCCCGCGCCCCCCTCGCCGCGCCCCCCGCCCCGCCTGCGCAGTCCATTGTGATGGCGCCAACAGTGGCTATAAAAACCTATCATGAATTATTTAATTATAGCTGTTTTTAAGTGTGTTTCTTGCAAATACTGTATTCCAATGAAGCGAACCATAGTTTGCAACTCAAGAAGAGGCAGATTTGTGGGGCATATACGATCAATATATTATTTTTTTGTAAGAAGGATTATATGTGTATGAAAAGTCTATGGTAGTGTAATGTCTTAAAAAATAAATCAGCTTATTAATGCTGTGGTCTGTAATAATTCAGAGTGTATGACATTATTAAAGATGTGGTGAGAATGTAATGATATAAATGCAGTAACTTTGTAAATAAATGAACACCATAATACAAAATTTATACATTTAATTTAACACTGTTAATACATTAATTCCTCTGCTTTTATTTTACAATATTTACAATTATGTTTAATGATATATCAGAGAACTAATGACCAACTTTAAAACTATGTCTTATTGATTTATTTATAATTAATATTAGTAAAGTATAAAAATATAAAAGATTTATCTTATAAATCCACGCACCTACTCATATTACCAGGCAACACCTGGACAAGCCTAAAGATTCATACAGTCAAATTTTGTCAATACCATGTTTTTTAAGTTAGTTTCACCCAAGTGGTACAATATACTGTATAAAAGTTTATTTTGCTTGTAAATTATGAGTTACAATTACAAGTTTTGCATAAAAGATCTTAATTTGTTTGTTATTTAATTCTTTTTAGTTTTTGCAAGTTTTATGTTTGAAAGGGCCGATTATCCCAGTTTTTATGTTCGTATCGTACATGACAATAGAATTTGATATTTAATAATTCCATAGTGTCATATTATGGAGCATCACGTCAATATAGATTTTAAGATGTTCTCCAGAGAACAGTATTTTCTTAATGATTTCATATGCATAATTTCTGGTGAAGAAAGTTTAGATTTAGTCTTTTGTTATGCAAGATCTAGGTTGTAGCTTAGCCATTTAGTTGAGAATGTGTCGTGTGTGTGTGTGTGTGTGTTCAGCGGCGCGTGGTGTGCGTAGTGTGCGGTGCGTGCGGTGCGTGTTGCGCGAGTGCGGCGCGCGCGTCCCGCAGCTCGCGCAGTGCGCGCGCCAGTAGTGCTCGCAGCGCCGCGGCCGGCAGCGTCGCCACCGCCGCCTCGCTCACCGCGCACACGTCCGCCACCTCCGCCACGTCCGCCGCACACCCCGCACCCGCCGCACCCGCCCCGCCGCTCTCCGTCCTCATCGCACTTGTGCTCTTCGCCTTAAACGTTATATTTTCATTATTATATTACTTTACACAAGCTTTTATTTAACTTGCAATATTTGTTACATACAAAGACTTAGACTTTATTAGAGAGTAACGAATGTCCATTTTCCAACATTCGCGAATACGAATGCGATTATTTGACTCCAATATTCGCGAATGCGAATATGGGATTTTTATTTAGCACCAAAAGATTTTACGTACGTTACGTAAAATCAGCTGCAGTGACCCCAAGCGCGGAAAGAAAAAACCTCTTGAGGTACTTTTAATATCGTACATTTTATGATTTCACAAACCGTCATTTTGAATTTTTTTGTTTTAAGGCAAATTAACCTCAAAATCGATATCTAGGCATGTCTATGGTTACAAAAGACGAATCCGATGTCGGAATTGAAAAAAAAGGAGTCGCCTTTTGAATTTCTATGTTTTAAGGCCAACCGACATCAAAATCGATATCTGGGTATGGCTTTAGTTACAAAGGGCAGATCCAATGTTAGAACTGAATAAAATCGCCATTTTGAATTTATTTGTTTTAATGCCAATCGACCTCTAAATCGATATTTGGGCATGGCTTTAGGTACAAAAGGCAGATCTAATGTTAGAACTGAAAAAAGTGGCCGCCATTTTGAGTTTCTTTGTTTAAAGGCAGGACTTTTGAAAACCCGCGCGAGCCGAGTGAGCGTGCCGCGGTAGCGAACTAAATGAATATTACTCTAACTGAAACATTCGCTTCTTGAAAATTGGGCTTTTGAAAAGTGTCATTATGAAAGTCAGACCAAACGTATGGTTGGCAACTGTTGGGAAATAAAACAAAACGGAATAAAATTCTGCGAAACGTTAGTTGGTAAGTGATAATCTGCCAAACAATTTCGGCGAAAAGGCAGAGATCCACCTAACACAAATATGTTCGGGTCAAATCTTGCAACTTAATTTTAAAGCAGTTATTCTCACCTGATTGAGATGAAATTTTGCATACACGTTTCATTTGCATGCCAATGCATTGTTAGCTAATTGACGTCATTCTAAATCCAATATGGCGGCACGACTGCAATGCTGGGGGTCTTGGGTTCGATCCCTGGGTCGGGCAGTCTGATGATTTTTCTATTCAGTATCAGCCCGAAGTCTAGAAATAGGCTCTGTACTCAATTTGTATGCTTAGGTATTGTTTTTTTTTCGGGTACGGCAGAGTGACCCCACAGCACCTGATGATAAGCGGAGAGGGCTCCAGACAGAATGTCAACTGTCGAGATATTATTACCACTCGCTACTCGTCATAGTTAACTGCCAGCCGGCCTGTTTGAACCGGATATTATATGTACATAGGCTGATCTCGGAACTCGGCATGCTTATATAAGCCACTATAGCCGATTTTAACAGTATGGTGGTCGCTATCGAGTAATATGTTGTGATGGTAAAACTGACCGTCTGTGCATCGGCGGTGTGGCTGACGAGCGTGGTGGTGGCGTTGGCGAGCAGCTTGTTGAAGTTGGCCTTGTTCATGATGATCTTGACGGCGGGCCGCGCGCCCCCCGCGCCCCCCACGCCCGCCGCCGCTTTCGTCTTCGCCTTCATCGGTATTGTCTTAACCGGAGAGGCCAGCTTGCCGTCAGCTGGCAGTTGCACAAATTTTACCTGAAATAACGACTTTTGTAACATCTCATGAAATAACGTTTTATTAATTATGACCTTTCTCCCAACCATAACCAGTTAGAATGTATTTTTCAACACTCTCCAGCCAAGAATAGCTATAATAAATTTCAAGTGAAGGAAACTACGCCTAACGTGTTTTTTCACAGATGTATCACTTTAAGTAGACTGGGAGAAATAAATAAAGCAGACGACTTAGAAGGATTTCTACCAGGTATACGGGGTAATTTTTATATTGCGTTACTAAATGAAACCACACATTCGTCTATACCTCTGCTAACATTGTGCTAAAAATCATCAATGAATAACGAATACTTTCGCCAAAAATCCTGGTTATAGTGTTTCAATTTTTTTATCATTTTGTAGCTTAGTGCGAATATGGTGTGTGCGTAAGTGTATTTCTAACTGAAAGTGTAATGTTGCTGCTTCGACGAATTCTTCTAGAGCAGCCATAGTGGCATTAGGGCGTGTAAACTTGAAGTTACTTTTTATTGTTATTTATTTTGTCCAAAACTTACACTTTTTTATTTCACATCTATGGTTAAAATAACTTAATAGAAAGTAATATTTTCAACAAGATAAGTATGTACCATACCACCATACCATATCAGCCCTGTAATACTGCCCACTGCTGAGCACGGGCCTCCTCTACAACTCAGAGGGTTCAGGCCTTAGTCCACCACGCTGGTCAAGTGCGGGTTGGCAGACTTCACATAAGTTCGAAATTCAGAGAACTTCTCAGGTATGGAGGTTTCCTCACGATGTTTTCCTTCACCGTTAAAGCGAGCGATAATTCATAAGATAAGTATGTGGTTTCATTTATTAACGCAATGTCAAAATGACCGAGGCCGCCGATGACGTCACGCGGCTCAGCATCGCCAGCGAGTCGCTCTCCTTCACACCACTAGTATATACCTACAGAGAGCTGAGGTGCCATATGTGTTGTGGTACCTGCAAGTCGTTGGGCGCTTGCGCTTGCGCTTGCGTGGGCAGCAGCAGCTTGTTGTTGAGCGTGAACACCTTGAGGCCGGGCCGGCTGGCGGGCGAGCGCACGGGCGCGGCCGCCAGCAGCACCGGCGCCGCCGATGACGTCACGCGGCTCAGCGTCGCCAGCGAGTCGCTCTCCTTCACACCACTAGTATATACCTACAGAGAGCTGAGGTGCCATATGTGTTGTGGTACCTGCAAGTCGTTGGGCGCTTGCGCTTGCGCTTGCGTGGGCAGCAGCAGCTTGTTGTTGAGCGTGAACACCTTGAGGCCGGGCCGGCTGGCGGGCGAGCGCACGGGCGCGGCCGCCAGCAGCACCGGCGCCGCCGATGACGTCACGCGGCTCAGCGTCGCCAGCGAGTCGCTCTCCTTCACACCACTAGTATATACCTACAGAGAGCTGAGGTGCCATATGTGTTGTGGTACCTGCAAGTCGTTGGGCGCTTGCGCTTGCGCTTGCGTGGGCAGCAGCAGCTTGTTGTTGAGCGTGAACACCTTGAGGCCGGGCCGGCTGGCGGGCGAGCGCACGGGCGCGGCCGCCAGCAGCACCGGCGCCGCCGATGACGTCACGCGGCTCAGCGTCGCCAGCGAGTCGCTCTCCTTCACACCACTAGTATATACCTACAGAGAGCTGAGGTGCCATATGTGTTGTGGTACCTGCAAGTCGTTGGGCGCTTGCGCTTGCGCTTGCGTGGGCAGCAGCAGCTTGTTGTTGAGCGTGAACACCTTGAGGCCGGGCCGGCTGGCGGGCGAGCGCACGGGCGCGGCCGCCAGCAGCACCGGCGCCGCCGATGACGTCACGCGGCTCAGCGTCGCCAGCGAGTCGCTCTCCTTCACACCACTAGTATATACCTACAGAGAGCTGAGGTGCCATATGTGTTGTGGTACCTGCAAGTCGTTGGGCGCTTGCGCTTGCGCTTGCGTGGGCAGCAGCAGCTTGTTGTTGAGCGTGAACACCTTGAGGCCGGGCCGGCTGGCGGGCGAGCGCACGGGCGCGGCCGCCAGCAGCACCGGCGCCGCCGATGACGTCACGCGGCTCAGCGTCGCCAGCGAGTCGCTCTCCTTCACACCACTAGTATATACCTACAGAGAGCTGAGGTGCCATATGTGTTGTGGTACCTGCAAGTCGTTGGGCGCTTGCGCTTGCGCTTGCGTGGGCAGCAGCAGCTTGTTGTTGAGCGTGAACACCTTGAGGCCGGGCCGGCTGGCGGGCGAGCGCACGGGCGCGGCCGCCAGCAGCACCGGCGCCGCCGATGACGTCACGCGGCTCAGCGTCGCCAGCGAGTCGCTCTCCTTCACACCACTAGTATATACCTACAGAGAGCTGAGGTGCCATATGTGTTGTGGTACCTGCAAGTCGTTGGGCGCTTGCGCTTGCGCTTGCGTGGGCAGCAGCAGCTTGTTGTTGAGCGTGAACACCTTGAGGCCGGGCCGGCTGGCGGGCGAGCGCACGGGCGCGGCCGCCAGCAGCACCGGCGCCGCCGATGACGTCACGCGGCTCAGCGTCGCCAGCGAGTCGCTCTCCTTCACACCACTAGTATATACCTACAGAGAGCTGAGGTGCCATATGTGTTGTGGTACCTGCAAGTCGTTGGGCGCTTGCGCTTGCGCTTGCGTGGGCAGCAGCAGCTTGTTGTTGAGCGTGAACACCTTGAGGCCGGGCCGGCTGGCGGGCGAGCGCACGGGCGCGGCCGCCAGCAGCACCGGCGCCGCCGATGACGTCACGCGGCTCAGCGTCGCCAGCGAGTCGCTCTCCTTCACACCACTAGTATATACCTACAGAGAGCTGAGGTGCCATATGTGTTGTGGTACCTGCAAGTCGTTGGGCGCTTGCGCTTGCGCTTGCGTGGGCAGCAGCAGCTTGTTGTTGAGCGTGAACACCTTGAGGCCGGGCCGGCTGGCGGGCGAGCGCACGGGCGCGGCCGCCAGCAGCACCGGCGCCGCCGATGACGTCACGCGGCTCAGCGTCGCCAGCGAGTCGCTCTCCTTCAACATCAACTTGCCCGCGTCTGAATCACATCAACATGGCTTACAGATGGTGTTATTGAGTTAACTTACTATTCAATAACAGTGTTGAATATAATAAAGCTGTACCGGAGAGTACGACGGTGCGTCCGCTCTGTATGGCGTTGAGTACGGTGCTGCCGTCGTCGGCGGGCAGCAGCGTGATGCCGTGTTTGCGCAGGAGCTGGGCCGCCGCGCCTTCCGCTTGCGGCTCCTCGCTTGTCTGGACATAACACAACACAACATAATAATATTAGTACACAAGATATCATTAAAATAAGCCAAGACATTCATCACTTACGTCTGTAACTGGTTCCGTCTTTATAGTTGCGTTTCTTTCTTGTTGGGATCTGTTCTGTTTCAAAGTCGTTTCATCTGATATTTCTAGAAATATATAAATACTTAGTTTAGAATAAAACGACCGTTAACGAGATGTTACAAAATATTTGTCAATTCATAGTCACTAACTTTGTACTGTTTCGAAGGAACGAATCTGCGCATCTGTCGTTCTTATCTCTGGCATCTGATCTGTAATTTAATAAGTGCCTGTGTTGCAGAAATGAGGATATTATAAAGTAATCATTTTTTTGATGCCAATGAAATTAGTAAGGATAACTTGATATTTTGACTGTGCCAGTACATAAACGCTATGTGTGTGTGTGTGTGTGTGTGTGTGTGTGTGTGTGTGTGTGTGTGTGTGTGTGTGTGTGCGTGCGTGTGTGTGTGTGTGCGTGTGACCTGCTTGCAGCGCGCGCACGGACCGCTGCGCCTCGCGCGCCCGCGCCGCGTCGTCGAGCGCGCGCACGACGTGTTGGTGTCCGCGCCGCGCCGCCAGCGCGCGCGCCGTGTGCCCGAACTTGTCCACCAGCGATATGTCCGCGCCGTGCCGCACCAGCGCCGCCGCCGTCGCACCGTGCCCGCGCGCCGCCGCCCACTGCAGCGGCGACATGCGTAACATGTCCCTGCATACATAATAATCCATATTCAAAAACTCTGTACATAACGTTTGAATATATTTAAAACCGAAGAAATATAATATTTGTGTTTTGTCTACACAGCTTACCTAATAGGCACATTACTTACTCAAAGTAGTAGGAGAGAGTGAGGTAACAGATAAACAATGAATAAACATGAATGTGATATTGTGTATGAAGATTGACCTGCAGTCTATAGCTGCGCCGAGGTCGAGTAGCAGTTCGACGACGGCGGTGTGTCCCGCGTAGGCGGCGAGGTGCAGCGGCGTGCGCTCCACCTTGGTGCGTGCGTCGCGCGACACGCCGGCGCGCGCCAGCACCGCGCACGTGTCCGCGTGCCCCGCGCCCGCCGCCAGGTGCAGCGCCGACGTGCCCAGCTAATGGAGCATGCACACGCAACATTCTAAATAACTACTCCTTATGCGTTTCATTTTAATACCACGCGACTCGCCTCAGCGTGCCCTTTAGTTTGCACGATTATTATTATGGGCGGCATAACTATTCGTTAGTATTTTCGTCATGCTCTCTGTCTATATGCACTGTTAAGTACCGTGAGGAGTTGGAGTAGTTGGTCTCACCCAGTCCGTGGTGAAGGGCGCGCCCTTAGCCATGAGGTCGAGCACGGCGCGGGTGTCGCCGGCGCGCGCCGCCACCAGCAGCCGCCGGCCGAGCTCGGCGCCTCCCCCGGCCCCCGCCCCCACACCCGCGCCACACCGCGACCCTGTCCCCGCAGACGTCGTCACCAATGACTCCGTCTCGACAATACCACCGGTCTAATGGGACCAAAATCAAATGGATAACTGCATTAGAACAGAAGTCTCATTGTAACAACTCTAACGCAGTTTTGGATTAATGTACCTAACCAATATCCTGGAAAATCACACTCATTTAAACCTCATAAACATTAATTATCTGGAAAATCATTTTTCCATAGGCATAAAGCTATGTTGTACCTACATGCCATCAATTATAGACATATACATCATTCAGACACTCAGTAGGTACACCATAAGATTAGGATATAAAAAAAGTCTCAACATATACATCCTTTATATTTTCATTCTTTAGAATTAACAAAACTTATATTTATATTTAGTTTTATTGTGAGCTTGGAGAGGACTTACAGATAAAATCTGGGGCCCATTTATATGAACCACTACATCATCTGTGCACAGGTCCGTTATCATGGTTACTCATCTGAAACATACAATATTACTCAGAAGGTATTTCTCATCATAAATTTCATTTTATTTTTTAAGCTATTGCATAGCTTCTATCGCGGGCCTTGAGCCTGGAGACCGAATCCAGAAATTCCGAACGAAAAATAATCTAACACCCCTCACTCCGACCGGCACAGCGGTGATATTTTATTTTCAACTCTATCACAACCATGTAGAGTGTAAAATTCCATAAGTAAATTTAACATCGCAGTCTTGTAAGAATAAAATATGTAAGAGGATATGAGCTGAATGTTAAACGATAAAAGGACGAAATTACCGTGTATTTAAAAATTGTTCCAGTCAGTGAAACGTATCGAAATGTCAAACGTGATTCTAAGTTTGAATTTTTAAAAACTTTTTTTTTTTATATCTGTTCAAATGGCTATAAATATTAGAATTGCCTGCTTAGAGTTTCGGCGTTAGGGTACGAGTGAAATTTGGACAATAGAAAAAAAAATAAACAAATAATCATAATTACATATGTTGATAAAAAAATGCTATGCAATAGCTTTACCGCGGCAGTCTTCGAGTGCCACACGTCTCTTTTTTATTATGCTTTACTTCTATAAATAATCATTAGCTATCCTTGCTTCGCCTTAGGCTGACAAACCTAACAAACACACTGGTGCAGTGGCAACATGCATTGTAAAATGTTATAATTAAAAATGATATTTAAAAAATAAAATACTTGAGACCTCCCAAGAGATGAAAGTATCTTCATATTTGCTAAAGTTCCACATAGTAGGATATAATTATCTACTTATAAGAAAAGTCATCCTCTAATCTAGGAGCATAGAATAGTGTGGCTTTTGTGTTTGGTCAGCTTATCAATTTATGAGACAAAAATAGTGCTTATCAGTAAGTGAAATCAGCCCTTAGTGTTGTAACTCATAGATAATAATTATTGCATGTTTGCTTATCCCTTTAGAAATAACTGCACAATTATGTTTATCTTTTTGAATTAAAACAAATGCCACATGTTACCTACAGTATTATAATTAAAACTTTAGTAATTGCCGTTATGTATTTGGAAATATCATTTGAGTTAAAACTTCCCCCTATTTCCTGTGTTTAATGCGTATTATATAGGTACCTACTACTGCATAATCCCCACTAAATATACTTAAAGTGTTAAAAATGTCAGGATGCCTAGACATTGCCTAACTTCTTAAAAAAATTTTTTTCTCCCACAACCTTATTAACCAACTGGAAAAATTGAAGCATGATTATTTTAATAACTTAAAATGTGTTCTATAATGAATTGAAATATAATATAAAAGATAAACAAGCCAATAATATTGTCATCTGGCAATGGGTTTCTTAAATATAGTTTTCACTTTTTTCTCAGGACGAAGAGCCCCGGGCTGATGCTGGGCCCCGGCAATTACCTAATTTGCTTTAAGGCTTATTTGGCCCTGCATACATATCTACCTATAAAATAATACTCCCAGGAACAAACTCATTATTAACACATCCATATGCATTTGTGAAAGGGAAGGCAGGGTTCAACAATTGAATGCCTACATTACTTAGTATGTATATTATTTAGTAGTGGCACAAAGGGTTTATTTATTTTAGCTGAGTAAGTGTTGCTATTGAAGTTTGTGTTGTTTTTGATGGAAGCACCTTCAAGTAGGGATATAAAATATGTACAAATCTTGGTATGGCGGGCAATACTCTTGTAAATTAAAAGAAAGCATTTACATTTACCCACACTTTCAATAATTAATGTTGTAATACTAAGTGTCTTCTACTTTCTATTTTTTAGTATCATAATACTTTAAAAGAGTAGTTACTACAACACACTTTTATCAACATAAATGTTATTAAGTAAGATATATGTGTTAAACTTTTTGGAGAATACAAATTATGTCTTTTTAACTAGTGATGTATTCGTAGATACGACAAATTTGTATATTTTAGTATGTATTCTAAACTGTCATTTCTGAAGAACTGTCTTTGTATTAATGTGTAGTAAGTTTTATTCGATATAATCTTTATTTAGATAATCGTGTTATCATGACAGTGAATTACGCCAGTGACATCGGCCCAAAGAGCATTATAATACTACGGAAACATCGGCCTCTCGTGTAATGAGGACATTCAATCAAATAGCAGAAGTCGATGCTCGAACATTTCATTTCGCGCTTCTGCGCCAATATTATTGATCGAAAATAACAGGATAAGGATGTCAAATACTTCGTCAGATCATGCCTTTCGTCCGCCATAATACACACTTCCTTTTCCTGTCCCGACGGAAGTGATAAATTAGTGAGCTCACTATGACAATAACACTTTACAATGCTATCTACTTACCGAAATATGGCCCGAGCTACCACAAATATATGTTTTAGTTAACGCTCCATATCAAATTCACATCTAAATGTGTAAACGTCAACAGATTTCCATACTTTTTGTGAAAGGTTGTAACGTTTATCTACCGCGAAAATAAATGTCAGTCTACATGACAGCTTGTTTTGTGACCAACTGATATCCTTTCATTACAGATGATTCATATTATATAGGCAGTTATAAATTTAGCGAATGTTTGAGTATATTTTATATTTCCTTCGTACTATTTTCCCTAAAAAAGGTTATTTTTTAATGTTTGAGGTTATGCATTTGTTTTGTATGTTGGTCATGATTTAGTCCAGAGATATTTTTTTTTGTTCCATAAGGAACCGGCTAAGATCAAAGACCATGCTGCCAAGTCATAAGTAAATTTGCTTCATTTTATTTTATATTCAAATAATGTCTTCAGTAAATCTTTACTCTTCATTGATTAGGCTTCTAAAGCCTAAAAGTAAAATCCAGTAACAAGTCATAAGTGTCTTCATTTTGTCATTTCAAATACTTTGTCTATACATTCTCTTTTGACTTTTCTAGTCATATTTAGAATATTTATCATAACAGTACGTAGAATACTATATAGGTCACAAGAGCTAGTCATTTCTAAATTCCAATCTAGGATTTATCATTCAGTCATTTAGCAGCTGATAAGTCAAAATATGTCAATCCAATTTCAAAGTAATAAAAATGACGTAAGACCAGGCAGTGTGGTCGAAAGATTATAGCCTGTCCTCTGGACGAAAAAAAAAATCAAGGTAATAAATTTGTCAAATAAAATTATAATAGAATATTATGTATATTATAATCTTCTTGATATTATGCAATAAAAAGATAATAAGCATAGAATAAAGACTAGAGATAAGTCCTTATTCTGAGATAATAAGTAACAAAAATATATTAGGTTAGACCAGAGATAAAAACGATTTGGACCATAGATATTTTTTTTATAATTTTCTCTTATAGGGAAGGCAAGGAGTTTAAGCCTGTACAACCTCGTCTTAAGTGATATTTTTGTTTGTCTATTTTTGTAACCTATTTACTATGTCGTAGTAAAGAAGTGGCTAGAGAAAGCGCGGGAAACGTTCGAACTTGGCGGGTGTTTTATTTTGGATTCCATAAGAAAAAAATATTTTGTATACAAGGTTGATTAAACGGTGAGGCTTTATTTCTAGCTACATATGTAATGTACCATATACAAGCTCTACACCAAATTTCAGTTCAATAGGAGGAATAGTTTAGCCACAGTATAGATTTTTCGTGTTTGCAAAACTACATCGGGATGTATATCTGCCCTAACAGCTGACCGAGAGTCTAAACATAGTTATCTAAGGTCATGTAAGGTGCGTGACCTTAAATATCAACAAAATTAGGAGACGTTGTCCCTCTATCAGCCAATAATCACGTCAAAGTGAGTCTTAATCTTAGTGCAATAAGAACGAAAACACAATAACATTACATCATAACTTTGTAACACAAACAAAGAAGCGATTAATACATAGACCTGGGTCATTCAAATCTTCAAAAATTCAAAGAACTGTTTTAGTTTTTTTTGTGTGTCGCCGTAATTGCTCCGGGGCATGAGACGCCTTGCGAAAGCGCCTGAGCCGCTTCCTAGGTACAATCTTATTATTGCTTACACGCCATTTTGAGAATATTGCTTTTTGTTTATGTGATAGGACACTAATGTAAATGTATTAAAAAGTGATAGTGTTTGTTTATTTCTTTGTGTGATACGAGCACCGATCTTTTGTATGTTTGTGTTTGGTTTCTGTAACTTTGTGACAGCGAAAATTTTAAATTTGTACTTGAGACCCACCCGCTTATGCGCCGAGCTACTTATCTATTTGTATTTGCCGGTCGGCTCATCGGCGACATGAAAGATAACAGAATGCGACGTTGCTGTTTTGTCACACAGATGACCGCAGGTTAGTGTAAATATTTATAAATGGTGTTTGCGTATTAAATTGATAGAACTTGTTAGAAAAAAGTGATTTTCTATTTTGATCTTTATCAAGTTTTTGACCGTTTCGAATTATTTCCGAGCCGATATGGAGTACTCTGTGCATTTTAGTGCCCCTGGATCATAGCAACCTTGTATAAAGATAGTCAGTTAAGTTGTATATATCTTTACTTATTTATTTAATTTATATTGTACATATAGAAACATAAATATTGGTAAGTTTTTCTTTAAGTAAAATTTAGTATGAGTGAGACGAAGGAGCCCCCAGACCCTGGGGGTGACGTTCCTGAACCGTCGCAATTTATTACCGTCAATACCGCCTCTAGCATGGACACTGACTGCTCAGCGCCCAACATAAATAAAAGAAAACGGACACGCCTACATAGAGTTTACAAAAACTGTAATAAAAAAAAAAAAGAATTAATCCAATGCCAATAAACTCTGGCAAACATGGCTGTTGTTGTGTAGACAGTGACGAGAAGAACTCTAACAATCCATCTTCACAAGTGCTGCCGTCTCAAGTTGCCCCACCTACCCCTACCTTTCCAATTGCTTCCGCCTCGCTTAGTGAGGTTGGTAGAAAACTATATTCCACCTCAGATACATCTCCTTTTGTAATACATGTGGTCAAATCTGTTTCTGAAGATTCTAATTCTAAAGATATTAACTTCCACCCAATATGCTTTGGTCGTTTTTTGCACAAATACAAAATTGATACTAGAGTTCAAGGTAGGTAGTGAAACGAATTGGTCGTAATAAAATTTCCATAGCATTTTCTACATATATATCTGCTAATACATTTTTGAATCATACAGCATTGTCTGAAAAAGGGTATGAGGCTTATGTTCCAACATTTAATATAACAAGAATGGGACTTGTACGGGGTATTCCTTGTGACATGTCCTTAAGTGAGGTAAAAGAAAATATAAAAGTTCCCTTGGGCTGCGGAGAAATTATTAAAGTAAGACGCTTAAATTATAAATCCACAGATGATGGGTCAATTACATGGAAACCGTCACAATCTGTAGTGTTAACATTCGATGGTCAGGTCCTTCCCACTCGCATATTTATGTGCTACAATGCACTCAAAGTTGACTTATATATATATATCCAACTATTCAATGCTATAATTGTTGTCGTTACGGACACACTAAAAATAGTTGCAGATCAAAGCCAAGGTGCTATAAATGTGGTCAAGAACATTCTGCTTCATCTTGTGACTGTGAGATAAATGACAGTTATTGCTGTCTATGTGGCGGCCAGCACTTTGCTATCAGCAAGTCTTGCCCTGAAGCCACTAGGCAATCTAATATAAAAATTTACATGGCCCAAAATTGTGTATCATATTCTGAGGCTTCTAAAATACATCCTCCAGTTGTAAAATCATACGCGGATACTTTAAAGTATACTAAACCCCCTTCTCTCAGTGCTAGTACTGAAGATTTCAAATATTCCATCAATCAACCATCACAGAACAAATCTTATAGGAAAACTATTTTTCAGAAACCCCGTCCTCCTGCGAAGTCAACGAAAGGGTACGACCGCGCAGCTCATCAAGCTGTCGTGGGTGACTATAATTCACATTCTTATTCCAATGGATGTGCTCTTCCATCCAAAACAGATGATGACAACTGTTCTCCGTTAGAGTCTCAGCCTATGATTGATTTAATTATTGCTCTAATTGAATCATTGTCACAAACCAATTTACCGTCCTACGTTGCCCCATTATTTCACAAGATAACACAGTTAATTAGTAACAATGGCTCACTTAAACAACATCCTACAATGGAATTGCCGAAGTGCAATTCAAAATAAATCTGATTTAATTTTCTATTAAACAAATATAGCCCTAGTTTAGTAGTTCTAAGTGAAACATGGCTAAAACCGGAATTTAATTTTAGAATTCCTGGTTTTTCATGTATTCGTGAAGATAGATCAGATGGGTATGGCGGTGTTGCTATACTCATCAAAAACTCCCTAAACTTCACACCCTTCCATTTACCTTCTCACCATAATGATTTTTCTATAGTTGCTGCTTCAGTTAATAATATTTGCTTTGTCTCGATTTACATTCCTCGTCCCTGCCCTTTTATATTCCGTGAACTAAATAATATTATTTCTATATTACCGAAACCTTTTATAATTTTGGGGGATTTTAATTCTCATCACCAATCTTGGGGCTGTTCTTCAACAAAAACTTCTGGGAGAGTCCTCATGGATTTAATAAATGATTATAATTTATGTGTTTTAAATTCTGGTTCTCCTACTCGTCGTTCAAATCCTAATGAAGGTCTCAGTGCCGTAGATTAAGCCATTAGTTCACCAAGCCTAGCCTCTTCTCTTACTTGGGAAGTTCTTTCTTATTCTCATGGTAGTGATCACCTACCAATTCTGATTAGCTTTCCTCATACCACAAAACCTTCTGTATCGCGATCGCCACGTTTAAAATATGTATTAAAAGATGTAGATTGGAATGAATATAAAATACGACTTGATAAAAAAATCTCAAATCTTCCTGATATCAGATCAGTTCATCTTCAACTGTTGCCGTGGATAGACGTGTTTATCAATTTATCTTTGCTTCGTGTTAAATACGTTTTTTGTTTTTAAATTGAGTTTTAAATTATTGAACATTTGTTTTACGTCCTAAAATCGGGCCCTCTCGTACTATCTTATGTGAGTGTCCGTATGGTGCCGGCGCCATATTGCTTTGTGTACTGCTGTCCTCTTCTTCAGGTGACTCTGAGTTGTATTGTGAATTTGTGACAATATTTTGGAAGATTGAAAATTCGAAAAAGTGTTCTGCGCGCGGTGTGGGATTTGAACCGTGGGTCTGCGAGTCTGCCTTGTTAGTGACTGTTGCGTCCGTGCCGCAGAGCCAAACTTGTCGGTGCGGCCGTTTCTAAATTGGTAACCTGTATCTGCGGTCATATTTCGTCCTATAGTTTGATGAAACGTAATACAAATTATATTGGATACTCTGTTAGTACGAGCATCAGAGACAATATTACTAAAATGTTGCGCTCTCCAGACAAACAACGCTCTTCGAATTGTCATATGCGTACCTCTGCTAAGACTGAAACCGATTCGAATGTCACAATTCGAAAGAAAAATCAAACCGGGCGTGAACTGTTAGATGCCTTTAACTTATTTCAAGAAAATATTGTAAAGTCCTTCAATGATTTTCGATTAGATATTAATACCCAGATAGAAAAGCTTAATGATAATATAAATAATATGAAAACGGATTTAGAAGTTTATCGCACCGAAATAAAAAACGAGATTACATCGCTGCGCTCAGACCAATCTGCGATCTCACGACGTGTTGAAGACCTGGCACAAGAAGTAGTCTCAATTAGTAACTCTGCCCAATTCATCTCGGAACAGCATGATGAGCTCAAAAAATCAATGAATGATCTTACGCAAAATGCTATGAAAATTAAACAAGACGAGCAATCCTTGGCAATGTTGGAGGCGAAAATTAATTCTGTCGAGCAACAGGCCCGCCAGTGCAATGTAGAAATAATGAACGTTCCTGAAAAACGCGACGAAAACCTTGTGAGTATCCTGGAATCAATAGGAACCCAGATTGGCTGTACAATTAGTCGACGTGACATTGTCTCCGTTCATCGTGTCCCGCATGCTCTGCAGAATAATAAACCGAAAAATGACTGCCTCGGTGGCGTAGTGGTATTGCGTACGCATTACGAGTACGATTTGCGCGCTGAGGTCCTGGGTTCGAATCCCGGGTCGAGCCAAAAAAATTGTGACTGGGTTTTTCCATCCTAAAATTTACCCAGTCGCAGCTCGGAGTCAGGAAGTTGGCGGTGTGATACCCCCGTGCCTCGGAAAGCACGTAAAGCCGTTGGTCCTGCGCCTGATCTCTCTCCGGTCATGTCGGATTGCCGTCTCACCGGACTATGAGAGTGAAGGAATAGCGAGTGCACCTGTGTATTGCGCACACACTTGTGCACTATAATATCTCCTGCGTACCTGGCTGATCTCCGTTGAGATTGGCCGCCGTGGCCGAAACTGGCTAGGATTTCATTTTTTCAAACCGAAAAATATCATAGCCAAATTTACAACGCGTATGCTGCGAGACAGTGTTTTAACAGCCTACCGGCTAAAAAAAGGGTTAACATCAACTCAACTAAATATATCTGGTTCTCCTCATACCATATACGTAAATGAGCACCTCACTCTTCACAATAAACAGCTCTTTCGTAAGGCGAGGGACACAGCTAAACAAGAAAAGTTCCGGTTTGTATGGGTCAAGCATTCTACAGTCTTTGTCCGTGAATCTGAGAACTCCCAAGTTATGGCAATTCGCTCAGAAAAGGACATTCAGAAGATTAAATTCAAGCAAAACACTGGCATCAGAAGTAATGTTTAAATGTCATATTAATTATCTTTGTATTTTTGTGTTATTTTTTGTAAATTATGAATTATTTCGCCATGTGTGGTTGTGTCTTAAAATTTGTAAAATCCTGCTTATAAAATGCATTTATTTAAATGTTTATTGCATGATCTCTATAATATCGAATGTCATCAATGAATTCAGTTTATTTACATATTGGTTAAATTGTATCGGTTTCAATATTAACAACATACCTGAAGATTTTACTATTAACATAATATATATAACAATATTTTTTTATGCATACTATTATTCCTACTTGGATAGTAAGCTTAACGTCCGCTCAGTATCATGTTCGACTATCGTCATTGGATTCGTTTTTGAAAATGGCTCGTAATCTAAGCATATACTACCAAAACTGTAGAGGAATTCGCTCCAAACTACATACTTTGTATATGAATATAATCAGTAATTGCTATGATATTATTATCATAACCGAGACTTGGCTTATTTCAGACATAAGTGACAATGAATTTATTGATGGGCGGTATGTAATTTTTAGGTGCGATAGAGATCGCTTAGTTTCAAACAAACAGGATGGAGGAGGAGTTTTAATTGCCGTTTTACGTACTCTGAAACCCCTAAGTGTCTCTTTAGATTGCGCTACCGACTTTTACAAGTATGCTGAATTAACTGTGGTAGGACTGCGGAGTGCGGATAGTGGTAAGCAACATATTATTAGTGCGGTATACATACGAGATAAATCCCCATTTGAGGCTTACAGTTTGTATTTCAATTCATTGTCGAAAATGTTAAGCGATCCAGACATCGACAACTTTCTTTTATTCGGTGACTATAACACCCGATGCGAACTGGACATCCATTAATAGTCAATCTCCCAACTTGACTTGTTTAGGTACCTCAGCTATCTGTACAGGTCTTAATAATTTTCTGGGGCTCATTGGAGCGTCACAATTTAATATTTTCAAAAACTCTAATCATCGTATACTTGACTTGCTTATCTCTAACACAAGGTGCACAGTTCAGCAACCTAGTATATATTTGTTACCAGTTGACCATCATCATCCTCCTTTTAGTACTTTGGTAGCACTAGATTTAAATAATATCAGGTTAATGCCATCGTGTTCAAAAAAGGATAATTTAAATTTTTATAAAGGCAAGTATACAGAGATATGTAATGAAATTAACAAAGCTGATTGGAAAGATATATTAAACCACCTCCCAGCCGAGCAGGCAGTTACCACTTTTTACGAAAAAATATACGAAATTACTCGCAACTATGTACCACTCTCGCGACCAAAAAATGCTCTGTATCCTAATTGGTTTACTCCTTCTCTTGTTCATTTATTTAAGAATAAACAGCGAATTTGGGTTAAGTGGAAGAAGTATAAAAACCGATCAGATTACGAGATTTTCTCTTTATATAGAAGTCGTTTTAAAACTGAGTGCGAAAAATGCTACAATACTTATGAAAAGTTTATCGAGGATAGCGTGAGGACTAACATTAAATTCTTCTGGTCTTATATTAAAAACCGCAAAGGCAAAACTGGTATCCCTGCAAATATGTCATATTTAAATCAGCGTGCTTGTTCTTCCTTGGACATTTGCAATCTGTTCTCAAGATTTTTTAAATCAGTATACGAGCCATGCACTTTGGGCTTAAACTCATGGTCACCCCCGGAAGAATACTCTCCCAACAGTACTCTATTAGCTAACCTTCACTTCAGCCTTGCTGATGTTAAAGTACAACTGAAATCCTTAGATCCTTCCAAGGGTGCCGGTCCAGATGGTCTACCTTCTGTGTTCCTGAAATCTACCGCTGAATACATTTGTTATCCCTTATATATAATTTACAATAAGTGTATTACGGAGGGTATATTCCCAAAAGTTTGGAAAACTGCTAACATCACCCCTATTTATAAAACCGGATCCAGGTACGAAGTAGAGAACTATCGCCCAATCTCCATCCTGTGTGCCATGTCAAAGGTCTTTGAAAAGCTCGTCCACAGCAAAATATACCCAGCATTAAAAAATGTTATAATACCCGAACAGCATGGCTTCATGAAATGCAGATCCACTACATCGAACATGTTGCTATTTACTGGATTTATATTTGAGAATTTGGATAATCGCCTTCAAGTAGATGCTGTTTATACTGATTTCCGTAAAGCCTTTGACAGAGTTGACCATGAACTCCTTCTATCCAAAATAGCCTTTAATGGTATTAGAGGTAATCTTCTTCGCTGGTTTGCTTCTTATATCTCTAACAGAAGCCAACGTGTAGTCATCAATGGTTTTCAATCGACAGCAGTTGATGTGACTTCTGGGGTTCCACAGGGCTCAATACTTGGGCCCTTATTATTTAATTTATTTATAAATGACATAAGTAAATGTTTTCTTAACTCTAAATGTCTACTATATGCGGATGACCTTAAAGTATACCGTGCTATTCATTGTCCCAATGACGCATTGCTACTTCAGCAAGATCTTAACCGTTTAAGTGAATACTGTGTGTTGAATAAGCTTTTATTAAGCATTCCCAAATGTCACACAATAACTTTTACGAAGAAGAGGAAAATTATTCACTTTAATTATTCTCTGTGTAATGAAACCTTAAGAAAAGTTAATACTGTACGGGATCTGGGAATTACTCTGGATTCTAAAATGAATTTAGATGTTCACGTCAACAATATCACTACCAAAGCCTATGGGATGTATAAATTTGTTACCAGGTCATCTATTAACTTTAGACAACCATCTACTAATCTCTACTTATTTAATTCATTAGTTAGGCCACAACTTGAGTATTGCTGTCCGATTTGGGATCCATTGTACAATAAATATGTTAATGTTATTGAAAAAGTTCAAAATAAATACCTTAAAAGTATGCATTACAAACTGGGCGGTCGTGAGCGACTATCATATAACCATCTTCTTAACAAATATAAACAACTTTCTCTACATTCGAGACGTATACTTCTTCAGGCTATGTTGCTATATAATATTTGTAATAATGGACTCGACTGCATTGACCTGAACAGTCAGTTGGTCGTTTCAGTACCCAACCATTCTCACCAGCGGAGCACTAGAAGCTATGCATTTTTTTATACGCAATTCTGCCATACTAACGCTGGTGAACGAATTCCATTAAGACGAATTTTCGCGTTGTATAATTTATACTTCTCAAGTTTAGATTTATTCTCACTTACCAGGAATAGTTACAAAAAGGCAGTGATTAACACATTAATCACACGTGATGCGAATATAGGACACTAGTACCTATACAGAAATTTCATTATAATTGTGTAATGTTTGTACTTGGTGTAAATGTGAATTTCTTAGTTATGTATTTTTTTTTGTCTCTTTTGTTTTTTAAGTTGTGTCTACGGCAACTTGTTTTCTTTATAGTAAACTGTGGATAATGGTGTGGGCTGCACATCTATGTAAATGTTTTTAAATACTATTGTTTGTATATTTTGTTGTGCAGCTGTTTGTTATCCCTAAATAAATAAATAAATAAATATCCAGAATAACAACGAAACAGTATGTTCTCTGGCTCTCGCTAAAGTAATGACTGAGGTTGCGGATGAGGTTTTTCCCATTAAAAACACCAGGAGCTCTACAATCCCTTCTCCACCATGGTGGGACCAAGAGTGTACAGCAGCTGCAAAGAAAAGGAAAGAAGCCGAAAGGGCTTACTGCCAAAATATGACTTCTGATAATTTTGATCACTACACGCTGGTTTCTAAACAGACGAAAAATTTATTTCAGAAGAAAAAATCCGAAAGCTGGAAATCATTTTGTCATGCTATTTCCCCTGATACTCGTCCATCATTGGTTTGGCAAAATATTCGAAGATTTCGATCAGCTTTTAGTGATCATTCTGTCTGTGCACTCTCCCCTTCCTTAACAGAAAATATTTTAGACCATTTGGCTCCTCCTTCTTGTCCACAACAACTTTGTCCATCTGCTGTCATAAAAAAAGACGATAAGTTAAACTCACTTTTTTCACTATCAGAGCTCAGAGGTGTTTTAAGTGGCGTCAAAGATTCTTCCCCGGATGAAGATGGTATTCCCTATTCTTTTTTTTGTAACCTTAGTGAAACAGCATTACTTTATTATTTAAAAATTGTTAATTCTATTATGATAACTGGTAATATACCTGACTCATGGCGATCACAAATTGTACTGCCTATTCTGAAGCCTGGCAAAATTGCAGGTCAGGCCTCGTCATACCGTCCAATAGTTTTATCTACCGTACTGTTAAAGCTTGCTGAACATATGGTTAAAAACCGATTGGAATGGTACATCGAGAGTAATCGTTTCCTATCAGATAGCCAATATGGTTTCCGGAAGGGTAAAAGTACGATCGATAGTATTAGTATTTTTGTGTCTGATATCCGCCTAGCCTTTTGTGAGACTAAATCAGTCGTTGCAACATTTTTAGATATAACTTCAGCATATGACAATGTGGTTCCCTCGGTTCTGAGAAAAAAAATGCATGATCTTAACATCCCCATTATGCTGTCTAACTTTATTATAAATTTAATAAGAGAAAGATCTATTAGTATTTACCCAGATGATGCTACCAAATTCTCTAGAACTATATCAAAGGGTCTACCCCAGGGGTCTGTGTTAAGTCCCCAATTGTACAATATTTACACGTATGACCTAGAATCAACTTTAAATAATTCCGTTAAAATCTTACAATATGCAGACGACCTTCTTCTTTATACATCAGAAAAACTAACTTCTAATTCTTGTTCCACAATGTCATTAGCAATGAGCTATTTAGTTTCCTGGATGACTCTAAATGGATTAGATCTTTCTCCTTCCAAAAGTTGTTTAGTTTTGTTTATCAGAAAACGTAGTATTCCCGTAATAGAAATAAGATACAAGAATGTTGTCATTCCGGTGAAGAACGAAGTAAAATTTCTTGGTGTTGTATTAGACTCAAAACTTACGGGTACTCAACATAGTGATTATGTAGTTACGAGTTGTATGGGTCGAGCCAAAAAAATTGTGACTGGGTATTTTCATCTTAAAATTTACTCAGTCGCAGCTCGGAGTCAGGAAGTTGGCGGTGTGATACCCCCGTGCCTCGGAAAGCACGTAAAGCCGTTGGTCCTGCGCCTGATGTCTCTCCGGTCATGTCGGATTGCCGTCTCACCGGACTATGAGAGTGAAGGAATAGCGAGTGTACCTGTGTATTGCGCACACACTTGTGCACTATAATATCTCCTGCGTACCTGGCTGATCTCCGTTGAGATTGGCCGCCGTGGCCGAAACTGGCTAGGAGGATTCATATGTAGTTACGAAATGTGAACGTAACCTGAATATTTTACGTTGTCTTTCGGGTGTTTGGTGGGGAGCGCATCCTTTTTCATTACGACTCATATATAATGCATTAATTAGAAGTCTTTTAGACTATGGCACATTTATTTTGGAACCGGGTAATATAGCAGCATTTAAAAAACTGGACATTATTCAGAACAAGGCTCTTAGGATAATTGCTGGTGCTATGAAATCCAGCCCAATTAATGCCCTGGAAGTGGAGTGTGTAGAACCTCCCCTTAAATTGCGTAGGCAGTACTTGTCAGACAGATTTTTGTTTAAAGCCCTACAATTTTCTCATCACGCTCTTTTTCCAATACTTCAATCTCTTTCTCAATATATTGCAACTTTCTCATTTTGGAAAGAAAAACCACTCCCTTGCTTGGTTATAAGTTTCCGTAAATTTATAAGTTTACAAGCGCCCACTTATAGATCCGTTTCTCTCCCAATTTTTATGGTTGGATTTAAATCTCTTCTGCTTTCTCCGATAATTTGTTATTCCTTAGGCGTTGATAGAAACCACCCTGACACTAATAGTCAGTATAATGAATTAGTGAGTATTAAATGGCCTGATTTTCACCATATTTTCACGGACGCATCGAAACACTCTTTGTCAGATTTTGTTGGCGTGGGCGTATATCATACTCAGTATAATATTATACAAAAAATAAAGCTTCCTCCAGAAACTTCAGTCTTTACAGGGGAATGTTATGGAATATATAAAGCTTTGGAATTTATTCTTCTTGCCAGACTTAGTAAAACTGTAATTTTTTCAGATTCATATAGTGCCCTTCAGGCAGTTGAAAAATTTCCTTTTAAATCAAAATCTCATTCTACTGTTATAATGAATATAAGAGAAAAGCTTTTAGAATGCCTTTCTAAAAATGCAACTGTAGCTCTGTGTTGGATCCCTGGTCACTGTAATATAAAAGGAAATGTAAAAGCGGACCGTTTGGCTAATGAGGCGATCACAAGTGATGATGTGTATCCCTACATAAATTACTGCAACGATTTGGCTGCGCTTCCGAGTATTTTCTCAGGGAATCCTAGGTAAAGTGCTGGGAAGTAATCAGCCAATCAAAAGGAAAATTATATTCTAAAGTCCAATCATGTAACTTAGCAAGCGATCAGCTAGTACACTTATAAGAATGCGCTTGGGTCATGTGTGTTCGCCGGCTCATCTTGCCAGACTTGGTATTGTTGGTAGTAGAGCTTGTGAATGTGGTGAAGAAGATGGTGACCTTAATCACATCTTCTTCGCTTGTCCACTTTATGATCGTGCTCCTTTTATAAACCAACTCATTTCCTTTGGAGTTCCTTTTCCTTGTTGTATTTCTTCCTCCTCTTATTTAATGTAAATATTTATAAAGCTATTTCCTCATTTATTGTACATAACATAAAAATATAGTTTCAAAATATTTATCATATTGACAAGTATTATTATTATAAGCTTTATCTTATTATTATTTACTTAGTAATATACACTCATTTGCAAAAAAAACGGGCGGTTTGGATTTTAATTCTTTTTTTAAAAAATACGGTACCAAAATGATTTCAATCATTTGTACATGTTACTGGCCGGTTTTAAAAATGCCGTGGTGTTTAAAACAGTACGTTCTAAATTAAAATTTTCGTTTGATGCTCGTTTTTACAGAAAACCACTTTTTATCCTACATTTTTGGTGCGAAGTTCCAAAAGATAATATCGGTTTTCATAACTTTTAGTAAATTTTTATGAATTTATTTCATATTCTTAATTGTCAAAGCTTCATTTATTGCTGTTTAGCTGTCTCAATAATGTTAGAGAAAGTGGTAAAAGCTACCAAAATTATTGCGCTGCTCGAAGAGGGCTGCAGCCAATGCTTCGTGGCTCAGAGGCTAAGTGTGAGTCGCTCGACGGTTCAAAGGACCTGGCAGCGGTATCAAGACACCGGTTCCGTCGAGAGAAGGCCTGGTTCTGGAAGAAAACCATGTACTTGGGGACTCACAAGAAAACGATCATCCAGTGGTTGGCCACTGGATGATCGTTTTCTTGTGAGTCGCGCATTGAGAAATCGCAAGTCTTCGTATGTGGACCTTAAGAACAACCTCGAAGAAGTAAGAATTGTGCATATTAGTCTATGAACGGTCAGGAGGAGGCTGCTCGCGGCCAATATAAACAGTCATCGTCCGGCCCGCGGCCCTAAGTTACTCCGTGAGCACAGAGTTGCCAGGCTTAGGTTTGCTCGAAATTGTGAGTCATGGACTCAAGAAGACTGGAATAGGGTATTGTTCTCCGATGAAGCCAGGATATCTCTGTTCGGTGAAGATCGACGTCGGCGAGTGCTACGAAGACGAGGAGAACGCTTTGCAGAGGCTTGTTTTGAAGAAATCACACCTTATGGTGGGGGCTCTATTATGTTTTGGGCAGGAATAAATTCAATGGATCGTACAGAGTTAGTCTTCATTGAAAACGGCTCACTGACTGGACATCGATACATAACGGAAGTTCTTATTCCTCATGCACAGCCCGCATTGGCCGCTTTAGGCGAAGACTCAATTTTTATGGACGACAACGCTCGCGCCCACCGGTCTGGCGATGTGGAAGCGTATGTGCAAGAGGTTGGACGCCAAATCCCTTGCCGATGTATTCCATTGGCGGGAGGAGGCGTTCAGTCGCGGGGAGCGTCCGGCCCTGAAGGAGGTGGAGGCCAAGAGGGCCGCCTTACGGCGAGCCGCCGTGGAGGAGTGGCGTCTCAGGCTGGAGGCCCCATCGTGGGGGCACAGGGTCGTAGAGGCAGTGCGTCCTGTCTTTGCCGAATGGCTGGACAGGCGCCACGGAGCGGCAACATACCGCCTGACGCAGGTGCTCACCGGGCATGGCTGCTTCGGTGAGTTCCTGTTTCGGGTGGTAGGGATAGAGGAGTCGGCCGTGTGTCACTATTGTGACAACTGCCCAATGGACACGGCCCAACATACGTTGGAGTGTTGTCCAGCCTGGGATGAAGAACGCAGCGCTCTCAGAACAGTCGTCGGAGAAGACCTCTCGCTGCCGGCCGTGGTCGCTTCCATGGTCGGCGGCCGGGAGGCCTGGCAGGCGGTGGCCCACTTCTGCGAGGCAGTCCTCTCGCGGAAGGAGAGTGCCGAGAGGGATCGCCAGCGCAGTGGTGATCCCTCCCGCCGCCAGACGAGACGTAGGAGGCGTCGGGTGGACGACTGACCGACGTCTCCCGCCCTGTGGATTGGGGGCGTTTGGAGAATTCCACCACGGTATCCCCTGCCTGTAGTAAAAGGCGACTAATAGGGGCCTCCGGGGGTCACGGGTGGGCGGGAGGTACCGCCCACCTATTAGTCTAGCCAACTTCTGTGACCCCCGTGATGGACATGTCCGAGGCAGCGTGTCTCACACTGCCTCGGACACCAAAAGGTGGACACGGTACGGTGTTTCGGGGGCTTCTGAGCCCCCGCAACAGGAAAAAGGACCGCAACAGCGGTACGCGCAGGGGCGGTTGCGGACGACAACTTAGATGTGAGTCGGAGGAAGCCCGCAGCCGCCCCTAATGCGCCGAAGATGGCCTTTTTAAAAAAAAAAAAATGTGCAAGAGGTCGGCATTCGTCGTTTGGATTGGCCAGCTCGAAGTCCCGACCTCAATCCTATAGAGCATGTCTGGGACGTTCTGAAACGACGCGTGAGATCATTACAACCGGCTCCGCAAACCATCAGAGAGCTGAAGAATGTGATTACCGCGGAATGGGAACGTATTCCGCAAGCAAGTATCCGGGATATCCTCGCTAGCATACCCAGACGAATTCAAGCTGTGATTTCAGCTAGAGGGGGTCACACTCGATACTAAACATTTATCTGCTTTTACTTTATTAAAGAAAAAACAAACAAAAATCTTTGTTAACTTTTACTTCACGAGCATATGCACTACTAGCGAGCATACACTACTAGTGAACTTTAGCATTAAAACCCATAAATTTTATCAAAATATTATGATAATACTGACGAAAACGATTATTTGCTTATTAATTTACAAAATTGTGAAAGTAAAACTACCTATAATTATCAAACAAACCAATAGTAACATTTGAAATGGTTCATTGCTTAGGTGCCCGTTGTTTTTTGCAAATGAGTTTATTATCGTGAAACCAACTTTTCTGTGATATGTTTCCCTAACTTTATTGTCGTTGGCGTAGCACAGCAACACAGTGCTTGTAGCCATAAAGAAAAAAAAAAAAGAAGTGGCTACCTTACCAAGACTTAATCGAGGAGTTTTGGCGGCAACAAAAAAACACTTGATTGGCACAGTTATTTCAATTCATTTCATTTGAGCCCTTTAATGACTTGACGAGTAGAATTAAATAAGTGCAATCCACATTTTCTATAATCCGAAATTCGCAACGCTCGTCGCTCGTAGTCAAAGGAAGCCACACGCGCCAGTGCGGCGCGTCTTTGGGCCGGCCCGCGGCCGCCCGGCGCGGCGCAGCGAGGGCATTGCACGCGGTGCGCAAGGCACTGTGTACAGGTACCTATTTCAAAACAGCTGATGCGCGTGCGCACCGTCAAACGGGGTGAATAGGGAAAAACCAGGATGGAAATAATCGTGATAATAGCTCTGAAAATCCACTAACCAAGGCCTATAAAAAGGTAAGAGCACGTATGGTAGAATAGGTACTTTTCCACTGGCAGCACTTATTTGACATGCAGTTTATAAATAAATTATTAAGACAACATTTGAAGTTGCTTGTTTGAATTACTCGCTATAGAAGTGTGAATAATTTTATAAAGTTGTTATTGTTTTTGTGGTTAAACTGGTGTAAAACATTTAAATAAAACTATTTTACGGATTATATCACGATTTTTTTATTTATATTTTCTCCCGACGTTTTGAAGGCTTTGCAGCACTTCGTGGTCACGGGGCGGACTGAGGTGTAGGTGGTCCGAAAAGTTAATGTTACAAATTTACCTTCAATTTACAATTTGTAACATTATTGTATATTTTTTGTAGGTATTTGTCATGGAGTTACTGTTGTACTCAAGAAGATTATAATAAATCTAAGATTCTTAGTTGTACTACATATTAACTCCATGGTATTTGTAACATTATTTTGACTGATAAGACGATGTTGGACGTTCTATTATACTATATTATAATCTTCTTGATTATATTCGTGAATCATAGATTTAAGTAATTATTAACATAGAGGTTTTATACGAACGGTTTATGAAGTGGTTTACGGCTTTTAATACGTTGTATTTTTAACCCCCGACCAAAAACAGGGGAGTTATAACTTTAGGGTATGTATCTATATGTCTGTCTGTGGCATCATAACTCTCAAACGAATGGACCGATTCGGACGCGGTTTTTTTGTTTGAAAGCTGATGTAACTGCAATGGTTCTTAGCTATAATTTATGAAGATCTGTTCAGGCGTTTGAAGATTATCAGCTCATTTCCAACTTAAAAAGTCCGAATGATTTTAAACTTAAATGAAATGAAATATTTTTAAACAGTGCTGATGTTGCGGCATCAAGTAGTCTGCGGGATACCCAATTTTGACCCAAGTGTCCTCACGTCGGGGGAGCGAACTCCGGACCAGGGAGATAAAAATACTTCTTTAGCGGTTCCCCGACGCGACGACGCTTGGGTCAAAATATTAGTAGGTACTTAAACGACAAAGACACTACTATTATTTTACTTTTTAGAGATCTTTGTGTCGGTTTATTTAAATTATAATTTAATTTTTATTTCAAACGTTTCAATTCTTTCTAGAATAAGCAAATTAATAAATATTGATCAAACTTCTAACTTAATCTATAATTTATACTAATTTATCTGCTTTGTGTAAATAATTCAACTAAGTTATTTTAGAAATCAAAAAAATAATTATTAAAAGCGGTAAACCGCTTCATCGTTCTGACTCACCTATGTGCATGCGATGGAGTCCTCTTGATATAAAACCTCTATATGAATAATTATTAATTAGGTACTTAAACTCTACGAATCGCAAGTATTATGGAACGCCCAGTGCACTGACGTCTATTATACTAGTACGCTGGACTGGACATTCGAATCGTCAAAGTGTGCCTATTTGATTTTCGCCATATTGGCGCTGATAGCAGTAGCGAGTGTCCATGGAACTAACGATAGAGTTGGAACATGGAACAGCTGATATATCGATAATCATACGAAATAGTTGACGGTTTATAAATTGAAAAAAATAACAATTTGTTATTATTAACAATTGAAAAAATTACTCAAAAATTTGATCGAAACAATGATTATAACGGCAATCGGATATACAGTGTAGTGAATATTCAGACAAATCTGTCGTTACTTAGTCATTGTGGCAATATTACCAGTTTAACCCATGTTACAACGGAATAAAAAGTAGTCATGTCTTATTCCAAGTTGTAAGCTATTGTCATACCATATCCGTGAAAAAAGTTGTCTTATTTCAGTTTGGAAGTTACTACCACATCAAATTCGTTCAACAATTAGAACGGGAAGCCGTTAGAAATAGACATACGAACGTACACATAAATATTATAATGTATTTATGGAAGGGATAAAAAAAAGACAGTGTGACGGTAGATCAAGTTATATTTTATTAAGTCACTTACGTGCCCAAATTATATTACGCGACAAATAATTCGGTATATTGACACCTGTAATATTAAGGGAGTAGTTTTTGTTTCTACATATAAACGAATGTCTATATATTAGTCTATATTATATTTAATTAGAAAGTATGCATTTGGCAGCTTCCAATTATCTTTTAATGGCACAATCATAAAAACTAGGGCATCTTTACAATATGTGGTACATAAAATACGGTAAATCATTATTTTCAGAAGCGATTCCTAAATCAACATGCTCACGTATTACTCCATCACGACTTCTCGTACAACTTTTATTCAAACTCACTTCGTCAATCATTAAAGCGCAAATTAATTTTTCGCCTTTTTCTCTAGCTTGCTCACTTTTATACCTCAAGGTATTAAAACTTTCGGTAGTGAAACCTGGGTTTGCATCTTCCTAAATGTACCACGATCGTATAATTCGAGGATGAGGCAAGGCTAAATTAATTTTTTTACGGACATATGCATATGCCTTTGGCGAATAAAAATGTAGAGTAATTTCAATAGCCCTTAACTCTGGGGAATATTTAGCATGACTAACATTATTTTCTGAATTTCTTGCCATCCTTTTAAATAATTGTGGTTTAAAATCATTGTACTGACTTAACAAACATACACAATCATCAGTAACTAATTTCTTTTTCTCTAATTATTACTGTTTTCAAAGAGGAAACTTCAATCTTCAATCTTTTCACATGTTGAGATAAAGTTTTGAGACGAGTCTGAGAACTTCGTAAAGCTTTTTGTATTCTTTGCATAACCCTTTTAGATGACCTAGGAGTATTTTCGTAGCGGTGTCATGATTGATATTTTCACAGATTTCGGTGTAAGACCGCTTCTTTTTCTGGGTTTCATTTAATTCCTTGTTGTAGCTTGTGCTGGGTCCTGTTAAGAATATAAAAAAAATATTCAATTTGAATTTCGTTAAGAAACAAAATGTAAGAATGCAGTTTCACATTAATCGAAGCAAGTCAACTATAAGACAGTATAAAGAAAAAACACTCGTTGAGAAATAATAGTAATAATAATAAAAGATTACAAGTAAAACAAAATAATTATAAACAAATTGAAGCTGTTGTTGCCTCAAAAGGGTTACCAAATAAACTTTATTTGCTAAAGGTGTAAATAAAATATAATGTGCAACAATTATAAACCATGTTAATTAATAACATGTTAGTTATAAAACAATTATGAACCTGTTAGTTACAAAATGAACTACAGTGAAAAATAGTTACTAAGCTTGTAGTTAGTAATATTTGTAAATAGGTGCATTGACTTTATGTATAAAAGAAACACCTTAAACTACCTTTAAAATAATCTGAAAACCTGTAAGTCTTATTTATTTAGTACTGAGTTTTTTGCAAAAAATATGTCATTTTACCTGACATTGTTTCTAAATTCATGCCATCAACTTGGTTTTCTCCGCATTCATTATTAATTATATCAGCTTCTCACTCTCTATTTTCCTCAGGAATAATACCTAAATCTGCAATAATAACATCACCGTTGCAAAACGTCTTACAATATACTATATGCATAAAATGGTCAATAGAATAATATAAATTATTATACCCACCAGAAAATATTGTGGGCACACTGTCCTTTTTCAATTGGGTTCGTAAAACATGTCTAATAAAACAATCTTCTATAAAATGTTTAGAGCATACATGATTATTTTTATTCGGAAACCAATTTCCAAATTAAATGTTTTTCAGCCATAGTTTTTGTATAGTTGAGTCAGTTGGAAACCTGTAACAATACATTTATAATGACATTTTTATGTTTTTAAATTGATATTTCCTCTTCTGGAGTAGATAGAGTACATTCTTTGTAGAATAATACATTCCTAACCTTATTTTATTATCAATGTTAATTAATGATTTTATGTGTTTAAAGGTACAGTATAAAAGTATAAATGCTAATAGAGCCAAACCAAAAAATTATCGATATGCATTGTCGATATGAAACTTGGACAACCCTATCAAGATATACTTACTTTATAAATATGCTATTTGAAAACAAATTATCGTGTAAATACGTTTAAATTGAGTTATTATTTACTTGTAAAAGATAGTATCAAAAATTCTTGAGAAAATACTAAACAATAGACTTAATAGTTTCTTAAATAAATACAACGTAATTGCTAGTAATCAATATGGATTTAGAAGTGGCATATCTGCAGAGGATGCCGTATTGGACTTAACACAATCAGTTGCGAGGCAACTAGATGGTAAAAACAAATGTCTGGGAATTTTCCTCGACATGGCTAAAGCATTTGACACAGTTTCTGTCCCTATCCTGCTGTCCAAACTTGAGAGCATAGGTGTCAGGGGTCTCCCGCTTCTTATGTTCAAAGACTACTTGAGTAACAGGACCCAACAAGTGCAATTGGGATCTCATTTAAGCAATGAACAAGTGATAACTTATGGGGTACCACAAGGCAGTGTCTTAGGTCCAACACTGTTTAAAATCTACATAAACGACTTATGTAAAATGTCAATACAAAATTCAACAATTTATACATATGCCGATGATACTGCTATTCTGATACACGGACCTAGCTGGGATTTTGTCAAAGAAAGATCTGAAAGCTGTCTCAGGCAGGTTATGATCTGGCTTAATCGCAACCTTCTTACACTCAACTTGAACAAGACTAATATTATGGCCTTCGCCATAAGGAAGAACACGAAACCACCAGAAAATTTTTGTATAACTGCTCATACATGTATGGATCCGGGAATACTCTGCGGCTGTAAAGCATTGAGATGTGCAAATACAGTAAGGTATCTGGGAGTAGAAATTGATGAATATCTGCGATGGGACAAACAGCTCAATAAATTAGCGGCTAGACTAAGGAGTATGATATTTTTATTTAAAACTTTAAGAGAATGTGCTTCATTAGAGCTCTTAAGAAAAATTTACATTGCACTGTGTCAATCTGTTATTCAGTACTGTATTTCAGTATGGGGTGGAGCTACCAAGACTAGGTTCTTGGCTTTGGAGAGGGCACATAGGGCTATTCTTAAAGTGATGACCAGAAAGGATTTCAAATACCCTACAAAACAATTATATTTGGATTGTCAGGTTTTAAGCATTCGGCAGCTGTATGTTCTTGAATCTACCCAAAGAAAACATCGAACAGTTCCTCCAGTTAACACAAACACTGGCAGGCGTAGAAATAAACAGGCGTATCCAAATGTAACACATAAAACTACTTTTGCTAAAAGACAATACTATGTAATGAGCACACTTCTGTACAACAAAATAAACAGGAAAAGTAACATCATCCATTTAAGCAAACATGAAATAAAGAATACTCTTAAAAATTGGTTATTGACGCTAGATTACCAAGAAACTGAAAATCTATTAATTTAAACTTAATTATATGTACTTACGTGTTCTCCGCCACCCACGAACAAGCCCACACACATATACACACATACGCACATGAAAATACACACGCACACGAACACACATACACACACACACACACACACACACACACACACACACACACACACACTCACACACACACACACACACACGCGCCACATGTACCTACAACAGGCAAACACACAACACAATTTAAATTAGAAACTAAGCCATAGTTTATTACTTTACTTTTATTATTATTTTTATATAAACAGCACACGACAAAGGCACACAAAATAATTTTGGGGTAACATAAATACAGCACAAAGTTCACGGTCGAGTACTATCTCCCGAGATACAGGCTTGGGCCTACTTCAGGAGGTAGAATCAACTTGTAACGCAAACCCCCAAACCACCGCGAATCATATTATAATCAAACCTTTTTTGTAAATGCTACGTTTACATTTATATCACTATGTTTGAAGTAATTAATACTGTATGTACTAAAGTATGTAAAAGAACTGTATTAGATAAGTGGTGAGAAATAAACATTATTATTATACACCGTGACTTTATATTCGTTTTGAAACCGAAACGTTGTTACTTAGAACCATTTGTAGGACCAAGAAAAAATAGTGAATTAATTGTATCGTTCATAAATTAAAAAAATATTTAAACATATTTCTCACTCGTTCGAGTTATGATAGTAACGCCGCGACGTGACAATTTATTCACAAAAGGATCGTCCATGACGCACGATAACAGCTGATCCTACGCAGAGCGTGGCGATACGTGTGCGGTTCCATATTTCCTCAATTTAATAAAAACTACACAAGTACCTACACACACACACACACACACACTCCGGACTCCGGACTGATACTGAGCAGAAAATCTCGAATATAAGTTTCCCCGACCCGGGATTAGAACCCGGGACCTCAGAGCGGTACAGCGCACACAGTATAACTACGCCACCGCGGCTGTCACCAGTACTTGCCTACTTTTAAATAAAATACTTTTTGATCGTGACGGCATTGATTGTATTAGGGATAATATCAAATCATATTCCATACGTAACGACTTACGATACGAAGCAAGACGGCAATTTGATTTTATTTTCACTTTTGAAAGAACTTGCATTAAGTACTAAATTTATTAAAAATGACAACTTATTATTTGTTATTACTTACGAGGGTAAAATAAATTCGGTCGGTATCGGTAAATGTTATATTTTTTTAATATCATGTTAAAAAACGGCAACAAATAGTTCCATTCGAGATGCGGGAAGGGCGAATGGGGGCCGGCAGGGTTGTTTTGTGGCGGCTCGCGGGCCGCTGCCTACGTGACCCCCGCGCGGCGTGAGCGCCCGCGCCGAGCGAGCGTCCTACGCCGCGCCGCGCCCTTCGCACTCCCCTTACAAACGTTATTAACTCGGAGGAAATTGGGATTGCGTGTCGCTCACTTTTCACTTGAATTAAGGTGTCCACTATCGCACTACGTAACACTTCACAACTTTGGTGTTCTCTGGAATCTACAAGCATTTTTATTTGCGACCACAAGAAACCATCTAGGGGCGTTAAGTCCGAGCTTCTGTAATAATTCGAATTTTACAATTCAAAACATTTGTAAATACGAACTGTCCGTAATATGACCTTCAATAAAAGTAGGTCCTATTAATTGGTCGTTTATAACATTGGCCCTAACATCGACACTGAACTGAACTTAGTTGTGATTTTCCCCGATCAGGTCAGAATTTATGAGAGCCCAGTATTGTTCATTCTGCACGTTGTATAGTCCAACTCCAGTAACCAGTGACGATACATCCGTACACAGAATGTTAGCGTGGGTATTACTATTTAATAACAACTGACAGGGTGATTTTCGCCGGAGCATCGTTGTCTTTAATGACGTGCGCCCGACGGAAACGATACTGATGTAATCCGTGGGTAATAATGTTTTCTGCACAAAGTATTGGCTAACATTCAATTCTTGTGCCGCCATTCTCGTGCTTCGCCGAGGATCCCGCTCGAAATATCCAAAATGTCCTCTTCAATCTCCGGCGAGTCACTCGGCGTCGTCGGCCTTGCGCATGAGCTGGCACGTAGAATTGTCCGTGAACGTGATTGAGTAGGAACATGTGGATAGTCGATCCCTCGTAGTCTCGGCGCATTTAAATATTCCGGCTGAGAGTACGTACGTCTGGCCTCTTCCATATTGTACTTAGCAACAGCGCGGCGTACAGCTGAAATACTCTGCGTTTGAATATTCGTACTATGACTCATTTTCGCATGGCAGCGTAAATAATACAACCCGAACGTGCGCGGCGCGGGTTGCCGCGCTCCTGACTGACGGGCGGGCGGGGTGCTCGCGAGTGGATGCGCTCGCCGCCCCGCGCAGGTACATCAAAGGGGTGCGCGTGATTGGCGACGCTGCGGCGCGGCGGTCTCTTTGTCTTTATTGGATAATATTTTGCCACTTAGTTACGAAGGTCACCGATCGTAGTGATCGTAGTACGTGAGGTTTAGTTGTGTTACCACGGGTTCTCACTTCTTATTCGTAAATCACATTAATTTTAATGTTCATAAATAAACATTTTTATTTTTTTTTATATTTTTTTTAAACTGTATTAGTAACACAGAATTCAAAATTTTCGGTATCAAAACGAATATAAAGTCACGGTGTAGTTTGCTCTTTACAATAACTAACTTTAATACAAATAGCTAAAAGATGATGTAAATGTACGTACTTATGAAATGTTACTCCATTACCCGTTTGGTAGTCTAAATTTAATACATTTGTAACCATACACATTACACAAAATATTTTTTTTGACACTCCTTCTCTATATATAATATATATTTTGAGGTGATAAATGTGTTAATACTAAAGTAATACTACTCAAGAAATGTTTGTGAGCAATTAAATACAAAATTAGTGCAGTTATCAGCATAAAAGTATTCAGTGACTATAGAATAACAAAATTTAATAAAACTTGAAGCTACTCAACAAATTGGATATTTAACAACATTTACAGTGAATATACTCATGAAGTGAACTAAATTACTGCTAATTATTGATCATAAGTGTTAAAATTTATAATCATAACCTCAATCACAAAGTAGCATCGAACGGATAATTCAATTCAAATAACCGTCATTTTACCAATATTCATTAAAAATATTCATAGCAGTATTTTAATTCAACATTTCACCCATCGGTGCGTTGGACCGGCGGTAACGGCGCTGTAGACTAGCTCTGAGGCACGCGTGTTCAAATCCACAATTCATCGAAATTTTATAATTATCATATTTTGATTTTAAAATACATAAAATAATTTACCCAAGGATAAAATGGATTCTCATTCATGTTCGCGATGTAATAATACTATACAAACCAGAGAATTTATGGTATGTTGTACGTGTAAATGTAAATACGACATAGACTGCGTAAATGTGTCGTACAAACGATTCAATCTAATAAGAAATACGGAACATATGAATACATGGAAGTGTCCAGAATGTAGAAAAGTAACGGAAAATATTGACAACACTTCTTCAAGGGATAATAACAGCATGCTTTCACCAAATTCACTTAATAATGTGACCATACGTTCAAAAATAAAGAACATTCAAAATTTTGAATGTAACGAGGAATTAGATGATTCCTTTAATAGTTTCCCTAATATATCTATGGATAATAATGGCGATTTAATGGATATTTTGAAGACTCAACTATCACAACTAACTCAACAGTTACAAGCAGTACAACATAAAGTAGACACTCTCACAAACGAAAAGGTTACTTTGGGAAAACATATCGAGAATCTCTCAGATACGCTTCAAAACGTACAGGATAAAGTAGATCGACTCTCAAATGAGAACAAGGTATTGAAAAATCAGATAAAACAAATTACTGAGGCAAGTGGATTGTTGAATAATAATTCTGCACAAAATAAAATAAGCAACAAAATAATAAATGAAAAAGACAAACAAAAATATCAAGTCATACCGAAGAAGAAGTACACCAACGATTCGAACGACCCAGAGGAAAAAGAAAAATCTTTGATTATAAAAAACGATGAAAAAAGCACATATATTACAAGACTTAAAGAATAAACCTAACTTATGTATTATCAGTACGAATAAAAGCCAACAGAAAGTTTTGAACTTAATACAACAACAATTTGGTGAATCGTACAACTTTTGTAATTACATTACCACTAATGGAGGAATTAAAGAAGCCCTTTATGGAATAGAATCTAAATTAAGAAACTATACCATGAGTGACTATTGCATCTTTCAGATCGGAGAATCGGATTTTAAAACAACTGGAAACTATATACAGCTAGTACAATTTATCAGATCATGTTTTCAGAATATTACATACACCAATATTATTATATGTCTACCTACATATATATGTGGTGCCAAACTTTATAACAGCAGAGTTGAATTATTTAACAATATGTTACATCTATACATTCAAATTCATCAGTATGCCTATTACTTCGATACGAACAAAAGTCTTACTAACGAAATGTTCTCTTTTGATTCAGGAAAACTTAATTACCGTGGTATAAGTAATATTATCATAACTGCATCTAAATTAATAAAACAAATAAGATTTGAAAGAAATGACACTCTCAGAAACATGCAACATCAAATCATGCGAACAATTTCACCCGACAACAACTTGTCAAATAATAAGTTTTTTCTTTTATAATAGTATTTATGTCTTACATCAAAATATTGCTGGTCTTATAAATAAGTCAGATAATTTAAGCATACACATAGAACAGTTTAAAGCACAAGGAAAAGAACTTGACGTGGTGTGTATAACTGAGCATTTTATGATGGACGAAGATAAAGAATGCTTACATTACAACTTCAAGCTCGCGGCGAACTATTCCAGAGATTCAAGAAGAGGAGGCGCATGCATATTGGTAAAATATGGTCATAGTTTTAAGACTTTAGAATATATTAATAGTTTATCTGTAATGTATCATATCGAATGTTGTGGTATTGAATTAATTGAACATAATATCATAATAATCTGTTTATACAGGATTCCAGGTTCTGATATACATATATTTTATGATAAACTGGATTCTATGTTAAAGAAAATAATCTCAAAAAATAAAAACCATGTTATACTTTGTGGAGATTTTAACATTAACATGTTAACACAGTCTAACCTGTCTATAGACTTCGAACATTTTCTTTCTGGCTATAATTTAACATTACAAATTAGAGAACCAACAAGAATACCCAGTAACACATGCATCGATAATTTTGCACATAATATAAAAAACTGTAAAAGCGAAGTTATTGAATTAGGATTATCAGATCATACAGCACAGATATTAAAATGTTCAGTAACAACAACATGTTTACTCAAAAAATGGAAAATAAAAAGACGCGACTATTGTTTGGAAAATATGGAGAAATTTAAAAATTGCGTACAAAACTTAACATTTTCAGAAATAAAATTATGTAATGATCCCAATGTAGCGTATGTCAAATTCTTAGATAGCTTTAAATGCCTTTATGACCTTTGCTTTCCGTATAGGTATTTCACTAGATCCTTATTAAAAAAGACAAAATGGATATCTAGAGGAATAAAAATTTGTTCAAAAGTCAAAAGATCATTATTATGGAAGTGTCGAAAAAATCCTAGCGAAAAAAATAAACATGATCTTAACACATACTCGAAAAAACTACGACATATTATACACTTAACCCAACGATCACAAAATAACGTATATATTAATAATGCAAACAACAAATCAAAAGCCATTTGGCATATTATAAATAAATCTAAATATGATAACCCAAAAGAGCCCATAACAAGAATTATAAGAGATAATATAGAAATTACTAATCCATGTAACATAGCAAATGCCTTTAATGACTTTTATATTGAGCAAAGTAATAGAAGTACAAAAAATGATCATGAAAAAACCGTTTTTAAATCTAAAATGCTATTCATGAATAATAATTCAATGTTTATGCGACCATCCCTTCCTGAAGATGTGCACAGTATTATTCAATCATTAAAAAATAAAAATAGTGTAGGTTATGACGACATATGTACAAAAGTGTTGAAATATGTTTCACCGATAGTAGCTCCACCTCTCAGTCACATAATTAATTTAAGCATTTTAAATGGTGTATATCCAGACAAATTAAAACCAGTTACTATAAAACCTATGTATAAGAAAGATTCTAAAGAAGCAATGAAAAACTATAGACCCGTAGCTTTAATACCAATTATATCAAAAGTATTTGAAAAATGTATACATCACGCTCTTTATAAATTCATTGAAATTAACAAGATATTAGCTAATGAGCAAAAAGGTTTTCGGAAAGATAAATCAATAAACATGGCAATTTTCGATCTCGTATCTCCTATATTTAAAAAAATGGACCAAAGAAAACCTATTTGTGCTATATTTATGGACATGCAAAAAACATTCGATTTTGTTGACCATAACACACTTATTAAAAAATTAGAAGCTTATGGATTCAGAGGTAATATTTCACAATTAATACAATCTTATTTGAGTGACCGAATTCAGTATACCGAAATAACACACATTTCTCCAAAATCAGCCAAGGAAATTAAATTTAGATCTAAAGGCCGCAAAATTAAATTCGGTGTTCCACAAGGAAGCGTATTAGGTCCTTTACTATTCCTACTGTATATAAATGATCTACCCAGGCATATAAGTCATCAGATGGTGTTGTTCGCAGACGATAGTACGGTTTTAATTCATTGCAATAACCCTAGTGCCTTTGAAAATGACATAAATAATGCACTTAACACAATTATTGAATGGCTTACAGATAACAATCTTTTAATTAACATAAACAAAACTAAAGTCATGTTCTTTTCCCAGCGAATAAAGTCACCAGGTTGTGTTGTTAATTATAAAAGTAATATTGTTGAAGAAACAACTACAACCAAATTCTTGGGCTTACACTTAGATAACGATGGCTTAATTATCAAACATCGTAACTCCATTCAACCAAATTTTACAGGAGGATAAAAAAACTGTCTACTGTAAATTTTTTAAGGAAATGTATATTATTTTTTTATTCAGTACAGTATTTTAATTGTTCATGTACTCATTTTCAATCAAATAATGCAATAAATCGTTTGATCTAGTATTTAAAATGGACTTGCGCACTTGGAAATTCCAAGCCTTTCACAAATTAGCAAGTTTGCATGGATATACGTAGTTTTTTTTAGGATTGTCTTTCAAATGCAATGTATTCAAATAATAATTTATAACCAAATTCGATTAAATATTAGAAAATTATTCATTTATTCATCTTATCAGGCTCATTAAAGTAAAATAAAATTAACGTATTTCAAATCTATACTAATATTATAAAGCTGAAGAGTTTGTTTGTTTGAACGCGCTAATCTCAGGAACTACTGAACCGATTTTGAAAATTCTTTCACTAATAGGAAGTTACATAACTCTTGAGTGCTATAGGCTACTTTTTATCCCGGAAAAATTTTTTCACGCGTGCGGAGCCGCGAGCACTACTAGTTACTAAAATCAGAATAACGAGAAGATATTGACGTATTATTTATTTTATAAGTAAACGTATTAAGACTTAAAAATTCTTTCCAATCAAGATTCCCAAATTATTCAAATATCTTCCTCCTTTTTTCTTGTGATCATTTGTTACATTTTAGCTTTCTTCCTTCTTTTAAACTCAGCTTGAAATTGCACCTTCCTTTTATAATTCTTTCTGGTTTCTGTTGGACATATTACGGTATTTCCAATTATTATCTATTTTCTTTTTCCCAAAATAAGATCTCCTTTTCCTTTGTTTTGTTTTTTAATAAATTTTATGCTCCATGTATTTGGTCTTTTTTAGTTATTTTCTGTCGTACTTCTTCGCACAACAAAGCTACAGTCTCAGTGGTTGCTGTAATTGTTTCTTGCGTTGCTGTGTCAGTCATGACTGAGATGGTGTTAAACTATATCAACTATGCGTTCTTTGGTAGTCTAAGTAATTATAGTTAGATCATTTGGCACAATAATTTTAATTGCAATTGTATTTAGGGTGCATTATTTGGTCGGTACCAAAATTAATAAGTGTAGTAAGTTCCTGTCTTACTCAATTTGCTGCATTATGAATATTTATTTTCGAAATAGAACTAACGTCAAGTAAACTGATTAAATGTTGGCTGATATCGTAAAGTCTCTGGGGGACATTCATAACAATCACATCATCAATCATTAACATTGCGATGTTTGGATTAATACAATACTCAAAAGAAAAAATTACATCTTGGATAAGAACTCTCATATTTTAAGAGTATAATATCTTTGGGATTCCCACTTATATCATTTATGGTGTTTTCTTTATCATTTTGAGTACCAAGCATCCATCAGTTTGTTCAATGTAAAGTAACGTAGACTACGTTGTGCTAATCATTCAGATGGAGATTCAGGGCTCAAGAAGCTATTTATTATTTTCAAAGTACGAGGATTTAATGGCATTATTAATATTTTTGACACTTCAATGATTGTGAGTCACAGTGCAAGTTTAAAGATGCCCTGCGTTTCATTCTGAAACTTAAAAAAATTAAAATACACAGATAACTTAATTGTAAGGGTAGCTATTAAATTTCATTACTTATCACTAAATAAATACAATATATAACTTATTAAATTTCATAAAAATAAATAACTTCAACAAATTAAATGGCGTAAAGTAATTTTGGGGACAACAAAACTTTAAGCTTTTGGAGATGTGTGGTTTTCAACATTAAGTTGGTACACCTTTCAGTCAAAACACACTAGAAAAATACGTAACTCCTCATAATAAATGATGACAGGTATTATTCTTAAAAATGCATCATACAAAAATGTTTCTAATATAGAAATTTATAGGAAACGTTAATATCGTGTGAAATTATTAAACAGAAGTTCTTTACAGTTCAAGATCTTAACAATATTACGTTACTTTTCAAACATACTTGACGTAACTCCTCTCGGATATTTTATGAATTCACGTATCTCCAACACATTCGAAAATAAGACTAGTTTCGATTCAATTTATTCAATTATGTCACAAAATATATAAATATAGTTCAAATTACTTACCATTTATTCACTTCAATCATAAGAAAGGATGAAAAAGCGCCGAGATGCTAAAAAAAACGTAGGAAATAATACGACCATAAATCTGACGGCTAGCCCGGTACTAAATGGGGGACTTACGAATATTGCATTACTAAAAATAGCGTCGTGGAATTACGCATTCGGAAAATAAGTGAATAACATTTTTTTTATGGCATTTATGGATTTGGGCATAATTCCATTCGATGCATCGCAGTATTTTACACCAGATGGCATTAAAACATGATTTTGACAAAAAATGGAGTTACGAACTTTGATAATTAAGCCGTCGATAAGGATATGTCATGGAAAACATACGTTGACAATGTTTGCAAGAGGGTAAGTAAATATTCGTACGCCCTGTATAGGTTGTCTAAAATAGTTAATATAAAGGCCGTCGTAGTAGCGTATCACGGGTTCGTGGCGTCGACGTTGCGTTATGGCATTATTTTCTGGGGGAACTCCGTAGCCAGGGACAGGGTTTTTAAGGCACAAAAGCGTGTATTCGAGCTATGGTCAAGATTAAAACATCAGAAAGCTGTAAACCACACTTCATATCGTTACAATTATTAACATTTCCATATTTATACATTTTTGAAGTGGCGGTATTTGTCAAAAGTAATACATACTTATTTTTAAAAAACTATGAAGTATCTCACCGTACATTACGCAATAACCAAAAACTGTGCATTGTACCATCCAAGACGAAATTAAAGCATGAAAGCTTATTCTGTTTGGCACCAAAAATATTCAACAAAATACCGAATACAATAAAGTCGCTTAATGTAGTACAATTTAAAATAAGATTTTTTAATCTACTTAGAAATAAATGTTATTATTCCGTTGAAGAGTATTTGAACGATAATAGCCTAGCCTAAACGATAAGTATCTTAATATTGTTATTGTTTGTTGTTTGTTTTGTTGAAAGAATTTTAAGTTTTTAGTTAAGTAATTATGTGATGTAATAGTCTACATAAAAATAATATATTTGTACGCTGACACAACGGCAAAGCATAGGGAACTGTAAACTACCTATGCTTACAAATAAAGAATTTGATTTGATTTGATTTGATTTGGTAACGGGTTTTACAACACACACAAATTCTCATTGTGGATTACTATAAACCACACACAAATAACACTTAAAAACAACACGTTTCACCGTAATATTTCGTTTTAATGCACTGACAAAACAGAGAGCTCTCAAAACAATACGACGGCCATATGCATTATACGTCAAATTTAGTTCCCTGGACGCTCGAGAGGGGCGTTTCAAATCGGCACAAAATATAGCTGTCATTTTGTATCGTAAATCCTGTCCAGCGTACTAGTATAATAGAAGTCAGTGGCCCAGTGTCATCTCATCTGTCAAAATAATAAACTTCTGGAGTTTTGGCGGGAACGTGGAAGTGTCATGAGGTGGTCTTGTTTTAATTCATTATTTTGGTGATACTTAGTGTTAACTCACCTTATCGCATTAAAGCGGCAATCTGTTACCTTCTGATAAATTGTAACTTCATCGTTCAAATGATTGTATGAATATTATTATTTTTTTACCACCACCCGCGCAAGCGACAAGACCTCACTTCACCTTCTGGGGTCGGTGTGAGCACCAGCTGTATCAAATTTATTGTAATTTTGAACCATTAAAGAAGATTCTGAAGAATCCAAGGTCTTATTTATTATCTTCTTTGTCAAGACCTTCATTTCGTCCATCTGAGACGAAACATTGGCGACCGTGACAGGACAAAATATACGAATTATCAAAATCCGTTACATACGACGACTTGTTTTCACGTCAATGTAAACTAGAGGTCAACAGGACGCATCATCCACATTCGACGACTAAGTCAGCCAGGTCGGTCAGCATCAGAAGCACCGTGCCAGCCTTAGCACCTACGTCAAGACTCAAGAGATTGCGTCAAACCGTAACGTAGCTCAATTAAGGGACGCTTGACAAAATTCAGGAAATATTTGGATATTATCTGTACTTCAAAGTACTCCACGTGGGTGGGTACCCAGGCCCCCGTGACAGTAAATGCTACTGGTCAAAACAAAAAATACATCCAGCAAGCCTTTCACCCAAGCCTCTTTACAAGATCAAAAAGCGTCTCGGCTGGAAGTGTACCACTTAACATTAATAAAGATCTAAAAATACCCAACAAACAAAACCCAATATGACTACCCCACCAAGTAGCAGTACGAACTCTGACACACAAATCATCGAAAAAACGCAGGCTGCACCTACAACCGTGCCAGATGAATGGGAGAGCATTAACAACAGCAAAAAACAACCATATGCCAGAAACGGAGAAGAACTGGGTACATGTTACTAATAAAAAGGCAGCGTTCTACACCCGAATCACTTAGTTCACAGAAGCAAAGTAAACTCGATACATACTGGTTATCCCAACCTATACCAACACCGACTTCAAACAGTTTTGCCGTCTTAGAAGATGAATCGTCACCAGAATCTAACACTAACGTATTCCCAACCCAGAAAGTAAATAAACCGCCCCCTATTATTGTTGACAGAGTAAGTAATATTCAACCACTCATAGAACTACTGGCAACACACGCTTGTGAAAACTATGATTTAAAAGTATTACGAAATGAGCACGTGAAAATACAAACAAAAACGCCCGAAATATACTCTACAGTAGTAAAAGAATTACAGAAGAAAAAAAGCAGAATTTTACACTTATAAACCAAAGCAAGACAGGAGTTTCAAAGTAGTCCTAAAAAATATACATCCATCTACCAGCACAGAAGAGATAATAAAAGCGTTAGACCAGCTAAACCACAACTGCACCAACATCTGGAATATCACACAACATACCACTAAAAGACCTCTCCCAATATTCATAGTGTAGCTAAAACAAAAGGAATATAATAAATCAATTTATGACATAAAATATCTCCTACATTGTAAGGTAGTATTTGAACCGCAAAGACTAAAGCGTAAAATCCCTCAATGTGGCAATTGCCCTCAACATGGCCATACGAAAAGTTATTGTCGGAGAAATCCAAAATGTATTAAGTGTGCAGGTAATCATTCGTCAGTCGATTGTTCACAAAAAAGCAGATCTAACAACGTTAAGTGTGTGCTCTGCGAAGGTAATCATCCAGCAAATTACAAAGGATGCAAAGTTTATAAGGAATTACAAAAAATCAAATTTCCATCGACAGTAGAAAAGGGAAAAAGGTACTTTAGATTTCACGATAGGACAAAACAAACATACAATAAAACAACAACCTCAACATATATAGGTATATAATTTTGCCGACTTACCTTCTGGTTGTAGATCACATAGTGAGATGGAATGAACGTTTATCATGGTGTAATGGCGGCACGTAAGAATGTGGATTCATTATTTATGACTTATCCCCAATGCTGTTATTATACGCTTGTATTGGTATATAATGGTAGGTGATTACTATGTTCATAATCATGTCTTTGTAGCACTGTTTTTCAGTTACTTTAGTTACGTAGGTATTTCTATTTTTTTGTTGTTGTTGTTACTGTTATTATTATTTAACAAGCTTTTATTGATTTTATAAAATGTACAAAGTACCGCCCGGCTCGTGCGGAGCGATATGCTCTTCGCCCGCACACGGCCGCGAAGCTAGTGATGGATGACGGATGTTCTGTCTCGGTCACCCTTCCTCTGTTGTTTACAGAATTTATGTGCATGCGTATATTAATAATGGTATATAGTAATAATAATGCGTATATTAGCAATACTGTTTTTTGCGTTCGATTTTGTTTTATATTTTGTATTTATTTGTATTTGTGTTTTATACCAACTTAGTGTCCGTACGTCACCTGGGGCCCTCATTGAAAATCAGCGCTGCAGTATCAGTCAGGCTGGTACTGCGGCAAGGAGCTGAATGAGGGTTCCCGTTGTTGGCACAATTAGTATAATTATGTCATATAATTGTTTTAGATATTTTGTTTTTTCACATTTTATTGTATATGTTATGCTATTATTGTCCCAACAATAAATCTTCTTTCTTTCTTTCTTTCTTTCTTTCTTTCATATGCTGAAAAAGCACAAAACGAAACTCCACCACAAGCAAATGAACTAAATAATAAAACAAATAATGACATTAACAATAATATAAAAGCATAAATGGAAACGCTAAAACAAATGATGCAACAACTGATCGAAATGACAAATCAAATCCTAAAACTAATGACCAAATTAACTGTAAACTGGATTCCATAAAACTGGTACTCTGGAACGCTAATGGTCTGTCAAAACATACCCTAGAGGTGAAAAGATATATGCAAATAAATAATATTGACATAATGTTAATTTCCGAGACACACTTTAAAGATAAAAATTATTTTTGTATACCAGGATATAGATTCTAGCATACCATGCATCCAGATGGTAAAGCCCATGAAGGAAGTGCAATAATCATTAAAAATAACATAAGACATCATACAGTTAATAGCTACTGTACCGATAAATTTCAAGCTACAAATATTGTAATAGAAGATTGGTCGGGGCCTGTTACAATATCAGGTGTGTACAGTCCACCAAAACACAATATAAAGCAAGAGGATTATTATAATTACTTTAAATCCTTAGGAAAACGATTTGTGGCTGGTGGTGACTTCAACGCTAAGCACACATTATGGGGCTCTTGGATAATAACTCCGAAGGGTCGACAATTACTGTCTACTATAAACAAACTGCAATATAGCGTTATATAAACCGGCGAACCAACATATTGGCCCACTGACACAAAAAAGAAACCAGATTTAATAGACGTTTGCGTCACTAAAGGCATTGAGAGTACTTACTTTAGCTGCAAATCTAGTGCTGATCTATCCTCTGACCACTCACCTGTAGAAATACAGTTGAGTCTAAGGACCTTACAAAAAGAAAAACCATGCCGCTTACACACTCGTAGAACAAACTGGGACTACTATCGCGAGTTAATAACAAACTCCATCAATGTTAAATTACCACTACAAACAGACGAGGATATCATAAACTCGGTAGAACATTTTAACCATATTATCCAACAGGCAGCATGGAAAGCCACGCCTTCTCCATCAATCTCTGCTCAGGATGGATTTAAGTGTTCATCAACTGTTAGAAATCTAATAAGTGAGAAGCGCAAAGCTAAGAAGCGATGGCAGGTAACAAGATATCGGGGGGACAAAAAAATCAACAACAAATTGGCAGCACAACTGAAACAACTCTTAAGTGACGAACGAAACCAAAACCTTGCAACATATTTACAACACCTGGATGCCAAACCCGCGACAGATTACTCATTGTGGAAAGCGACGAAAGGCCTCAAACGCCCAATCAGTCACCTTTGCGTAAGGCAAATAATTCATGGGCCAACAATGATGTCGAGAAAGCTCAAGTGTTCAAGGAATACTTACAGGAAGTCTTCAGAACAAATCCCGACACTGGTTCTACACAGACTGAAATAATCTCAAAATTTCTGGACCAAACACACCAAATGGAGCTGCCAGTTAAGAAATTCAGCAAATCTGAAATCAAATGTGCTGTCAGAAAACTGGACACAGGGAAAGCACCTGGCTACGACCTAATCACAGCAACTAATCTAAAAGAACTACCAACGGCTGGCATTACATATTTAACACAATTGTACAACGCTGTTCTACGTAGAGAATATGTACCTCCGCAATGGAAAGTGGCAAAAATCATAATGATTCTGAAACCAGGCAAAACCCCCAAAGATGCTAAGTTCTATCGTCCAATTAGCCTACTTCCAATCCCCTCTAAACTGCTGGAAATCTTGTTATTGAGGGGATTAAATCCTATTAATATGAAGTCTAAACTAATCCCGGACCATCAATTCGGCTTCAGGCAAAAACACAGCACAATCGAACAAATCCATAGACTTGTTGAAGGTATTAGTAAAACATTTGAACAGAAAAGATACTGTACAGCTTCCTTTCTGGACATATCCCAGGCATTCGACAGAGTCTGGCATGATGGATTTCTTTACAAGATAAAGAATATACTACCCATTAACTTTTAAAACCTGATTAGATCCTGCTTAATTAATATATACTTTTTGTCAGCCAAGGAGAAGCAACGACGGAGATTAAGGAAATTCATGCGGGAGTACCGCAGGGCAGTGTAATGGGACCTACACTCTATCTCCTTTATACTGCAGACTTGCCGATATTCAACGATGTTGTTATGGGAACATTTGCCGATGAAACAGCCATTATGGCCTCTGATGACACGCCAAACCAAGCCTCTGCAAAACTTCAGAAAAGCTTAGATGAAATTACGACGTGGCTGAAAGATGTGCGCATTAAAGCAAACGAAACAAAATCTGTACAAGCTACATTTACCACTAGACACCAGACTTGTCCACCTGTTATTCTAAATGGTGTTATGACCCCTCAATCTAATGAAGCGAAATACCTTGGTATGTACCTTGACCGACGTTTAACCTGGCGGAAGCACATCTTTACCAAACGCCTAGCATATGAGGACATGTCACTGGACGTGTACCTCGCGTACCACTCAAGATAATAGTATCATTATACCATATAAATATTGCCGAATGTCACCCAGACAAATTGCAATAAATAAATAGAGAAAAAAAAAAACGTAGCTCAATTAAGGGACGCTTGACAAAATTCAGGAAATATTTGAATATTATCTGTACTTCAAAGCTATCAAGTGTGCAAGTTAAGGAACTAAATATTAATATTCAAAAGGTTCATGATATGTCTATTAAATTTGATGAACTTGAGAGTCATATTGAAGTCATTAATTGTGAACATTTAGAAAGTGAGATCAATGACCGTGATGATATGGAAAAAATTTTAGTGTCACATTTTGCGCTTGCTCAGAATATACTAAGCAAGCACAATAACAACAATGATTCTATTTCGCATAATGTATCTCATCATCATGATTGTTCCTTAAGTTGCCATGATTCGGAATTCAAATTACCGGAAATACAAATTGCCAAATTCGATGGCGCATATTTTTGTTGGTTTGCCTTTCGCGATACTTATTTGTCTTTGATTCATGAGAGAATCAAACCTGTCCATAAGTTCACTTATTTAATTTCCTAATTAGAAACTGAGGCAGCGCGTGTTGTCTCTAATCTAGAAATATCTGAAGCCAATTATAAGATTGCATGGGAACTTTTATGCGACCGCTTCGACAACAAATATCAATTGCTCCATCATCATCTTGGTTCTTTATTCAATATCGCTTCATTAACAAGAGCATCCGACAAATCATTTCGTTCTTTGGTTGATCACGTCACAAAAAAACCTACGAGCATTAGCTAACTTAAGTCAGCCCACTGAGCATTGGGACACATGACTTGTTTATCTTGTCGCTTCAAAGCTAGATAACCACACTGCATTAAAGTGGGAATAGTTTCGAAAACACTAAGATGCCCAACTTAAGCCAATTTAAGAATTTTCTGATTCACCGAGCTGATGTTTTGGAAAATATGTACTTAGGTAAGCTTGAGAAACTTAAGGCAGATCAACATCATACGCGACAGTCAAATAGTGCTTCACACACTATGAAACCTATTACGCAGACATATCAAAATGCTACATATCAAGCTATCCGTCTATGTGTCATTTGCAACCTGGACACCAAATTTCAACTTTCTAGGTCATATGGAAGTGCAGGGCCGCGCTGTCCTTATGTGCGAAGTGTGCGGCGCACCCAGGCGCCAAGGCAATAGGGGCGTCGGAATCAGGACGGCATGCCAACGTTCACTATTGAAATTATATTTGTTATACTACAACATATTCTCATAGTTGTGTAGGTAAGAAAGTAGGTACAAGTCTAACAAGACAATACTCACGCCAGTGGTTTAAATTTTAGACGATAAAAATCAGAGGCGCTTCATAGATTTCGCACCCAGGCGCTGTCTTGGGTCGGCGCGGCCCTGTGGAAGTGGGGTAGGTTTTTGATCTACCTATATGTCAGTCAGTGATAAAAATGCCATTTTTTAGATGTTAGTATCTCAACGACCGACTTGAGCTCTATTTATGAAATTTGGGATTCTATTTTTAATAAACAAACTAAATCTCAGGTATTTACGTTAAATAAATTTTGAGTTATAGAGGCGTCATAAGTTACTCCAAATGCTTCGTGTGAAACTACACTAGGCAGCTTCGCCTTTTTTTTTGTTTGGCTGAGACCCTGCCGCGTGTTTCGATGATAAAATACTTGGATATGTCACAAGATTCTTATACAAGGAATCAGCAATAAACTGCTAAAGTCTCATTGGAAAACAGGATCGCATTCATTGTTACCACATACCTACATTTCTTACTTGTCCGTTTCATTTCAATGTTAAACATTCGTGTAAACCAGCAACCATATTATAACCTCTCATAAGGCCGTATTTACGGAGACGCAGGGCGTCGCGCGTGGATTTGTGCGGGGCTTTTGGGAGTTTTTTTTTTTTTTTTTTTTTATATGGCCATCTTCGGCTCATTAGGGACGGCTGCGGGCTTCCTCTGACTCACGTCTAAGTTGTCGTCCGCAACCGCCCCTGCGCGTACCGCGTTTTTGCGGTCCTTTTTCCTGTTGCGGGGGCTCAGAAGCCCCCGAAACACCGCATCGTGTCCGCCTGTTGGTGTCCGAGGCAGCGTGAGACACGCTGCCTCGGACATGTCCATCACGGGGGTCACAGAAGTTGGCTAGACTGATGGGTGGGCGGCACGTCCCGCCCACCCGTGACCCCCGGAGGCCCCTATTAGTCGCCTTTTACGACAGGCAGGGGATACCGTGGTGGAATTCTCCAAACGCCCCCAATCCACAGGGCGGGGGCTTTTGGGAGTGTGTTTACAAAGAAGCGATTTTACACGCGTTTGCGCAATATTTACGGCGGAGCGGATGGCAACGACACGTCCCACGCGGCGGCGCACGCAGCTGCACTGCAATTCTCCATTCTAGTGACAAACGCGACGGCGCACGCCCCGTCACTGCACCCATATCAGCAAAATCGGTGCTCGCCACTCTTCACGCTCGCGTCTTTATAAACAACATCGTACATTGCAATATATTTATGTTTATACGTTTATACGTGCGATAACGCGGGCCGCTGCACGCACCGCCTCTCTATAAACGGAAATATCGCCCGACGCGCCGCAAGACTTCACGACACACGCGCCACACGACGTCCTATGTATCCGAAAACGAGGCCTTGTATGTTTTATTTGATAATTTAATGTTTTACCATATACCAGTTGTTGCACGCGACTTCATCCGCGTGAAAAACTTTTCCCCAACAAAGATACCTAAATACTGTAGCAATCCATCTCACTATCTGTGTAGTATAGTCACTGGTCGCTGATCTGTACGATGCCAGATACTTAAAAATCAGATTAAAAATGAAAAATATTTTCTACAACGATGGTTTTATACGAAAAGATCACCAGTCTTCTCGATGATATTTGGAAGTATGCTAAGACTGCTTAAGTTTTAGTCGATTAGTAGCACTGCGTATATACTCTGTCATGTGGACTGTGTTGCCGTTTTAATCAAGTCAGTCCAGCGAATGGGGGATCTGCCTCTTGCTCTTTTTCCTTTTACCTGTCCTTGGAACTTGATTTTGAGCTCATTAAATTAAGAATAGACACCTTGGTGCGAAAGGCGGTCCATTGAATTTGCAAGAGGTAACTCGAACGCTACATCTCCGATGCATAAATATTGCGGCATTGTATCGTGTTGCTCCAAGGACGTTTTGATAGTATAAAGGAAAATTGGAAAGACTAAACAATTCATCAGTCGAACCTTTTGTATTTTGTGGTTACTTTTAACAATAATCCAAACATTTATATAAACTATCGCAATCATAATAATAACAAGAACTTAAGAAGTAGGTAAAGAGTTTTATTGTTACCGAAGGTACTGTTCACTTTGTGTTTTATAAATTCTTTTGGGAATCAAAACTATTATCACAGAATTCAGCCAAGGGTGGCATCACCAAAACAATTTGTATGTCTACAATTTAAATATTGGTGCAACTTTTTTTTGGATTGTTTGAAATTATATTTTTTACTGCTGAGCCGGCTACCGCGTCGCGCCGCGCCGCGTCCTGCCGGATGATTTGTGACCACAATAAACTGCGCCATATATCGCGGATGATCCAGATACATTTGGCGCATTTGAATCCGGATCATGCCTCACCTGCGGAGCTTTTACTGGTCACTAATAAATACGTTGTCATTTCGTTTTTTAGATAGTCCTACTATCCTACTAATATTATAAAGGCGAAAGTTTGTAAGAATGTATGGATGTTTGGATGTTTGGATGTATGGATGTAAGGATGTTTGTTCCTCTTTCACGCAAAAACTACTGAACGGATTTCGATGAAATTTGGCACACGGGTAGATCATGTCCTGGATTAACACATAGGCTACTTTTTATCCCGGGAAAATATAAACCGGGACTTTTATCCCGGAAAAACTTTTTAATGCGGGCGGAGCCGCGGGCAAAAGCTAGTCTAAAATAAATTAATTCTTGTATAGTGAATTGCTAGTTAAAACGTTGTAGAATTAAAACTGGTGGAGCTGCGCTGTCGTAGGTAGGTATTATTTTGTTCGACCTACACAAGCATTCGTCCATACCTGAGCTGAAAATTGTAAAACAATAAAAACAACAATAGTGTGTGTCGAGCCATGCGCAATGTAGTGTTCCTCAATTGCTCGTCACAGTATGCGAACTTATATTGACTACTTGTTTCATGAATCTAAAAGGTTCATCTAAGTAATTTACAATGAAATTTAGGAAAGAAAATAATAGTTACTAGTCTAAGAATATTCTATACTAGCTTCTGCCCGCGGTTCCGCCCGCGTTAAAAAGTTTTTCCTGGATAAAAGTCCCGGTTTATATTTCCCTGGGATAAAAAGTGTTAATCCAGGGCATGCTCTACCCTTGTGCCAAATTTCATCGAAATCCGTTCAGCAGTTTTGAACGAGCGTGAAATAGGAACAAACGCGAAATTTGTAAGAATGTATGGATATACATTCTTACAAATTTCGCGTTTATAATACTAGTCAGACCCTAGTCTTCGATATTATCTATGCTAAAAGTGAATAGATTTTTTTAAAGATAAGTAGGTATTGCCAATATTCTGCTTTGACAAGATCGCCCTAATATTATTTTTCTCTGTGTAAAGGAAATGCAAATGAATATTTTCATTTTTCTTACAGACGGGCTTAATGCTGATAGCTTTTTCTATCAGTCCTCCGGAGATGCAAGTTGTAGGTAGGAAATGCAAATTTACTTAAAGATCGTTATTATGTTGTAGTCACAAATAATAATATTATGGATGATGATACCTAGGTAATGGATACGTCCAAAAACGGGCCAACAATTCTGACCAATACACTTTATATATATCAGTGGCGAAGGGTGAAATTTTTCAAAATTTTTCAAATTTTTCTCTCTTTTCTTTACTAATGTCTGCTACGACGCCTTCCTACTTGACCGCATACTTTCAATACCTTAACTCAAATCCTGAGAAAAATCCACGTTCTTCAAATAATCTTTTACTACTTTGTCCCTCTCACACCTCTGACTTCGTTCATTCTTCTTTTCCTGTCCAAAGTGTCCTTCTCTGGAATGCACTCCCCTTGGGAATAAGAACATCCACAAATCGTTATGCGTTCAAAAAGAAGGTTCGAGAACTACTGTCAGCAAAATTGGCGTGATTATCATCACTTATTTGGTATATATTGTATATAATTTATGTATATGTTATTCATTATCGATTTATACGTATATTTACTAGTATTTTATTGTATTGGTTTATTGGTATTTTTCATTTTTATTTATAGGTTTATTCAGTAGGTTGCATACTTTCAAGACATTTGTTTCCTCAATCCCCATTTAATTTTCCATTATTGACGCACCTGCCCTCTTGTATCTCTGCACCACTTTAGGTTGACTGGTAGAGAATGCCTATGGCATTAAGTCCGCCTTTACTGTAGGTATAAAGTGTAAATAAATAAATAAAAGGGAACCCGAGGCAACCCATTTTTGCGTCAGTTAACATATCGCATGGTGTTCACGGTATGAGTCAATTAAAGGAAAAACTAAAACTTCGACAGTGGATTAGTCTTAATTATTCTAATTCAACAATCGTTGACATACGTACTAAATTGTTAAAAGAATAACATAAGTATTAGAAATATAATCATGATACCTAATACCTACATTTGGTTATAATTATAGTTATAACTTTCTCAGTAAATGTAACTTCTACTAAAAAATATGTTATTCGTCAAACAGACCAGCAGTTAACGTGTACATACATAAATAACACACATTATCGATATAAATAATCAACGTTATTCGTAAGGTTTTACTTCGTATCGCCGTGCCCTTTAAATTCAGAAATATCGTAATTGTTTACTTCTAACAAACATTTCATGTCTGAAATTAAAAACTAATCAGATTCACAAACAAATAATATACTTACGTAAAAGGATACGATACACTAAACACAAGCAGTAATTTCCATTATAATGCACTACATTAATTTGCAATTACCAATTAAAAAACAACTAAACAACACATAACTGTCAATAAATAAATTGAATTTGACAATTCAAGATATCGCAAATCGGTATCATAATAAATTATGACCTAAAAAGTGACAACAATACATAGTCGGTAAACGTGAAGCCGAGCAGGCTCGGATTCCCTTTGCCTATATCTTCGGTGCGATTCCGACGAACAGAGAGGGATAGCAAGTCATAGAAGTCTTCGAAAGTGCTGCCATCTATGTACAAAAACATACTACGACATGAACCCTGTGGCCAGCGGGTTACCTCGCGCCTGTGGCTCCACAATTTCATATTGGTAACGGAAGTTTTAGGAAAAAAAAACTAAGCGCGCCATCTAGCGTTGATATCGATAATTTTAACAAACAACAAGCAGATAGCCGATAGATGTCATTATTAAGTGATCATCAATGAACCTAATTAATTATTATAACTATTATTATTGTTCCTAGCTGAGTATTTTCTAACTTTATAATGTACTTGTCAAATGCATTGTAAAGTACCCAAAACCTAAAAGGGAAGCCGGTAGGAATCGGGTTGTATGGACGCTTCGCCACTGAATATATTTGGATACTATTCCCATAAACTAGGCTTTTACAATAAATTGTATAATTTTAAAGTCCTCTGATTTTACGATTTATATAACTACACTTTGCTTTTAAAATAAACGTTTTTAAGTAAATGTGTACATTTCAGGATTTGTGTTCTTATAAAATGTCCTTTTTGTTTCTGTCTTTATATCAATATCGAAATATTAATTTTCGTTTGTTCACCCCTAGAACTAACAGATTTAAATTCTACATTCCTCGATTAAACCAATGGTAGCATCCATGAATAAAATATAAATACCAACAATATACGATACTTTTTTTTTCATGAATACAAGTTCCATGTATTTGCCTCTTTAACCCCTGGAATGCCGGGCTCAGTTTGCGTAAAAAACGCTTGCGTGCCGCCCATACATTTGAAAAAATCGGATTTTAGGTGTAAAGGATGTTCCAATTTATATACCATAAAATTCTTTAAGTACGAATTTTGAAATTATTTATTTACTTATTTATTATGGATCAATAGTCACTAAAATATTTAGAAACATTGTGAGATTTGGCATAGACGGCCGCCATTTTGAATTTCTTCGTTTTAAGGCCAATTGACTTCAAAATCGATATCTGGGCAGGCCTGGAGGTAAAAAATACGGATCCAATGTTAGAGTTGAAAAAAGTGGCCGCCATTTTGAATTTCTTTGTTTTAAGGCCAATCGGCCTCAAAATCGATATCTGGGCAGGCCTTTAGGTACACAAGACGGATCCAATGTTAGAATTGAAAAAAATGGCCGCCATTTTGAATTTTTTTGTTTTAAGGCCAATCGACCTCAAAATCGATATCTGGGCAAGCCTTTAGGTACAGAAGGCGGATCCAATGTTAGAATTGAAAAAAGTGGCCGCCATTTTGAATTTCTTTGTTTTAAGGCTAATCGACCTCAAAATCGATATCTGGGCAGGCCTTTAGGTACAGAAGACGTATCTAATGTTAGAATTGAAAAAAGTGGCCACCATTTTGAATTTCTTTGTTTTAAGGCCAATCGACCTCAAAATCGATATCTGGGCAGGCCTTTAGGTACAGAAGACGGATCCACGTCTAGAAATTCAAAATGGCGGCCACTTTTTTCAATTCTAACATTGGATCCGTCTTTTGTACTTAAAGCCATGTCCAGGTATCGATTTTGAGGTCAATCGGCCTCAAAACAAAGAAGTTCAAAATGGCGGCCACTTTTCTCAATTCTCATATATGATTAAGATTTGCATCCAATGGAAACAAAAAATAAGCTAAAAAGAAACCACCTGTAGATGTTCAGTTTTCATACATTTTGCAGAAATCGGCCCGAGCGTGGATCCACGCTCCCGGCAGAGTTTGAACACTTTTTTTGAGCGTGGATCCACGCTCCCGGCACGCGAGGGCTTAATATCCATAAATTTTGAGCCTGGTTAGATTTTGTAGCCAGCAATTATACAAAAAGAGGACATGTCCTTTTCTATGTTTGAATAATATAATGTAATTAGACTTCTGCTCGCGGCCTCGCCCGCGTGACTGAGATTTCCGGGATAAAAATTCCCCCTTTAATTTCTTCGGGGTAAATAATTAATATAAAAGTTCCTCTTGGATCAATCTATCTTTAAAAAAAAACACATTAAAACCCGTTGCGTAGTTTTAAAAACCTAAGCAAACATAGGCCATAGGGACAGACAGCGGGAAGCGACTTTGTTTTATACTATATTAAGATTAAGATGCTAGTTTGAAAACAACAGCTTACATAGTTTTCGTTAGTGCCTTACGATGCCAGGAACACGCAGCAATACGTGGTGAGTCCGCTGTACTCAAAGTAAATATCTGAAACTACGCTCCGAAACTAATTTCGGGTGGTGTTTACTTTACTAGTTTATAGCTGTTTGATGCCGTAACTTAATAATATACAGTTTGCAAGTTTTGAACTCCCGATTGACCTACCTTGGTACTCTCCCATAATTCTTTATTGAAGAAAAACAATGTTCAAAATGACAATAATTGGTTTGATAGATGTTGCTATAGAAGCTTTACAAGTGGGGCAAGGCGATTTAAAATAATTATATTGTCGGTTGTGTTTCACGAGTTTGTAGGTGATTAAAATCAATTGGTAAAAGTTTCAATATGTATGTGACAATTAGATAGATAGATATTTTTTTTTTTTGGTTTAGGTTCTGGGCTCAGAAGCCCCCGCCTACAGAAGGACGCCCTCGGCGTCAACGGCAGCATGAGGCCTAGCTGCCGACCATCAGGGAGCTCGCAGCAATGTGCTAAAAACACGCACAAAACTAAAGACGGACAGCCCCCTGCCACCCGCTCGTGACCCCTGGTGGCCCCTATTAGTCGCCTTTTACAACAGGCAGGGGATACCGTAGTGGAATTCTCCAAACGCCCCCAATCCACAGGGTGAAAGACGCCGGTCAGTCGTCCACCCGCCGCCTCCTACGTCTCGTTTGGCGGCGGGAGGGATCTCCGCACCTCCGATCCCTCTCGGCACTCTCTCTTTCTGCTAGAGGACCACTTCACAGAAGTTCGCCACCGTATGCTAAGACCTCCGGCTGTCGACCATGGAAGCGACCACGGCTGGCAGCGAGAGGTCCTCTCCGACGACTGCTCTGAGAGCACTATGCTCCTCATCCCAGGCTGGGCAAAACTTGAACGTATTTTGGGCTGTATCTAGCGGGCAGTGGTCACAATGGTGGGCCACGCCCGACACCTCCTTCCTCACTACCGGCCACAGGTACTTACCGAAGCAGCCATGGCCGGTGAGCACCTGTGTCAAGCGGTACACGTTGCCGCACCGTGGCGCCTGTCCAGCCATTCGGCAAAGACAGAACGCACTGCCGCGACAACCCTGAGCCCCGCTGACGGGGCCTCCAGCTGGAGACACCACTCCTCCACGGCAGCTTGCCGTAGGGCCTCCACCTCCTTCAGGGCCGGACGCTGCCCGCTACTGGACGCTTCCACCCGGCCAATGAAAGACATCGGAGAGGGATTTGGCGTCCAGATCCTAGGGCAGGTATCCGGCCAACAAACAAGCCGCCTCGAAAGAGACCGTGCAGTACGCCATGATCGCCCGCTGCGTCAAAGCTCGCTGCGGAGTGCACAGGAGGGCGACGCAGGGGCGGCTCAGGGAGTCAGCCCAAACGGAGCTGCCATACAGGGCCATGGACCGCACGACTCCTTGATATAATCTTCGGCAAGGGCTGCCAGGACCTTCCAGGTTGGGCAGCAGGGGGGATAGAGCGCTCGCTGCCCGGGACAGTTTTGTCCTCAATTTCTTGAAATGGGCGCGGAATCGCCATCAGCCATCCAAGACAAGACCTAGATATTTCATGTCTTTGCCGATGGGAATCCGCACCCCCTCAACCACGATGTGGGCATCAGCTGGTGTCCCTCGCCAAGGCCCGTGAAAACAAATGGCCTCGGTTTTGTCGAGGGACACCTTCAAGCCCAACTGTCGAATCCGACTTACTACTTGGCCGGTGCCCACCGCCACCAAGGTGGCAACGGCCCGGAACGTGATGGTGGTCGCTGTGACCAGCGTATCGTCGGCGTAGCACGTCATGCCGACGTCCCAGAGATTGGCGCCACGGAGCACCCAGTCGTATCCGATGTTCCACCGGAGAGAGCCCAGAACCGAGCCCTGTGGAACACCGCACGACATCGCTCTTCGGTGCCACCCGTTGGCGCCCGGATACATCACGTCCCTGTCAGACAGGTACGCGTGCACCAGACGCCGGAGATAGGGCGGCACAGATAGACAGACAACTGATAATATATTATGGTTCCTGTTCCAGTTGAGTTCTTATGATTTATTTTAGATTAGTTGTTACTCGCGGTGTTACCCGCGTGATAATCCTCTCCCGCTACTAAAGTCCCTCAAACACAGTACGACGAAATGACGCCGGCATTTAAAAGAATCAGATAAAAAAAATCCATTATTTTCTATGTGTTAATCCAGGACATGACCTACCCGTATGCCAAATTTTATTCAAATCCGTTATGTTATTTCTGAGTTTACTTCTAAGAAACATCTAAACATACAAACATCCAAGCATTTTCACAAACTTTCCCATTGATCATAAGTAAGATTGTTTTCTATCTTTCTTATAATTTTTAAGTAGTCGATACTCGATAGAACAATGTTATTATTTGGTATGAATTATTTTTCGTTAAATTTCAATTAAATCATGATGTCCTAGATTCTATAACTCGACAAGGTAGCACATCGCGTTCAATACAAGTAAATTAGTAAAAGATTTGAATGAATTTGATAAATCTTCCCGTGATGAGAAGAAGGAACATCATCTTCCCGGAAGGAGGATTTTGTAGGATGATGGGGGTGCAGGCATTATTGCCGGTGGTATATTTAATTACTCTTAATGTGGTATCTTTTCTTTTTTTTTAAATCTGCTACTTAAATTGGCCACACGCTAATATTCATACTTTAATTTTCGGTTTTCTTCAGTAATATTTACATCGTTTTTAACCGTCAAGTAGGTGTAGCCTTGTGTTTAATGCAAGCTGTGTTTACCTGTAAGTTGGATTGTCACATTTAATTAAACATTATATATTAAGCTATAATATAACATAATGTAATATTGTGAAAACCGTTGGTGGACCGGATAAAATAATAAAAATAAAATATCCCGTTATCCTCGTGCATTCTCATAGGGTAATACATTTTACAATAGCTTGTAATGAATGCCCACCAAAGCGTTGAGCAGTGAGCTTAGAGGGCGGAGTGCGGAAGTACTGCTGTCGCGGCGGTGCGGCGGTCGAGTGCCCGTGACTCTCGAATAACTTGTGAAGCACACTTGAGATAGCGAACTACTAACAGTCGCTAATGACCACGCTAATGACTGTCAATTTATACTCCACATTGCACCGGCTGCTGCCCTTTCACCACTGCTAAATGGTAAGTAATTAAGACCCTGTCCACTCGTAATAAAGCATAAATTCGGAGTTATTCCTCCGGCACGTAACATACATTTATGAGATAACAAACTTTTGCCGTAACGCGCTCGAACCAATAACCGGAGCACTCGAAGACGCTTACTTCGCCCAACGTCAAACACTCACCAACATTATTATTTTAGGCCTTCGTCTGTGCGCGCGCTGAATAAATATTACACTTTTCCTGGAGCTTCCTGCTGATTTTGTACTAAAGGGCCGCTGCTATGGCGCTCTCTTATCAGAAATCAATGCGTCCCGAGGCCGTTGCCGGTAAACTCTAATAATTTGCGCCGCTAGCAAAAACCAAGTACTTCGTCCCGCGTTCCGAGATAAGGCTTACCGTCCTTTTGACAACCCTTCGAGATTACACCTAACAAAATTAAATGGTGTACATAGTTATGCGTAGAAATCTTTATTATAATACATTTCTTAGGTATTCATACAGTTTATGTCGCTTTTTGAATTATCTAGATGTCTTATAGGGTGTGTTAGTATTGAACATGAAACTTAGTAATAGATACTTAATAAGTAATATAACATTATAAAACGATAAGAATTTATTTAATTAGTAAAATATAATTATGGATGTACGTAAGTAGGATCGGAAGTATAAATATACGCTTCTTTTTAAAACAGTGGTGAATAATTAGTGATAGTTTGAAGATAGACAATGCAGCTGTGATGCGGTGCAGTGGCGTTGTGAGCTGTCTACACCTACGTATGCCCTACTTGTCTCACACTTGTCGGGATACCACACTTGACGCTCAAATATCTGGGTTATTGTGTGCTGGTAGAAATTGTATTTCAATAATAATTAAAGACCAAAACAAAGTTACCCTCCTGTTTAAAAGCCACTAGTGAGTAGGATATCAAAGATCAGATCATCAGGCTTGCATAATTTTTTAACATAAAATCGATCTTTCATAAATAATCATACATCATGATTACATTTTTAGCTACGGTAATTCTTTATACAAACTGCTAGTCATAACAATCTCAGGACGACGATACTTCGAGGGAATAACAAGCTCAATAAAATGGACGGTAAGCGGCACGAGCGCACATAAACAACAGCGATCCAATGTACAACTTTTAATTCACAAAATATTGCATTGAGCTTTTTATCATGAGACGTAAAATTATTAAAATGTCATTATGCCCCGTTATTTTTAACGTTAATTTTGATGGTACCTACACAGACTGATCTTCACATACTTAAATAGACACCTTGTTAACTTTTATTACGAATTCTTGTAGTTTAATACATCCCTTATTAATGTTTGTTGTGTTTAAAAAAACCTTCAGGATTTAAATTGTGTGAAAGTTTAGACTCCGGTACCGCTAGGCAGCACCGTGCAGGGGTGGTTTCGTATAATTTTTTGTTGGGGGAATTTGCAGCAGTCCCTACTGCGCCGTAGGTGGTCACTGTGGAGTTTTTGATGATATTACCGTGCGTAGGATTGTACATAGTGCTTGGGTAATGGTGCGGCGGTCGCTCGACGTTCCATCTTTCCGGGCGGTCCACCGTTGAGTCTCAAGCCCGGTGATCCAGTCGTCCTCTGATGCTGAACGGTAGTGGGAACACTGTACTCTCTCCGCGAAAATAAATAAAGTTCAGATATCACTATAGATTATTCGATATCGTAAGAATATTGTTCCTGAATGAACCTTTGTGGAGGACGCAGCTGCAGTGCCAGGATTAATGAGGAACGCTCCGGGTTACACAAAGCGGCCTCGAGTGGACTCCTTTGAGTTCAAAATACTTTTAATTTACAGGAAATTTGTAAAGAAACATTAATCTTTTCATCATAGATTTCCCTTTTAATTAGAAAACGAACAATTTACTGGTTTTCATATTGTAGGTGTCACCGGTCACGTAGTCGTGATAATTAGATACTAGAATATAAAGTACTCACAGTAGCTATAGCGCCCAGAACGTTCAATTACATGGCAATGCATTTTATACGTCACACTAAGGCGGCAGATGTTACGTTCCGAAATGCCCAGCTATTACTTTATGCCCTTGGTACAGTTTGTTTGTTTGGTACAGTTGAAAAAAAAAAAAAAAAAAAAAAAAATTGTGACTGGGTTTTTCCATCTTAAAATTTACTCAGTCGCAGCTCGGAGTCAGGAAGTTGGCGGTGTGATACCCCCGTGCCTCGGAAAGCACGTAAAGCCGTTGGTCCTGCGCCTGATCTCTCTCCGGTCATGTCGGATTGCCGTCTCACCGGACTATGAGAGTGAAGGAATAGTGAGTGCACCTGTGTATTGCGCACACACTTGTGCACTATAATATCTCCTGCGTACCTGGCTGATCTCCGTTGAGATTGGCCGCCGTGGCCGAAACTGGCTAGGAGGATTTTCACAGTTTGATTTCAATGCAGCTCTAACATTTCATTATTTGAAATACATTTTAGTTAAAGGTTAAATAATTTATGATGGAATGTGGTAATCGATAAATCAAAGTAAATGATAAAAAAGTATATAGCATCATGCCTTTTAGGGGTAGGCAGATGTGTATCACACCCACCCAGCTATGCTATTTCACCAGCTATGCAAGGTCCCATGTAATAGGTGGCGGGCTTATTGTCATTTACTCCGCACATTTCCAAACCCCGGGCTGTTACTAAGTAGAAAAACCCAATATCACTATGACCCGGGAATCGAACCTAAGACCTCGGGAACTGTAGTCATAGCGTAATACAACAACGCCACCAAGGCATACGGCACAGAATTAATGATAAATATTTTATCGTTTATTAAATTAAAATAATTTGCGCCTAGTGTACACTGTACAACAATAAAGTACCCTGTATAGATATAAAAGCACCGACCCATTTCTTATCGTTTCTCTGAAAATGTTGCTTAATCCCGCACAGAACGTATTCACAACATTAATTCCTTTAATCTGTAGCAATTTATAGAAGCTGGCAGCCCCAACAACTGGTGATCGTCCGTGGCTGCATTCCATGTGATCTAGACAAATAACTTGCCGCGCCCCGGCCGCCGACGCGAACTTCACATTGTGCCGACAATCCCTCTCTATACATTACCATCGCAGGCCCGGGCGGGAGCAAACTGTGCCATACTTTACCTGCAATGTACGAGGTATAGTTGCAAATGATTGTGGAGTGGGCGAGAATTACTGCTGAAATGGTGGGCATCACGTCCGCAGTAGTCGAAATGGTTACGTGACGTCACGAACGCGCCATACCTTACCGGTATCCACGAATATACGTACGGAGATCTTAACCTAGATACTCACGGGCCAGCATAGATTTAAAACTTTTCTGGCTTTAGTTTATATTGGAAGGTTAGCTTTTAATTCTGGCTGTCATCTTCCGTAGTAACCAGTTTACCACCTACTATGCAAATGCGGCAGGCGAGCTAGAGTGTATCAGACGAAAGGGAGGAAAGGATTTGGGATCTCAGCAAAACATTTGCATTATAAGTGATACTTTATTTCTCATAAGTTGCTTGGTTTTTGTAATTGATTAATGCAGTTAATTACTGACATTCCAGTATAATCATCCATCCATCCTGCACGGGTAGTATTTAATTAGACACTTTATCAGAGGAATTGACCCTGTTCCTAAAAGGAAAACAATTTATACTTACGTTCTGTTTTGTTTATTACAAATAATGTTCGCATCCAAATGAGTCTCATAGGAAATTAAGACACAACGTTTCCATCTTCTACAATGTTTGAGTCTCTAAAGCGGTTGATCTAATGATGGTGCCCTTCGAGATGCGAACGCAATTATTTACCATATTGTAAGAGCTACGCTTTTGTATATATTTTTTTCTACAATTGTAATTATAAGTGTCAGGCATAAGCATATAGCCGAGCAGGAAACGTAGCGCTGGACTGCTTGCACTGATTTACCGTTCGTAAATTGATTTGCTGAGGGAGGCGGGAGATTAATTTGTATCTTAAAGTTTCTGATAAATAATGCTAAGACGCGACGCGTAGCACCCCGTAGCATGCCCGTAGCCCTGGCCGTAGCAAACCAATGAAAATATTATATTATTAGCACTTAAATATGTTTGTGAGCGTATTCGTGATATACTGACCAGTTATGAAAACCAGTCCAGATATCATTACACAAGTAGGGGAAGTGATAGTTGGGTGTATAAAAAGAGTGCCGTATCGATGTGCACTCTCATTCGGGGTCTTTCGGTCTCAGTATTGGCTCAGTTATAGTCTTAAGTTGCATTTGATCATCAACTCATGTACCGGTCCGTTGATTAGTCATATCTTCGTGAAAGTATTTTTGTAAAATCAGTGGTAGATACTTTATATTTAAATCCAAATCGCTTCAGTTTCTAACAATGTGCGCACCCGATTTTTGTTCGCGACTCTGCCCGCGTGAATGTTTTTCCGGGATAAACGTCTCGCTATATACTTTCCCGGGATAAAAAGTAGCCTCCTCCTTATAATATTAGTATAGATTAACGAAAATGGTCGAGGTATGTGCCGTTAGTTGTTAATCTATACATACAATAAAGCAGAAGAACCGTTGTGTCTGCACATATTTTAAAGAAATGTGATAAAATAGAAAGGGGTTGACTAAAGAGGAGTAATGGAACACAAATCCGCGAATTTTGTAATTCTTTACTGTCTGTCTCTCTGTTTTCCTGTTTGTTTGTTACTGCACATCTTCAAACTTACTAAACGGATTTTTGATGTAATTTGGGACACGGACACAGACACATTAGATCATGTTCTTGATTAACAACACATAGGCTACTTTTATCCCGAGAAAATAAAAAAGCGGGACTCTTGTCCCGGAAAAACTTTTTCATACAGGTGGAGCCGCGAGCAAAAGCTAGTAATAAAATATATACTTAATAATAATAATTTTAGTAGAGCTAGTAAGTTGATTAATTGAAACTGGTAATTACCGAGCTGTCAGTTACATGTCTATTTTCCGTAGTACATACATATTATAATGCTCTTTGATGCATATTTTGTCTAATAAAATAAACAGCCGAAGGAATAAAAAAGGGAAATAAGTTTTCTTTATACGTAGAGTTGGAACGCAATGTTCGCCAGCTCCAGGTTGGCTCGTCCGTGACCTACTTAAGAACAGGATGCAGGGGGGATCCATCACCATGTCAATTACGATATACTTTCCCCACAAAAGGGTCTTTTGTGATTTTGCGCGTTTCAATTCCAAGCTATTTCTGAATCGTTTATGAAGATGAAAGGTAAAATTCTAACAATGATAAATTTTACGTGTAATTTATGAGCATGGTACATTTATTTCCTTATATCTGAATATAAATGAAATTATTTGACCATAACAGTTACACGTCGCGGATGCGTAGACATTATAATACAGCTAGAATTGACAAAAGTGAACTGCAGATTTGCTTGATTATATGGTTTGCATTACAATCATTGAGTTTTACCTCAGAGTTCCGGTATGAATTTAATAATTATTAATAATAATTTTATTGTATGGTTTCATATGATTTCTAATGCTTTAACATGTGAAACGTAGTGCACCAAAAACCTTGAGTGGTTTTATTACCGTCTGGACAGTCACGTCAGACACTGTAGCTTTATAGTGATAAAGCTACACAAACGGTTCGTAATGACAAAGTGCAGACATTATGCTCAAGCGAGGACGTTCGACCATCACGCCTTTTACTAGTGGTTTACAATGAGTTGATAACTTGGTGTTTAATGTCGGGTACGTATTAAAGTTATGATCTAAATTGAAAGGAGTTCCCTGACAATGCGGGTTGTAAAGCGTCCCTGAGGCGGTCAGACGCCGCGCCGCTGTCAGTCATGGCCCGATTAACGAACACTCTTGCCGTTTAATTTTATAATAAATCTGGCTCGTTTAAAGTAATTATGTCTTTTGTTTGTAAGTTATACAAAATAATCAAATTCGTTGTATGTAGTGTAGAATATTTATTTATTTAATTAGACACAGTTAGAGAACACAAATCAATTATGCTTACATATGTATACAACCTAAGAGTAGGTAAATGACATACTTTAGTGTAAATTAGCGCACCACTTCGCATTAGCGAAGTTGTAGTCAGCTGTGCGTGCAGGATTACCTGTACGCACAGCTTTCGATAGGAGGAAAGAATATAGTTGAGATAAAAAATACATATTGTATATATGTATGAATTAAGTTTAATTTTATTTATATGTTGATTCTTAAACAAGTGGCCATCTACCTGCCTTACCTGCTTCTGCAGTCAGATTTTTTTAATAATGTTTTTTTTTAGTTACAGATATGTTTTTTTTTCTAGAGTGCAGAGTTTCCAGTAGTCTTGTTCTGAGTCTCACTCACTCATTATCAATCGTAGATTGATCCATTTCAGATATCAGATTAAATTTATAATTTCAGAGTATATTATAATTTCATGAGGTGTCATTTCATTGCATAGGTACCGCTGCGCGAGTAAGCATCTTTTTTTAGTTTTCACAAATTTTCTTTGAGTATCTAGCAATGCAATTTATATTCAGTTTTCGGCAATGTTTGTATTTAAATTCGTTTTAGTGAACTCTCTTCATACTATTGTTTTGAAAATTCGACAGTGAAAAGCTTTGAGTATTGATTTGCTAGATACTCAAAGGTGAAAAGTGATTTTAAAGAGTTGAGTTCCAACTCTCAATTAGATGAGACTAGCTATATCGTTTAAACTTCGATTGTCGTATACACAGAAAAGTATTTTGGACTGTGTGATTGATTTACCAAGTCTTTTCCATAAGGTACATGGCGGAGGAACATTTGGCCAAATCAAAACAGTCTTTTGTGCCTTTGTGGCGGCATAATCAACAACACCGCCCCCTATCAACATTGGCTGGAAACTACTACACTGAGTAGTCAGCTAGATGACCACCCGACACTCATACATCGGACATCGAAGAAGTGATATCGGCGATTAGCAGATGACTCCTAATAAATACTACCAGATGGCACCACACGATCCATGATTGCACTTGCAATATTTACACGAAGCAGAGCATATATACAAACCCGAGTAGAAATCGTCGGAGGGGCCGCGGCCGGTCAGGCGCAACATCTGCCTGACTGGAAATTTCCCTTCCATAGAGGAACGCAACCATCTGTTCCTCTACAGCGGCGACGACCTATCGCCGCCAAACCTTCGAAAACTTGGAAAAGGGTTATGATCATATGCCGAGGAATAAGCTGTGATCAACGTTGTCATTAATGTATGGGACTGAGGGCCGCCTGGTAAGGGCTGTCTGTGTAATGAGAACTCCAAAGCCTGTATCAGTGTAAGGCGAACAAGAATAGCGATTCGTAATACTGTGCTGTTGGCGACGAAGTGAATGCCGGATTATTAGAAGAAGCACGAAAGTCTGGTGGAAGTGCACTCCTTACACAGTATATTATGTAGAGTTAGTATTTCTTATCGCATGGGTATAGTATAATAAGAGAACGTTATAAATTGAAAGATGATGTGGTGAATAAAATTAAAAGAAGTATGATGAAATAACTTGGGCACGTGGAGAGGATAGTTGAAAGACGAGTCACGAAAATTATTTACAGAGCGAATGTGAATGGTACGGATGGGCGGTATGCCCATAATCGGCGAAAATATATGATGAGAACTATGAATGTCATCATCATCATCAGCCACATGACGTCCACTGCTGAACATAGACCTCCCCCAAAGATTTCCAGATAGACCTGTCAAAAGCGGCCTGCATCCAGTGCGTTCCTGCGGCCTTTACCAAGTCATCGGTCCACCTTGCAGGTGGACGGCCGACGCTGCGCTTGCCAGTACGTGGTCTCCACTCGAGAACTTTTTTGCCCCATCTGCCGTCAGTTCTTCGAACTATGTGCCCTGCCCACCGCCACTTAAGCTTGCTTATCCGTTGGGCTATTACTACTATGAATATGGAAGAGGTGAAAGAGGCATAGTCATTATCGTGGCATGTCGCGCTCAATAGTTTGCTTCTGTCTGTCTGTGTATGAATATATAACTTTATAATTTTGATTTTTGTGCATTAATTGTTAAGCTTAATTCATTTAATCTTAATAAAAAACGACTAAGTTAACATAACATTCATTGATTCTGAAGCGATACGAAGTTCGCCGGGCCAGCTAGTGTTAAGTATAATATACTAGACTTCTGCTCGCGGCTTCGCCCGCGTGAATGAGTTTTTCCGGGATAAAAGTCCCGCTTTATATTTCCCCGGGATAAATTATACATATAAACCTTCATCTGGAATCACTTTACCTATTAAAAAAACCGCATCAAAATCCGTTGCGTAGTTTTAAAGATCTAAACATACATAGGGACAGACAGCGGGAAGCGACTTTGTTTTATACTATGTAGTGATTTTAACATTCAAACATGCGTAAACGATCCTTCGACAAGCATTGACTTCAAGCAGTAACATTCACACAAGGACAGACAAGCAGAATTGACCATCTTGGCGCCCGGCCCCTTTATTAACCGATTTCAAAAAAAGGAGGTTCCGTATTCGATCCGTATGTATGTAAGTTTGAATGGCCGTGAGTTTCTCAAAAAATAATGATCCGATTTGGGTGAGATTTTCGTTCTTCAAATGTATATTTTTCAGGGAAGGTTTTAATATATAATTTATTAGGATCTGATAAGATCTTCGGAGATAGACAATGGAACTCTCAATAATTCACAGCAGATGACCTGCGAATGCTGCAATGGTATATCGATGATGTATTGTTTACACCTTTTGATAATTAACTAACAAAAAACAGTCAATAAAAACTTTTTTACAAAAATAAAACCGACTTCAAAACCTTTAACTTTGTATTTTATAAGGTTAAATTATTTTTTGGTTTTTAGTGGTTTTGAAGTCGATTTTATTTTCTTCAGTTGAATTGATATGAGCCGCGACTTCCGCCTGCGAGGCATTCGGCAACCTATTAGGCGATAGTTCTCGGGTACGAGGGTGCCCCGTTCATTGCTAAAATCAAAAACCACTTCCTTTTTCAAACCTAATTAACGCTTGACTGTTGAAGTTTTGAGTACAATAACTGTTTGTGTCTTAACGATTCTTCTTTATTTACCTAACTTTAATAACTGAACTATAAAGTTTAATCTTTAAAATTATTATATTAAATTATGAAGAGCTTCTCTGCTCGTTTTGTAATGCAGCTTAAATAACAATATCATTAGGAAGACGTATATAGAAACACAAAATAAATAATATAACATTTTGTTCATTCAGTGCGCATGAAATGTCTTCGCTTCATTAAGTTTCTAATTAATATCTCAGTAGGTAGTTATTTGCGTGGAAACAAAGCGGGCGAAACCACTCTCTGTGTGTGTTAAACATTGCAAATGAACGCGTGTGCAAACAGCGGCGGCGGGCGGCGCGGCGGTCGAGTTAGCGTGCGTGCTGGCGGCTGGAGAGGCGCGCAGGCAGGCTGGAGGGCTGTTTGCTCTCGATTTCATTACATTAGGTACTATGCCGAGAATTACACATTTAGTGTGCGTGAGGTTGTCTTCTTACACTGATCGTTGTGCTGAGTCATCTTATTTCTATTAGTTATGTGCACGTACGTTACGTATACTATGTTTATGTATATTATTCTTGCACACACACACACACCCACATACACTCACGCCCTTTATCTCCGAAGGGGTAAGGAGTGGCGCAACTAGTGTACCCACTTTTGGCCGTGCGTATTGCGTCCCATGGTCTGATAGGGGGCGAGCTTTTCGCCATATCGGGCACAAATACCAGACATCGGGTTGATACTGAATTAACCCAATATCACTTTGCCCGACCCGGGAATCGCACCCATGACTTCAGCATTGCAGTCATACCGTAATACAACTACGCCACCGAGGCATTATTATTGCAATGTAGTATAAAACGTGAAAGAATGTATCTATATATAAACAAGCTTTTGCCCGCGTGGATAAGTTTTTCCGGGATAAATGTCTCGCTTTATATTTCCCCGGGATAAAAAGTAGCATATGTGTTAATCCAGGACACGATCTACCCGTGTGCCAAATTTAATCGAAATCTGTTCAGTAGTTTGTACGCGAAAGAGTAACAAATATACATACATCCATTCGTACAGGCTTTCACGTTTTTAATATTAGTAGGATACTAATGAGGATTATGCCTTCTTAAATCACATCAGCTTAATTCGGAATAGTAGGTTTTACATTGATATTCACACGCGTATTATAATACCACGGAGGTATAATACGCACGTGATCCGCAGCAGTAGAGGTTACAATGCAGTTTTGATACATATTTGGAATAAAATGTAAACAATAAATATCATAATAATGCCAACTCGAGTTCGATCTATGAACAGAGTAATATACCATTACTCTGACCATACCAAACGCTGTCGTGGCGTAAGTATAAAACGAAGCTGAAGGGATAAAATATAGTAAGAGAGTTTGTATCGCTTTTAAGGCGTATGATCCGTATGTAACGATTACGAATGTAAAGTGGATTATGCTGGCCGTTCGTGAATGGTGAGTGTAGGACGGGGTGTTGCCAGGCGTTGCCGGTTTGTCGCTCGGCACTCCTGCTAGACCGCGTCCGTCTACCACCCGCACCACTAATAATCGTAAGAATATTTTCTTGGAATTTCAGTTCTTTAAAAAATGTGACAGTTTATCCCGTGCATGATGCGAGTCACGTATGAGGACTTGCCTCTTCGGCAAACAAAGGTGAAGATTGCTTAATTTTCATCTTAATGCTGTTTTAGTTTATTCCGGTACAGCTATTTAAACATTGGATATGGCAACACTAGCAGGGGTCACGATAAAACCTATTTGTGTAAATCCCCTACACATTATATCATAATAACACCGAAAAAACGAAATGTTTCCACGAGATCGTGTGTTTATTCGGTCTGAAACTCAGTAGATATCGAAAATGTTTTTGGTGCGGCGTACCAAAAAAATATATTTTTAAATATGTTCATCCACTCTCAAACAATTTCACAGAATTTTATATTCATAATGCCGGGTTTAAGCGAAGAGTCAAACAGTAATAAGGAGGTAGAGCTCATTCTCAACGCTGTAAGCGATTTCCAAAAATCGAAGGACGCACTTTAGTATTCGGGGCGCCGCCGTCGATGGACACTTGAGCCTTTGTAATCAGCCCTGAAATGGAGAGGGATATTGCCCTCATGAATGTATGGAGCCGAGGGCTGCAGAGCTTGTAGAGGCTGTAGGTAGGTGTATAAGCTGGTAAAGTAACACTGCTAGAATAAATCAGGCCCTCAACGGGTGACTTTACCAATATATTCCATTGAAGGGTAAAGGTTTTGCCTGCGTATGTTTTTAAAACCTCATTAAGACGGGTTGTAGACTGAAAACCAAGTTACTTTAGCTCTCAATACATTGTGTAATAGATAATTCAGTCAACTGCATAGAAAACAGCGTTCAAATTGCCTAATATAGACATTTGATCCTCATTGGGAAATAGTTTCGGAGATCGAATTAGTTGGAATTCTACCTATTCTTTCATGTGTAGACGTACACATATGTGTATACAAAAAGCCTGTCATGCTGTCTGAGCTCTGAAAGTTTTAATTATATTTATTACATGTACTCATATACTGCTATCTTGTTGTATTCCAATATCTGTGGTATTATCTTTCATTAAGGAATCGTTAACTCTCATTATCGCCCCATCGCAACATTTTCACAGGTCATAATTTACCACTAAAACTGTAATAAGATCATTTTATTAAGTCTCATAAAAACGAAAAACGATTAGTTTTAATGTGCTGGTTATAAAATACTAACCGTTGTATCAACTGAAAATGTTCAGTGATTTTAAAATATATCAGAGATAAAAATGAATTTGACGCGAGAAAGTTGCTCAAAATTGGTTTACTTTAATCGTTGCGGATCGAGCTTCGAGAGACCCTCGGAGAGTTCTAACAGTTATATAAACGTAGGTAGCGCTAAGATGACCCCATTTTTATTAGGTCAGGAATTTGCCACAGATAGTGTCTGATCAGATAGTAGCGGGTAACGTTCACGAAGGGCTCTAATGACCGCCCGGTATCCGCAGGGTTCAAACCGGAATCGAACTGCCCTTACGCACCGCCCCTAATTACTAAGTTTCCTCATAATTTGTCCACTAAAATTTTCTTATGGTCATTATTTTGGGGCGTTTGGGTGTTAATAATAAAAGTTGGAATATTTTTGTTAATTGTTGATTACTTTGGCCTGGCTTCACTTTAAGCGATATTCGCCGGAGACAAACCTAATTGCTTTGATATATAGCTCGGCATATTCGCCGCGCCGCACCACTCTCTCTCCGCATGAATATCTGTTTTAGTCTAAAAGTGATCGTAGCTTCGTGCCGGGCTCATAATGCCAGTCATGTATTTATTCATTCGGCTCGAGCAATGATTTGTGAGTGTGAATCTTTATTTAACTGACCCGGCGGTAGGGTGGTGTGAGGGGAGGGACGGAGGGGAAGCAGGGGGGGGGTCTCTGCAGATCGATGCCCGCACCGGGACAAACGTTAATTCCACACACAAGTATTTCCCCGAACCCGCTGTGCAATGTTTGCGAGCGTCGGCCCGCTAGCAAGAATGGCCATGTTTTATGCACACACATCTGTATGCATAGGAGTTGTGCTTCATAGGAATAATTCTTGTAACTCATTTTTATTTTTAATACTTAGGTCCAATTTCACCAATTTCTTATTCAACAGGCGTTAGGTAATCGGGCATTAAAATTAACGCGAACGCAAAAGTATCGCGCGTCCCATGAAGGAAATATAACAGTCCATTACTAAAGTGAATGTTCTGCTTCAACCATTCACTGATAGGATTTATAATGACCGTAACAAAATGTCACCATTGGTCGTATTCCTTCGGACCATATTGTGTACAACTTTCTATTGGAGCAGAATAGATGTGCATGTCGTAAATTAATGAGACGTTAATTAGACGTGAACTTATTTTAGCTGGTTGATTAAAAAGTTATTACGTCGAAAATTTACTTACATTTGAAGTTGTGTTGTTTTAATTTTTTTTAGATAATTTATTTTAAATTAATTTTTATGCTAAAATCGACGTCATCGTTTTATTCAAAACAGTTGCGATGTGTCTTAAAAATCCTAGGACTACGTAATAAGTATTCTAATGAATTTTGTTCAATTACACACTCTCTTAATCTATACTTTTTAATATTATAAAGCTGAAGAGTTTGTTTGTTTGGTTGGACCCGCTAACCCCAGGAACTGCAAAACCGATTTTGAAAATTCTTTCAACGATTGGAAGCTATATTACTCTTGACTGCTATAAGCTATTTTTTATCTCGGAAAAACTTTTTCAAGCGATCGGAACCACGAACAATACTAGCTATGAATATTTTGCAAAACATCTTCAAAAATAATTGTTCATGTAGGTACAGTCACCATCATAAGTAGCTCAACAAAATCAAAATTTCAAATTGCCTAAATACTTTTGTGTTCTTACTAATCTTTTTTCTCTTTACAAAAATAAAATGAAAGAGATTTGCTTTACTTCACACGACGAATTATTTTTTCAGTTTAACTTAACGCGTATATTAGGCGATTTGAAATTTTGATTTTGTACAGATACTTATGCTGCTGACTGTAGCTACGCGGCGGCCATTTTGACGTTTATTATCATCGGTTATTGACTTAACAGACCTCTATAGCGGTAATAAAATCATAACGCTTAATTGCTCTAACGATTACATCAGCTGTTAGAGCGTTATGGGACATTCAAAAACCTTGATAGTTCGTTAAGATATTTAATATGTTGATAAGTAACTAACAGAGAATGGTGAAAATAGGCATAAGTACGAAAAGTTTTTATAACATTAAGTTAAGAAATCAAATTAATAAAATCAATCGGACTGATATTCAGACATCAAACCGCTGCTCGGTAGAGAACTATTTCGTGACACATCGTAGTCATCGGTCTTGAAAGAAAGAATGGCTTGGGCTTTCCTTAACCGAAATTGTCTTTATTATGGCATTTCAACATATTACTATTTTCTAATAATATGCTAACTCCGCTTGTATAGCCGATTAAGGCGGAATGCTCCCCAGGGAAGGGCTCCGACTGTCGTTAAGACTATAAAGTGTATTTAATAAACATGCGGTGGCGTAGGTATATTACGGTACGACTGCAAAGCTGAGGTCTCGGGTTCGATCCCCGGGTCGGGCAAAGTCATATTGAGTTTTTTCTACTCAGTATCAGCTCGGAGTCTTGAATTTGTGCTCGATATGGCGATAGGCTCGCCCCCTATCACATCATGGGACGGAATAACGGCGAAAAGAGGGTGCACTAGTTGCGGCTCTGCCTACCCCTTCGGGGATAACAGGCGTGAGTGTATATGTATGTAATAAACATGCAAATTAGAATCAAAAACAATCATTTGTGTTAAAGGTCTTCGTCGAAGGCTCAGTATCGTCCTGAGGTTGATTATGATGTGTTATTAATAATATACTAATAATAATATTTACTTACTTTATATAATAATAATAATATACTATTAATAATATACTCGTTCTGATTTGGCACCTGAAATGCGTTCACTTGTACCAGACAAATAATTAGCCCCGAGTGACCTACACCAGGCGCCGAGGCTGAATAAAAAGTAACTAAATTCTTAAGTATTTTAATGATGTATTGAAAATAAATACTCGGGTAACACCAAATTATTCGACATTAGGAGTCTTAACCTCGAAGATCTCAAGTGCAATTCTCTGGCCACAATGTCCGCAGTACGCTGTACGCAGAAATAGACATTGAGAAGATAATTATCAGAAAGTGGAACTATCAGTTGGTGTTTTAAAAATCGTTCGTTTACGTTTACATTGGCGCAACACGTAGTGCTGATGAGCGTGTTAGATTTTATTACATATGTATATTAATATATATGTTTTACAGCAATCGCTTATATAAGCAAATTACATTTAAAAGAATATATTTATGTATTAATACATCGAATCGCTAATATACCATCAGGATACTAGCAAATAGTATGTTTTAAGGGTGGAAGGGCGGATGAGTTTGGTAAGATACAAGAACCACTATATTCTTTACATAATATATTTATTATATTTATCAGATACTATAATCCAATAAGCATAGCTCTATAATCAATATCACATCAATGTGTATATAACAATTATGTACCTTATCATAGGTACCACTTCTAAATCACATGACCCTAAATTAAATGTTTATTTATACAAATACTTAACATTTTTAAATGGTAAGTAAACTAAGGATCAAATAAAGTAAATTACTTAACTTGCCAGTGTCCTAGTACTGCTCAGCTCGGCGGCCCACGATAGAATGTTCGAATCTGCCGTCCTCCATCGAGCGACGGGTATTTATACCATATCAAACGTCAAAAACACTATCGTACTATTGACTCTTTATATGGATAATTTATTACAATTTAATACCTAAGTGAGTTTGTCTACAATTATTTTCACAAATAATCACGTGTTATGAAGAATAATTACTTTTTATAATTTATAATCTTATAAGCGCGAATTGAGATGGTCGAAGCTCCTCTATCGACAGTCACGAATTCCTTTACACGAGACCATCCGCTTTTTGCATTTTTAGAAACATGTTTAAAAAATATATTTTCCTGTTTACATGTATTATATAAGATTTATTATGCACAGTATTATAATAATTATAGGAAGTTATTTGTGAACTATGATTACTATTGCGCAGATTTGCTTCTAATCCCTGACGCCAATAAATATCATTTGCTATTACAATCTTAATATATTCTTGTTAACTGAATCTCTGGCTTCTTATTGGAAGCAAAAATAGGTACCGTTCCTTGAACGACCTTACTTTTGTGCTGGAATTACAAACTCCTAATTTATATTTATGTCTTCAATCTCCTCATGAGTGACCCGGGTCGCGGTTTCTTAATTGAATTTTGTAATATTAATGCTGCCAACAAAACACTAATTCGTATGTGAAGACTGAAGGCGGTGTAATTAATGCTCGAAGCTTCAGGTGTTAGCGTCTGATTGGTATGAGTGGAATACTAAATACACAAGCAAATTGTATTATTCCACATTCAGCTTCTGATTTTAATTATTCGCTTTCATGATGGTAGACGTGAATTTAATGTGAATTTAATATACTAAAAAATGAACGTTATGACTTATGGATTCCTATATTTTTTCCTGTGTTACGCTATAATTATTAATGTAAATACTCAGATATGTCAAATGTGGGATCGAAGGGTCTATAATCGTTTTAGTTGACGTAATACTACGATTCTTATGTAGAATATATTATTTCCTATACTTTTGTATACTTGCTGAATCACTGATGTGGTTTTAGGATATATTTTTAGGTCGTTTATCAGAATTAAAATCTCGTCACGTCATGACAGTCGTACTATCATACTCCTGCTATTATAATATCTATCGTATTATTATTATCTGGAAATGTTAAAATACGTAGTGGCAAATGGCAATATTATGTAGGTATTATCACTCATTTTGTTTTCTTTCACAATGATTGAAGGAATGTGTCTAGATAGCGAATTAATTGGTTGCGACCTTTGTCGCCGATTTGTAAGTCACTTACTAGGCGAGGTAGTTCTTAAATCTTTTCCCGATGAGATATTGACTCTCGGCGGAAGTGTCGTTTAGAAGCAGATGATTAATAAGGGCGCAGTGCGCGGCGGTGGCGGCGGTGGCGCCGGCGCGCCTTTGGCTCGGCTTCAAGGACTTGGCCGCTTTAAATTCACCCGAGCTGTCCCACTTCCATACATCCGTATCGCACCTGGCCGCTTGCCGCTGGCGGCTCTACGTTGCCACTTCATTGATTTATTTCTGTTCTCGTCGTCCAGGGTTGTCAGCATTATCGAAAGAGATAGAAGCCTACGTCCCTGAGTTAGAAAAACATACGTAGCTATGTCGCACAATGGTAATAAATATTAATGGTGTTTTAAATTTTAAACTTGATCAAAACTTGATTCCGTATCGAAATCTCTTGATCAAAATCTGGGGCTAACGTAAGGTTTTATCGTTAGGTTGTCAGTCCCATATTATTTTTGTTATTTTATTTGATACCTTCAACGATGGTAAAAAAGGTATCTTGGCTACGGTCTCTTGTCTCGATGTATTTAACGTTTATATTACGTTTTTGAAATGCAATCAGCTCTTTATTATATACTACCCACTGCTGAGCACAGGCCTCTTCTACTACTGAGGGGGCTTAAGCCTTAGTTCACCACGCTGGCCTATGTAGCCTATGTGTTAATCCAGGACATGATCTACCCGTGCGCCAAATTTCATCGAAATACGTTCAGCAGTTTTTAGTAACAAACGTCCATACATCCAGACATCCATACATAGGTACTTACAAACTTTCGCCTTTATAATATTAGTAGGATGATTAAAGGAGTTAATCTTTAATAACAGATATATCTTAATTGATTATAGTTATTATATTACTATAATTAATCGATTAATTAATTTAATATATTTTTATTTTTATTATGTCATGATTATGATGATATTTTCATATGGAAAGCTTGGCCTATGGGGCTCCGCGGTCCATCGCTTGCTACACCTACGACGACGCTCACAAACACCCTGTAACATAACATTCTCCTCACTATGGTGAACTCTTATTATTTGTTATGTCATGTCGTCTAGTAGTTTAGTGCCGCGTCTTTAGTTTTGTGTTGGCGAGTAGTTCGGCTGGCGCAGCCGATACGTTCGCGGATTGCCTGATGCCTCCACTCGCGAAACATGGCTAAGCGCTTTTATACGAGACAAACAGTGAACCTGACGTTGTAGTTTTCTTATGTTTTGTGCCAAAATAAACATAAGGTTCAATTCAATATGAAGTCACAATAATTTTAATGATAAAACCATACTAATCGCGATAGGCTCGCTCCCTATCACATCATGGGACGGAATACGCACGGCGACAAGTGGGTGGATTAGTTGCGCCTATGCCTACTTAATTAGTTTATCGCGCTTTGCAGTCAGTAAGGTTGTTCAAGAGTCAAAAAAAGAAATTCACAGTCCAGAGTTTTCCTTATCCAATGATCAGGGACGCACACACTCATCCACTCACCAGATATCAAACTACAGTTAACTTATAAGTTTAAACACATTTGATAATAATAGTACAATAATATTAATCTATAATATTTATAATACAATTATATCATTGTAGTAAAGCAGTTACCTTTAAGGAGAAAAAAATTTCATACACACATAGGACACATCCACTGCGGTTGTCCTATAAAGTGAAAGCTACCTTTTTCCGCCTTGAGTGTACCGGAGAGTAATTTATATTGGGCCATAAATATTTATGCGGCTCCTTACTCCTTAGCCATTGTAATTTGGCGACCTAGAGACAATGGCTTCTTGCTGGCCATATATAATTCTTCTGTGCGTGTGTATGTCACTGAACTCCTAAAAGGCTGGACCGATTTTGATGATTTTTTTGTGTGTCTTCAGGTGGATTCGAGAATGGTTTAGATTAACTCTTGGATCCGGTAGGTGGCGCTGTACTCGGGTTCTAGGATTTTATTTTCTTTTTAGGGCAGGACACCGTCTGTCGGGGCCGCTAGTACATGTATAAAAAAAACTTTTTAACAAAAATTAACTGATTTCAAAATCACTACAAACCAAAAAATAATTAAAATTTATATTCGCTTAGTATAATGTACATTTGAAGTGGGTGCCTAAATAAATTTTAATTATTTTTTGGTTTGCGGTGGTTTTGAACTCAGTTGTTTTTTGTTTAAACGTTTTTATTTATTGTTTTTTTGTTAATGAATTATGGAAGGGTGTAAACAATACATCATAGATATACGATTACAACATTCGCGAGTCATCTACTGTTAGTTATTAAGAGTTCCATTGTGTATCTCCGAAGATCTTCATAAATGATATACCAAAACCTTTCCTGAAAAACATACATTTGAACATCGAAAACTCAATTGAAATCGGATCTGTAGTTTTTGAGAAACTCGCAGCCATACAAATTTACATACATACATACAGATCGAATACAGAACCTCCTTTTTAAAGTCGGTTAATGAATTGTCAAAATGTGTGTAAGCGCATAACTCTAGAACGACTGCATAAAATTGGATAATTCTTTTTTTTGTGTGTTCGTAATTTTCAGGACAAGGTCCAGGATAAGAGTTGCTACAAACATCACGTGATCAATGAACGACCCCTTTAAGTACGTAACGTGTTACATTTGCGGTAATTTTTAATTTGACGGTTTAAAAACTTTCGCCAACTTAAGAAAAAAGACTGTACGAAGTACCCCCGGTCAGTTAGTATTAAGCCCGAGCATGTCGGTAGGCACGGTGGTGTCTCCGTGCGCGGATAAAATTATACACGCGAGTTTTATATCGTTTACTGCGACACGACACGACGGATGGTATCGTTCCAAGTAGGACGGATACTGTTCATTAATCTGAGTATGTAGTAAAATCTTACTTCGTTGCTGTCTTTTATTTTCGTTACGGCTAATAACTGTCTGTCTCACTGTTGCCTTAGTTATGAGCCACTCGCTTATTTTGTTACTGATACCTACGCCCTTCTCCCTTTTCCGGGATGATATCCTTCGCCCGCGTCGCCTTTGCGGCTCTGCATTGGCAGATTTATGCCTATGCCGGACGACATCATGCAGAAATCATTCATTCTTCGAAACCACATGAAAAACGCGTTACGCGAACCATTGAACTGCTAATAATACACATAATATTACAAAGGTAGTCTCAAATCAACCCATTGGATTGAGCTCGTATATAATAATCCGTTGATGATTGTTCAAACTGTTATACGGCAGGCTGTTAAAAACGATATTTAACATGAATAACATACAATATAACAGAGGTGCAAGTAGCGCGCTCAATTCTGTTAAGTTAGTTCTACATTATATAATATAATGTAGTATACTTAGTAGGTACTAGTAGCTTTTTAGTAATAGCAATGACATGCTGAACATCTCACTCGCTTATGGTGATTTTTTGGTTAAGCAAATCATATTATTTCGTTTATGCCTTGATTGGTTAAATACTCAAAGCGCTTACGGTTTCATATTATTATTTTTATTACGAATTGTGTACGAGCAGCAGTTTCGCTTTAGGGATCTGTGGTCAGTTGTAGAAGAATCTTTAAAAGAAAGGAGAAAAATTAAATGATAAACGAAAACAATAATTATAATCTTTACGAACGGCATTGTTGGTATAATGTTCGCCGTGTAACAGGGTTTCACTCAGTTCCGTCTGATTCCATGAACTGAAAATGCAATCGCTATGTAAATCGAATGCAATAATATTACTCGCAGTGACATGAAATTAAACCGTTTGTTATTTAACAGGCTTTGTTTATATTCGTTAGTATTTTTATTTTGCTCCGATGACATTTAGATGAAGCACTTGAACTTCCTCCTATTTGGAAATATAAAATATTTTGCTGTAAATAACACTGTGTGACAAATATTTTCTTCTGTTCTATAACATTAAGTAAAATAGCTATTGATTCTTAAATTGGACCTGTTGAAGGTAAAATTTTAATGGAATTCTTGTAACACGTACGATTCTAAAGTTATAATAAAGTGTTCAAGTAGTAAAGTACTATAAATAAATAAAGACAGTGAAAATTTCAAATGATAGTTTACACATTAATTCTAAAACAAAACAGCGCAGGTTTAAGTGTTAAATAAAAAAGTGAACCATGTATTTTAGAAGAAAATTACGATATATTAACTTTCCCCCGTAGGAATAGTAAAATCTTCTTGAATTACAAATCAGTAGTAATCTGCTAACATTTTGGCATTCCATCTTCTTTGGCAACGCTCTTCTATCTGCTTAATATCCTGGGGAACGCGTTCACCTTGTTCGTTACTCGACAATCCAAGATTAGGGGGATAAAAATCGCGATGGGAATGAAAGAAAATATGTATTTTTTTGTGACATTCTGCACGCCATCCTTTTAAATTCACTTAAAACTCGGCATTTTCAGCTTTATGATTGAATTTCTGAAATTCTTGAATTACTTTGTTTTGAGACAACCAAGCCGCTAAATCTGTCGTGGTGAGATTTCATCAAAATCATCGTTCTTTATAATTTTTCGTATTTGTAGGCCAACAAATATGCCTTCTTTTAATTTAGCATCACTTAATTTTATCCTTTATCATCATTATCCAGGTCTTGGCAAAAATTTTCATTTAACCTAGTTTTACGTGTAAGGGTGGAAAAATCACATTTTCAACACATTTTGGAAATAGTTTTTACACTATTAATAAAAATCGTGACGTGTTAGATACTCATATTTATAGACAATGTTTTTAATAACTTCCTTTTTGAAGTCGGTTAAAAATGGAATAAGGAATTCAAAATATGTATTCACATTTTATGTTAGAAAATTTGTGTCACACAGTCTAATTCTGGTTTGTTATTGAAACTATGTATGATAACAAAAGTCGAGGTGAGCCCAGGATTATGTCGTTAAGTATTATAAGTCTTCAAATATTAAATATAATTTATAATTTTTAATTGGGAAGAGTTATCTATATATTTACTACAGAGGTGTTGCCGTGGGTTGAAAATTGGAACAATGTTATGATGATTGATGTATCGTTAACGAGACGACGTGGAGTCCAGTCGTGATGTTCCTCACGCCGCGCGGGTGGAGGCCGGGTATTTCTGCGGGGCCTTGACACATTCGCGCGCAGACGGGGCGTCGCCGGCCGCTCCGCGCGCCCCTCCCGCGTCCCGCCGTCGTCCGCGCCGCGCCCCTACGTAGGTGCATACACTTTAAAGTGGATTACTTTTGGACTGCAGCGTTTGGACAGCAATTTAGTTGCAAATCGCGTGTATCGCGTGCGGAGAGCGCGCGCGGGCCTTGACATTTTCTCTTTTTAAACACATAATAGGTATATTTGCGTTTTATTCTGCTCGAGTGGCGCTCCCAGATTTACAGACGCATTTGCGTGTTTATTTAATCTTTATGCGATCGTAATCAGTTTAATGATGCTCTAAATTTTTTGAATGCCTTCTCAAAGTTGCTTTTTTACTTTGCGCCATATACCTACAGTATGTGTTCATGCATAATTTGTCTCTTTTCTTCTGAAATAATGTACTAGTTGGAGAGTTTGTGGGAGAATTAATGTTACGTTTTAGGTATAATTTACGGAGAAGAGTCTCGGATTATGTATGTACGGTCGAGCGTTTGCCAACATTTGTGAGATTAAAGGTTGAGTAATATCTTGCTCATTTAATTATTTTCTACTTAGTGGGCTTCTACGCTTATCGGGCGGGAGTTTTGATTGTAAATGTCTGCCTCAAAATATTAATAAAGTCTCAAAAGTCGATGCATACAGTGGACTGAACCAAAGCAATAATAAAATACGGTTACTGAAGGCTACTAGATATTCACTATATATCTATCTACCGTGCTCGACGTTAAAGCAAGACCTATTGTATCATTTTGTTCCTATGATTCCTGTGGATTTCATTCCGTATAATCATTTTTTTTTCTCTCAACGGGCGTAGGCATTTACAAACTCAATTATCACTTTCAATAGTCACGATAAAAGAGACTCCTTGCTAAATATGACCTTTCTTAATATTTGTTTCTAATCATACTATTTTTTAGTTATTAGGTCACTTACTGCCGAGATGCAAGAGTCCGGCTGAGCAAATATTACCATCGTCAGGCAGCATTGTGCTTACACTAATATAATGTGTTCCGGTTCAAAGGACATTGTACTCAGTATAAGTTAGCACTGGTACATCTGGCGATGTCTCATGATAATTAATGTAGAGTAGTACCGCATAGTAGTAGTGATGTGATTAATGGTTAAAAATTATTAATGGTTAATAGTTAAACATTAAAAAAAAATAACGTGTTAAATTAATAGTTAAGTTATAACGGTCAAGAAGTAAGGAGTTACGTGAAAAGCATTAGCGATAACATGTTCAACACGTGTCTTGCGTCGTTTATTTTAATTATGTTAAATTTTTTAACATTGAACCAATAACCAACAGGTTAATTTTTTTTCACAATAGCAGTCACATCGAAATAAACATTTTCTAATTATTACGTATTCATGAACATTTGTGTAAATGACGCTTGCGTGCCGTTCATACAATTGAAAAAATCAGCTTTGAGGTGTAATGTAACATTTAAATTTTTTACACCTTAAAATTATGTTAGTACTAGCTTTTGCCCGCGGCTCCGCCCGCATTAAAAAGTTTTTCCGGGATGAAAGTCCCGGTTTATATTTTCCCGGGATAAAAAGTAGCCTATGTGTTAATCCAGGACATGATCTACCCGTGTGCCAAATTTCATCGAAATCCGTTCAGTAGTTTTTGCGTGAAAGAGGAACAAACATCCTTACATCCATACATCCAAACATCCAAACATCCAAACATCCAAACATCCATACATCCATACATTCTTACAAACTTTCGCCTTTATAATATTAGTAGGATGTATCTTTATATTACTTATTTATTTATTTATTATGGACATTAGCACTATAGTATTCAGAACCAATGTTAGAATTGGTATACACGGCCGCCATTTTGAATTTCTATGTTTTAAGGCCAATTGACTTCAAAATCGGTATCTGGGTATAACTTTAATTACTAAAAACTGATCCAATCTCGGAATTGAAAAAAGTGGCCGCCATTTTGAATTTCTTTGTTTTAAGGCCTATCGACCTCAAAATCGATATCTGGGCAGGCGTTTAGGTACAAAAGACGGATCCAATGTTAGAATTGAAAAAAGTGGCCGCCATTTTGAATTCCTTTGTTTTAAGGCCAATTGACCTCAAATTCGACATCTGAGTATAACTTTAGTTACCAAAGAACATTCCAATGTCGGAATGGAAAAAAGTGGCCGCCATTTTGAATTACTTTGTTTTAAGGCCTATCGACCTCAAAATCGATATCTGGGCAGACCTGTAGGTACAAAAGACGGATCCAATGTTAGAATTGAAGAAAGTGGCCACCATTTTGAATTTCTTTGGTTTAAGGCCAATTGACCTCAAAATCGGTATCTGGATATAACTTTAGTTACCAAAGACTGATCCAATATTAGAATTGAAAAAAGTGGCCGCCATTTTGTATTTCTTTGTTTTAAGGCCTATCGACCTCAAAATCGATATCTAGACAGGCCTGTAGGTACAAAAGACGGATCCAATATTAGAATTGAAAAAAGTGGCCGCCATTTTGAATTTCTTTGTTTTAAGGCCTATCGACCTCAAAATCGATATCTGGGCAGGCCTGTAGGTACAAAAGAGGGATCCAATGTTAGAATTGAAAAAAGTGGCCGCCATTTTGTATTCTTTGTTTTAAGGCCAATCGACCTCAAAATCGATATATGGTCATGGCTTAAGGTACAAAAGACGGATCCAATGTTAGAATTGAAAAAAGTGGCCACTGTTTCGAATTTATTTGTTTTAAGAACAATTGACGTCAAAATTGATATTTAGGCATGCCATCGTTAGTAAAATAACAGATCTAATGGTAGACTCAAGAAAAGTGGTCACCATTTTGAACTTCTTTGTTTTAAGACTGATTGGATTTAAGACAGATATTTGGGCTTGTCTTTAGACAAATAGAATAAATCGAGGTTGTAATTTTACTAATTTAACAATTTAAATACGCAGTCACATCAAAATTAAATACTTTAAAAAATTAATAAGCTAATCAACGTGAGTAGCCTTTTAAGTCTGGTGAAGGTGGGTAAATAAAAAAAGATACATTAATTGAATGGTCAACCAACAGGGCATAACGATGTGGGGGAAGAAAAATATAGTAAGATAATTTCTACTACGCGGCTAATTATTCTTATAGCAATAGTTGAATTGTTAGCGACTCCCTGATTTTTAACCGATTTTGATGCTTTCACAGAAGAATTTACTTTATTTGCTGTTTGCTGCCACGGGCCACTTCTTTGTTCTTCAATTCTTTATTTTGCGACATAACAAACCTGCGATATCGTTATTGAAGAGAATTGAATAAGCATTGATGGTGGCCATATTATTTAAAAGTTCTATAACCTACTATAGTTTGTGGCCATGTCCAGCGGAGTTTGATTTTAAAACCAATAGCCCTTAAAACAAGAACATTTAACATGAAATGCAGTTCTTGAAATTCTAACCTCGATTTATTCTATTTGTCTAAAGACAAGCCCAAATATCTATCTTAAATCCAGTCATTCTTAAAACAAAGAAGTTCAAAATGGCGACCACTTTTCTTAAGTCTAACATTAAATATGACTTTTACTATCAATGTCATGCCCAGTATCGATTTTGAGGTCAATTGGCCTTAAAACAAAGGAATTCAAAATGGCGGCCACTTTTTTCAATTCTGACATTGTATCCGTCTTTTGTACCTAAAGCCATGCCCAGATATCGATTTTGAGGTCGATTGGCCTTTAAACAAAGATATTCAAAATGGCGGCCACTTTTTTCAATTCTAACATTGGGTCCGTCTTCTGTACCTAAAGGCTTGCCCAGATATCGATTTTGAGGTCGATTGGCCTTAAAACAAAGAAATTCAAAATGGCGGCCACTTTTTTCAATTCTAACATTGGATCCGTCTTCTGTACCTAAAGGCTTGCCCAGATATCGATTTTGAGGTCGATAGGCCTTAAAACATAGAAATTCAAAATGGCGGCCACTTTTTTCAATTCTAACATTGGATCCGTCTTCTGTACCTAAAGTCTTGACCAGATATCGATTTTGAGGTCGATTGGCCTTAAAACAAAGAAATTCAAAATGGCGGCCACTTTTTTCGATTCCGACATTGGATCAATCTTTGGTAACTAAAGTTATATCCAGATACCGATTTTGAGGTCAATTGGCCTTAAAACAAAGAAATTCAAAATGGCGGCCACTTTTTTCAATTCTGACATTGGATCAGTCTTTGGTAACTAAAGTTATATCCAGATACCGATTTTGAGGTCAATTGGCCTTAAAACAAAGAAATTCAAAATGGCGGCCACTTTTATCAATTCTGACGTTACCTAAATAAAATTACTTTCGCAATCATTGCAAGTGGCGATTTTATTGTTCACAAATCACGACACGGCATAATTTAAGTCTTAGCTAAAAAAAAATATCATTTTTGTGCTTATTAGTAGTATTAAATTTCGTTTAATAAATAACCTATAGAGGCGTTATTAGCATTTTTCTATGATTAACAGTTATCAAGTTTAGTTGAATGATAAATTAACAGATGGCATTAACTGCCTCCGCAGTCCGTTCATTAGTTTAAACGTTTAATGAATATTGCAATAGTAGTTAATAGAATTAACAGCTATTTTTTTATAATGAGTTAAATTAACAGTTATAACGTTTAATGATCACCTCTACATAGTAGTTCGTAATTATAGGGTCTGGTGCTTGTTATCGTTTTGCTTTTGATTATAAGGTCAGCGACTTAATTATCTCGTTATTAAATAGTCTACAAAATATTGCTCGTACATTATGTATACAGTTGCCATTCAGTTGAAAATACTTCAGGTTCCACCAGATAAACACCATTTTATGAACCTTTGTGGAACGTATGTGTGTAAATAACAGATTGATTTTGGAGCTCAGTCCTGGCGCGCATTAGCTGCCTCATTACCCAGTGACATGTCGGGAAGACGCCGCCCGACTCCCGACATTTGGCTCTACAAGGGCGCCAATATGTTCCGATAATGTCTCCGTAGTGTTATGATAGTCAGGTTATTGATATTCTTTTTTCAACGAGTTATACCGGAGGGATTAATTCTCGAAGTTGATATAAGGTTTTTCAATAGTTTTCTATTATATTTTGTAATATTAGGTCCTTATATATAAAATTTGTGTTTTGTATGAGAGTACTACAAAGTCGTTTCTTTTTTGTAAAATATAATTAATTAATCAAAGTATGCACCATTGTTATCTATAACTTTTGCCATCTCATAGGGAGTTTATTGATTTATATACTAAAAATACCATGAGAGCTCGAATCAATAAACTCTCTGAAGGCGGTTTGGACTGTTTCCCTTGTAAAAAGTTATCCAAATTACGGAAAAAATGGCAATCTGTTAAAGCAAGGTCCGAGGAGCACGGTGGATGTCGCAGACATTCAAACTGGAGCTCCTCTAGTTTAGCGGCCGTGTGTTGTGCAGTGTGTGGTGTAGCATTGTCCTGAAGCAGCAGTGGCCTAGAGCAATTGACCAGCCTCGGTTGTTTAAAGTTAAGGTTAAAGGTTAGTTCCTCCATCATGGTTTGCAGTTCCTGACAATAGATATCTGCTGTAATCGTTTGGCCAGGTTTTAGAAAGCTGTAGTGAACGACACCGACACTAGTCCACCAAACACTCATAAGTAATTTTTTTGAGTAAATTTTCCCTCGGAGCAGTATTTCGCTGGCTCTTCAGGATTCAGCCATTGCGACGAGCGCTTCCGATTATCATACAGGATCCACTTTTCATCACAGGTAATGATTCTGTTTAAAATCTCTTCATTATTGTGTCGGTTGGGTAATGTAACACAGCGTTCGACGCGTGTTTGCAGGTTTGATTCACTCAATACATGAGGTACCCACCTTTCAAGGTTTATTACTTTCCAGATTTGCTTGAAGTGGCTTAAAACAATTTTATCACTCATACCGAAGCCTACAGGTAACTTTGAAGTGGTTTGCAATGGATCCGCTTTCACAATAGCCTTTAATTCCTCATTATCCACTTTGGAACCAAAAACGTACCGTGTTTTCTTTTGTGACACCAGCGCCGTAGACATCGTTAATCCTTCGAGCTGTTTCTATAGCACTGGTGCCACTGTGGAACTCATACTCGTAAATATAGCAATATTTCATGTTTTCTATTGTGCGATATGAAAGACACCAAAGAAAAACCGAATCAGGAAAAAACAAATGAATGTTTTCAAAACTCAAAATGCACCAGTTAAATGCATTTATATTTTAAATTGGATTTTCTTAACCAAAAGGGAGATATTTCAGATCAAAGTGGCTAGTACGACAAAATGCCAATTTCATATGTAAGGACCTAATAATATATTTTACGCTTAATGACCTATTTCGATATAGCTTGTGAACAGCAGTACTGCCACTACCTTGCGGAGCATACACATGAAGGGCCAGTATTGCTATTGGATTTAGTATTGTGAGTATGGCTGCTAGGTACCTAATAGATTACCTCCCATTCACAATTCCTATTCTTCCTTCATAAAGTTTGATACGTACAATTCCTCTGGCGGATTGGATATTCATGGGCGACAGTGACCACTTACTATCAAGTAAGATATCTTTGTCTACCTTTTGTTTTACAATAATAGACAAGTTTAATTCAAATGAGTATAACGATAAATACCGAGTGTTTTCCCGTCGTGTTGATATTATTATACCTTTTAGATGTTTAAATAAATTATTTACTCCTTCGAGTTGAATTCATTTATCGTTACATATTCTAATGATACCAGGAACTTATACCGGACCCGCGATTCATCATTAACGATATTTCTGACATGTATTTGCCATATATTTTGTTGCGACATGCGATAGCGATACAAGGCGCAATATTAAGGCTTCGCGGTTGCTATAAGACATTCTGAAGCGCACGGAAGTAAGCACGGCTCGCATGCGCGGCATTTGTTACGTTATCGCTGCGGCAAATACTACGTGTCGCTTTTATCGGGAATCACTTATTACCAGGGAAAACATAATATATTGTGATCGAACGCATAATACATTTCCACAACGCCTCGGTTTCGTAGCATTGCACTTAATATAACGTAAAGAATTTTCTATACTATTTCCATTCCGTTATTCTTGTCCTACGCATTCGAGTGAGATATCATTTAGAAATTATTTTATAGCTCTTTCGTATAGGAAGACACATTTTTGATACAAACACAACATGTATGTAATCTATGGTTACCCAGTTGGACCCTCGCCGCGCCGCAATGGCCAATTCTCTCTCTTTGTCTCTCTCTCACACACACACACTCACGCCTTTTATCCCCGAAAAGGTAGGCAGAGCCACAACTAGTGCACCTATCTTTCGCCGTGCGTATTCCGTCCCATGATGTGATAGGGAGCGAACCCATATCGGGCACAAATTCCACACTCCGGGCTGTTCCTGTTGAAAAAAAAAACAATTTATCATTCTGCCCCACTCGGGGACCGAACTCGAGACTTTGTAATACAACTACGCAACCGCCGCGTTTGGCGAATTCTCGCATATTGGTATTATAATTTTGACTTAAAGTCAATTACCAATATTTCGTACGAATAAATTCAATTGTAACTTTATTTCATCGAGGTGTGCTCTCATTGTTCCACTTCACAAGTTATAAGAGATAAGTTTATCAGTGCGTAGTGTATAGTTCATTAGAGCGGTCCGTTTGTCCTGTACCGCGCCGCGCCGCCGCACCGCGGTTGCGACGCCGAGCTCGTATCACGAATACTCTGCTGCGGTATAATTTCAACATTCTTGTCAGTTTAGCGGATTAGATAATTTATTTACGCACTGAATGGTTTGTGTATGCCAAAAATGAAATCAGACGTTTATGAGTTTAAATATTAATCGTTTTTTTTATAGATCCACTAGCTGGCCCGGCGAACTTCGTATCGCTTCAGATTCAATGAATGTTATGTTAACTTATTCGTTTTTTATTAAGATTAAATTGATTATCAAAATTAATTAAACTCAATAAATGTATAAAAATCAAAATGAAAAGTTCATATAAATTTATAGATAAGACAGAAAGAAGCAGAGACTATTGAGTACGACATACCACGATAATGATATACCTCTTTCACATCTTCCACATTTACACTTCGCATCATACATTTTCGCCGGTTATTAGCATCACCTCCATCCGTGCCATCCACATTCACTCGATAAATACCTTTCGTGATTCGTCTCAAACCATCCTCTCTACGTGCCCAAATTATCTCAGCATACTTCTTTTAATTTTAGTAATCACATCACCTTCAATTTATAACTTTCTCTTATCATACTATCCCATGCGATAAGAAATATATTTTTTGTTATTAAAAGAGCATTTTATCATCACATGCTGTATTAGTTCACAAGCCTTCACTATCCCTTGAATTAGACGAACTTGTTGATGAGTCCGAATCAGTAACATTTATTATAAATTGATATGTCACTGTATCAATCAGGTGGTCTAATTTGCACATTGTGTCTTCCTCCTTTATTACATGTTTAACACATTAATTCCACTTCTTGTAAACCGCTTTCGAATATAAAAAAAAATGAAAAAACCAACTGCGTCAATATCTGCCATCTTTATTGAATTGGCTGAAGAACTGAAAAGATAGAAACAAGATTTTAATTTGAATATTTTATTTTGTTTTTGAATAATCTTAGTTGACAGTGTTCATAACACGCTCGCTTCTCATAATTTGGTTCATGATATAGGTAGAGTAACAAAATATCGGAGTGAGCAGATTCATTCGACTCTGTTTTATATTTACTGAACAGGTGATCATTCTAACCCATTATTTTAACGGTTGTCAACAAACTACCATGGCAATTTATTTTATTGTAGTGGCAACCCTTCTATTTAAAATTTTGATCTCTGATTCCATTTCAGAGTATAACTCCCGACAGAAAAAGAGGGTGTATCTGTGATCGCGTCGAGGTAATAACATACCTAATTTATTCGAACATTAGCTTTTGCCCGCGGCTCCGCCCGCGTTAAAAAGTTTTTCCGGTATATAAGTCCCGCTTTATATTTTCCGGGGACAAAAAGTAGCCTATGTGTTAATCCAGGACATGATCTACCCGTGTGCCAAATTTCATCGAAATCCGATCAGTAGTTTTTGCGTGAAAGTGGGACAAACATCCAGACATCCATACATCCATACATTCTTAGAAACTTTCGCCTTTATAATATTAGTAGGATGACTATATTTACTTCTAAGGTTTTAAGCAGGTACCTACTGAACGTAGGTACCCACCTCAGCCAAATCTTACGCGCAGTATCGCCTCAACGAAAATAAGTTAAACAATCATAGTGCTGTTAGATCTCGTCCTCAATTTATTTGGAGAAAGGTTTTATTTGTAACAAAAATATTGTCAGAGATCCGGCTTAGCGGGATTTGATGTTACATCATTTTATCATAGCGGTCCCAAACTTCCTTGTATCAACTTAGTTTTACTGTGTGATTGTACAGATAATCTCAGGCCTTTATCCCCGGTGGGAGGGAGGCTGAACCAATCCACATTTCGCTGAGTTTATATCCATTCCCTGGTGTGACAGGCGGAAATTTACATATCAGACTAAATCCCCATTTTAGATTATCAAGCGTGTTATTTGAAAATAAACAAAAACACATTCAATTATATTGTTGTACATGCTATTCAAATCTTTCCCAGATTGGCACTGGTTTCCCAGTGTAAGAACGTGGCCACTAAACGATTGAGCTGATCGATTGGGCTGCTTGGCTTTATTCGGGCGCTGCGCGGCGGTCGATGAGCCGTAAGTCGGGACTCGGGAGTAGTTTAGCACGTGCTTCATAAGTGACGTTTTATGAGCGCGCACGGCGCGGTGGCTCGGAGCTCAGGGTTCGGCCGGGCTGTTTGTTCACTCTGTTTGACAACGTTTATCCTTTGAGACCATAACGATGTAAACATGAGCGCTTTAACAACAATTTTCTGTTCGTAGGTATACACGTGTGTACACAGTGTCTGCTTTAACTTTATCAGACTCAACGATATTTTGAAGATAATTTTGAAAATGTTTACATTATAACTTAGTTTATCCGTATGTGAGATGTTCTATTTCAGAAGTGTAGTCAAAGTTGTAACCTGAGCATACACGTTTTGTAGAGATTTTGTCTTGTTGATGTGATATAAGCTAACCCTATTGCTACATGGCACACGATTCTAGTTTTAAACAAATTTCATGAGTTTTTAAAGCAATAAATAAATTAAATACATATCCCAACCAAGTTATCATTCCCAAAACGTCAAAGATCTTAACATTCTAAGCCAAAATAAATGATGATGTAGCTTAGATGCATTGTGCAAACAATGCTTTTTGTCTATAACAATTATTGGTTTATTAGTATACATTATTAGTATAGCTTTTGCCTGCGGCTTCGCCCGCATTAAAGAGATTTACCTGTAAAAACAGTCACTTTATATACAAACTATAAATTTTCCCGGACCGAATTGTAAATCTGAACCATTTTTGAATTAATCTGAATGTACACAATTTTCATTAAAATCGGTGCGCTACTTATACGCACGCGCCGCCGCGCCGGCCCCCCGGTCGGTACCGCCGCGACCGCTATGTCCCTGCATTTTAAATCTGTAATATCTTCGAAAATATTTATTTGAATTACATGCTATAAAAAGCTATATTAAATGCACAATTTATTTAAGTTACTTAATTGGATAAGGGTTAATGCTGTATTGCTTAAAATCGCTTCGTAAATAAGCCATTATTTCTCGTAAAAAGTTAAGGATAAACAAAGGTTATCTTGGGTTATCCCGAAGAGATAGATATATACCACCGCGGACTTTTTTGTAGACCTTTTTAAGGTATACAATACTGTAGTACATTATTTTGATATATATGGTAGGGTTAAGCCAGCGATGGTGGTAGGGATAACGCGTTTTTGCCGCGATAAAAAAAAAAAGAAAAAAAAAAGGGGCACTTGCAATGTAAGCGCAAAAAAAAAAACAGTTTATACAACATCACATTAGAAACCACTAAAATAATCAGTGTTTCTCTACTACATTATGCATGTAGGTATTATACATATAAACCTTCCTCTTGAATCACTCTATACATTTAAAAAAAAACCGCATCAAAATCTGTTGCGTAGTTTTAAATATCTAAGCATACATAGGGACATAGGGGCATAGGGGCATAGGGACATAAGGACAGAAAGCGGGAAGCGACTTTGTTTTATACTATGTTAAAATAATAAAAGAAATCCCAGTCACACACGTATGCGTAAAATTGCGTTAAAATATGATAAATAATAGAAGATAAAAATACGAAGTAATTTACAAACTGCGTTATCATTATAAGTTTTATCACATCTACATTTTGCTTGAGCTGTGTTACGTTCCATGTAATAGGGCGCGGGCCGTAGCGTTTACCGGGCACATATCTAGACTCCGGGCTGACACCACCGCGCCGAAGCAGGCATAAGTTTTAATAGTAGTTGTAAGTGGTAGGTAGTTTTTAGTCGCCTAACCAACTTATTGATCGTGTTTCCATTATAATTCTTTCTTTACCACAAATAACGTCAGTTTACTAGTCGCCCATTACGCCAAAATGCGTTGCACAATAAATTATTAGACAGAGCGTCACGTAATATAGACAGCGAGTTATGGAGGCACTCGTTTGTTAAACAATTAACAAATAAATAAGATTGTTTTGATCACGGCCCCATTTGGTGTCCGAGGGGAGCACTTGATTTAAGCGGTCGAGCAGACAAAACAATTATCTGATGGAGTCGAAATAACTTGATATTTGAAGGAGGGCCTGTGCCGGCCGCCCGCGGTGTCGAGAGCCTCCAGTGGAGAGGGCTGGAGCGCTAGAGCACCCTCCACCGGTGCGCCGACACTGGCCCTCTATTTATGTGCCTATCCCGTCTGTACGTGCACGGCTACCTATATCGTCTTGGATAGGGACTCCACGCTTCGAGTGGATAGCTTTTTATTGATTACTTACATCCTTTACTACAGTCGTGCGAGGACTTTTAAAATGTAAAGCGCGGCGCTTCTGCCGTATTCAGCTAATAATAATATCGCGGTGAGTTCGCGACATTTATAGATCGTTTCAATAGACTTTTTAGGTGTATTTTTACAGCTAGTAAATGTAGCACTCAAGTATAATATTGCTGACGTAAAAGGAGTATAGTAAATAATTTACAAATTGTCGGCGGATTTAGAGATTGACAGGACAAACTTTTATTGCTTTTAAACACGCTTTTATTAGCTTCAGACGTATGTATGTATGTTTTCCGTGATACATGCAGTGTTCGTAACTTAAAGCATCAATTTTCGTTTCGAGATCATGAATTCTGACGCCGATTGATTAAAAAAGCTAAAAAAATCCGTATCCGCAAATCTACACATTAATTATCCGACGCGTATCCGTATCCCCGATACACATTTTTAATAATCCGGCAGATCCCTATCTGCCGTATAAAGTACAAAATTTGGTTTCACAGATCTCTCACATGTTATCAGTTAGTAATTTAAGTGGGTAATAATGTGTCAGATTTGTTTATTAGATAGCTTTAGATGTCACATAGCTTTATAACTGCAACTTTTATTAGGAAACCGTGAAACTGGCCGTTAGTTTGCTTTTAATTTATCAGAAATTGGACTGTCAAAATGGATTTTAAACATCCATTTCCATCATTTTGTTTAAATATTGTATAATGTAGGTATGTGTAAGTATTTATATACTTATAACTTATGTTATTTGCAAGCATGTATTGCTAGTTAAAAATATATTATGAAAGTAAAGCGTCTGTAATAGCGGAGGCTCAATACAGTGGTGTAGATAGTTCGTCTCGCAAATGCGCCTCGAGTACACGTCGTGCAGGCGCGATAATACCACCGGGTGAATATTAATGTACGGAGACGTGGAGCGGGCTGGCAGGGGCCGGGAGGGGATTGGCGCGCGGGGCTCACGCCGCGTCAAGCATAAAATCAAATTACCGATTGGAACTGGCAATATCGACGTGCTCACTCGGAATATTAGTTTCGCATATCACAAACTTGGCTTCCTTGTGCGGTGCCACTTTGCCGACACTGACGCCGACTTCGCCGTCACCGCCGACGCTAACGGAGTTTGTCGTCGGTGATTTAATTACCCTCCGCTTAATCATTTTATCTGTGTTTATGTTTCACTTTAGGCCGCGCGGGACGTCGCGACGCGTTGGCGAGCTGCATCAAATTTAACTCAGTTTGCAACTCGGCGCGTTTAAACTGATCTCTTTATCTTTTTATTGTTCACGTACAGTTTGCTAGCGCTTGTTGATCCAAACGGGCCTTGTGCTTATTTCCGAGAATAATTTAAATATGCAAATTGCTTTATTACACAACCCTCGCCGCGCGGGCCCATGAAATAAGTTTTATACAATATGAAAGACCTTACTTAAATATAAAGTGGTTGACGAAAAATTATATAAATAAAGGTTATCATGTCTTAAATAATATTTGAGTGCGTAAAAGCAAGCTAGACTTTTTAAATCCATGTGTTTGACTTAGCGAATAATACGAGCAAGTGGATCATGCCTAAAACTCCGCGGTGGCCATCTTCGGCGCATTAGGGACGGCTGCGGGCTTCCTCGGACGAAAAGTATCTAAGTTGTCGTCCGCAACCGCCTCTGCGCCTGGTGCGGCCCGTCTCTTGTTGTAGGGGTGGAGGGCTCAGAAGCCCCCGAGCACCGAAGGACGCTCTCAGCGTCAACGACAGCGTGAGGCCTGCCTGCCACGCTGCCGTCCATCACGGGGGTCACAACAATGTGCTAAAACACTCATAAAACTAAAGTGGGATAGCCCCCTGCCGCTCGCCCTCGACCCCCGCGCCGGTAGTCCCCTTAGTCGCCTTTTACGACAGGCAGGGGATACCGTGGTGGAATTCTCCAAATGACCCCAATCCACAGGGCGGATTCTAATGGATGCCTGGTCAAATTTAAAGGAAAGGAATAGGAATTAGAAAGGAAACGAGTCTCTTTAAGACTCCCGCATCTCACTCAATACTGGCGCTTCAGGTCAGTTCCCTGTGGGACTAGGGTAATCTTCTAAGGCATGCTCCTGCTGTTTATAAAAAATTACCCAAAAGTTTTCTATTTTTTCAATTTTCTTCATCTTTTAACCCAGTCAAATATAGACTCGGTGTAATGCATTTTTTAAGTATCTTTGTACAGTTTATTGGCTTAGTTTTTACGATCAATTGCGCGTTAGGTGAACCGTGAATCGTTTTAGGAAACCCTATATATAGTTTTGCCAAACATAATGATCGAACTCAAGATCTGAGGCTACGCTTCTCATATGCGTTACTATTAGACGAAGAAGCGATCTAATACTTAAATAATTCAAATAAGTATTTGATGTTTCTAACATACCAAAGATTTTTTGATGGAAGTTAATTACAAGATACAGTAATTAAATAATAATTAGAAAGAAAGAAAAAGAAATAAATAATTTATTTGGTTTTAGTAACATGAACAAAACAAAATAAAAACTAATAAGGAAAAATAAAATTAAAAACAAACAAATAGAAAACTAGAGAAAACAAAAACAAACCAAAACCAAAATGGATCCAGCTCAGCTTTATGCTACAGCGTAAACTGAAGCGCTGATTTTCAGCTGAACCCAATAGATGCAGATTCCATCACTGTACATAAAATATTGCAAAATACTCGACATTAAACAGTATGGCTAGTTTAAGACCGGACATCAGGACCAAATGTCGCTATCTTTTCTGACACGTGATAAGACGTCTCGGTATGCTTACATTTTGTAAAGAAAACAATATTTTGGAAGGAAATATGCCAATTTGCACGTTACGATCACTATGTATACGTGTTTTGCTATTTCGCGGTAGATTGATTTTCTGACGAACAGGCTCAAATTTTTTTTTTTTTTTTTTTTTTTTTTTTGCATGACAATTTTCCCAATATCCGCTCTATAGATTCCCTGAACTCTTAGTTTACAATCATCCAAGCACCGAATCCAAACCGCTCCACCACCATGATCACTTTACCGAATTTGTTACAGTTTAAGTATACCCTCAATTTGAAACTTGTTGAAGAAAAACTCTTTGATTTTTTGCCTAAACGTGCTAACCGTATATGATAAATTCCGTAAAGGGGGGGGGTATTATGTTCCATATCTTTGCTGCGGTATACTTGAAACTACCTTCAAAAGAAGCTGTTTTGTGCGATGGAATGAGAAGATGAGCAAGGCGCGTACGGCCGGACCACTGAAGCTTATCTGCAAGGTATAACGGTTTACGGCTTTTCAGGATCCCAAACAGAAGTGTAGCGAAGTGTACATAGCGCCTCGATGCCATGTTTAACATTTTTGCTTGGTTTATATAAGGTGATATATGACTTCTAGGGGGAATGTTAAAGCAAAATCGAGTACAGGCATTCTGTACGCGTTGTATTAACGTCTTTGACCTGGCTAATAGCCTCGGACCATACACAATGTCAGAATAATTAAATTTAGATAAGACTATCGAGTCGACGAGACTTATACGAAGCTGACAACTGAGATACTTCCGAGTTCTATACAGAACTTTTAACCGATAAAAACAATTACGTGCCAATTCTTTCACATGATTTTCAAACCGTAAATCATAGTCCATAATTAAACCCAGATTACGTGTCTCCTGCACTTGACCAATGGGCTCGTTCTTTGCCATGATATTGGGGTTATATGAATTAATTTTCAAAATTTGCTGTCTTGTACCCAGTATCATAAACTTTGACTTGCCAGGGTTCAGTACTAGACAATTACTTTCTGACCAGTTGACTATTCTCTCAAGATCTGCGTTAATTCTATCTACTGCCGACTGAATTTCACTATGATGAAAGGAAAGATATAATTGCAGATCATCGGCGTATAAGTGGAATTTACAATGTCTTATACATCCCATAATATCTGCACTATAAAGTATAAAAAGTAATGGCCCAAGGATGGATCCTTGTGGCACTCCTCTAGTAACCGGAACCACGGAAGACAGAGATGTAGTACCATCTGCGTTGTGAATTTTAACATATTGAGAACGATGACTCAAATAACTAGCAAACCATTTGATTGTGGGTACGTCAAAACCGTAAAAAGATAGCTTGGAAAGCAAAAGATTATGATTAATTGTGTCAAAAGCCCTTGAAAAATCTAATAATACAAGAATAGTACCTAAACCAGCATCCTGGGCTTCTAAAATATTGCTAGTAACATCTAATAATGCTGTAGCAGTACTACGGTGTTTACGAAACCCAGATTGGGCTTGGGGAAGGATATCGTTGCTCTCAAGATAATTTATAAGCTGGCAATAAATCAATTTTTCCATAACCTTGGATAGACAAGGCAGAATGCTGATTGGGCGCAGGTCTTTAGCTGTCAAGGGATTTGAGTTCTTTGGTATGGGTCTGACAATAGCCGTTTTCCACACCAGGGGGTATGTACATGTAATAATTGATCTGTTTATAATCGATGTTATAGCTTCCAACGAACAAGGTAGAGTCAGTAAAAGCATGTCCAATATTATCATATCGTTCCCTTGGGCATTGGACTTAAGAGAATAGATAATGTGACAAACATTGCTCTGGCTAACACATTTAATATTAAAGTTAAGAGAGTTCAACCGATGAAATTCAAAATAAGTCAAGTCTGATAGGCTAACGATATTAGAACCTGGCACGTCAAGAAAATGCTTATTTATGTTCTCCGCATCAGAGAGATGAATAGGAAAGTGGGTATCGTGCTTACGCGGGAGTACATTTAACTTTAGATGTTTCCAGTAATTGAAGTCATAGTGTGCGGTGTTAAGCTGATTATATTTTATGCCAACTAGTATGAAGGAAATATGGTGCAATTATAGTTAGGAGACCATCGACTGTGAATTTTATTCTGCGGCCCGTTCGCGGGCAGCTACGGTTTGCATAGCTCGTGTACCTCTGCGCCACCCGACAGTGCTAGGCCTGAGATCGCGTCATTTACATCCCTTTGTTGTAATACACTTTTATTTGAATAACATGCGCCCTCTACATCTACTTAAGCCTAAGTAAATACTCTGGCAAATGTTTAAATACGCATGCCAGCGTAGCACAGGCGTAGCAATTTTGTAGCGCTACAAAGCGTAGGCGATACGCGTGCATAGACTGTGAGTAGTTTGTACGTAGAGACAAGTTTGTATACAATAGTGAATAGAGACATCGATGATTCTATACGTGGGTTACATGTCGCACCTTGTACATAACCTCGTCGTGGTAATTAAACTTATAAATTGGTTCCGTGTCCGGTCCAAACAGTTTCCGTGCCAACTGCTGAGTCATTCCCGTAATTGGGAGCCGTAAACTGACTCCAATGTTTCATTACATAGATTGTAATATAGATAATCAATAGAATTGTTGTAAAATTGCCCCATTTGTTACGGAGCCGTTAAATTGCCAATGGACTGACGTATTCCCACTTGTGTCGGCGATACTAGAGGCCTGAATACATTTCTCATTAAAATAAAATTTTAAGTCAGCGGAAATTAGACACAAATTTAATTAATCTTATGTCATGATACGTCTGAGTTGGCATGTAACGTGGTGCGTCAAATGTTGACGCGGTTTAACGCTTCGTGAACTTGTGGGAATGAAAGATTTTCGTTACAAAGTAACATTGCGAAACATTTCAAGTACGATTACACTCAATTACTGAAGTAATATTTGGTTTCGGAGCTCAAGCATCTGAGTGTTGTGGACGTGAGACGGGGCGCGGGCGGGGCGCGGGTGAGGCTCGGCGCGGGACCGATGCCGTGGGCCGGGAAATTAGATTTAACGCCGCCGTTTTATTGTGGCATTTAGTTTATAACGTTTTTTATACTCCGCTGGAATACTTTTCAAATGGTTGCGGTAATGAAATACACATCAGTGAGGTGAAAACGTTCTTGACAATTTATGTTTTGTGTATGTAAAAACTTTTCCTACTAAATCATTTCGCTTCAAACCATCGCATTACTTAAGTATAAAGAAGGCCATTAGTCGAAAAGTACGAAAGAGTGATTTAAATGGAGAGCTTAATATTTTTTCGTTTATTATGTCACTTAATGAATACGTATACGCATACTCCCGCCTTTTTTCCCCGAAGGGGTAGGCAGAAACGGAACTAGTGCACCCACTTTTCACCGTGCGTATTCCGTCCCATGGTGTGATAGGGGGTGAGTCTATCGCCATATCGGGTAAAAATTCCAGCTTCCGGGCTGGTACTGAGTAAAAAAATCCAATTTCACTTTGCCCGACCCGGGGATCGAACCCGAGACCTCAGCATTGCAGTCGTACCGTAATATAACTACGCCACCAAGGCAATCACTTAATGAATCGTGATATAATTAATATACTTGAAGTTCCATGGAAGGTGTCGGCCTTCGATGGAACTTCAAGTAGTAGACTGTTTAAATATAGTATCTCGGAGTGGTGCGACCCCGGCGAGACCTCGGCCGCGACATCGTCAAATTCACATTTACTAGTGGGCGGCGCGCGGCGCGGCACAAACATACTTAAAACTAGCGCCCACTACGAGAGAATGGCGAGAGATATTTTTGTTATCTCTTCAATCGATTTATGCCGGCGTACGTTATTTTATATTATGAATACTGATTTAAGATTGGATCTTTAATGAATATTGTGAGGTAAGTGGATGATTGAAATATCTATGCCAAGTACGTTCGCGATATTTGTTGCATTTTAGATAGGCGCATTGTGGTATGAAAATAGTTAATTCTAATTTTATCATGTCTGACCGTTATCGATGCGATCATAGCAAATGTTAATTTTACGGATGTTTGTGACTTCATTGTAACATCACGAACTTTACGTTATTATTTGCTGGTCGTAACACACGATACTACGGCAATGCTCGCGGTGCCTCCCTCTCTCCCTTTGCCGCCCTGTCGCCTGTCGCTTGTTGCGCTGTCGCAAGGTCGCGCGCGACACACTCATACTTACGAGCATACGTCTCCGAGTGTGCCTCTAACTACTGCCAGCTGTCTTTCCTACTTTATATTTTATATCTTTTTTATGTTTCTTTGTTGTACACTTCTGGAGTCGGATTTGTTTGGAGGCATATTGCCCAGTGCGGGTGCAATGCATGAGCTACAGCGGGATTATGCTGCCTATATTGACAATGAAATACATATCCAAGTTATTTTATTGCAAAAATAGTTAATGTACAGTGTACACACCCCTCGAAATAGCGCTCATTGATAGATAAAATATAATGAAACTACGCAGTTCACGTAGTGTTTCAGGTGGCGCAGCGTTGTAACTAGTTCGTCATTTATCATTCAATATATTTTAATTGTATAAGATAAATCAACTTTCTGGAACAAAGCGCCACCTGCCATAAGACCACCATTTTTGCTTCCTTTTGTTTAGCCTAGTCCCTATTGTATATTTTTTACCCTTTTTGTGTTAAATAATGAGGATTATAAAATAAATAAATAAATAATCTAAAAAAGAATAAAAAAAGCATTGTGGATATAGAAGTGTCCACCAACTTTGAAGTCAGAAAACAGCACGAAAGGTCAAAGTATACTTAACTCCACTGCTGCTCGTGGCTCCGCCTGCGGAAATGTGTTTTTCCGGGATAAAAGGCACGCTTTATAGTCCCCGATATAAAAAGTAGCCTATGTTATTCGCTCATAATGTAGCTTTATACTGGTGAAAGAATTTTTCAAATCGATCCAGTAATTTAGGAGCCTATTCAATGCAAACAAACAATCAAAATTTTCCTCTTTAAATAATATTAGTTTAGAAATGTAAAACTAAGTATGTATTCAAAAACATCATTCTGAACATGATTTATTATAAATTATCGTAGCAAAATAACAGTGTAAATCATTATAATGTATCTGTCAGTTTTTAAAAAATTTACATATTATATTTAATTTCTTAAACTATAATATGAAAGTCGATACACGAACCAAATAGGTACAACAACAAACGAGCGGAATTTAATACCACATCGACGAGATTTATAATCTAGTTAAATAAGAAAAAATGTGTTTTAACCCTACTGGTGGTAGGACTCTCATATGTAAGAGTCCGCCTGGGTGGGTACCACCGCAATGTCTATTTCTATCGCCAAGCAGCAGTGTGCATGCACTGATGTGTTTCGGTTTGAAGGGTATATTATAGCCAGTGTAATTACAGGACATAATGAGACTTAACATCTTACGTCACAGGATGACGATCGCAGTGGATTGCCACACAGTACTTTGTAAGCCAAGGTGCTGGATGGTGTTTCTACTGTTTATGGGTGGTCGTATCGCTTACCATCAGGCGGAGGGCATGCTCGTCTCGTCATTCGATGCCATAAAAAAAAACTTACTTTTATGTTGATGCAGACAATATTTTTGCTTTCCATGCATTGAGGGTTTTTTAATACATCAATGTTTACATGTCAGATAGGAAATATCTAGAGTCTTCACACTTCATCTCTTCTCAGATGCGGATGTGGAGTATTGTCTTCTATACCTGCAAGCCCGTGCTGGTCTTTCATTCTTGAAATCTTGGTAAGCTGTTATTAACTACTTTGTCATGACATATCTTTTATCTTAGCATTTATTTTGTGTATCTGTTTTCTATAGTGTATAGTTTGAACAACAAAAATGACTGAATAGATGTTTCGTGTATCTATTTTTGGTGTAGTATGTATGGCAAAACACACGCTGGAGACCCAGTTTCTCTGAAACCTGAGCTCAATGAGCAATGTATGGGCGGAAGGCAAGCGCTTATCACTAGACATTATCTCGCCATTACTTTTGATAAAAGAAGTCTCAAACTCTATTTTTATTATGAAACATGTACCGCTAAAATCTTTAATTGATTACTACTGCATCCAAAGGTATTACCGAAGGAGCATAAGTCGAGCACGAGAAAATCTTTTCCTAACACGAAAAGTCGAATTAAACGATAATCTGTATTCTACATACAAATAACTTAAGATTACTCAAGGCAAGCAATTGACGGACGTAAAAGCAATTTTCCTTTAATAAAAGCTGTTAATGCGTTTAAGCAGCAGCGGCGAACGTGAGCGACGAAGCTCGAGTAATCGCCGGAGATACGGATCTCAGCGAGTGCCGGTTATTTAAGGAGCTGAAAAAGCGATCGCTTCAGTCGCACTCGCCGCCGCCATCATGGCCATCACCACCACTCACGTCCACGTCATTTGCACACCAAATCCTAAAGCGATGCCGTTAAGAAACTTCGACGCGTACATGTTGCCTTCATTTGCGGGTAAATTCCCAACTCCAAACTAGCGGCATTAGACACATCGACGTGGAGTTCCGTTAATGCTCGCGAGATAACCCCCGTCAATTCCGCTCTAATCGCGCATGTAACATGGCACATTAAGGGCGCTTTCCGTTTATAATTAAACTAGTACCGCTCCACTACCACTATTCGATTTGTATTTGCACCGACAGCGACGAGTCCACTCTTTGTGATTGGGTTTTTGTGTGTTCGGGTGCTAGGCAAGACAAGGTTTTGTTATTTGCTCGAGCGGCGAGAGCAGTGCAGCGCAGCTCACTCTAATTGATAATTCAACGTGTGTAGACAAAGTCGTGGTTCGGAAGTGACGCGGGCAGAACGCACCCGAGTCTTTTTGCTTAGCTCAAACTAATATAACATGGATGAGCCTTTTTACAAACATTCAACTGAATATTATCACTTTACGAATGTTTATGCAACGTTTTTAGCGTGTGGCTATTAATATTGTCGCACAAGCTGTCCAACTGGCACTCGCGTACCGCAGGGTGCGACAAAGTTTCCCCGCGTACTATACTAGAGCTGTTGTATGTAAATTTATCCGCGAATTCACGGGAAGGTTTATTGCACTCTAATGTCGAGATAAAGTGCGGGTCTTGAAGAATTCTCGCCATTTTATTTTGTTGTCATTTTGTACTTTTTACATTGAGATAAAAGGATAAGGCTTATTACTATTGCACAAGAATCTAGAGTAAAGTTTTATATTGTGCCGTCTGTTTTAGTAATCATATTTTAAATTCTTCAAAATTTTTGATACATCAAAGATAATAAAAGCGTCTGAAGTTAATAAAAGCGTGTTAAAAAAAGTGCTACGTCTCCCGAATTTGTCACAATTAAGAGATTTGGACCACAAAGTAATATGATGTCAACCGAGTGGATCCAGTGCTAGTCGGTGGGTAGAATATCGTCAGTAACATTCAAGGCCATTAGTTAGAATATTAATATAGTTACCAAACATAGTTATATGTACTTATATCCAAGGTTTAATCATTATTTTTATTGTAAAGGTTGTTAACGAGTCACGAGCTGGGAGCATTGTACAACTGATTGTAGTATCTAATCATAATATTAATTTTTATCATAAGCTTACAATCTCAATAAAGAATTATACAATACCTTGTTCAATTTTAACAAATTATAAAGTGTTCATCTACATGTCGACTGTCTATATACCTGGGTGGCTTCAACTGAATCAGAGACGTCCGTTTAGCTGGCGCGTGATAAATCCATTTGATGTGCGCCATAAGTCGTGCGGGACCGCGTCCCGTGTAGCCGCCCGCCCGCACGCGCCGCGATCCACTCAGATTTGATGGCGCACCGGCAGCCCGTGCATTAAACATTTACTCGGTGTTCATAGAGACGTTTCACTAAAGAGATACCCAGAATGTACCTTTTCGGTTACGACAAGTGGGGCATGTGCGCGAAATTATTTATACAACATAGGTACATCGCGAGTGAATGAAGGCTGCGAGAGAGTTCTATTCAGGTTTCACTAAGAGTAGATACAAGGTTTTATTTACTTTAAGGTTCCGCTTGAGTTACATATTATGAATGTATTTGGTGAAATTAAATGATTGTAAATTTTATTTAAAGGTCTGGTTTCTCTCGTCGCGCGGTTCAGCAACATTATAAACTTTAACCGACCGTTATGGGACGTATCGTTTCATATCTCATTTTGTCACAATCCTACTAATATTATAAAGGCGAAAGTTTGTAAGAATGTGAGGTGTTCCAATAAAACAACGTGTAGTTCGTAACGCGGTTTACTCGAGACTACCCGACCCCTGCGCGCCCCGCGCATACGCAGCGCACGCACACAACCATGCAGACATTACACCCTCATCCTTAAACTATTACATAACATATAAATTATTTTTACGGTTACATTTACATTAGGATTTCAGACTTATGTATAATTTATTTATGTGTAACACAAACAAGTAATCTATGTAGGTAAGGTAAACTATAATATAATATTGTCAATGGGTAACGACAACATTTTTATTTATTCATTGCTCTTAAATTTTATAATTAATGGGCTTATTTATACGACATTGTCGAATGGGCCGGGACCGAGTCGGCTCAGGAGAAGGCGAGGAAGGCTGTGTTGTACTCTGAACCGGCGGCGGCTCTATGCCATCTAGAATGAGTTCGTGTTCTCGGCTTCCTTGTTCCGTGTTCGCTGCAGGCGATGCATCGGCCCGCGGGCCACCCGGACTGGGCGGACCCTCGCTACGAGTCACCTCCGCCACATCTGTGTTATCACCAATAGGGCTAGAAGGACAGATCAATGAGCTCCGTATCCGTTGCTTTAGCTGATCGATATGTTTGTGAGATTCCCTACCTAAAGCATCCACTACCTTATAATCAGTCGACCCTATCCTATCCATTACCCTTCCTGGTATCCATTTATCGTCTCCCCTGTGCTGACGCAACCAGACCTCTTCACCTGGATCTAGTTGGCGGGAGCCACTTGCGGCATATTTCTGCTGTCGTTCCTGAGCATCCCTAATTTTATTTTGCCTATTTGGCCTTAGAGCATCGAACTTAGTACGCAATCTGCGGCCGAACATGAGCGACGCAGGTGTTTCACCTGTAGTACAGTGTTCTGTGTTCCTATAATACAGCAAAAAATTATTTAAAAATAAATGTATGTTTAAATTTTCTCTGAATGCCTTTTTAATTGCCCTTTTGACTGTGTGGACCGCATTTTCCGCTGCCCCGTTTGAGGCCGGATGATAGGGCGCCGAAAATATGTGTTCGATACCGTTTGTATTAAGAAACTGTAAGAACTCGTTACTTGTAAACGGTGGACCGTTATCTGAAACTATTTGCCTCGGTAGCCCAAAACGTGCGAATAAGTCACTTAAAACGCTGATCGTGTGACTCGCCGCTGTACTAGATACTTGACTAACTTCCAACCACTTTGTTCTGGCGTCAACTATTATTAAAAATATCCGTCCCCTAATAGGGCCTAAAAAATCAACATGCACCCGAGCCCACGGTTTATCTGGCCACGGCCAAGGAACGGGCATATGGCGTGGTGGCGCCTCACTTTCCAACGCACAGACCCGACAACTACGGCATGTTTTTTCAATGTCTTCGTCTATACCCGGCCACCAGACATAGCTCCTCGCAAAAGCTTTAGTTTTAACTATGCCCATATGGGCCTCATGTAAATAAGTTAAAACCTTGTTCCTACATGCTGCCGGCACGACCACCCTATGCCCCCACATTACACAACCTAACTCCTCATATAGTTCTTTTTTACGGTTGAAATAAGGCTTTAGTGATATTATTTCATTATCAGATGGCCATTCATCTCGCAAATATCTTGAGATTCGACTTAGTAACTGGTCCCGACTGGTCTGCCTCTTAATCTCATTATAATCCAATAACATCGCATTTTGTGCGAAATGAAGATGAGTTTGTTCTGGAATATAAGTAGTTTGCTTACTTACCAAAAGAGCCGGCAACCGTGATAGGCCGTCCGCCCCATTTTGCTTAGATGTAACATATTCGATATCATATGTATAGGCTGATAACTTAATAGCCCACCTTTGCAATCGACTAGCAGCCATTGATGGTATGCCCTGTTTGGGCCCAAAAATAGTGACTAACGGTTTGTGATCTGTGCGCAACGTAAAACGTCGTCCGTATAGATACTGATGTAATTTTTCTAAGCAGAATACTATAGCCAAAGCCTCCCGCTCGATTTGTGAATAATGTTTTTCAGCCGTATTAAGCGCGCGCGACACATATACTACCGGGCGTTCCCGTGTACCGACCGAGCTACCCTCCTGTTCGCACATCTGACTCAAAACGCCGCCGATACCCCTAGCGCTTGCGTCGCACGTTAAAAATAACGGTCTGTTTGGATCATAATGAGCTAGGACGTCGGCACTTATTAAGATAGTTTTTATTTTCCTAAATGCTGACTCACACTCTCCGTCCCACTTCCATACAACTCCTTTTTTAAGTAATCTGTACAAAGGTGCCAATATAGTGCTCAAGTTATTAACAAATTTGGCATAGTAATTAATTGTACCCAAAAACGCTCTTAAGTCTGTGATATTTTTCGGGCTTGGTATATTTAATATGCCTTCCACCTTTTCAGGGTCAACTTTAATTCCCTCGGCGGAAATTATAAATCCTAAATATTTGACTTCCCTAGTCATAAACAGACACTTTTTTTCCTTAAGCTTCATTCCATTACTATGTAACCGTCCTAAAACTTTATCTAAAGTATTTAAATGTTCGCTCATATTTTGTGACCCAATGATAATATCGTCGAGAAATACTTCTACGTTCGGAATATCGTTAAAAAGATTCGCCATAATGCGTTGGAAGATACCCGGGCTTGAGGATAACCCATAAACTAGCCTTTTATACTTAAAAAGTCCCCTGTGAGTATTAATAACCGTATAGTTATCAGGGTCGTCTAATTCTATTTGATTGTATGCCTGCGTTAAATCAATTTTTGTAAATATCTTAGCCCCGTTTAACTTAATTAGCAAGTCGTTAATACGCGGTAAAGGATATCTGTCGACTAATAGAACTGGATTTAAAGTTACTTTATAATCAGCACAGATACGGAGTCCACCATCAGCCTTACGCACAGGTACTAGTGGGGTAGCCCAGTCCGCGGTGTCCACCGGCTCGATGACGCCGGCGCGCAGCATGCCATCCAGCTCGGCCTCGACGCGCTCGCGCAGTGCGTACGGTACGGGCCGTGCGCGGCAGAACACCGGCGTCGCCCCCTCCCGCACCCGTAGCCGAGCCTTGCCTCCCGTGAACCGGCCCAGCCCTTCCGTGAACAAATCTTTATATCTGTGAAGTAAAATTGTCAACTGCTTATTACATGACTCATTACATATTGTATTCATTGTGAATACATTATTTTGGTACAACGGAATTTTTATGTCCAGTTCCGTGAGCCATTGTCGACCTAATAATGAGGTAGTTCCCCCCCGTATCACAAACAATTCTAAATGTTTATATTTACTTCCATATTTTACTAATGGCTTAATTACCCCTATTGGTTTTATTACAGTACCATCATAGAATCGAAATAATAAATTCGAATTACGTAAAGTTCTATGGCTAAACAATTTATAATACATTTCCTTACTTATGCATGATACTAGCGAACCTGTGTCGATTTCCATAGGTAGTTGGGTTTCATCAACCCATACACTTAAGCTCACCGGTTTGTAGCTATTCAAACTGAGTTGATGTAAATCTTCTACTGCCTCCCTCTCTTCCTCATCTGACAAAGGAGGCTCGTCCTCCCCGTACTGGTCTCCGGAGTTAAGCTGCCACGCTGCCTCGCCAGCTTCTTGCACATGCGCCACCATGTTGGTCTCGCATCGATCCTGCGGCTGCCTACCTCCTGAACGCATCGGACATACTCGACGCAGATGTCCTTTCTGCCTACATCTACCGCAGATAAAACGATTGTATCTACATCCGTCACTATGATGATCCGCAGACCCACACGCAGAACAATAATTATTGTTTCTAGAGTGTTCGGCGGTGCTCCTCCGTAAGCGCCCCGCTGACAGCCCGCGCTGGCCGCCGCGGCCTCTGCGGCCGCGCCCGCTCCCCGTCACCGCATGCAGTGCGCCCGCCACGTGTTCACCGCCACCGCCCGGATCGTTGTTACTCCCGACTGTCTGTTCCACTGCCGCTGCGTCCCTCTCCGCCGCTTCCATCGCACATGAAATTTTAACGGCGGTTGCATATTGCAGGTTTTCCTCTGTAAACAGTCTTTGCCTTATCGGCTCGCTTCGCAACCCGCATACTAACTGATCACGTAGGTTTTCTTCTGACACGGCCTTAAATTCGCAAAATTTTGAAATTTTTTTCAACTCCGAAATGTATTGTAAAATTGATTCACCCGCATTTTGTCTTCTCTGTCGGAAACGGTACCTCTCTGCCATGAACGACGGCTTGGGTTGCAAATGATCTGTCATAATCTTCACCACCACCGCATACGTTTTTGCATTAGGTTTGTCCGGACTCGTGAGATTACTCAACAGTTCGTAGGCTTCATCCCCCATCGCCGCAATCAAAGTGGGTAACCAAAGATCCTCCGTAACTTTGTTCACTTTAAAAAACATTTCCATACGTTCTACGTACATAGTCCAATTTCCCGACCTTAAGTTGAACTCCGTTAACTTCCCGATAGACATAATGCCTTAAATTATTTAGTAAATCGGCCGCAAATAAAACCCGCCTCGTCGTCAGTGAGGTGTTCCAATAAAACAACGTGTAGTTCGTAACGCGGTTTACTCGAGACTGCCCGACCCCTGCGCGCCCCGCGCATACGCAGCGCACGCACACAACCATGCAGACATTACAGAATGTATGGATGTTTGGATGTTTGGATGTATGGATGTTTGTTCCTCTTTCACGCAAAAACTACTGAACGGATTTCGATGAAATTTAGCACACGGGTAGATGTCCTGGATTAACACATAGGCTACTTTTTATCCCGGGAAAATATAAAGCGAGACTTTTATCCCGGAAAAACTTTTTAAAGCGGGCGGAGCCGCGGGCAAAAGCTAGTTATATATAATGTAGTTACAATTTTCTTACTTAAAGCTGCCAGAAAGATAAATATATAGCGGGCCATACGATTGCTCAACACTATTTCCGAGAACGTGGATACATTTACATGCAACCTGCAGGAATTCACAGAAGTGGCCTACAGGTGTATTGAGGTTAATAGCAATTAGCAAATAACTTTGTACAACACCGCTTTAGTATATCTGTAATGGTTTTGTATATATGTATATGTGCAGGACGCATATTCACGAAGAGAGAAAAACGAAAGTGCATGCCGCGCATGCGCGATTACGTAACAGTACTCTCAGTGACGTCATAGACCTTAGTTAATGAACTTAGTGTAAAACTCTGTTATGAGAAGGGTGATTGAACGCACACCCGGTATGGACTGTTTAGTGTATCATTCGGTACCATAGTGTAGGTTAGAACTTTGCCTACCCCGCTGCGGTAGCGGGATGAACGTGTGTTTAAAGTTTGCGTAGTTATTTATAGAAATGTTGCTTGTGTGCATCGTTTGTGTTAAACTTAGCGTAAGTAAATCAAAATAACTTTTATCGTAATGCACATAAGGTTGTTTTATAATGTTTAGTATATAGTCACTTAGTGTCCATGTGCAGACACTAATAGTTTAGGTATATAGACCTAACTTAGGCGCGAAACGGAAATAAGTGCGTATTCGAAAGTGAAAAAGAGGTTCTACAAAGAGGGAAGGCCCTCTTAGAACTCTGCACGGTATAGTCGCGGAGTACTTAAGCGAATTAGTTTTTTGGAAATATTGAGTCTAATGTTTAGGAGCTTAATTATATAGAAATAGTTCGGAACATCAAGAAAGAAAACAGCAAGTAGTCAGCAAGAAAGAAGAAGTCGGTAAGTTTGAAGAGGAAAATAGGCGCTTATGCAGAGTGGACCCTCATTTCTCATCAGCTGTGTGCTACGGTGCTACGAGGACGACTTCTGGCTACGTCGCATAGCTACGGCGTAGCAACGAAAGACTACGCGCCCAATATAAACGCCGGAAGAATCTGGCTATCGTTTCGGCTGAACATTGTAACTTTTGGTTTAGTGTGTGGAATAAACGTTATTTTCCGACTTTGTCATTTTTAACCTTGTCACCTGGTATAGCCGATTCTCACTCACGCAATCCAGCACACAAAATACACACAGTGCGGGGTGTTGGCCCAGTGTGAGCCTCGCACAGTATAAATAAATAAATAATTTAAATATTTATGATAGCGTTAGATGTGGCATTTGTTATCGATAAGAGCAATTATTAGTCCTATCGTTGAATTGTTTTAAGTAACTAAGTTGTGAAGTGGCATTTGATAAGCTGAGCTTTGTAGATTTACGAACAATGTCATACTCATACTTAAATTTAATTGAAATGATAGGTCGACAAATGTTTGTACGCAGATTAATTACTGTCTCCAGATATTTTGATTGATAATGACTGTAACATAGGATAAAGTAAGTAAAAAAACCTAGATACCTAATTTTGTATTCATTTTTAAAACTGGATATTGAAGCCTGTTGCATAGCTTAAGCTTCCCGAGAGTGCGAAGATATTTTGATGAACAAACGCTTCTTGAAACGACGAGGCTATATTATGGTCGCTGGTTTCTTGTTTAATCGCAACCCTAACAAACGACATTATAAATAAACAATTTGACAGTTGTTCAGTGTACTCTCGCTGTCCAAATAAACATATTTAAATATTAACGGGCCGTCTGCGGCTCTCGGGCGCTACATTTTTCTGCGCGGCGTAATTCCATTGCTTTGAGCTTGTCTCTCAACTCGCTACGTTAAGGGAATTACGTTTCTTCGTAATTCAGTATTTATTTTACGAGGGAACACTTATTACTGGCCGGTTTGTGGGTGTGTTGGGAGAGCAACAAGTTTTTTTTATTATAGACGATGCTTAATACAGGTGTGTTGAGTTATATACCCTATAACACCGTAATATGTCAGTAATAAAGGGACGCACGTGTTTTTTTCTATGACTTTGAGAGAACAATCGTTGAGCGGTGGCCTCTTAGTTACCTGGTACCAAATAGTTACTTCGATTTACAGATTCAGCATTCCAAATGTTTTATTTTTCCACTAGTAGTGCACACGGCTCCGCCCACGTGAAAAAGTTTTTCCGGGACAAAAATATTTTCCCGGGATAAAAAGTAGCCTATAGCACTCAGGAGTTATGTAGCTTCCTTTTAGTTAAAGAAGTTTCAAAATCAGTTCAGTAGTTCCTGAGATTAGCGCGTTCAAACAAACAAACAAACAAACTCTTCAGCTTTATAATATTATAGTATAGATTAAAGTAAACCTCGTTAAAATATATTGATTTAAACGTTTATAAGTAACAACTTATAACGTCCCTCAATTTATCTTGCTTCCTTTATAGCTTAATTAATTGAAACATTTCACAAGATTCTCGAATAAGGGAAAGGGAAATTACTCCGCGGAGTCCTCTTCAAACGATATCATGACTGCGGAGTACGTCACTCTGTGCCGAAGGATGCGGCTACAATCTGCGTTCTCGTTTTATGTTCCCCGAGGACATTCGTGCTTCCGCTCGTCTCCCGAGGGAGAAGCATCAATTAACTCCTACTACTGCACTTCAGTTTCGTCAAATTCGCTCTCGTAAACCCAGTTTCAGCACACTTTATGACGTCAAGTAAGGAGTTAACCGAAACAAAATTATCAGCATAATTTCTGTGTAGTGAGCCGAACATTTATTTTTAACTGTTTTTTTGTCAGTTTTGTACTATGCGGAACGTCGAGCACCTCTCATCTGCACGAGCCTGCCTGTAGAGACTACTTTTCTTTATTCCTGTCATATCTATTATATTTTCATTTCACCGATTTGTTTCTCTAGCTATATATATCGTTTCGCTACTCAAGACTGTTAGATTATCTATGTCTAGTCCATGCCCTGTCACTTAACTTCCTTCCTTTTACCTACTTGTAATAAAGATGGCGTAAGATATTACGCGTTATTTAATTACTTAATATTGGTAATAAGACCTGGTGTTTTACAAATAAAGCATGCACTTAGTTACATTTACAATACAATAACATTGACTGCCTCGGTGGCGTAGTGGTATTGCGTACGCATTACGAGTACGATTTGCGCGCTGAGGTCCTGGGTTCGAATCCCGGGTCGAGCCAAAAAAATTGTGACTGGGTATTTTCATCTTAAAATTTACTCAGTCGCAGCTCGGAGTCAGGAAGTTGGCGGTGTGATACCCCCGTGCCTCGGAAAGCACGTAAAGCCGTTGGTCCTGCGCCTGATCTCTCTCCGGTCATGTCGGATTGCCGTCTCACCGGACTATGAGAGTGAAGGAATAGCGAGTGCACCTGTGTATGCGCACACACTTGTGCACTATAATATCTCCTGCGTACCTGGCTGATCTCCGTTGAGATTGACCGCCGTGGCCGAAACTGGCTAGGAGGATACAATAACATTGTGTAATAGTTAAAACCTGATATAGAGGTACATAATATACTTAAGCGGCTTTTCTTTTTTTTTTTAGTGGTTTTTATAATCGATTGTACATAATAAAAAGAGTTATTGAAAATATGAGTAAATAATGAGTGATATATTAAATGAATTCCCTACAGACTAGTAAACAAACTAATGCATTATAATGGTAATAAACAATGTAATCCGCGTAAGCATCAACGGGAACAGATTAACGAGGCCTGACGCGTGGAGGTGAGCGCTGAGCGGCGGCGCGGCGGGGCCACCTCGTAAACACTGGTTTGGATGCTAAATCTGTGATTAGTTTATATGAGTTAAATATGCTAGTGCCGCTTAATGGATCACACAGTGTTGTGTCGGTGAGAGATAATATTGTGAGCTGCACGCGGCTGGTTATAACAGCCGTTTAGCTCTGCGGTTGGACTCCAAACAAATATGATAAGTAGGTAGTCCTTTATGATTTTTTCTCCTCTGCTGGGAAGCGATCTGTATGCGTACGAAAGGTTAAGTTTATCGTCCATCACACTTGCCGTATATGATTTAGACTTCGTTTGAAATATTAATTGACGATTTTCGAGCAATCCGTTATACTTGCCTTCTTTCACCTTTACAGCGAGCGATAATTTATAATGAATATTATGCCCGCAGCTTCTTGATATTAAACACGTGGCCTCAGGCTTAGCATTCTAGTAGGTCCACTAGTTTCATTTCTAAAACAGATATGAAATTCGTGAATCGTAACTCCTCTAGAGACAGACGGCAGCTCACATGGAAAGAGCTAATACTGGATATGTGTAGCCGGAAAGGCGGACCATTAAACCCATTACCGAGTTTATTTGATGTGACGTTATACCACTAACTGTATCGGGTCGTGCGCTAAACCAGAATACTATGAAGTCCTTACCGGCTTGTAATGTGGAATGACTTATATTTACTACTCGGCTGTAGTTATACACCATTCAGTCTTATCACAATCACAGCTTCTGACGTGCAACCAATGAAATTGGAGTCCTTTGCACTGGAGAAAGGTGTCATGTTTATGTCTGAAACTATTTGTTTCAAATTTGGTAGTTGTTGAAATGAGTTCATTATTATATTTCCTGAAAGCTACTCGCAGGATTGCTGTCTTTGTTCGAAGCAAGTGTAATTTGTTAGACCGAGTGTGGATGCGCCATAATATACTTACCGAATTGTTGATTTGTAATAAAACAAAGGAAAGATATTGTAAATTGCGCATTTTCTGAATACTGAAAGCTATATAATAGCTACAGTAAGTTAAAGCTTTTACCATCTCCTTCTGCCTTCATTCCACTCAATGCGGGCCCCGCGCATCATACTTTTTACTGGTGGTAGGGCTCTCATATGTAAGAGTCCGTCTGGGTGGGTACCACCGCAATGTTTATTTCTGCCGCCAAGCAGCAGTGTGCATACACTGTTGTGTTTCGGTTTGAAGGGCATTGTAGCCAGTGTAACTACAGGACATAATGAGACTTAACATCTTATATCTCAGGATGACGAGTGCAGTGGAATGCCACACAGTACTTTGTAAATCAAGGTTCTGGATGGTATTTCTAGAGTTTATGGGTGGTCGTATCGCTTACCATCAGGCGAACGGCATGCTCGTCTCGTCATTCAATGCTATAAAAAAAAACTTTTTCACGCATATTGCAGAATCGATTTAGCTTAGTTTTTGCGACTTATTGCCTGCCTGATGTCACCCTTCTAGGAGAAAGTTCTGTTCAAGAATAATGGGTTTTAATATTCGTTATTATATTCGAGCTGTGACGGTTATTTTGTAATATATCAGATCTGCAGACGATAGTCTGTCCTAAAATAACATCACACTCGCCGTGTTGTTTCAGCGCATTAGATGATGAGGGATGTTCATTCTAATCGCTTTATTGTAATAAGGTCACACCGTCATCTTGGATGAAGTGAGCAGTTGGTTTTTTTTAATTCACCGAATCTATTTCCATATTGGTCACAAATTTCATATCCCAGCTACTCAATAGTCCAGGATCCCGGCTCCATTGATCGATAAAAATGGACCCGAGATCCTGGACTATAAGTTACAGCGTTTTCATAAATTATGTCTCATCTGGGCCTCGCACCCAGGCCTTCACCGGTTTCACATTACATGTACACAGTACGCCACTAGAACTTGGGGGGTGATTCACGCAATATAGATAGATATAATCTATAATATACATAAAACAGAGTTGAGTTAGTTACACCATTTATAGCTCCAGAATGGCTAAACCGATTATAATATTCTTTGATTTTTTGGCTATATCCGTTCCGAATAGCAGAATAACTATAAAAATATGGAAAAGTTCACAATTCGTAATTCGTTTTCCCATACATTTTATTTCTAGTTTTAAAAAATGAACATGGCGTTGTGTTTCTTTTCTTTTGACAGCTTCAGTTGCGTGCAGTCCCTGTGGTGGTCGCAAAAAGTACCTATATTATGTCATATTACCTCCTTTCATTGCATACCATTGTTAATCTTCCAATAAAAAAATTTAAAACTACTGTCAAAGAACGACTTTACAAAAAAGGCTATTACACTATAGGAGATTATTTGGAAGATAAAAATGCTTGGGATTAGGTTGCTCGCATTCACACATGTTCCATAATATGAATTTATATTGTTAATTGCAATTTGTGTTTAAATATATGTTTAAAAAAAAAGATGACAAAAAAATTACCACGCTGAGTTTCTTGGTGCTTCTTCTCAGGTCAGTGATAATGCTCTTTGGGTCAGTGGGCTTTTCCGAAGCACTGGTAGAATCATATAGTTTAAAAAAAAAACATTGTTAAAAATGACGTGTAAAAGTGCCCCTAGGGGCCTAATTACATAATAAATAATTTGAGTTTGAGTTTACCGATGCGCTTAGCCGTTAGCATCTTTATGAGTTTTCACCAGTGTTTATTCAGTTTTCGACCGTATTTGTATTTGAATTCGTTTTATTTAATTCTCTACATACTCTAAAATTTCTGCAATCTACAATGCCGCGCTTGAGAAACACAAGAAGATCAAGTCTTTTGCATACGGCACATGGCGGGGAAACATTTGGTCAAATCAAAAAAGTGTTTTATGCCTTCGTGCCCAGGAATAAGCTGAGGTCAGTGTTGTCATTAACCTATGGGACTGAGTACCGCCTGGTGAGGGCATTGAAATCTCTGTAATGAGAACTCCAAAGCCTGTATCAGGGTAAAGCAGCTCTGTGCAGACAATGTCAACTTCAATCACGAAACACTATATTACTATTTAACGGAGTTTCTTCAGCCTTATTTTTTTAAATACTTCTAAATATAAATACAGTACTTTCATGTGCTACGTACATGTACAAGAAATTTATAGTTTCGGAACACAAAGTAGTAAATACACCTGACAGGAAACAGCTCTGTGGCGGAAGCTAGGTAATACCAATCAGATCTGCCTGGGAAGTCGGCTGCGAGACGATGCGCGGCACGTAGGCGGAGTGGGGAGAACGACCGCGGCGAGGGCCTGAGGGAATCCGAGGAAATTGAATGAGATTCCGTTTCTGAGTCACGACGGCATCCTGATGGGCTGATGTCAGCGGCTCGGCTGATGTACCTCGGCTCGTTAGCGACTGCTTAGTATTCACCACAAAGCCTCCTTACATGCATAGGTACATGCATAACATAAAATACTTTTTTTCTCTTATTTACACTATTATCAATTCAAGTTTATTAAAAGTTATTTTCTATTTTTTTACTTGCATTTTCTATAAACCGTGTTTTTTGAACTATTATTTATTTTTATTTTTTTAGTTCACTAAAAACAAGTGGGATTTTTGTACACATAATGATGAATAAAATGAGTAGCCAGTTTAGTTATAATTCTACTATCTTCCAACATATGTCACAAAAAAATTATAAACTATTATTTATGATTTTTTTGTTGTTGGATTTTCTATAACAGTGTGTTTTTAGTTTAAAATATTGAATGGTCATCGATCCTTTCAAGGATGTCTAATTTCGATTTAATCTAACGTTTTGAAGGGGATCAAACTCATATTCGATATTTCCGTTACATACATAAATACGTCTAAAGCTTATAAAATCATATTAAAAAGAATATGTATATTATGTTCCTAATATTTGGGCAGGTTCTTATCTCATTATGGTGAGCTTCGTGGGTTCCGACTTTATCCATGGACTAGACTTCTGCTAGCGGCTCCGCTCGCGTGAATTTTTTTTCCGGATAAAAATATTTTCCCGGCATAAAAAGTAGCCTATAGCACTTAGGAGTAATGTAGCTTCCTATTAGTGAAAGAATTTTCAAAATCGGTCCAGTAGTTTTTGAGTCTATCCATTACAAACAATCAAATCTTTCTTCTTTATAATATTAGTATAGATATCCCTTTGAGGATGACAAGACTGAGTCTATGTTTGTATTAAGAAATAAAGACTGCCACAATCTTACTCTAATTAATATTACAAACGCCCTAGTTTACCAAAATGTTTGGATGTTTGTTAGAAGTATACGCAAAAATGTCTGAACGGACTTGCATGTAACTTGGCACACGGATATGCTATGTCCGGGATAAAAAATTCGGGTACAAGTGAGCTTCGTGCGTGGTGATGTAGGTACCGCTTAAAACCGTCATGTGTACATGCGCCTCCCCGAGCCGCGCCCGAGCCCGCGGCCTTACGCAGACGAAGGTACATTTTCTTTTCCTAACTTGTTTGTACAACATTCCTCTTAAGTAAGGATTTAATAAAAATATTAAAACTGTTTACCATCGGGGCAATAAAATCGTGCACGCTTAAGCGACATTTATTCAAATACACGTCAGATAAATGAAATCGAGTGTGAACTGTGAACGTTTGTAATTTCGGACGCGGATCGATTTAGAGTGGGTGACGTGGAGGGCCGAGCCGGGCCGGGGATGGAGCTGTACCGGGTACGGGCCGTGCTCTGTCAGGACCAAACAGCCCTGATTCTTACATTTATTGAAAAAGAGTTCATATTATTATGATGTTTTATTTTTGAATCTTATAATTTCAAGTATCGTAGTTCAATGTTAGATATGCAATTTAAATAATTACAGACAATTTACCTTGGAGGCATAATATTACCTATGTGTATCACAACGATGTAGGTAGATATCAATGTAATGAACGTTTAATTTAAGACCTTTATTATATTATTTAATCATGCTCATTGTGACGTCTCCGGTACTAAGACGTTCGTTAGTGATTTTTCAATGTCTGTTCCAGTTTTTTAATACATCAATGACCTGTTCATAATAATTTTCGTGCTCGTGCTATGCTGCCGATAGCAACTGCTCTGCCACTGAATTGTCGCCGCCTCGACAGTCTGCTTAGAAAAAGTCTTAATCTCTCATTTATCATTCAGTGAAGCTGACGGGAGGCGTCCGAGGCGGCGACCAGCTCGGGACTCAGACCCAGACCTCATCGTTCTAACTACGTCGGTGGCGTTGTTCAAACTTTTTTTAAAGCAAAAACAATATCCAAATGTCGTTGGTGAGTGCCGCGCCGGACATCGCGAATCTTTCAACGTGTAGTGACGTCGGCGCTTGTCCGACTCCAAATGAAATGGAAAATGTCGGATAAAGTTCCGAGTGTAGAATTTAGTAATGGTTTTTTCGCCGGTCCCGCGACTTGTTCACACAAACATTTCGGCCTCAAACAAACATTTGTTGACCGAGGCGCATGTTTGTGTGATCCGCAAATATTTATTAAAGCTCTGGGTGTTCAGAAGTATATGTCCACTTGACATCAAAGTTGACCAATGACCGTGACATCAAAGTTATATTGTAGTTTATTAATAACTAGCTTTTGCCAGCGGCTCCGCCCGCGTGCAAGAGTTTTTCCGGGATAAAAGTCCCGTTTTATATTTCACGGGGATAAAAAGTAGCCTGTCCTTTTTCAGGTTCTAAAATATCTGTGTACCAAATTTCATTTAAATCGGTTCAGTAGTTTTGGCGTGAAAGCGCGACAGACAGAGTTACTTTCGCATTTATAATATACTAGCTTTTGCCCGCGGCTCCGCCCGCGTTTCTGTCCTGCTTTATATTTTCCCGGGATAAAAAGTAGCCTATGTGTTAATCCAGGACATGACCCGTGTGCCAAATTTCACGAAAGACTAACATACATTCTTACAAACTTTCGCATTTATAATATGAGTAGGATACACATAAACCTTTTTTTTTAATCACACCGACCATTGGTGAAAACGAATAAAAATCCGTTCCGTAGTGTTTGTGTTTATCGCGTTCAATGCGAAGCAGATGCCATAGGGGACTTTGTTTTATAATAAGAGTGATGTAAGGACATATTCTTAAAAATAAAAATATAAAAAAAACGCTATAAAAAAAACCGGGTTGAATTTCCTGGTTTATATTTTACCGGAATAAGCAGTTGTCTATCTCCTTCCCTGGGTCTCAAACTATTTCCTTACTTATTTATTTGCGGTTCCTCCCGCAAGAAAATATTTTACGGGTTAAAAGTCTCGATTTTTTTCCGGAATAAGACTTGTGCCTAGGTCCTTCCCAAGGCCTTAAACTATTTCTCTACCAAATTGCATCGCAATACGTTCATTGGTTTGGGTGTGACGGCTCCACTCGCGAGAAAATAAAATCCGAGATAAAATTCCCGGGTAATGTTTTTCCGGCTTAAGAAGTAGCCTAAGTCCTTCTCAGGGTCTTAAACTCCCTCCTTACAAAATTTTATTGAAACAGATTCTTTGGTTTGGTTGATACGGCTCCAACTGCGAGAAAATAAAATCCGGGATAAAATTCCCGGTGTAAAAGTAGCCTATATCCTGTGGATCTCAAACTATCTCTATACTTGTTTTCTTGCGGTTCCACTCGCAGAAATCCTTTTACCGGGGTTAAAGTCACGGTTTATATTTTCCCGGGATAAGAAGTACCTTGGTCCTTCCCAGGGTCTTAAAATATCTTCCTACCAAATATCATCGAAATCGGTTCAGTGGTTTGGCTGTGACGGCTCCACTCGCGAGAACATAAAATCCGGTATAAAATTCCCGGGTAATGTTTTTCCGGGATAAAAAGTAGCCTATGTCCTTTTCTGGATCTCAAACTATCTCCATACTTATTTTCTTGTGGTCCCACTCGAAGAAAACTATTTTCCGGGATTAAAGTCCCGGTTTATATTTTCCCGGGATAAGAAGTACCCTAGGTCCTTCCCAGGGTCTTAAAATATCTTCCTACCAAATATCATCGAAATCGGTTCAGTGGTTTGGCTGTGACGGCTCCACTCGCGAAAACATAAAATCCGGGATAAAAGTCCCGCATTATATTTTCCCGGGATAAAAAGTAGCCTATGTCCTTTCTCAGGCTCTAGACTATTTGTGTACCAAATTTCATTTAAATTGGTTCAGTAGTTTTGGCATGAAAGCTTAACAGGCAGACAGACAGAGTTACTTTCGCACTTATAATATTATAATAGTATGGATTTCGTGGGAGATGACCAATTGCCGCTTGCTTGTTTTAGCGGGGATAAATACTGTATGCAATATACATTTTTTGCATATTTTGTATGTGACGGCTGTATGTGTGTAAAATTGGCTTGAATGAGTAGTATAATTGTAATTCTCGGGATCTGTTTAAGTTTGCATATTGTCAACATGTAACCGTTTTTTGTTCCAATAAAATAAAATAAAAATAAAATAAAAATCTGAGGTTTTATTACGCGGTCCACTGAACTCATTTAAAATGGTTGGCAGATAATTAATTCAAAATAATGAGGAGGCTAACTCAGCCGGATTAAGAACAAACATACCGGCGCGGCAGGAGCGTGCGGCTTGTGGCTGCGGCGCGGCGTGCGTGGCGCGTGCCTATCGACTACGGATTAGCCGCACTCGCACGATAATAACTACAGCTAAGTGACGATAGTAAGCCGAAAGTGGACCATGAATGTATTCCTCAGACCGAACGAGATAGTGCTCGCATACGATTGGCGATAGAAATAGAATAGCATTGGTATACGAGAGACATATCGTTTGTTGCAATTATTTATTTTGTAATGACGCATGTAGGTAAATTGTTCTATCACAGTGCAACGGAAACATGTTCAAATGTTTAATTTTCCCGATAAATATAGTTACAAAGCATTGGGACCTAATGAGCCTATTAAAAATGGCTCATTGTGTAATTATATTGTATAATATGTTTTTTTTTATAAATTAAAATAAATAAAAAAAATAAAATACTTTATTCATCACGTAGGCGAACATAGTTGCACTTATGATAAGTCGAGACATATTTAATAATAATTATTAGTCACTTATATAACTACAGACATTTTTATTAGGAGTAAAATAAATGATGAAAAATAAAAAGTAAAAAGTAAGAAGCCAGCTCGGGCTGGCAAGAAAAGCAATATGAAACAAGAGATAATTAACAAAAAAAAAATATATAATAATAGTAATAATAATGGGAGGAACGCGTCGCGATCCTCACCGGTGAGGACACTACAGGCCCTAGCCTAGCTAACCTACCAGCCTTTCACTAGCTACCTAAGCGATGACTACCCGAAGAAGAAAGGCAGAAAGAAACTCCGGGCTTACTTTTTTGTCATCATTTTTCCATCATTTGTCTTTATATATATATTTTTTAAAGTCTTTTGCATACATATTTAGATTAGTTATATAAGCTAATGCACACACATCACCGTTTAAATTTTGATAAAATCCAATTGAAGTATATAAACAAGCACTAAACACTACACCTAAGAATTCATAATAAAACGAGGGTACATAAATAAATAATTATAATTGAACGGTGTACAACGTGCATACGCCTACATTTACAAACATAATTTTTGTTGATTTATTGTATAATTTCTCAGTATTACACACACATACACACTCACGCCTTTTATACCAGAAGTATCACAACTAATGCACCCACTTTTCGCCGTACGTATTCCGTCCCATGTTGTGATAGGACTCGAACCTATTGCCATATCGGGCACAAATTCCAGACTCCGGACAAATACTGAATAGAAAAATCCAATATCACTTTGCCCGATCTGAGGATCGAACCCGCGACCTCAGCATTGCAGTCTTACTGTAATACAACTACGCCACCAAGGCAGTCGCAGTATTATTATATCTACATTATACTATTAAAAAAGCTTTTTTTGCTGTTTTTTGAGCCACGTGCTTAAATATAGCGCCGGTGGCGGGCGGCGAGGTGTGCTCGATGCCACCTCCGCGCTATCGATTTGCCGCGGCTTGGCGCGCGGCCCAACGCGAAGTTTCTTATTTATGTTAACGTTACGTTAGTTTCTATTACAACTTACTAAATATTATCATATTTATAACGCTCCGCACTGCAACCTTGTGTTTTCATGACGTTTTGTATTGCATCTTTGCATGCTTGCACATACCATAAAATATTTAAGGTCATAAATAACCTGAGTGGCCTGTATCCAGCAGTGGACTTCTAAAGGCTGAAGAACAAGAAATAAATGTGTGAATGGATTTGACCCTTGTTGGGAATGAAACGGTCTGCTGAGAAAATGTCCGTAGGTTGAAAAACCAGGGTACACACACCTCTGACGTTTCGAAGCTACATTTTGTATTGTTTATCAATTGTCGTTCGCTTTAAAGGCGAAGCAAAACATCGCAAGGACGCCTACATACCACAGAATTCTCCATAAGAATTTCGAGTGTATGTGAAGTCTTTTTTTTCTCTTGTGAAGTCTGCCATCCCGCACTAGACCAGCGTGGTAGACTAAGGCCTAAACCCTCTCTGTAGAGGACGCCCGCGTGTTCAGAAGTGAGCAGTATATAATACAAAGTTGGTATTATTATTATTATTATAAAATAAATGTTTTTCCAATATAAAAACTGTTGAAAATAATCTTAACATAGTATAAAACAAAGTCGCTTCCCGCTGTCTGTCCCTGAGTCCTTTATTAAAAGTAGAAAAAAAAATAGCAATGTATTTCCTAATGTCATGCATTACACGAGCGCGACAGCTGACACCGGTGAGAGCGTAGCTGAAGCGTTTGCTAGTTATTTTCAATCTGCCTTTCATAATCCAGACACAGTTAATGGGAAACAAAATGCTTGCAATGATGACACCAGTCTTGTGAGTTTATCTGCAATATTGTTTAACCTGATAATATACTTAGGCTTCTAAAAAAATTAGACCCGTCCAAATCAGGTGGCACTGATGTACCCCCCACTTTTATTATTAAATGTGTGAAAAGCCTGGTGACACTAATTTGGGCTCTGTTTGATCTATCTGAAAGCGGGTGTTATCCCTAAGATTTGGAAATCTGCCTTCATCACACCGGTTTTTAAAAAAGGCGATAGAGCTAGTGCCGAGAATTACCGTCCCATCTGAAAATTATGTTTATTTTCGAAAATCCTCGAGCGAGTGGTACTAATAAGTTCGATAATGAAGTGCCACTTCAGCAGCGAAGAACATGGATTTCTGAAGAGTCGGTCCACTACCTCTAATCTTTTACTAGCCAATGAAATAATATCACTTGGAATGGACCGACATTACCAAGTTGATGTGATATATACAGATTATAGGAAATGTTTTGACCGTATTCACTGTGTACTTCTCCAACTAACATTTTGGTGTTAGTTACAGGTAGTTTATGACCTTTAGTGCTATTATGGACTTTAAACTATGGATTTCAATAGTCGGTAAAAGAGGTAGAGGAGAGTTAAAATATTAATTTTGGACCAACGGCCGTATTAAATCCTTAATGAAAGATGTAAAACATCCTCAAGAGTCACTACTATAAGTGGTAATGTCACCCAGTACACTTTAAATGATATAACTTTAATCTATCTAGTGCTTAAAGTTGTCTAACGATATTCATTAACTCTTATGATTCTTTAAGAATTGCTGTGAAATGTGATATGCATCTGTACGTTGTACATTGACTGTAAGTGCAGGCACTGGTTCTATATTAGTGATACGGACAATGTGGTGCCAAATATTTTAAGTGTTCAATACGTCTGTTGTCTAGTTCAAGGCTGTAGTACTAGCATTTAATAGAGCTAAACAAAACTATTTATGTTCGAGAAATGTCTTCAGCTGAGTGTGTTGTTACACTGTTATATCAACTAAAACTACACAATATTCTTGACTACCGTTGTTGTAGATCAAACAGTGCGACTAATGGTTTAAGAGAAGATTTTAACTTTAAAATAGACGTACGCCATTAGTTTCAATAACATAACCTTAAAATAACTAGGTTATTTAAAATTTATCAGCAAAATACTATATTTTCTGTATTTATTAACGTGTTTCACGAATGACGATGGCTTAAACTAGTCAATACTTAAGAATCAAGCCTTATTATAATTATATTTTCATTACATCAGTCATTTTATAAAGTTGTAGTGCTCGTGGCTCCACCCGCGTGAAAAAGTTTTTCCGGGATAAAAATATTTTCCCGGGATAAAAAGTAGCCTATAGCACTCAGGAGTATTTTCAAAATCGGTTCAGTAGTTCCCGAGATTAGCGCGTTCAAACAAACAAACAAACTATTCAGTTTTATAATATTAGTATAGATTCAACATATATCTTTATATATATATATAAATTACTTGTCACGTTGTTTGTCCGCGCAAGACTCCTAAACTATTTAACCGATTTTAATCAAATTTGCACACCGTGTGCAGTTTGATCCAACTTGAAAGATAGGATAGTTTACATCTTAATTTATAGTCGCAATATTATTTTATTGCAAGTAGTAAACGAAATACTGTAAAATTCAATTGTTTTTATTTTTATTTGACAGTTGCGCAGTCCCTGTGGCGGTTGCAAAGAACATATTATTATAATTTCATGTCACCTCCTTTTATTGCATACCGCTGCGCGAGTTAGCATCTTATTTTAGTTTTCACCAATTTTCTTTGAGCAATGCAATTTTTATTCAGTTTTCGATAGTGTTTGTATTTGAATTCGTTTTAATGAATTCTCTTCATACGATTGTTTTGGAAATGCGTCAGTGAAAAGCTTTGAATATTGATTTGCTAAATACTCAAAGGTGAAAAGTGATTTTAAAGATTTGAGTTCCAACTCTCAGTAGTTGAGATTAGCTGTATCGTTTAAACGTCAGTTTTCATATACATAGAAAAGTATTTTGTTTGGACTATGTGCTTGATTTACCAAGTCTTTTCCATAAGGTACATGGCGGGGGAACATTTGGCCAAATCAAAACAATCTTTAGTGCCTTCGCAAACTTGGAAAAGGGTTATGATCTTGTGCCGAGGAATAAGCTGTGATCAACGTTGTCATTAACGTATGGGACTGAGGGCCGCCTGGTAAGGGCATTGAAGTCTGTGTAATGAGAACTCCAAAGCCTGTATCAGGGTAAGGGGAACAAGAATAGCGATTCACAATACTGTGATGTTGGCGACGAAGTGAATGCCGGATTAGCAGAAGAAGTACGAAAGTCGAGTGAATGGGGTGGAAGTTCACTCCTAACACAGTATATTATGTAGAGTTACTATTTGCTATCGCATGGGTATAGAATGATAAGAAAACGTTATAAACTGAAAGATGATGTGGTGATTAAAATTTAAAAAGAAATATGATGAGATAACTTGGACACGTGGAGAGGATGGTTGAAAGACGAATCTTGAAAGTATTTACAGAGCGAATGTGAATGGTACGGATGGACAGTATGCCCATAATTTGCGAAAATAGGTATATGCTGAGAACTATGAACGTGGAAGAGGTGAAAGAGGTATAGTGATTATCGTGGTATCTCGCACTCAATAGTCTGCTTCTCTCTGTCTGTGTATGAATATATAACTTTATAATTTAGCTTTTTGTGCATTAATCGTTGAGCTGAACTCATTTAATCCTAATAAAAAACGAATAAGTTAACACAACATTCATTGATTCTGACGCGATATGAAGTTCGCCGGGCCAGAGACTAGAGACTATCCCGCCCTCACACCCGCCACTACAACTCCTGTAAGGATCGGTAATGGCACGCATTTTATGACACCAAGCGGTGAAGCTCGGCGAGTCTCAAGGAACACTAGTCTGTCTTAATCCCGCAACAAAATAATCAAATAGAAAGATAGGGAGGAGCTGGAAATATCAATTGTCCACTTCCCTCCGTAGCAAAGCGGGCTACAAAGTAATGAACTAAGGAGGCATTTTAACCTCAAGTATAGGGACGTTTACAACTAGAAAAGCCAGTTGTAAAGCACCACGGATAGAATTTAAATTAAAGGGTTCTACCATATGAGCTGTCAAGTTTGATTCCAATAATAGGCATGGCAAAAACTCCGGAAAGCACGGAAATTCCGTCTAGTCTCTACAAGGTCCATGTAGTATATAGCCCCGGATGTTATTTGCATACTATCTAACATTATGTTGCGCTCATCATGCCAGAGACTACACTCCCAAAGTACATGATGAGCGGACTGTTCATATTCGCAACCAGGTGTAGAGCATGCACACATAGGAGAATCAACCAGCCTAAATGAGAACCGTTTACCCCTAAAATTACCATGGCCAGTAAGGAATTGCGATACACAGTGATCTATTTCTAACCAAGTTTTAGTTAGGTGATCGCGAACGCACGGAAAGTATTTATATAAATGACGCATTTTTGAAGATACGTCCCACCTACATTGCCATTCGTTTAACAACTCATTATGTACGTCGGTGTGGGGTTTAAATAATCTATTTATTCTTAAGAGTTCACGCCACGTAAGAAACCTTTTATCCATATCTTCTCTGGGTGAGTAATACATAGCGGCGCGACGCTGTACCTCCTCCTCCTTCGCCGGGCCAGCTAGTGTATATATATATTTTAATTCTGATAAAAACTGGCCAAGTCATATCTAACCTACTTTAAGATCTCACATTTTTAAATAACAGCTATTGTTATAGGTGTCTAATAAAACAAAGAAATAGAGTTTAATACTTGTTCATAATGTTATTCTGTTCTTATAAATACATATTTGGATTTTGCATAGAACTTGACACTCATTTAGATCTCTGTTGTTTTTGCGGCGAAGCCTACAGCCAAACATAACTTTTGTATTGAACTTGGCTCTCCTTTTTTACATTTATGTTTTTGGTGGGATATCATTACTTTTTGTAAAGAAAACTAGGCAGGTATTGTGTGTATTCTATTGCCAGGCAGTTATGTGGTGCAGCGCGCCGCCGGCAAAACACCGTTGGCCGGTTATTTAGCGTGTATTACATTTTTTTTGTATAAGGACACCACTTTTTTTTTGCTTAACTTAATTTTATATTTCTGTTATATAGCAAATATAATAATACATATATTGCGGTAGTTTCAAATAACTGCTTGTGTACAATATTTTACCTTTTCTAATTTTTTATTTTTTTAAAGATTTTTTCCTACGCTTACACACAATTACCGAGCTGGATTCCAAATTTCATCTTTCTAGGTTATCTGGAAGTAGGTTAGATTTAGGTACTATGTGTCAGTCAGTCAGTCAGTCAGTGCTAAAATTTACGACATTTTGACCTTCTTATCTTTATAACCGTTCGAGCTAGCTTCATGAAATTTGGGTTTCTAGATGTCCTTATGGTTATAATTAAACACACGTAGTTTTATGTGTTTACGTTAAAGAGTTTTTGAGTTATAGAAGGGTCAAAAGTGGCACCAAGTGGTTCGTGTAATATTACACTCGGTGCTGGCTTGCTAGTCAGCCAGGAACTCGCTAGTTCCTTTGCTAGAACTTGGCTTGACACGCTGCTGCGTGTCTAGATAATATTAGAGGTTTCTAATGTGATATCGTAAATAAACTAATTTTTGCGCTTACATTGCAAATGCCGCGCTGGTTTCACTCTACGAGATAGATCAAAATAATATACTACAGTATTGTACGCCTTAAAAAGTTCTATAATAATTCCAAGATGGTATATGTCTATCTCTTCTGCTCCCACACTCAGCTGCCTGCCTGAAGTTTCCCCGGTAACCAGTGAAGAGGTGCATAAAATAGTACAAAACGTTGTGAGGAGTGAATTTAACGGTATGATACAACAGCTTAATGAAACCATCGTTAGTCTGTTAAACAAAGAAATGCAGCCCATAAAAAATGAAATGAAGGACATCAGTGAATTTATGAATTTTATGAATGCAAGACTGGATGATATTGAAAAGGAGCATGAAACAGCTAGGAAACTAAAGAATGAAGTGTTGGAGGAGAACTCTTGCCTAAAAAGAACAGTCGCTGAACTTAGCACACGCTGTGCTTCATTGGAGCAAAGACTTAATACCACGGAACAGCAGATGAGGGCGAATAACCTAGAGATTCAGTGCGTTCCTGAAAGTAGGAACGAAAACATAAATAGTATTGTGAAACAACTGTGCACGGTGGTAGATAGTGGACTAAAGGAAAGTGATATAACACGCTGCACTCGAGTGGCAAAAATAAACACTGAGAGTAACCGTCCACGCTCCATAATTGTACAGTTTGCGTCTCAGAGTGGCCGAGATCAACTTCGAGCATCGGTTATTAAATATAATAAAGCGAATCCCTCTAATAAGTTGAACAGCGCAGACATTGGTTTTTCTTGCAACAAAACACCTATATACGTTACGGAACACTTGTCTCCTGCAAATAAAGCTCTCCATGCTGCCGTTAGGTTAAAGGCCAAAGAAAAAGGTTTCAAACACGTGTGGGTGAGAGGCGGAAAAATTTTTGTGCGGAAGGATGATGATTCAGCTTACATCGTTATAAACAATATGGACTCTATAGAAAAAATTAAATAAGGTACCATATAGACTTATGTAAGCATATTCTAATTAGATGATTATAGATATTTATTACTAAATTCGCTAGTCTGCAAATATATTTTCAAAATTGTAGAGGCTTGCGATCTAAGAGCCATAACTTTTATAGAAACGTTTGTTGTAATAACTATGATGTTATAGTGTTAGTAGAAACCTGGCTAAATGACTCAGTGTTTGATGGGGAACTGTTTGATGACAGATATAATGTTTACAGGAGAGACAGGGAAAGTGCCGGGTTCAACAGTAGTAAAGAGGGTGGCGGCGTGTTAATAGCAGTTAAAAAAAATTTCAAATCATACCGTGTAAAACAATGGGAGAGTAAATGTGAAGATCTATGGTTAGTCATAGAAAGTGCTGGGGTTTCTAATGCTCATAGATTGACTTTGTGCGCAGTTTATTTACCTCCTCCTGTAAGTCGAGTCTCTCTTGACGAATTTATTTCTAATTCAAATTCCATTTTTGAACACATAAAACCATGGGCCTGTATTCTGGGAGATTTTAACCTTGGGAATATTAATTGGAAAGTTCACAATAATAATCAACCTAATCACGGCGTATTGCCATACGTTTGCTATGCCTTCCTAGATTTTTTTAATATTAATAAACTTGAACAACGTAATTACGTGTCAAATACTGGTCGCACACTTGATCTCGTATTAACTGACATTGATTCGTGTTCTGTAAGTCATGCCCTTATGGCGCTGAGTAGTGTTGAGCACATACACCCCCCTTTAGATATAGTATTATCATTTAAAAGAGAGCGTAGTCTACCGTACAATACAGGTTTTTCTAAGTTAAATTTTTACAAATCTGATTATAATATTATCCGTAAAGCAATTGAGGACATTGACTGGGGTGAGAGAATAGGTAAGCTCGATAGTGTCAATGATATGTTAGAAAACTTTTATAAGATATTGTATTCTATTATACAATCAAATGTACCTGTCCATAGGAGAAAAAGTAATCGCTATCCTAGCTGGTTTAACAAAAATCTTATAAAATTACTACGCGAAAAAGCTAAATATAGAAAACGATTTGAACAATATGGGAATTGTTAGACGAGATTGAGTTAAAGTTAATAAATAAACGATGTGATCGACTGGCTAACAAATGCTATAACAATTACGTAGATACCACCGAGCAATTAATAACACATAATCCAAAATTATTTTGGTCATATGCTAAGACAAAACGCAGTAATTCCAATGTGTATCCTATTTCTATGTCAGATGGCTCACAGCACACATCTGATGGAACCGAGATCTGCGATTTGTTTGCCACATATTTCTCCTCGGTTTACACCCCTGACGATGCAAATGTTTCCATAGAGGACTTTAATGATTTAAAGTTTATTGCCACTAACAACCAATCCTTGACAAGTCCTATAATAGATTACAATATTTTATTAAAGGTGCTAAAAATCTTAATACTTCCAAAGGAGCTGGCCCTGACGGTATTCCACCATTTTTCATACAGTCTTGTGCATCAGTTTTGGTGTCACCTCTTCTAATTATTTTCAACAAATCCTTAACCACAGGGGTTTTCCCATCGAAATGGAAAATTGCTAAAGTAGTTCCGATTCATAAAACTGATAGCAAGGAAATTGTGTCAAACTACAGGCCTATTTCAATCCTATCTGCTTTTGCCAAGGTACTTGAATCTCTCATTTGCCAGCTAGTAAAGCATAATTTTAAATCCATTCTTACTCCTCATCAACACGGTTTCACTGAGGGCAGGTCCACTGCAACTAACCTTGTACTTTTTACCGAGGCCATATCAAAGGCCATGGATGGTGGGAAGCAATGTGATGTTATATACACGGACTTTAGTAAGGCTTTCGACAAAGTTTCCCATAGTATACTAAATTATAAAATGTCCTTATATGGCATCGCTGGCCCTTTATTGGAATGGTTTAAGTCATATTTGAATGATAGGTCCTTTTATGTTGTTTTAAATGGTTTCCAATCTTGTATTCGAGTTATTACGTCAGGTGTTCCCCAAGGGTCGCATTTGGGCCCAGTGCTATTTAGCTTATTTGTCAATGACATCTCTCATTGTTTTCAGTCCTCTGAACCCTTCATGTATGCCGATGATTTGAAATTCTTGCGAACAATATCCTCCCCAGAAGATTCTATGTTGTTACAAGCAGACCTCAATAGACTTGTGCAATGGTGTGATAGGAATAAAATGTATTTGAACCACAAGAAATGTTCACAAGTTACTTTTTCCAGAAACCTAAACCAGATCAGCTTTGATTACACTATCAACGGAAACCATATTAAATGTGTAGAAGAAATTACGGATCTAGGTGTGATATTTGACAAAAAGTTAACATTTATTCCTCACCTAGAAAAGATTATAAAAAAGGCGACTAAAATGTTGGGTTTTGTTTTAAGAAACGGCAAAATATTCCGTAATTCCAAGACTAAAATACTACTCTATAATAGTCTTGTCCGCAGCATATTGGAATACTGTAGTGTTGTTTGGCGTCCACATTATGCTACCCACTCTTTACGATTGGAGCGTATACAAAAACGCTTTTTATGGCACCTAGCTTTTGCAGCTGGAAAAGCAAACAAACTGCCTTCCTACAATAGCAGGTTAGAGTTTTTCAAAATATGTTCTCTTACTAAACGCAGGGATTTATTAGATCTGATGTTTTTATTTAAAATTTTCAGGAATAAAATAGACTGCCCACAACTGTTAAGTCTATTTAGTATACGCGCTCCTAGTAGAATTCCTCGTAACCCCATCACACCTCTTTACCCGCCCCCCCGTAAATCAGTTGCCGGTGCCAACTCTCCTGTGCCACGGTTATGTAAAATTTTAAATGATTGTAGTGACCTTGTTGATATCCATTTTGACAAAAAAGGCTCGTACTACAAAAACATTTACTTACATCTTTTCCTTTTAATTAATTAATATACAAATTTCTGTTTTGTATTAACTAAAACATAATATATTTCCACGTCCTGTTGTATGCTGTGATTACCTTAGTGTGGTTGTGCATTTAGTTACGATTTATATTTGTAAAAATCTTTTTGTAAATGTTTTAATGTGACAATTATTGGTAATCCAAATAAATAAAAAAAAAAAAAAAAAAAAATCTCTTGGGCATAACCCACAATAACCTTTTTTATCCTCTACTTTTTACGAAATAATGACTTATTTCTCGTAAAAAGTATACATATATATAAATACAGCTTTAACCCTTATTCAATTAAGTACCCTAAATATATTGTGCATTTAATATAGATCAATATAGTCCTGTACAGCATGTTATTTCAATACATATTTTCGAAGATATTGCACATATAAAACGCAGGGACATAGCGGTTGCGGCGGTACCGGCCGAGGGGCCGCCGGCGCGTGCCTATAAATTTCGCGTCGAAGGCCGTGCTTCGCCCTACAGCACTTTATGTTTTTGTGTGTATTCAGGTGGATTCGAAAATGGAGGAGATTTATAATTCCTTCCTGGAAAATGTGTGTTTGTATATAAAGTGACCTATAAAGTGATACAAGAAAAACTTTAAGGCGGGCGAAGCCGCAGGCAAAACCTAGTAATGATATAAACCGTATCACTGAACGCGGGTAGTATTAGGTTAATTTATGCGTGCCGTAAGAAAGCTACGTCACGCAACGTTTCTCTGACGCAACGTATGAAGACAAATTGCTCTGTCACGGGGTCGTGACTTGTGGCCGTCCTCAGCTACGAACATCGTGCGTAGTCAGTGCGTAGAAGCCGCGACGTCATTGAGCAGACTCTCTATAGTAACTACCTAAACGATGACTGTGCGGGTGGTCACTATGAAGTAAATACGTAATAGCAGTTTAGACGATAATCAATCCACTGTGTAGTCAGGGTGTAGACAAACCGTAGGCATTGCGTAGACAAAGCTTAGCACTTGTAGCCGGTATTACGTCGCATCGCTATGTAAATAAATGCGTCACAAAATTGTTTATCAAAAGCCTCATACCGTGTACAAATTAACTGATTACTTGTCCCAGTCATAACCATAATGGAGTTTTATTCTCGAGTGTCGTAATTGCGCGTGTGTGCGTGTGAGTGGTGTTTACATCGCGAGGATTATGTTGAACGTTATAGCTTAATTACATGATGGCTGTGTGCCCAATTGGACGGAGGGAGTCCTGTAATTACGCGATACAGAATAACTGGCTGGAGAGAGCGCTGTTTAGTAGCATTTTTATTCAAACATTTTCTTACATGGTATCCACTAAAATATTTGTTGACACAATGTATTTTACGAGAATGATTATATAAAACAATCTGCGGCAATAAAAATATCCTATTCTCGCAGGGTCACGTCGCCTGGATCTTACAAAATTTGCCGACGATATTACACAGTAAGCTGTAGAGTACACAGTGTTATATTCTTCGTTGATACATTATTCACTGGATGTTAAATACCCGCTACCTAACAAAAAAAAAGCTAATTATGCCGTCGCGGTCGATATTCTTGTGAGTAGAATTGTAAAAAAAGGTACATTAATTTTAAAATATCGTTATTTTGTTTGTCTAACTTTTTATTCCTGCGGTAAATACATAGAAATGGCTTAACTATCTCCAATTGATCAGTCATAAGTGAGTATAAGTCCAATATTAGGAACAGAAAACAAAGCGTAACGGAATGCTGGTGGAGGAGCCCTGACAAACCGAGCGCCCTAGATAGCAACCGTCATAAACATGATGAATAAACACGCCATAATCACTCGTTTCCGTGAGTCACAATTCGTAAGTCAGTTGACGAACATCCAGTCAAGCAGACTGGAATGATTTTGGGATGCCTGTCTTTACCGTTAAATACAGTATGGTCAGTGTTTTAGACGTTTACGATAGTAAAAATATACTATGTAATAATACCAGCCCTGTCGTATATACTGCCCAATACCCATTGCTGAGCACGGGCCTTCTCTACTACTGAGAGTCTTTGGGTTTTAGTCGGTATGCCGGCATGATTTGAGGGATCCGCTCCAGAGGTCACTTAGGTGACATCTGGTTCGGAAGGCCGGTGAGTCCGACATAACTATTCTTCCCCTCCCCAGGCTTAGAATAAGTATCCATAAGAAGGATTTTTCCTGCGGGATAAAAAAAAAAAAAAAAAAAAAAAGGCCTAAGTCTATGACGCTGCTCTTCGGCGGGTTGGTGGAGTTCACATATCTTTGAAATTCTTATAGAGAACTTCGTGATATATTCCTTCACCGTTACAGCAAGCGATAATTCACAAAGAATACCCCCAAAGGTTGCCACTGGGTTTTGAACCTGCGGACATTTATCTAGGCAGTCCGTTCCACTTCCAACCAGGCGGTCCCCGATTATATATTATTATAATAATATAGAATATACAATTTTTCATTAGTTATGAGAGGGGCTAGCCACTAATCACGTAGTGTAGGAGTGATAAATCAGCGCTAACAAACGCCGCACAATACATCTGCCGTTTCTTGTCACAGCGCTGGAGACATCGCCTTAACGCTGATTTAGTGCGCGTATTTATGACACTCGTGACAGCGGCGCGGCGGCGCAATTTATTGGCATGCCTCTGATCCCGACGCAAAGGGCTCCGAACAAGGCTTGATAATCATTATAATACCGGGCTTTGACGTCTTAGGCAAAGGTCATGTCGAGCATTGGATGGAGTCATTTATACTCGGCAGGATGTGGAGCTGAGGGCAAGGAGTTAAATACAAGTTAGAACCAGTTTGAACGACAACATGTTCCTGGAAGGAATGGATTTATATTTGTTAAAATTTTTGTCCTTAGCTTGATCATTTAAGGTTGTGTAGAAATCCTACTTATTTCTGCCGCATATATTAACGATTTGTTTTATTTCGCAGCAGACAATCTAATGTCCCTAAGTCCAGTCGTACTTTTTTTTCCATTCTGTCTTGTAGTGGTGGGAATATCGACTGATCTCTGCCGTTTTGTAACGAGTAGTACATTAGTTTCTGATGAATTAGATTACCTTCACATTTCCGAAATAATCAGTAATCTTCACTTGTGGCACATAATCGTGATGTCCACCAGACTAGCCTCGTCTCGCCCATGGCCCATAGCACGACACCGAGCTGCGATAGTTACTGTTAATGGGACAGCTAGCTTAACAGCAGTGCACTTTTTTAAACTAAAAAAGTGCAGTTAAACTAATTATTATAATTATTATTAAATAGTGCGGGCGTGCTGTCCGCTGCGAGCTCTAATTTATAGCATACGTTAATGTGTAATGTTAGTAGACGCTGTAAACGTTGTCGCCAACTTATCCCGGCGTCAGGTCGCATTCGGCATAGTATTCAAAATCGAAGTAAAGCTTTGTGGCATAGAACTAATTTCATATCGATTGCGAATTCGACAGCTCAAGGTCTCTCTGGAATTCTTTAGGAGAGGCCTACGTTCAGCAGTGAAATTCATATGGCTGATGATGAAAGGATATAGAGTAATTTTGTAGTTTCAATGTAATAATAATATGTAATGTTTATATTTTAGACCCATCTTACTGAAATTCTGTGAACTCGTTACGTTATGAATTTCTTGTTGGTTAATGTACTTCTACGAATGGCCTCGACCAGGATAGAGTTTATTGTACTTAAAGAAAACCAAATGGTAAAGTCTTTTCATCCAATCCATACCGACTAATAACTCATGCAGCAATCAACCGCGAAACGTTAAGCTAAATATCTCAATTAAGCAGCACCACTCCACTTGCCGGCCGGGGCGCGTCGTCCGTCATCGCGCGAATAATTTATGATGTGCTTAACCCGTGTCCGGTGCTGTTGGTCCCGCTCGTGAGCGCCACGCCGCCGAGCCCGCCGCCGCGCCCGCCGATGAGCTAAACGACACTAATTGGGCTTAAGAGGCATATAAAATGACGCGAGCGAGCACAAGCAACGTTATCATTCAGTTAACTTTTGTTGCTAATTGAACGCACACCCTGTCGACACGTGTCTATATTGTGAACTGCGATTCAGACGTTACTTCACGTCGTTTCTAATGAGCCGAAATTTGTTTTATTCAGTTTTACAGATTTGTTAATTTCTCGGGGGAAATACGCGAGGCAAATATGTGAGTGTACACTCGGGGAGCGCTTGTTTTTATAGGCCTACACATCCTTTTTTTAGCAAATCTTATGAAGTCATTTATTCTTTAGAGTTTTCGCCTTTTATATTATTATTTGACATTTTATAATCATATTATTATTCTCGCGTTGACATATTATCATTTTGTTAATGACGACCGACCGATCATTGTGTTGCGCTTGCCTGTTATCGAACTTATACATTATTTTAATTGTGCGTATTGATGTTTAATTCGGATAATAAATCAACAAAAAATATGTTTGTAAATGTAGGCGTATGCACGTTGTACACCGTTTAATTATATTTATTTATTTGTGGTCTCTCATTTTATTATGAAGGTATAGTGTTTTGTATTTGTAAATTTCCTTCAATTGTATTCTATCCTTATCTAACGGTGATGTGTGTGCATTAGCTTATATAACTAATCTGACTTTGTATGCAAAAGACTTGAAAAAAAAAAAAGAAAAAAAAAAAAACATATATATAAAGATTTAATGGACAATTGATGACAAAAAATTAAGCCCGGAGTTTCTTTCTGCCTTTCTTCTTCGGGTAGTCATCGCTTAGGTAGCTAGTGAAAGGCTGGTAGGTTAGCTAGGCTAGGGCCTGTAGTGTCCTCACCGGTGAGGATCGCGACGCGTGCCTCCCATTAATTTTAATAAAAAATATTCTTTTTTTATCTCTTTCCTGCCAGCCCGAGCTTGGCTTCTTTATATTTAGTTTACATTAATTTTGCTCCCTTTAAATATGTCTTTAGTTATATAAGTGACTATTTGTAATAATAATTATTAATTGAATGTATCTTGACATATCATAAGTGCAACTATGTTCGCCTACGTGATAAATAAAGTATTTTATTTATTTATTTATTTATATATCACGCCTCTTACGTTTTTAGGGGTAGGCAGAGGCGTAACACGCCAGCGCGATAGTCGTACCGCGTGCGCAATACAACTACGCCATCGAGGCGGTATATTTCTTACTAACACAAAAAAAATAACAAATAAAAACTTTTTAAAAAAAAATTAAACCGCCTCCAAATACGACAAAAAAATTAAAAACCAAAAAATAATTTAATTGTGAATAAATATACGATAGCATTACTTATATTATACTGGTAACCAATTTTGGAGTCGGAGCTTAATTACAATTACTAGCTAAGCTAGATAGATACATATTTAATAAATATGCGAAAACAATGATTAATTTTAAATAGGCACTGACTCCATAATCGGTTACTAGTATATAAGTAATGCTATCGTATATTTTGTCACTACTAGCTTTTGCGCGCGTTTCCGCGCGCGTTAAAAAGTTTTTTCGGCATAAAAGTCCTGCTTTATATTTTTCCGGGATAAAAAGTAGCCTATGCGTTAATCCAGGACATGATCTACCCGTGTACCAAATTTCATAAAAGAGTAACAAACATTCTTACAAACTTTCGCATTTATGATATGAGTAGGATACACATAAACCTTCCTCTTGAATCACACCGACCATTGGTGAAAACGAATAAAAATCCGTTCGGTAGTGTTTGAGTTAATCGCGTTCAAGAGAGAAATAGATGCCATAGGGGACTTTGTTTTATAATAAGAGTGATTTAAGGACATATTCTTAAAAATAAAAATATAAAAAACGCGATAAAAAACACCGGGTTAAAATTCCTGGTTTATATTTTACTGGAATAAGCAGTTATCTATGTCCTTCCCTGGGTCTCAAACTATTTCCAAACTTATTTATTTGCGGTTCCTCCTGCAAGAAAATATTTTACGGGTTAAAAGTCCCGATTTTTTTTCCGGGATAAGACATTTGCCTAGGTCCGTCCCAAGCCCTTAAACTATTTCCCTACCAAATTGGATCGCAATACGATCATTGGTTTGGGTGTGACGGCTCCACTCGCGAGAAAATAAAATCCGAGATAAAATTCCGGGGTAGTGTTTTTCCGGCTTAAGAAGTAGCCTAAATCCTTCTCAGGGTCTTAAGCTATCTCCTTACAAAGTTTTATTGAAATAGATTCTTTGGTTTGGTCGTTACGGCTCCAACCGCGAGAAAATAAAATCCGGGATAAAATTCCCGGTGTATTTTTTTCCGGATAAAAGTAGCCTATGTCCTGTGGATCTCAAACTATCTCTATACTTGTTTTCTTGCGGTTCCACTCGCAGAAAACCTTTTACCGGGGTTAAAGTTACGGTTTATATTTTCCCGGGATAAGAAGTACCTTGGTCCTTCCCAGGGTCTTAAAATATCTTCCTACCAAATATCATCGAAATTGGTTCAGTGGTTTGGCTGTGACGGCTCCACTCGCGAGAACATAAAATCCGGGATAAAATTTCCGGGTAATGTTTTACCGGGATAAAATTAGCCTATGTCCTTCTCTGGATCTCAAACTAACTCCATACTTATTTTCTTGTGGTTCCACTTGCAGAAAACTATTTTCCGAGATTAAAGTCCCGGCTTATATTTTCCCGGGATAAGAAGTACCTTGGTCCTTCCCAGGGTCTTAAAATATCTTCCTACCAAATATCATCCAAATCGTTTCAGTGGTTTGGCTGTGACGGCTCCACTCGCGAGAACATAAAATCCGGTATAAAATTCCCGGGTAATGTTTTTCCGGGATAAAAAGTAGCCTATGTCCTTTCTCAGGCTCTAGACTATTTGTGTACCAAATTTCATTTAAATCGGTTCAGTGGTTTTGGCATGAAAGCTTAACAGACAGACAGCCAGACAGACAGAGTTACTTTTGCATTTATAATATTAGTAGGGATTAAATGATTTTTTGGTTTTTAAAGGCGGTAAAACGTTTTGATAAAAAGGTTTTTGTAGAGTCTAAAGACTGTACGTAATAGTTGAGATGATTAATATTCGTATAATAGTTATCGAACCAAATTTTCACAACGAGAGTTAAAATTAATGCTTATTGATATAATAATAATATAATAATGACTGCCTCGGTGGCGTGGTTGTGTTACGGTACGACTGCAATGCTGTGGTCTCGGGTTTGATCCCCGGGTCGGGCACAGTGATATTGGCTTTTTCTATTCAGTGCTAGCCCGGAGTCCGGAATTTGTGCCCGATATGGCGATAGGCTCACCCCTATGACATCATAGGATGGAATACGCACCGCGAAAAGTGGGTGCATTAGTTGCACCTTTGCCTATCCCTTTGGGGATAAAAGCCGTGAGTTTATGTAATATTATAATTATACCAGCCCTGTGTAATATACTGTCTCAGTGATGGGAACGGGCCCCTCTATTACTGAGAGGGTTTAGACCTTAATCCACCACGCTGCCATACTGCGGTTTGGTAGACTTCACGAAGCTTATTAATTCTTATAAAGCACTTCTCAGGTATGCAAGTTTCTTCACAATGCTTTCCTTCACCGTTAAAGTAAGCGTTAATTCACAAAGAATACACACATACTTTTGTCAGTGGTGCGTGCCCTTGGGTTTTGAACCTGTGGACATTCGTTTCTGCAGTCCGTTCTACCTCCAACTAGGTTATCGCCACTTATTGATATACTCATGTTTATTACGGTTGGCAACAGTATATTTATTATAATACACACCTTAATATATTAATAATTATTTAAAAATCTCAGTTGATGAATTCGAATCAATCAAAATAGTTTTATCAATATCAGAGTGATTGGAACACGAAAAATAAAATAGCGGCGCAAAATACTCGAACGAAATATGCACAGTATGCAAATTAATGGAATGATCATCTGAGTGCTGTCAATCCTTTGCCACAACCGTTACGTTTCACTCCAGCCTGCATTATTACATGAATACATAATTGTCATATCATGTACCTGTGTAGTATAGGATGTTTGATGTGATTGAGATTTTTGGAGTTGCGTAAAGGAAAAAAGGAACCCTTATAAGATCACTGTGTTGACCGTCTGTCCATCGGTCCGCCTCTCTATCAAAACGCTTTTTTCAAGAGCGCGTATAGGTATCAAGTAGAAATTTATACCAAATACTCAGGTCTACGATCTTTCTTTCAGTTTTGATATCAAACTTGTAAGTCAACGCGATCAAAAGATACGATCTTTTATGCCAGATATTTTGCGATGTCATAAGGGAATATTTAGGTACTTTAAAAACAAAATAAAGCGAATTTACTATTACAAACATTTTAAATTTCATTAAGTACTTTATTAATTAATTTTGGTGAACTACTGAACTTATATACGTAACTCACGGTACGTGAGTCCAACTCGCACTTGTCCGGTTTTTTTAGAAAGCGATCACGCAACGAGCACGTGCCCTGTACGTTATGTGGTTACTCATAAAGAGAAGGAACGACGCGCAGAAATTTAAATAACTTTGTTCACTATTATGATATTGCATTTATTCTGAGATATTAGATATCAAGTATCATAATGTTTAATATAATAGATCTATAAGTTTTCAATGTAACATGACTCACAATAAGACCATTTCTCAGGTATGGCAGCGAAACATGGGCCGTAACGCAGAAAAACATACTGTTAGGATAAAAGTTTTGTAACGGTATTTGTAACATGCTAACCAGTTATGAAAACCAGTCAAACTATTAGTGGATGTGGTAGTTGGGTGTATAAAAAGGGTGACGTGCCGCCAATTGCATTCATTCGTGCTCAGACTCTCGTGCGCGTTCAGTCTCGCAGTCGAACTCGGTTGAGTAAGTTTATCATTGACTTTCATACTGGTCGGTTAGTTGCTGTCCTTGCTGATATCTTTGTAAAAGTATTTCTGTTAAATGTGTTTATGTAAAACCAGGGATAGGTGTGTTTATATGAAATCAGTGATAAATCATTCTTTTATTTTTAATCAAACCCGCTTCTGATTCCTAATAATACATACCATTCAAGTTGCCGAGATGAAGATGCTGAGGTGGATGTTCGGCGTTATCATGCTCGATAGGATCCATATCGAGTATAATACAAGGTGGAAAGATGTAGTGCTAAGGGATATGAGAGAATGTCAAGTTTCCGAAAACGACATCTTGGATAGAGCGAAGTGGAGAAGAAAAAATGGGAAAGCTGACCCCACCACCATGTGGGATGTATAGCTTGGAAAAGAGAGAGATGGCTCACACACTAATATTTTGTGGCAAAAATAGACACGCAGTGATATCTATTCAGACGTACGATCGCATTCTAAAAACTTAGGCTAGGAATAGAAAACTATTTGTATGAGGTGACAAAGTTGTTATATGTCTGCCTCGGTGGCGTAGTTGTATTGCGGTACAACTGTATTGCTGAGGTCACGGATTCGATCCTCGGGTCGGGCAAAGTGATATGGGATTTTTCTTTTCATTATCAGCCCGGAGTTTGGAATTTGTGCCCGATATGGCGATAGGCTCGCCCCCTATCACATCGTGGGACGGAATACACATGGTGAAGAATGGGTGCACTAGTTGCGTCTCTGCCTATCCCTTCGGGGATAAAAGGCGTGAGTATGCGTAAATTGGTTATTTAATAAAGTAGAAAAAGTTATTGACCCTTGTCAGGGGAGCATGAATTGCTGAAATACTCTACACACAAACAAGCCAACACACAAGTTGTCAAGAAAACGTCGAGATCGGAATAATTGATAAGTAAACTTGCGGCTGGGATCGTATTTAGCGCGTGTTCCGCAACACGCCGCACGACAACATATTAATACGAACCTTGCTATAATACACGTTATAATGGATCGTACACGCCGAAACATTGTTTATTAACGCGGCGGTTCAGATATTGAGGGTAAAACGTGTTATCGTACTGCCAACATACCATAAAATATATGTTTGTAAACTCAAACCTGGTTGCTTTAAACTCATATTAAGAAAGTTACACAACTTTCAATTGATCGCCTTAGGGATCAAGTCTCACCGCTCATGGTGCGCACCACAGATGCACTGCTTCTATTTCACCGGTATGCTACCATTATATCACAGAAGACAATGTACCTAGTATCTTGTTGCATTTCAGATGATTGGTGGGTTTGTGTTCCTTAAAATCTTCTATACAAAGTCATAATCTGTAGGTAGAGTATTATAAGAGGTAATAACGCGCACCAACTCCTCTAAAGTATTGCTCACGGCTGGTGGTGATCACTTATTGTTCCATTAGAAGATACTCGCATGTTCATGGACCTACTGTTATAAAAACACACACACACACACACACACACACACACACACACTCAACTTTTATCCCCAAAGGGGTAGGCAGAGGCACAACTAGTGCACTCACTTTTCGCCGTGCGTATTCCGTCCTATGATGTCATAGAGGACGAGCCTATCACCATAACGGGCACAAATTCCAGACTCCGAGCTGATACTGAATGTAAAACTCAATATTACTTTGCCCGACCCGGTAATCGAACCCAAAACCTCAGCATTGCATTCATACCGTAATACAACTACGCCACAGAGGCAGTTATAAAAACTACTTTATTTACTAGAGAATAATTGTATTTCTATATTTTTGGGTACTGACTTCCTTGTCAAGCTTCTCACATTTACAAAAGTTACGTAAAACTAAAAACGCTCAACTTACTATTTCTGAGGTGTCAATCGATGCTGACTCCTATTAATTATTAGGTTTTATACCTAATCTAATATCGTATAAGTCTCGTGGCCACCCCAATATTTTTCAGTGTTCGGTAATTTTTCGTGAGTGCGCGTTTTAAGCCGTCGCTCTGAGTGGTCTGTGACATCTGACTGGCAGGAGGGGGCCAAGGAGAAGACGGGAGGGGGCCAAGGAGAAGATGGGAGGGGATGGTGAAAGGCAGTAGGAGGGGACACGTTTGCCCCGTCACGTCGCTAATAGAATGTAGCTGAATAATATTACTGCTAAATTTATCTTACATTTTTTTACTGCACCGTTAATAATGGATGGATGGATGGATGGATAGTATGCAAATAACATCTGGAGTTTTATGCTACATAGACCTTGTGGAGACTAGGCAGAATTTCCGTGCTTTCCGGTGTTTTTGCCATACCTACTATTGGAATCAAATCTAACTGCTCAAATGATAGGACCCCTTTAAAATTTTATCCGTGGTGCTTTACATCTGGCTTTTCCAGTTGTAAAAGTCTCAATAATTAAGGTTAAAAATATCTTTTTAGTTCATTATTTTGTCTCCCGCTTTGCCATGGAGGGAAGTGGAAAATATATTTCTAACTCCTCCCTATTCTTCTATTTGATTAACTGCGTTGCGGGTTAAGACTAATTAGTGCTCCCAGAGACTCGCCAAGCTTCACCGCTTAGTGTCATAAAATGCGTGCCACTGTCGATTCTGGCTTACAGGAGTTGCAGTGGTGGGTGTGAGGGCGGGATAGTCTCGAATGCACCGTTAATGAACACTTCGCTGTTACAAAATTACCTACACTATATGCAGTATTTTTTAAATATTTGAATTCGTAGTCCCGCGTATTGAGAAAAAGCTTTGGAAAGGTATCCTGTGCACATTTTTTTTAATGAAAGCAGTGGTGTGTATTTCTTGGTGCTTCATTTTGAATGAAATAAACAGGTAATGCAAGACTTCAAATCAAATGCCTCAGGAAAAACAGCGCTGAATAGTACCTGTATTGCCTCAAACTTTTGCGGGCATTATTATTATATAAGTGAGAACGTATTGCCTGAGATCGAGCATGCGATTTGTTTGTGTGGCAAACGCGTTATTGAAATGTATCGGACCAGAAAACGAGTTTTTTTTTTATATGGCTGTAACTCGATGTAGTCACTTAGCGAATATTCTAGATTGTAATTGGCAAAGTAATTCTTACATGTGATGCTATAGTGTAGTATAAGTATAATGCTAAAAAACAAGAGACATTGCGTATTTCCCGTATTGACGGCATCGTACTGGGGGCTTAGGATATGAAAAAAAAACATCATGTTTTTTTTTTCACATTTTAACCCCACTGGTTTGCTTTCATAGATGTAGATACTACCAGCTAGTCCAGATCGTCGATCACAGTACCAACTCACTGCGGCGAATTTTTGTATGCATGCCTTTATGAAATACATATCTTTATCAAACTGTTGTTTACAATTTTATATTATGATTTTTTATACATGTCATAGCCATGTAGTGCCTGGTTAATGATTTTATATTTTTATAGAAGGGCAATAAGACAGATATTCTTGCTACATCTATCCATCAGCCTGTCAATGTTCTCGCGAGACTAGACTTTATTGCTAGAAGACTTTTTTAACTCCCTTGAGGCTGAAATGTATTTTATTGATCAGTTCTTGGAAGACTTAAGTGTTCGTATATAATTATACAAAAATATCGTTTATTGTTTGTGTATAAGGTGTATTATATAAGTTGCATTAATAAAGCGTTACTTATTCTGTGTATAGTTAGCGATTGCCTAGTTGGGAATGGAACGATCTGCCGAGACAATGTCCGGAGGTTCGAAAACCAAGGCACACACCTCTGACTTCGAAGTTACGTGTGTATTGTTAATCAATTATCGTTCGCTGTAACGGTGAAGGAAAACATCGCGAGGAAACCTGCATACCTAAGAAGTTTCTTATAAGAATTTCGAAGGTATGTGACCAACCCGCACTAGGCCAGCATGGTGGACTAAGGCCTTAACCCCCTCAGTAGAGGAGGCCCGTGCTCAGCAGTGGGCAGTATAATTATTATTCTGTGTATGGTGCACCGTGTTTGCATGTCTTCATATCGCAATATGTTGACGTCAATATTGGTTGATAAAGAGGAGCGCGGCTCGCGCTGGGGTCACCGGCCGCTCCGGCGCGGCGCGATACATCAGAGACCTTTGCGCCCTCACTACACCTGCGGCGCCTTACTGCCTACCAAAAGTTATTGCTTGCCGAAGTCGAAGGAGTGGTTAATTTGGATATCTAACGGCCGGATAAAATCCGCTAAATCCGCTGCCGAAGTTGCGGTCGTATCTTTCGGGCTAGAATCGGACTTATAAGTCACTAACGTAGGTGCACATCGTACCTCACATCTGCAATGAACGTTACTTAACCATCTCACGTAGATGTTAATTGACAATGATGATGATGATGAACGGCCGGACATTTATAGTTAACTACCAACAACAAGACGCAAATTTATTTGATGAATTGTAAAAAGCAGTATTAATTTGCTAATACTAAACGGTGGAAACTGCGCACAAATTCTTAATTTCACAAACATTAATTCAACCTCAAGTAAAGTTGGTGTGGGTTTGCCTTCTTCCGGATTGAAGTACTCGAAGCGGCCCGACTCTCGAGGTTGTTTGTAAGAACATGCTAAACACAAACTTAATCCGCCCCTGACACCTTTTGGCCTGCTTGTCACCTTGTCAAACTTTCCCACGGCCCTCAGTGCCGCGCCGCTCACCGCCGCCCGCCGCCCGCCTTCGCCGTACCCCCGCACGCGTACACCTCCTCCCCGAGGCATCGTGTTGTGGAGGGATCGAGAACAAATCGGTGCAAACAATACAAAGAGTTGAGGTTGCGCCGTGAGCCGTGAACGCTGCTGCCGCCACCGCCGCGCCGTCGTCCCGCGGGCCGTCGCGCCTGCCACCTGCGCCGCGCCGTGCGCTTGCCTCATATGATTGATGACTTGCGAACTCTCTCACATGATGTTTTGATCCTCCGGTAGGGTTAGAGAAAAGTGTCTACGTTTCGTATGATTTATTATTTTGCGCTACATTCGAACATTTTTTTGAATAAAGGTGAGGATGATAGCTCACCAAACAATGGAATGAAAGAAGATATTGCTCGAGTAGGAATTGTATTAACAAATATTTTTTTAGTGAAATTAATGACCGGCGCATTCTGTAAACAAAGCTCTAGAGACTCAGTAAAGGCTATGTAGTACCTACAACATGTATCTATTAATATAATATTGTGATTTAGACATCGGCCAGATAATTTTCATGTTTCTGAATTAATTCAATGAATACTAGTACTTTGGTTTTATATCTTTTGACTGTATCTGTATTACGGCTTAATGTATGATTTCGTTTGCGCTGGTTTTGTATAAAAATAGAGAATAAGGGTAGATTGCTGCGCTGTCCACCTAATTAGGTGCAATATATTATAATACACATATCACTAAGGTATTTCGTATTATATGTGGGGGACTATGTACTGCGGTGCGGTGGTACTTACCACCGCAATGTCTTTCTACCGCCGAGCAGCAGTGTACACAATGTAATACTGTTGTGGTCCGCTTTGAAAGACATTGTGGCCAGCGTAGTTACTGGGCATTACGAGACTTAACGTCTAATGTCTATTGTTTATGTGTGGTCGTATCGCTTACTATTAGGCGAGCGGCATAGCCGTCTCGTCATAAAACTGCAATAACAAAAAACACATTGTATTTAATGTGTACATTATAGTAATGTAACAGAAGAACTATTTATTTATTTACTGGCTTTTGCCCGCGGCTCCACCCGCGTTAAAAAGTTTTTCAGGGATTTTTATCCCGGAAAATTATAAAGTAGAACTTTTGTCCCGCTTTACATTTCCCCGGGATAAAAATAGCCTATACGTTAATCCAGGACATGGTCTATCCTTGTGCCAAATTTCACCGAAACTATTTCAATAGTTGTTGCGTGAAAGAGTAACGAACATACATCTATATATTCTTACAAACTTTCGCGTTTACAATATTAGTTGGATAAATCACACCATATTAGGAGAAAACAAAGCATATTGTAGACTACACATACTTATACACACATATACCTATGATACACATAATGCAAATGAGATTTCCTGCGGACAGAGTCGCCGATACGGCTAGTATAACATAAAATTATTCCCAGACGTGCTGTTAGCGATGTATCACGTGCGCGCAGCTCGTAAATAAGTAAGATAAAGTGCATACAAATGAGTACAACTTGCTGAAGACACGGTGCAGTAACCATGTAGTGGGTTAGTTAGTACTGTATACTGCATACAGTGGTGCATTACTCACAGCGCGGTGTTGGTACCTTCTAGATTATTGTCTGTGAGTTGGATGCAGATCCAGGTGCGACATGTATATGATATCGTAACTAACTTTATGCTTAATTCGCTCTAATGTTGCTCGAATTGACGTTAGTAATGGAATGAAAAGCTACTACGGCTGATAGTAAGCTATATTTAAACATTATATCATACAAGATCTTTTGTAAATTGAAACTTATAGTCAATCTGTTTTTTATCTTACCGCCCATATTGTATTCTTGCACCCCAATGTGGAGTGTCCGCTTCAAGCTTTTCAGATAATATGTGATCCGAATAAGGTAGATTTGCCCGTACAGTTATTTATACCCTACCGATCCGAACACTTAATTAGTTTTTCGCTGATCACCGCTCTGTTGTAAAAACTTTCACTTCGATGGATCGTCGCCTTCCCTGCAGGTCCCCTGCTCCCCTGCTCCCCTACCTCTTCCGGCGAGACAAGTGATAAGCGGATCCATCGGGAGCAGACCACCCATCACAGTCTATCTTAGCATATGTTGTAAATAATGTTATTAATTAGCGGACACTATATTACTATCATCTTATTGGTTTAGTGACAATACCTTTGTGAAAACACTATTGCGTATTGTTACGCGCGCTAGTACTCGCCGATAAACAGCGCCATCTATTGACGAGAAGCGGACTATCTGACTGTGGAATGTTCGGCGATGGAAAGTTCTCGAAGGGTCTCGATGTCTCCAGAATGTCGTGGAAACGCAATCATTGGCCCTAATTTGCGAGAGAGTTCCGGACTGTTCTGGAGCCTTCGAGAACCTTCCACAAACTACGATGATACCAGCGGCCGGGTATAAAAGGCAGCGCGCGGCCGCCGCCGGGCATTCAGTTTCGGTTACAAGAGCGAGCGATAAGCGGACTACGAGCGAAAACTCCAAGCGAGTTTAACGCGAATATTGTGGATTGCGTTTGAACGTATAGTGAGTGACTTTAATAAGTGTACTTGAGTGTTTAATTATAGCTGTATCAAGTGCAGTGGTTTTGTTAAGTTTTATAAAGATCTAGAGCTAATAAAGTCCCAATTGGTGTTTTGTCGCAATACCGGTATTTTAATTGTTTATTTGCAACCCCAGCACGTAACAGTATTTAATATCTACGCTAGATTAATCATATTAGTGTGAGATGTGAATCAAAAAAATTACATGGTTATCTAATCTGATGGTCAAACGATATAATGTATTCTAATATTTCTAGCAATCATTGCATACGATTATTTCTAGCAATGATTGGTATGTGTAAATGAGGGCTTAAATCTATGTTGCACTATACATCAATGGTTGCACTACATTAAGTGGCCTGCGCGTCGTCGGCATTAAGCGATAAAGGAAGAAACTGGCTCAACATAGTTTGTGTAGTAATCTGTCATGCTGAAGTTGGCAATAATTAGTAAGTATTGTTGGCGAGCGGCGGTATCTGCCGGCGAGATCTGAGCGGTGGTGACTGGAGGCAACTTGTCGCGATGTCGCCGCCCATTATGAGGAGACGAGTTGACCGGATCGCGCCGCGCCGCCGCTCGCCCGTCACTGCCCATCCCGTTCCCGGCTATTGTGGCGTTGATCTTGATGCTTATTGCTTAGTGATGACAACGCGACGGCTCAGTGTGTTTACCATCTCATTTTAGCTGGTATTTATATTGTGTAATGTCGTTCAGATGTTCGTGTCAATTTCGTGTGTTATTTAATATTTTAAAAGTAAATAAATAAATTCAAAAAATTAATTTAAGTTTATTAATTATTTAAATATTTATTGTTTTCTTAATTTAATATTTACTTTTCATTTTTATCCAAAAGTTTTCATTAAACAGCTTCAACCTTTTTCGTGAGACTTTTGTGTCATACATACGCGCCAAGAATTTTATACCCATATGGATTTTTCATTCCGTTTAACAAACTGAAGAATAAAATGTGACGTCACAGTTATCTGTTGTCTCTCTCTTTAGAGTGACAAAGGTTTATTTTCAAAACCAGGACGTAACATAATTAACTGTCCATAATAATATGATATGATATAATATGGCTGCCTCGGTGGCGTAGTTGTATTATGGTACGACTGCAATGCTGAGATCTCGGGTTCGATCCCCGGGTTAGTCGGGTCGGGCAAAGTGATTATTTTCCATTCAGTATCAGCTCGGAGTCTGGAATTTGTACACGATAAGGCGATAGGCTCGCCCCCTATCACAGCATGGAACGGAATAACTGCAAAAAGTGGGTGCACTAATTGCACCTCTGTCTACCCGGGGGATAAGAGGCGTGAGTGTGTGAGTGTGTAATAATATGATATCGCACCATAATATTTATTTTTATCTCTATAAAGTAATGCGGTTTAAATTAATTATGAAAACCAACTACAGCGGCTAGTAATAGTTGATATTTAAAAAATATAATTTGAGTTAGAGAGTTTATTCCAAAGAAAATTGGCATATTTACATACTTTTTTGGTATGTGTAGTTCGGAACTACTAGTTCCACTTACATAAAAAAAATACCTCACCACGCGGTGGTGAATTCAGTGGTGGTCTTGGAGGAGGGGGGCGAACCAGGCAACCGCCTGGGGCCTCGCAGTTACAGGGGCATCTTGCAGCTCCTTGGGGGACCGTTTTTTGGCACCTTACTTACAAAGCTGTTAAAAAAATTTATTTGCTTCGCACGGGGCCCCGCGTGCTTTTTTTTTTGCTCGGCACACAGCCTCACATTATATATGTTTTACTATCCCCCGCGACTGGATATGTTCACGTTGTTTGCCGGCCTTTATAACCAAATATGGGGACTGTAAGGTTAGACAAAAAAACATTGGGATATTTAAAAATGAAAACTAGTTATTGTTAAATTTAAATATAATAAAAAAATAAAAAACATACTCATAAAAGTAAACAATCATACATAAAAAAATAATACACATTTAGGAAGTTAATAACCTAATTTTCAGTGAGTAATTTTGAAATATTACGAATATCTATTTTGTGTGATTTTACAATTTTTGCGAGTATTCTGCGAACTTTTTTTCTGTAATTATTCATAATAATACATATTGTGTTTTAGAGATATTCTACTATGAGTTGTGTAATTCATGGTTGCAGAATTATTTGCAATCCAACATCTAGTGTGAAATTCCATAGGTAAGTTGATTGTAAACAAAGTTGTGTAGATATTTATAGCAAAAGTAATAAACACGTGGATGTTTTACAAATTACAATACTAAATAAATTCTTGTTTGAGAGCCATGGAATCAAAAATTATCACTACATTCTGCGGGTGAGGTTTCGTCCTTAAATTTATTTTTAATATTCTAAAACTTCTGTGAAGAAGCCAACAAAACAATTAAAGTTTGCTAAAGATCACCATAATGTGCTCTCTTTCGGCAAATAAATCTTTGAATTTAGAAAAACAAAAATGTTTTCGGCGACTAAAGGTGTAATGTTAAAACAAAAGTCTTTATGTCATCCCTATATGTAATTTTTCTTTGCTTGCTATTTGGAATATACTTTTAAAAAAATCTGAAATGTTAGCAAAATTTCACTGCAAAATATTTTCAATTTCAGACTGTAAAGTATAATCATGAACAACTTTAGCAAGAAATAACTTGTCATTAATTTTCTTCTTTTATCTCTTCATCTTCTGCTGCAATACTTTCTTTTATTTCTTCAAATTTATTTCACGGGATGTCTTCACATTTACTGATATATTGAAATCTTTCAAGTCTTGACGTTTCAATGGTGGTTCATATTCATTTCGCTGACATATAATGTAAAAAGTAAATATCAATCAATAATAATATATTCAAGTACCTATATATTTTAGACAGGGGCAGAGGTGCCATTTAGTACACTCAGATATCACCCAATGTACCGCCGTTATAAAATTTGGTGGGTCGCAAGCTTAATGCTATCCTGCTAATCTTACTAATATTATAAAGGCGAAAGTTTGTAAGAATGTCTGGATATATGGATGTTTCTTTCATGCAAAAACTACTCCACGGATTTCGATGAAATATGGCACACGGGTAGATCATGTCCTGGATTAGCACATAGGCTACTTTTCATCCCAGTAAAATATAAACAGTGACTTTTATCCCGGAAAACACATTCACGCGGGCGGAGCCGCGGGCAAAAGCTAGTAAATAATAAAGTCTAAGTGGATCATAATTATACCAGTGAAATGATAAAAAATAATATACTTACAGCATGAGTTTCTGGTAATAAATAATTATTTTTGACATCTACTGCCATATTCCGAGAAGTAGAAGACACATTATCACATTCAGAATCATAATCTTCTGTCTTTAAATGTTGACTAGTAATTCTTGCAGACATCAAATTGACCTTTTAATGGTATTTATATTTAACCACGTTTTTGCTTATATAGATCTTTAAGAAATCTGTAAAGAGAAATACAAACTCGATTTTATTTTAAATAAAAGTTTCAATAAATCTATGCTGGATACACTGAGAACTCGATTGTAACTGTTTTTTTTTTTTTTTTTTTATATCGCCATCTTCGGCTCATTAGGGACGGCTGCGGGCTTCCTCCGACTCACGTCTAAGTTGTCGTCCGCAACCGCCCCTGCGCGTACCGCTGTTGCGGTCCTTTTTCCTGTTGCGGGGGCTCAGAAGCCCCCGAAACACCGTACCGTGTCCGCCTTTTGGTGTCCGAGGCAGCGTGAGACACGCTGCCTCGGACATGTCCATCACGGGGGTCACAGAAGTTGGCTAGACTAATGGTTGGGCGGCACGTCCCGCCCACCCGTGACCCCCGGAGGCCCCTAATTGTAACTGTTGATCCTCAGTTTTTATTTACGATGATTATTTAAAGATTAATAAGCTTTATAATATTCATTAGTAAGGCGGCTAGTATTACAAATACTCTAGCACCATCGGCAAACCGGTCCACCAAAGCTTACACCATGGTCACCCTAGCCTCTTGTTTACATACACTATTTACAATACAAAAAATCACATTTAATATTACGTTAATATGAAAAAAGTAGTCATATATAAAGCAAATCACATTAAGCGATATTTTTCTACAGTTCATTTATAAAATATTCACGTATTTTATTACATTTCGTATAAGTATTGATAAAATTATAATATTTACACAATATTGATTACAATGAACTTACCTGTAGAATTTCACATTAAATGATGGATGCCAAATATTTCTTCAACCATGAACTACACAATTCACATTAAAATATCACTAAAACACACTTATTATTGTAGATAATTACACAGAAAATTTCCAAGTGAACATTTATTTGACAACTATATTGACATCGAACTTAACGTTTTATAACAATGTTGCCGAAGTATGTATTCGCAATTACCTATTAAATGAGGAAATTTTGTTTAACTAAAATGTTAATAAGGATAAAAAACCTTAAGGATATCTTATTCAACAAGAATAATTCTGAAATGAAAATAGTACTTATATCATTATATAAGATATGTTGGAAATATATATATATATATGATTGAGACGACAATAACGGTACTGATATTTTTTTATGGGTGGGGAAATAATCCGTAAGCTTTGGCAACATAGGTTAAAGAGTGAGTGAGATAGAAGACTACACAAAACGTAATTTTTTTGTCTTCACAAAAATGTGTGTACCGCCGTCTCCATTAGATAATATTATAAACTTCTTGATACGCGCGCATCGTAAAATTTCACTGTCATCATTTTTTCATAACGCGCCTAAAGAAGTACAACTTCAAAAATGTATTTTATTTAAAAAAGTGCATCGTGTCTATAGTTATAAATATTTTATTGACAGATAACATCAGTAGGAGTATTATCATTTTGATAGTAATAATATCTTAAAAAGCAACCCACGCTTTTTTTTACAATAAAATATATTTTTTTCTTATTCAAACTATTCTTAAATCAAATTTATTTTTCTATTTTTTAGTTGGATTTTCTATAAATCTTTTTGTAACTATTATTAATTTTTAATTTTTTGAAGATAGAAAAACCCAATCACATTGTTTTTGACCCGACCCAGGATTTGATCCCAGGACCTCAGCGCGCAAATCGTACTCGTAACGCGTACGCAATACAACTACGCCATCGAGGTAGTCAATGATGATGGATGGAGGATGTAGTACTGGTTGATGTAGTACTAACTTATCGTGGCTTTAGGGCTACATGACAGTTTCATGAATCTTTTAAATAAAGTATGTCTCACAAATAAATAAATATATTCACATCCATTCGTAATAAAATTGTTTCATAGAAATAAACCCTATATTGCGAATAATAAATTTCGGTAACATTGAAATAAATGTATTGAATTTGTCGGTTCACTGAGCTTGTATTCAGCAGATTTTTTTATTTTTGAGGGGCTTTTAGTTTTTTGCGATGGAACTGAATTGAGAGGCGCTTCGCATAGGTTTCGCGTAGTAAGGCGACAGTAAATGAAGATTGCGTGTAGAGTGTGGTATGCGGCTTGTTTGTTGAACCGCCAATTTGTATAAGGTAAAAGCATTTACATGCAAGTGTGATCGTTGCCATTTTTTAAGAAAAAGAAAAGAGATGTTGTGATATTTGTGAAGTTGAGCCGGCAAATTCTCCGACAGCATAAAATTACGTTAATATGCTGTTTTGTTGCGTCGGATTTTCTTGGTTAAGACATTATATTAAGGTTATAACAAAATTTGTGGAAAAGTGCTCTGTCAGGATATTATATAATCCCTCATTACAAAGAAAAAACAAAATAATAAGGTAGGTAAATAGCAAACATTAAATATTTTATATTAGAGGACGGCTTTAATTTCTTCGCGAAATGACGTCGCCCCCGTCCAAGCTTCGCTACAAAAGCTCACCAGCGCATTGTCTCTGGCACTCGGATCGTTCCGGTGACAGATAAGGCTCTTTATCTCTGACTAGCTATATGGCGCATCACCATTGTCATATAGCGGAGGGGAGTCGGCGTATCATGTTAGGAAAGAAGGGTTTTTTATGTCATCCAATTTCAACCAGAATCTATTAATATTTCTGTGTTGTCGACACTGAAGTTGTTATTCTTTCAGGCCTCTCTAGCTGTATGGGCTAAACATAAAAATAAATTAAGAATTCAAATCAATATAGCATGACTGTGTTTCATTAACATGTCCCAAATACGTTGAACATTTCTAAAGTCCTTCACATAAGAGTGTTTTACGTACAATCATAGTTGAACAAGATGTGCTTGGGTCGCTTCTCATCGCGGAACGAGTTGTCACTGCATAGTTATGTCGTTAATGGTCATTGACGAATCCGAGGCGTCTTGGCACTTCAAGTATTTCATTTAATTTGTTCGCGGCGAGAGCTTCGAGTGGCGCTAGTCGCATTCATCGACAACCCGTTGAGAAATGCTTAACACTCCTTTAACAATATCCAGTATTGTACATATAATATAGGTTTGAACTCGGAAACATTATATTCTATGTTGACTATACAATACCGAGATGAAGAGTGAAGGTTAAAGGAAGCTATTGCGAGTTAGTAGATTTTACATATCTTTGAAACTCTTTTAGGGATTTTAAATTTATAGGGACTTTACGCACTTCAACAGATGAAAGTAATCTTTAAGCTGTAAAGTACAATTTGCGTTTACAATAGTGTTCCTCTTTCTAAACATAAACAAGCAGTGTAATGTGTTTTGATCGCATAGCACAGTATGTGGTATAATGCGTGCGATGGCGCGCGACCCACGTGCAAATTGTATTAAAATATTCCGCTCAGTACTCTGTACTAGGGTACGGAGTTGTCCGTCATAATGGACCTGCTCTATGACGGTAAATCCTTGTGACATTTGAAATAAAATGTCCCAGCGGTGGGTCGGCACTGGGCACTAGCTGCGGCACCGTACTAAAACGAGTTTCGGCAAAAAATATTTTTCGTAACAATTTTTCTCTATATCGCAGAGGGGAAATTTTATTACTATTTATACACAGGGAACGCAAAAACTAGTTTCAGCCTGAAATATCGGCCATGTATTATGAATGTTACGTTAGAGCGGAAAAAAACTGGAAACGACGCGGTAAACCACGTTCCGCGCGCACACGAAAAACCTCAATAAAAATATACGGCTGCCTGAAATAAAAGATGTTTTGGATTTACAATAACCGTGTTGTATCGTGAAAATAAAACTAAGCGTAGCACTAACGTAGCAACTTGCGTAGCACAATCGTAGCAACTTGCGTAGCACGTCGTAGCAACTTGCGTAGCACGTCGTAGCACGTAGCACAGATACGTAATAGTGCCTTAAGCATTGAATATAGTTGACAATCCTTTCAAGTTACATTACAGTTAACAATCATAATATAGGTACATTTATGAGCTAACAATTACCCACAAAGGGGAGATTAATCGAGAAAAAATAATAGTAACAAAAGAAACTACTTTGTGGATACTTATTATTATAATAGACGTTCAGAGCCCAAGTTGGTATAATGGAGAAGTTAAGAAACAAAGTATATGAGATGTGTCATTGTGCTCGCACAATGCCGAAACTGTGGGCCTCCAACGGCTCGAGTGATGGCGAGGGGCGACACAATGTGCCATCGAACAAGTGACAGAGTGCCGACGGCGAGTGCTCTCGTGCCGACGCGCTGCGCACATTACGTGTCTCAATACGCCTCCGCGCCTCTTAAACCAGATATCTTCTTATGACAATAATAACACACCTTCACGATTAATGTTAAGTGTTGAAAGATACACGCTATATTCATTAACGTCTAAACTAAAGCGATTACAGATTGAAGTGTAGTTCAGCAACCTGTAGTACTTACTTTGAAAGAGAAAGTTATGGATGTTTTTACGATTATGTGAATATGAGTAATCTTTCTTATTTTGTCAGTGAGTTGTATGAAACCAATTATATTTTTTAGAGTTACGAGTCTCAAAAGGAAAAAAGCAACCTTTATCGGATCACTTTTTTGTCCTTATGTCTGTCTATCAGGACTCTTTTTCTCACGAATGCGTAGAAATATCAAGTTGTAATTTATATTAAGTACTCGGGTCTATAATCATATTCAGTTGTAAAAAAATCAAACTTGTAAGTCAATCCGATCAAAAGATATGACCGTTTATCCTACTAATATTATAAAGGCGAAAGTTTGTAAGAATGTATGGATGTTTGGCTGTTTAGATGTTTGGATGTTTGGATGTATGGATGTTTGTTCCTCTTTCACGCAAAAACTACTGAACGGATTTCGATGAAATTTTGCACACGGGTAGATCATGTCCTGGATTAACACATAGGCTACTTTTTATCCCGGGAAAACATAAAGCGGGACTTTTATCCCGGAAAAACTTTTTAAAGCGGGCGGAGCCGCGGGCAAAAGCTAGTGTTGCATATTTTCCAATTTTTCAAGGGAACCAAAATCTATAGGGTACTTCCCGTTGTCCTAGAATCATGAAATATGGCAAAAAGTAAGGTTTTATATAGCACATGTAAAGGTCAAATATTTAAAAACTGAAAATATGTACTTTGATAACAAGAAAAGCATATTTACAAACTTTTTAAACATGATTAATTTATTGACTGTATTTGGTGAACTATTCAACTTATATACTTAGAAGGACCTACAGTACACAAGTAAAACTTTAACTGACTGTGATTTAACTGCTAAAGTTTGTTCTTACACATAAATAACTTAGTGATACCACTGTCGCCGAATCGATTAATTTGAGCGGTGAGCGAAACTGGCGCTAACGTGTCTTTCTAAAACCATATCGCGTTACAAAGTGAATAAACGATTATTATTCAATACATGATAATACCAGGTATTATAATAACAACTTATAACAATTGTGCTTAAGGCTTTGTGATTGAATTGCTTATTGTATATTCTAAGACTTATTCAGATTTATCAATATTAAATGGTAAAAGCCCGAAATGTTCTGAGATAATCAATTATTTCGAAGTGTTACCACCATCCACTCGGTAATTCCTAGGTTTAACCCTGGAGACTCAGTAAATATTAACTATGAAACACAGGTTTTTCTGAGGTTAGGTTCGAGATGTAAAAACTAAGCGTAAGTTAAAGTAAGTTACAGCGGCCAGCGAGCGCCAAAAATAATTATTTAAACTTAAAACTCCTTTTCGTACATTTTGGAATGAGACATGTTTTATTTAGTTTTTCTGAAAAAAGTACTCAGCATAAGAGCTTACTGTCAGATGATTAGAACAAGCGATTAAGTGGTATAGGTATTGTTTCACTCACAAAGCAAACATATTATACTACTAACCGTTATTGCTATAATTATTATTAGTATAAACCAAACTCTAACGGTAAGGCAGAAAAAATATTTCTTGTTTATACATCTCTTTACTAACACATGTTGGTAAATGTTAAGATTATTATTTTCTAGTTTTAACTAAGATTTCCCGTTATACGGGCTTTTAAAGTAAAATATCTTTGTTTTGTATTACATGTACTGTAAAATAATCAGAGCGCTGTGAGCCACCTCATAGTTGACTTTAGGTACCTACATAAGCTTTCAAAGAAGATTTTGTAACAGTATTTGTCACGCCTCGGTGTTCGCTTTTCGTTAATATTTACGTTTGCTGAAATACAAGCAAATTCTGAGAAAATGGAAAGCAAATAAAGCAAATAAAGCAAATCACATAAAGTTCGCGATGTGAGGTGTGATCGCGCGACAAACGAACCTAATTTCGAACTTCAAGACCGAAGTTCCTGAGACGAGACAGCGCGGGCCGCTGATTACTTTTGTTTCGCTTTGATGACGCCCACATGCCGCCCCGCCCTTATTGTCCCTCGTGTGCATTTTCTGCCAACACACCGACACTGAGAGCTCACCATATTATTACGATCAGTGATGAAGCAAATTGACGAGACTGTCAAAAATTTACCAATCATCGAGAGATAAAGTATATCGTTGCATCTATCCAGAGATACATTTATTTATTTATTTATTTATTTATTTATTTATCCGATTAGAACGATTACATGAACCATTTACACTAATCAGTACAATTATAATGATCAATTCATTGCATGCAAATATTATAATAACTTTAAACATGTCAAGAAAAAAATAAAATAAAAGCAAATCTAAATAATAGTAATAACACAAAAAAAAAAAAAAAGATAAAACAATAATCATCTAAACACATATATTGTATACAGCGAGCAATGCTAACTACAAAGTACAGCTATTTTCACAATAAGATAAGATGTAAGACCTGATGACATTCAAATTGTCAGCAAAAACATCAAGGCGTGGAGAGGCTTCCAAGAGGGCGTTAAAAGCAACAAGCACCCGAGGGACAGGAGATGCCGCACGGGATACCGTACGGCATGAGGTTGTGGCAAACAGATTGTGTCTCCTACTCCGAATGTAGTTGTTTGGAGCATACAACCGAACTAACTCACTGTGAAGCTCAGGGGAATCAACTGCTCCGCGAAATACTTTGAGCATGAACATTATCTGGGAGTAAGCTCTTCTTGTTTCGAGGAGATTGTATCCAAGATATCCGAGGAGGTATTTAGTTGGATATAAATAAGGATAGTAACCCAGACTAAATTTAAAAAGAAATCGTAAGAAAGCTTTTTGTACTTTCTCTAAAAGAAGCGCATAGGTCTTCTCGTGCGGGTTCCAAACGCAAGCACTAGCTTCAAGCCTACTTCGCACAATGGTACTGTATAAGAGCCTAATAACATGGTCGCTCTGAAAATCACGTGCGTTTCTCAGGACAAATCCCAGCCGTTGAAAAGATTCTTTAGCAACGGTTATAATATGGCTATGAAATGTAAGGGCCTGGTCGAAAACCACTCCTAGGTCTTTAACAGAAGCAACCCTCGTTATTGATGAACCATCGATTTTATAATCGAACATGACTGGGTTACGCCTGCGAAAGAAACTTAACACATAGCACTTTGAGAGATTGAACTCCATCTTATTAATTATACCCCATCTATGAACCGAGTTTATAGCAGCCTGGAGATCTAAACACTCTGCCTCGGTGGTCATAGCTTTATATAATTTTAAATCATCGGCATATAGGAGACAATTAGAATTCAAGACGGTCGAAGGTAGGTCATTTATCATTATTAAAAATAAAAGAGGCCCAAGAATGGACCCCTGGCTGACACCAGAGCGTGTGTGATACGCGGATGATTCATAACATACATATCTCTTTTGGGTCGATATTATGTTAATGAAAGTTTAAATGTTTAAATTTTATCACACAGGATAAGGTTGGTGTAATATTTGAGAGTAATATTTTATTCTTGGAGAATAAAGATTAAAAAATCAGTATTATCAATGCTTGTGATAAAAATGCCCACGACCACCCCATAGTACGAAAGAAATAGTAGTGTATTTAGAATGGGGATTTTTATGGGGAATGCACGGCATGTCTAAGGCCTCTTATAATGAAACTGACTGTATGAGATGCACCAAAACATCTATTACCACTTTTCGGTTTTCTTTAACACTATAGTACTTCTGCAATTTCATGCTGTAGATGAAAGTATTTTGAGCCTGCTTGTACAAAATAATATTCAATAGAATGTAGTATCTAGCAATATAGGCGCATAATTTATTCTTACTCTTTCCTAATTTGAACAACAGATGCCTTGCGTGTCACGTAACACGTTAGAACTGTGACAAAGTAAATGAATAATTTATTGTTAAAGTTCGGGAATTCGTTTAACTTTACTCTTATCTGTCAAATCATCTTGTCTGGATGGCGGATCACATTTAACATTGTGGAAAGGGGTTGTCGACGACCCCATTTTGGATTAAAGGCAGATTAGATACAAATTGTGTGCCGCATTTTTAAAAAATAACAGAGTAGATAACATTAAAAATGTTATTGTTTTTTGTTGTTGTGTAGTGGGCATACAAAAGCGTTTTTTGGGCGCCAGCTTTGATTACTATACTAATTTTTATTTTTATCTAATATTATGTTATAAGATACACCACAGTCATTTTATTGTTTCTGACATATCAATCTCATACTATTCTAACTCCGAGTTACAACACAGTCCATAAAATATATTATGGTATATGTATGTTTTAGCTATACATTGAATTCATCGTAAGTATTGACGTGTACATGAAGGCGTACAGTAAAAATGTCACTCGAATCGTGTTCCCAGGAACTCACACGGGATATAAACTTATTTACGAGTGCGTATCGTTTGTGTAGTATGTACCTATTCTTTTCTATGGTATTACGTTTCTTTTATATTAAAAAAGAAAGAATGAAAACGCTACGATTTGTTCCCAGTTGGTGTACATAACAGCTGTCCACAATGTACAGCAACTGCGAACATAACTTCGTTTGGTTTGGTTCGCTGCTCCATTACATTACATTATGGGTATGTCTGCTCGTTTTTAACCGACTTACAATGGGAGGCTCTGTATTCGATCCGTATGTATGGATGTGTGTAAGTTTGTATGGCCGCAAGTTTCTCAAAATCTACTGATCCGATTTGCGTGGGGTTTTCGTTATTCGATAGTATATTTTTCAGGGAAGGTTTTAATATATAATTTATTAAGATCTGATGAAGATCTTCGGAGATAGACAATGAAACTCTAAAATAACTAACAGCAGATGAGCCGCGAATGCTGCAATCGTATAGCGATGATGTATTGTTTACACCATTTAATTATTAACTAACATAAAAGCAATAAATAAAAACTTTTTAACAACAATTAAAAACGACTTCAAAACCACTACAAACCAAAACATAATTTATCTTCATATTCGCTTTTTATATACGTATACAGGGTCATTTTGACATAGCATTACTCAATGAAACCACATACTTATCTCGTTGAAAATAACACATTCCATTAAGTTATTTTAACCGTTGCTGTAAAATAAAAAAGTGTAAGTTTCGAACAAAATAAATATCAATAAAATGTAACTTTAAGTTTGCACGCCGTAATACCACTGCTTCTACTCTAGAAAAATTCGTCGCTGGAGCAACATCACACTTTCAGTCAGAAAAACACTCACCCACACGCCATATTCGCACTAAACAACAAAATTTTTAAAAAATCAGGAAAGTAAAATTGAAATTATTGGTGAAAATGTTCGTTTCTCATGGATAATTTTTGGTACAATGTTAGCAAAAGTAGAGACGAGTATGTGGTTTAATTTATTAATGCAATGTCAAAATGACCCTGTATATGGAGTCGATGCCTAATTTAAGTTGCCAGCTAAGCTAAGGAAATACACGAACAAATGTACGAAAACAATGTTCAATTTAAATTTCACAATTTGATTTGACCAACGGTTTCGTATTCAGTTGTTTAGTTATGCAAACACAACAACACACAGTATTTGTATTGTATATCTGGGCAGTGAGGCACGCGTATGACGTCACCGTTAATAAGGTCGGTAGTACTCCATCGACTTGTAATCTACATCAGCGCTTTCCCCCGCCCGTGGAATAAGATACAGTATTTTACGAGCACATTACTCATATTATCCGGCGTGCGTTCCACATGGATCGTATTATCTCAGGGTTATCTCCTGTTTTCTTTATTCTTAGTACGCGTTTTATGGGGTAGTAATGATTGCGGCGGCAGATGTATGGACATTTAAATGAATCCTAAAAAATGTTATGTAGTTCGAATTACTGGAGGTTGTAACTAATTCTATCATTAGTACTTATAATATTTTTTTATAAACAAGAACTATTTAGTTGTTCATATAAAAATATTACAACATAATTAATTTAGGTACAACATCGAAATGAAATCTCATGTTACTGTATCGCCTTAGTAGTTAAGTCTCTTGTGTGCTTAGGATAAGTAAACGGGAAAATAAACGCCGAGCTAAATTCCTATGTTGTCAGAGATATTTGGGATTTGAATTTGCGCCTGAGTGATCGATAGCTAGATAGGAATTTCGGGTACATTAATATTACCTCGGTGAACTGTGGGGGGACTGCACTTGGTTTAAATTTTGCCTTCTTCTTTAACGGTAAACGGTAACTTTTATGAGTAACGGTCTTACTTATGAACTTGTTTTAACGTTAGGAGAAGCTTAAGGATTGCTTAATTAAATAACTCTCAAAATTAAACATCGTCGTGGCCTAGTTTAAACCCACTTAAAAGGCAAGATGGCGGCTTTTGAATTACAGCTGATCGAGTGAATTCTGTCAAAAGCATTGATATCTATACTAATATTATAAAGCTGAAGAGTTTGTTTGTTTGTTTGAACGCGCTAATCTCAGGAACTATACTGAACCGATTTTGAAAATTCTTTCACAAGTAGGAAGCTTCTTTACTCCTGAGTGCTATGGGCTACTTTTTATCCAGGGAAAATATTTTTATCCCGTTAAAACTTTTCCACGCTGGCGGAGCCGCGAGCACTACTAGTCTAAAATAAAAACGTTTTAACAAAAAGTAGCACCGACGTCAAAAACCGCTATAAGGAAAAAAAATAACTTGTGCTTTGCTTATGGGTTATAAGGAAAGGACATGTCCTAGAATGGGCCTGAAAATCTATATACCTGAAAATTTAAAGAGTTTAACATCCTCTGCTATGTCATATATATTTAAATAAAACTCCTGAAAACTAGCCTTTTGCAATAAATCGTTTAATTTTAATGACCTCCGATTTTGAGATGCATGTAATTTTGTTTGGCTTGACAACTACACTTAATATGGTTTTTTTTTTTTTATTGATCCATGTTCCGTATATTGCCCCTTTAATATCCCTGAAGTTTGAGCCTGTTTAGATTTTGAGGCCCAGCACCCATACAAAAAGCAGACATCTCCTTTATGTAATACCAATTAATATTGGCATATTATTTTATAACATACTGCCATTCGTGTGATTATATAATAATTATTTGGAGTAGGTGCCTGATTTTTTGTACTAATTTGGCACTTGGGTAGCATTTTTAATTTTATACACATACACACACACGCCCGTTATCCCCGAAAGGGTGGGCAGAGGTTCAGCTAGTGGACCCACTATTCGCCATTCGTATTCCAACCCACAATGTGATAGGGGGCGAGCCTATCGGCATGTCAGGCACAAATTCCAGACTCCAGCCTAATACTGAGTAGAAAAACCCAATATCACTTTGCCTGACCCGGGGATCGAACCCGAGACCTCAGCATTGCAGTCGTCCCGCCCTGTGGATTGGGGGCATTTGTAGAATTCCACCACGGTATACCCTGCCTGTCGTAAAAGGCGACTAATAGGGGCCTCCGGGGGTCACTTGCCGTCCACCTATTAGTCTAGCCAACTTTTGTGACCCCCGTGATGGACGGCAGCGTGCCTCACGCTGCCTCTGACGCCAAAGGCGTCCTTCAGTGTACGGTGGCTTCTGAGCCCCCACAACAACAGGAGACGGACCGCAACAGCGGTACGCGCAGGGGCGGTTGCGGACGACAACTTAGACGTGAGTCGGAGGAAGCCCGCAGCCGTCCCTAATGCGCCGAAGATGGCCACCGCGGAGTTTTAGTTGGTATGCCGTGCGGTGTACATAGGTTCCCTAACCTACAAGGCCCGGCGGTCGACCGACGTTTTCCATCTCTCCGGGCGGCTCAACGTCGGGTCGTAAGGCACGGTGAACCCAACATAACCGCTCTGTCGTTCCCCTTGAACACTGGGCGGTAGTAATAAGTCACTTTCTCCGCGTCAACAAAAAAAAAAAAAAAAAAAGCATTGCAGTCGTACCGTAATACAACTATGCCACCGAGGCAGATTTTAGTTCATCATATTATTTACTAGCGGCCCGCCCTGGCTTCGCTCAGGTAGCAAAGAATATTGCATGCTGAAATTAGTTTTTTGTCATACAAAATATTTGTGTAATACACACATAAGCATTATTCTTGAATCACTCCAACCATTGGTGAAGTTTTTCCGAGATAAGAATTAATCTAGGTCCTTCCTAGGGTCTTAAGCTATGTCTGTTCCTAATTTCATCGCAATCAGTTCAGTGGCGTGACAGTGACGGCTCCACTCGCGAGAAAAAAATAGTAAAAACCGAGATAAAATTACCGGTTTATGTTCTTCCGGGATAAAGTAGCCTATGTCCACCTCTGGATCTCAAACTATCGTCATACTTATATTCTTGCGGTTCTACTCGCAGAAAAAGATTTTCCGGAATAAAAGTCTCGGTATATTTTTTCCCGGATTAAGATATAGTCTCATCATCTTGACTCGTCAAGCCCCTGATTTTGATCTATCTCGTAGAGTTTAGTCAGCGTCTGTAATGTAAGCGCAAAAAAATATGTTTATCTACAACATCACATTAGAAACCTTTTAAATTATCAATGTTTCTCTACTATATTATGCATGTATTATACGTATAAACCTTTATCTCGAATCACTTTATGTATTAAAAAAAACGCATCAAAATCCGTTGCGTAGTTTTAAAGATTTAAGCATACATGGGGACATGAGGACATAGGGACATAGGGACTGACAGCGGGAAGCGACTTTGTTTTTTTACTATGTAGTGATTTCATTCTTTTGTTAAGTAGGTAACTAGTTCATATCACAATTTAATGTGAGTATTATAAAGATATTTTTATATAATATATGTAGGACCGTAGGGTAATTTGAAATAATAATAATGAAAAAAAAAACAAATCGAGATATCAAACTATTGGTGCGAGTGACAGTTGTAGTACATATACATATTTGCGCAGGTAGCTCTTGTATGACGCTTTGGTTAACACCTTTAAGGATTTTTTGTATGACCGGCACCGACTCTACATAATTATTCATTGCACATTAATATGATCACACGATTGGCAGTGTACGTATATAGTATTGGTTTTATTCTAATTTCCTTATAACCCATAGGCAAAGCACGAGAATTTTTTTTTATTGTAGTGGATTTTAAAGTCGGTGCTATTTTTTGTTAAAAAGATATAATTGTTACTTTTTAATAAATAAGTAATGCAATAAAGAGTTACATATATTATAATTATTGTTGTGCGTGTAATAAAATAAGGTAATAATATTACCGTAAAGTTTTTTTTTTTTATTTGTTATGTTAATATTGAGAATATGGATTATTGATAATTGCGTAATTGTGGTAGTTACAAAAAAATTAAGGACTTAAATTAAACTCATAAGTACCAAAGACAATGCCCATCTGTGTATGGAAGCCCTCATAATTTAATTTTGTATAATAACAAAAATTACACACAAAAGAGAAGGAATAAAGTACTTTTACGTAGGATATCATTCTATTTTGTTTTCTTACAATAAATGTTTTCTTATTCATTTTAAAGTTAGTTTCATACAGAAGTAGGCTTAGACCATCTAGGCGGGGCGTGCAATGTGCTTAATGCCGCGAACTCAAAATTGATAATTTCACGTAACTACTACATAACATGAAGTGGAACACACATTATACTATACCATAAATGGTTAAAATACCTTTTTTAAGTTCATTATTTTGTCTCCCGCTTTGCTATGGAGGAAAGTGGAAAATATATTTCTAACTCCTCCCTATTATTCTGTTTGATTAAATTCGTTGCGGGTTAAGACTAATTAGTGCTCCCTGAGACTCGCCGAGCCTCACCGCTCAATGTTATAAAATGCGTGCCACTGTCGATCCTGGCTTGCAGGGGTTGCAGTGGTGGGTGTGAGGGCGGGATAGTCTCGTTATACCATTTAATGCCATTTCGTTATAAACGCACATATAAATAATTCTTAAACACTTGTGTGTTTCGTAACATGAGCATTTGTTTTGGTAGAAAGAATGGTTATACAAGCTTTTCTGCTTCGAGCATATTATTATCTCTTTTTTTTTTTTTTTTTTCATGGCCATCTTCGGCGCATTAGGGACGGCTGTGGGCTTCCTCCGACTCACGTCTAAGTTGTCGTCCGCAACCGCCCCTGCGCGTACCGCTGTTGCGGTCCTTTTCCTGTTGTTGCGGGGGCTCAGAAGCCCCCGTAACACCGTACTGTGCCCACCTTTTGGCGTCCGAGGCAGCGTGAGACACGCTGCCGTCCATCACGAGGGTCACAGAAGTTGGCTAGACTAATAGGTGGGCGGGAGGTTAGTCGCCTTTTACGACAGGCAGGGGATACCGTGGTGGAATTCTCCAAACGCCCCCAATCCACAGGGCGGGAGACGTCGGTCAGTCGTCCACCCGACGCCTCCTACGTCTCGTCTGGCGGCGGGAGGGATCACCACTGCGCTGGCGATCCCTCTCGGCACTCTCCTTCCGTGAGAGGACCGCCTCGCAGAAGTGGGCCACCGCCTGCCAGGCCTCCCGGCCGCTGACCATGGAAGCGACCACGGCCGGCAGCAAGAGGTCTTCTCCGACGACGGCTCTGAGAGCGCTGCGTTCTTCATCCCAGGCTGGACAACACTCCAACGTATATATTATTATCTCTGGAAATTGCCAATGTTATAAATAATAATAATATATCTATATTGATGATCAAATATCATTAGAATTAAATATAAAAACATCGTAATTATGTCGTTAATATAATATAATATTGTGTTATATACGGTATCATAATGATAGCAAAATATATTTCATCACAATATGTATAATATTATACAACTAAGTTCATACAACATAGCCCTTTTATCTAAGTACTTAATACAATATTATTATAAGCGGCGGACACAAAAAAAAAACAAACTAAATACGAATTTCGGAATTTTGCAATAATCATTAAATATCGACGATTTACCTACCCTTATGCCTTTTTTTTTTGTTGACGCGGAGAAAGTGACTTATTACTACCGCTCAGTGTTCAAGGGGAACGACTGAGCGGTTATGTTGGGTTCACCGTGCCTTACGACCCGACGTTGAGCCGCCCGGAGAGATGGAAAACGTCGGGCGACTGCCGGGCTGAGTACCTAACCTATGTACACCACACGGCATACCAACTAAAACTCCGCGGTGGCCATCTTCAACGCATTAGGGACGACTGTAGGCTTCCTCCGACTCACGTATAATTGTCGCCCGCAACCACCCCTGCGCGTACCGCTGTTGCGGTTCGTCTCCTGTTGTTGTGGGGGCTCAGAAGCCCCCGTACACCGAAGGACGCCCTTGGCGTCTGAGGCAGCGTGAGGCACGCTGCCGTCCATCACGGGGGTCACAAAAGTTGGCTAGACTAATAGGTGGACGGCTCCTCCCGCCCACCCGTGACCCCCGGAGGCCGCTATTAGTCGCCTTTTACGACAGGCAGGGGATACCGTGGTGGAATTCTCCAAACGCCCCCAATCCACAGGGCGGTACCCTTATGCCTATGCTAAACTTTTGACAAGAATTTCTGTATCAACAACAATATTTAGTGCGGGTTGGCAAACTTCACATACCTTCGAAATTATTATGGAAAACTTCCCAGGTATGCAGGTTTCCTCATGATGTTTTTTTCCGTTAGAGCAAATCTTCTATTAAGCGAAAAGAAAATCAAGCGAGTTACGCCTACCTCCTGTCCTATCTGAAATGAGCGGATAAAGACACTGTAGCCAGCGAAATTACTGGACATTATGAGACTTAATATCTGATATCTCAGGGCGATGAGTGCAACGGAGTACCACGGAGTACTTAGCAATTTAAAGTCTGTATGGTGTAAGATGTTGCTACTGTTTATGGGTGGTATTATCATCTACCATCAGGCGATTAAAATAAAACGAGTTTTAACCAAATTGAGATTTATGGCAAGATCATGATTTTGGTATAGGCACTATTTATGTTCTTAATAAAAATAATACTTAAATGGATCCATAAATAACGAAGTAAGTGGTGTACAAAAAGAAAATGAAATGATAAGCTCTTCCTTATGGGAATTGTTTAAAAACAATTCATAACTATAAATAATAGAAAAAAAAGCAATGAGTTTAGCAACTTATGAATTAAAAAAATAACATATTAAGAGAAAATTTCGACTCCATTAAAAATGGAACAGGGTCAACTGTATTATTAGACTAAAATAAAATTTGGTTGTAATGCATTGTTCTTATAATGAAAAACGACTACTAAATTTTGCGGTATTAAAATGTGACCGCTGCGTCAAATTTTTAATCAAATTAAATTAAAATCACAAATTTCTCCTTATATTTAGCCATATAAACAACAAAAACAAATTAATAAACCCTTTTACTTACTGGAAGTACGACATCCCATCCTTTTTTAAGGTTCTAGAGGTGATATTTTTGCATTTATTGAATGAACATTTTGGCATTCTTGACCTCTATCTCTGTTCTGTGTTCTTGACGTCCGTGCAGTAACACGAGCGACGCTATACCAATTGCAATATGTGCGCGTTTTGTAAATTGCGCGTATTAGTCTCCTGACGTTTTTCAGTAGCTAACTGTGCATCATGGGTTTTTTAATACATCAATGTAATCAAACAATAGATACAAGCCTTGAAATATTAGCTCAAGGGTAAAAGGCTTGAAAATGAAAGAATTTTTATATCGTTTACATCGACATATAAAACTTTTTGAGTAAAACTGATTAAAACAAAACAAAAAACCTGCCATCTTTATAAAAATTATTGAAGAACTAAAAAAATAATAATCAAGGTTTTTCATTTGAATATTTTATTTTGATTTTGAATAATCTTAGTTGACAGTATTCATAGGCTCACAATTTGCAGAGAAATCTGTGTACATACAAAACAAAAAATACAAACACACGAATTGAGAACCTCATCCTTATTTTTTTTATGGCATCGAATGACGAGACGAGCTTGCCGTTCACCTGTTGGTAACCGATACGACCACCCATAAACAGTAGAAATGCCATCCAGCACTTTGAGTGCAAAGTACTGTATGGCATTCCACTCGTCATCCTGAGACATAAGATGTTAAGTCTCACTATGTCCTGTAGTTACACTAGCCACAATGCCCTTCAAACCGAAACACAACAGTGCATGCACACTGCTGCTTGGCGGTAGAAATAAACATTGCGGTGGTACCCAGCCAGACGGACTATTACATATGAGACTCCAACCACCAGTATGCTTTTCTGGAAGTCGGTTAAAAAATAAAAGTTAAGCATTGATTAGAGCAGACTAGTTAAGACGCAAGTAAGCATAGCTTAGCGAATTTTTAACACGCTTTTATTAGCTTCATACGTATGTATGTATGTAACGGAAACTTCGAATATGAGTTTGACCCCCTTCAAAACGTTGGATTAAATCGAAATTAGACATACTTACCAAGTGTTTAACTTGCTTTTATACAAAATTTAACTAAAAAGTTAATAAATAATAGTGTATTTACTTTTAGTGACATCTGTTGGATCAGATTAGAACAGAACTAAAAAATTAAAAATAAATAATATGGAATAGGTAAAAAAAAGTACAAGCATGTTTTATAGAAAAAAACTCTTCTTTTCTTTGTGAGAAAAACCAACTAAAAATAGAAAATAAAATTTAATAAATTTGAATTAAGAACAGTGTAAATAATTTCTTTATTGCAATAAAATGTAAAATCGAGACAATGTATATAAAGTGGAGTGTGATTGGAGGCTATTCAATATAACGCCGGGGAAAGGCTTTCAGTGGAACATGGCGGCTCTCAGACCGACGCGGTGTGCATTCAGTGAGCGCCGTCATCACTCCACGCACACTATACAAATCAAACGCATCGAGTGGCGTCGCGTGTCGTGCCTAGTGTGTGCTGTGAATGTAACAGCCGTACTTGTGAGCGCAGTGATTGGGCACGCGTCGGAGGCGCGCACGGTCCACTGCTATCGTGTGATAGGTCTCTAGTCAGTGAGATACGCTAGAAATCACGGCTTTGTTTTTTCTCCAGTAAGTAAAAAATCACGAGCTTCGGAGAGCTGAACCCAAACGTTTCGAGACTAGTGTTAATAAAAAAAACTATAAAACAGTGGATTTTACTTCGATATTATATATATTCCGATTGATAATTCCTAGAGCAAATTAAATAGTTGGAGAGTCGGTCGCGTAAGGGGCTGTACACAAGTTATCTTTTAGCTGTCAGTTGCCACGTTTAGTTATCACCTGTGAGACATCGACGAAGATAACTATTTGCCACATTAGCAGTCTGTAAAGCACCGAAAACTGCTACTGACATCAATAAACAAAAGGTGTCAAGTGTGTTCTTCTAAAAACTCTAACAAAATTGTGTGTCGTAAATAACTCCGACAAAAAATCGATTTGCGATAGGAGGGAGTTCATCACAATAAACTGAACCGTAGGTGACTTTTAGTGCTGTTTGATAGAAGACGAAGTGTTTATCGAACAATCACGTGCGCTACTTTTGCCCGCTCTTTGTGAATAAATTGCGCAAAGAAAATAAGATGCAGAATAGCTTCAGTTAATGACCCGGCGAGATAAAAATGCCGACGGCACCGGCGCTGCGAGTACTTCTTCAAATTTAATGGATTCGTGTTAAAACTAAGAGCGCTGCGCTTTTCTCTTTTTGACAGTATAAATATGCATCTGGCTTTTTGAGTCACTTAATGCTTGACGTACCGTTTTACCATGCTTTTAACACAACTCTTTGCGTCGCACAAATTTTGTCTGAGATCAACGAATTGTCGCTACCGTCCATCCCCCGGAGACGGGGCTGTCATAAATAATACCAAGTTTTGATCATGTGGGTAGTAGGAAACCAGGTTATTGATGGGTTTTTGGTTATAAATACTTTACGATCGCATAATATTAAATATCCGTACTGGTATTGAGTTAAGAACCCCAGTTTGCTCCTAGAAGCATCCTTTGGACTGCGCTGCGTAGTAATGACTCTTGATGTATTCTGCTGCAATACAATGCTAACCAACAAAGTAATCCATCTAGGTCATTAGATAGAAAGGAAAAGTGTAACGTACTACGCCGATCCATTCGCTTTATATTATGCGACGCTACTCTTACATGTATGATGTCATCGTCAATATTAATAGTGTAGGATACAGTTCATACAGTGGATGAGACAGTCATATTTCTGGCATGTCAGTTTCTAAAATAATTATGGTAGTTACATAAAAGCTATCAGCGTGCCCCGTCGTCGGTATACTTGTTTGTAAATATAAAATGAGTAGCAGTAAGTTTCGCTGTAAGTGATCTTGTTTACCGCACGCGTGCACGTTTGGGCTCGCTCTGAAAATTTGTTCCTTTACCTACATCACCAACCAAATTATGAGATGTGACCGTGTTATGCCTCCGACAGAGTTTGTGGACACTGTCAACTAAGACTATTCAAAAATAAAATATTCAAATTAAAATCTTGTTTGTTGACTTCTTCTGTTTAAGCGAATGTTAGAAATGCGATAAAATATAAAATAAAAAACTGCGATAAAATCCGCAAAATAGTTTTATTTCAATTAAATAATGTTTCTATCTTTCAATTTTTCAATAAATTTTATAAAGGTGGCAGAATTTGACGCTGTCGGGATTTTTATTATTTAAAGAAAGTTTAAATAAGCAATAAGTCAAATGTGATTGCAGACAGCGTAAGTGGCAACCCTAATCACAGACATACACAATAGAGGCCAGCGCCCTCGCCACTCGACGCATTAACAAGCTCAATTTACAATAGCGATTTACTGTCACCTGTATGAATATCGAATGCACACGCTAATGGAGTTTGTAATTGAAATCTGCTAGTTTCGATTGCGTTACAATGAATTTAATATCAAAATATTTGCTGGGGAGTGGTGGTGGTGGTGGTGTGTGGGGGGGGGGGTGTTGTGTTGCGGGGAGCGTATCGACATTTGAATTGGTGAAAGGTTTCATATGAATTATTGCGATTCCAATGGAATGATAATTGAAATATTGCACTTCATAGAGTAACTCTAAAATCAAACGAAATACTGCTCTTTGCTTAGATATTATTATTGTTAACTAACTTTTGCCCGCGGCTCCGCCCGCATTAAAAAAAATTTCCGGGATAAAAGTACCAGTTTGTATATTCCCGGTATAAAAAGTAGCCTATGTGTTAATCCAGGACATGATCTACCTGTGTGCCAAATTTCATATAAATCCGTTCAGTAGTTTTGCGTGAAAGAGTAACAAACATCCGTACATCCAGACACACATACATCCATACATACTTACAAACTTGCGCCTGTATAATATTAGTAAGATGTTGGTGCTTGAACACATGTAGTTGATGATGTTTTGTTCAGTGCAGTTAATATTATTAAAAACGTTGATATTTGTTTGTTTATTTATATCTGCATGATTTGTAACAAACGTGTGAAATAAGCAAGCAGAGCACCTCAGGGTAAGTGATCAACTCGACTCATCATTAATTACAATGCCAATGTAGTCAAGGTAAGGGCCGAGGTTGAACCCCGTCAATCTTACGAGACGCGTAAAAAGCGTCGTTTCAAAGTAGTATTTGAAGTAGAGCTCAGGTTTTGTAAGAAAGTGTCACTACGCCAGTTAAATTGGCACACACAACTAATATGATCATATTTACATATGACGAATTATATTATTACTATCTTTTGCCAGCGGCTGCGCCCGCGTGAAAGAGTTTTTCCGGGATAAAAGTTCCGTTTTATATTTCACGGGGATAAAAGTAACCTATGTCCTTTTTCAGGTTCTAAAATATCTGTGTACCAAATTTCATTTAAATCGGTTCAGTAGTTTTGGCGTGAAAGCGTGATTCAAACAAACAAACAAACTTTATAATATTAGTATAGATAAATAATGCCTTAAATAGATAGTATTCTTGACTTTTCATATACAATAACAGCCTGAATGTAATGTTTGAAGGTGTTTGGTATATACCCTGGTGTTCTGTTTTGGTGTTCTCGGAAGTTCCTCGCGCTGTACATAGCTTACATAGTTATTTAGCGCCATTATTCGGAACAGAGTTCTTAATATCGCAGTAAGGTGTGCGCATTTTTTCATTATGCTTAGCTTTGGAAGAAATTTTATCCGCCTCTTGTTTTGTTGTGAAACTCGCAATATTGACCCTGAGATAAAGGCTAGGTCAGGCTTACGGCGCGTTGAACAAAAACGGTTTTTGCTTTGATAAAGAAACATTAATTACAACAATATCTTAGAAAAATATCTACAGTAATGTCCGGTTAAGAGTTCACCATTTCTTAAATTACTTTTCGCGTGAAAAAATTAAATTATTTCTTACAAGACACGCGATGCTTACACAGAGAATGTGGCGGAGAAATAAAAATAATTTATTCAATCTATATTAAATTCAACAAATGCCCACACCACCGCAATGTCTATTTCTACCACCAAGCAGCAGTGTGCATGCACTGTTGTGCTTCGGTTTGAAGGACACTGTAGCCAGTGTAACTACTGGACATAATGAGACTTAACATCTTATGTCTCAGGATGACGAGTGCAGTGGAATGCCACACAGTACTTTGTAACTGAAGGTACTGGATGGGGCTGCTACTGTTTATGAGTGGTCGTTTCGTTTACCATCAGGCGAACGACATGCTCGTTTCGTCATTTAATACCATAAAAAAAAAAACACATAATCCTATCTCTTTAAGATGCCTTGAGCTAAATGTTTGAGCAATTAAGAAATATCTTCGGTAACAAAACAACAAACGTTGAAATTTGCGGATGGTACATGTAGGTATCTACTTTGGACATCAAACCTACGGCCGTTTCACAGCCAGTTTATTGCCAATACGCGATTGAAACGATCTTGTCCCGGGGCATTTGTATGAATTGTAACTCTGTGTGCAGAATAAGCTATATTATTTATTTTAGCCATTAATAAGCCTATGATCAGAGGTTAAATGTCTTTGATCCAAATGCAAATTGCATGCTTCTGACACTATGTCAGAAACTCTTTATACACCGGAGCTAGAGCGCGAACATGATCTCTCAATTTCCGACAAGATTGTGGGCGCTGGGTCGATGACAGGCGGCTCGGATTTATTACTATAAGTGACTCCAATTACTGACGTTATTCAAGCGTATTATCCTCGGCTTTCCTCGTTCGTGTTTCTAACGAATAAAAGATCATGGCAAGCCAGCAAAGTAAGCTTCACCTAATTGATAATTTTCATTCACCGTGACCACTTTAGAAGTAATGACGCATCTGCGGATTATATTAGGGCATTTGGAGAAGTTGTATATAGTAATTACTTACATGAAAATAAGCACGTAATTTAACTTGTTTATCGGCACAACACTATAAAAATATAGTATCAAATAATATATTAGCTGATCTCCACGTTCAAATGAGCGGTGCTACCCCGCTGTAACTGATGTACGTCAGTTTGTACGTTAATGTGTGTATTTGTAATAATATGCCACGGATGTATACAACACTAAGACAAATGCAGCTTAGCTCATCATGTTTATCATGTTAAAGCAAAGAGTAGGAGGTTTCATTTACTGCAGCCGTGAGGCGCTATTTCGCTGAGATAGCGCCGAGTCAGCAGTAAACGTGAGAAGTGCGGTCAGCGTCGCGCTGTAACTCGCGGATCACTGGGCATAAGGCCCTTGATCACCGGCGGGACTACGCGACAAAATCATGCAGTATTAAGGAATATGCCGTGCTGAAACTTGACGTTAGGATTATAGGTATTAAGTAAACTTCACCATTGTCGACTACTGGTCCTCCATACTATTAATTGTCAATTCTGGAAGACAGACTTAACTTTCGAAATTGGATGTCAATAGTGATATCATTAAACCAGCTAGAATTAATTTAATGAGCTAACTGAATTAGGGGTAGGTACGACTCAAACCTCTCCTTAAAAATGGAGTAAACCATAGTAATGAATCGGATTTATAATTATAATATACCTTCATCCATTGCCTCCTGCGTTTGTGAGCTTTTGTTACCCGCGGCGTGAGATAGCGCGTAGTGTGCACCGACACAGTTCCGCGCCCGCTGGTGCATTGCTGACGGGGCTTTGTGGCTGAACAGAAACATGCAGTCGAGTCACAACTGGTTTAAAAGATTTCGCCTACATTATTATGACCGGTGACTAATCTCCTGTCATTCGCGGCGGCTAGCATCCCTTTAATAGTTTAATCGATAAAAACGAAATTCGTTGCTATTGTGGGTAACGACACAAATGCAAACACTCAAAGGGCTTCAGACTCTGACCCCATACTAAGATACACGTGTTGTGTCGTGGGTAAACTTCTAAGACTTAGGTCCTAAAGCACAAAGAGAAAATTTTCTCGAGACAGAATCGTATATTCTGTATTTCGTTTTACAATTAATAGGCGCCATAATCTTTTTGCTGTCCACTTAATAGAGCAATAATCCGCCGAATATAATATTCTTACAGCGTTTTAGAATGCTTATATTCGAATAACCTCCATTCAGCGTCACAATAGCAAAGTTAAGTCAATCAGCGTCGCGCGACGTGACGAACATACGGCGACAAAGTGAAGACAAGTGCGTGTTATACCTCCGCCTCTTCATGTAGGTATACTGAATGAAGTGCTGTCCAATATAATTTCCGGCCATGACATTAAGGTTGACGCAGACTTATCATGCTCAACCTCGGCAATCGATCGCCTTAAATAACACTAAAAGCAGATATATCATTATTATCACACTCACTCACTCCTTTTATCTCCGAAGGGACTTGTTCCGTGGAGGCGCAATTAATGCACCCACTTTTGCCGTGTGGATTCTATCCGTCGTTTGAGTATGTGATAGAAGGCTAGCGGGCGGGATGGCTGATACTGGGAAAAACAACCCAATATCACTTTGCCAGACCCGGAATTTTAACCCGGGACATCAAAGCACAAGACGTACCACCCATGCCATATACGCCACCGAGGCAGTATGTCAGATCATTGATTATGTGACTCGAAGACCACTAAATGATTTTGACAGTCTTGTCAGTAACGTGTCTTTTCTAATTGATAAATAGAAACTATGTATATCATTTTGAGGCGATCAGGCGCCTCAGCCGGCGATAAGTGTGCGTCGAGCAGAGAGCTATAGTTCGTAGGGTTGGCGTCTACGTTATGTAAGTGGTCATCCGAGAGTAGCGCCGCGCCGCGCCTTGCCGGGCCTAGCGAGCAGACGCGCACGGCGCACTGCAATACAATAAGACAATTTTATACGACAACTGGGTCACGCTCGAGTCGCCTGCCTTCACTGCTAATGTTCTGCCAAAGCACTGAATGCTTTATTGTGGCACGTACGATCAGGCGCCGGCTACCGACGCTACATCTACGTCAACTAGCTGGCAACTCGTAAAGATTAATTTGTATACTGATAACCAAGTAACATTCCTGTTTTCAAGCAATTGATTAGTGATTACTGTGTAATATATTAGATAAATAACTAAATAGTTTTATGAAGCTAACCCGACACAAAGGTACAAGCTATGTGTTGTGGGGATTGTAGGGACTAACAGTAAATCCACGTGAATGAACCCGCGGCTTCTCTTTTTACCCGACTGCGAAAGAATGAGGGTTATTGTACAATCGACTCGTCTATTGTACAGCGAAGACTGTCATTTCTTAGGAATTATTTCAATATTGCCTCCATGTATTTACACGAAAAAAATACTATTTGACCCTATTTAGATTTATTCTTGAGAGAGCGGTTGTTGTCGGGTCTCGCTTGGTAGCCCAAAAAGTTGTTACCTTTTCTGTTGAAATGCTATTCTTGTGCATTTAAAAGGGGCTCTTAAGTACCTTAAATGCGAGCTAAGTTAAACTTAGTTTCGTTTTCGGCCTGTAAACCGCATCAGGCGAGCAACTTGCTCGTTTCGTTATAACTTTTTATATGTACATATACAAAAAAGCGTTTCGTTCAATCAGAGGTCTAACACAGGAGTTCTTAAACTTTAAATATAACGGAACACCAACCAAATTACCTTTTATTTTATGGACTCCCATATCGTATGATTACAAATCAACACTGAAATTTATAGAACATTTTTAAGAAATGTATATTTGAAACACATTATTCTTAACTTAAAGTTTTAATGTGAAGAATTGAATTATTTTGCAGTTTTGTTTGTCACATAACTAGTTGTACACAGTATAGGGTTCACAAAGTCAAATCAAGTAAATTATGTTCATTTACAAAAGTGAGCAGCCCAGTTTTGGGAATCCCTGGTCTAACAAACTCTCTTTTGGGCGCAATCTGCATTTCTTCTTCATGAGAGTTGCCAAGCAATTATTTATTTATAAAAAATATGGTAATCACGTCATATTACTTATTTAACCCACTTGCTCTTTTACCTACATATCTTGTTACACAAAAACAAACATAAATATGAACATAGTATAATATGTGTTCGTACTTAACAATAAATATTGTAATCCGAACATTGAAGCCGTCTCGTTGCCAACTTGATCTACTGAGAGGTAATATAGCCCCATTATGGATTGCGGAAAACTGCGCGCCTTTCAGGATTCTTTCAAGTACGTTCGATGTCATATTGCCGGAAGTGAGCGTAAATTGTTATATCTACTTGTGCTTTTTCATGCGAGGTATTGCGCCGCCCTTACCGTCCACTACAGCTATATATCTCGCGTTCATGGCTCAAATAGCTATTGTTTGTAGCGTTGCCTTTCAACGAACAATATACGAGAAGTTTGACGTAAATTGTACCGCAGAATAAAATACCCGCTAGCACATTTTAGATGATGAAGTATTACGGCAATTAACACTACGTTTCTTGTTATAGAAATAAGTTTAGAAAATGTCGACTTTTAGCCAAAGTTAAGCAAAGAAGTATGTAGGCCATTTGCTGGTAAGTGGCGAGCGATAGCGAGCATCTGTCAACATCTATGCTACCAGAGGAGTTGTAAATGCTCTGACGAGCGTTAAGGTAGGGGGAATGATAATTAGGAAGAGAGAGGTAACTTTTTATTGCTCTGATGACGTCACAAAATAAACACAGATCTGTAAATAAAATGTAAATCCGTTATTTGCCGTAAGATATGTCTATCAAATTGTATCACTCTAGTATTAAGGGCTGTGGATTTTAATTAATGAACAAATAAATAAACACAGGAATTATACCTACACTACGTACGAGAAGAGCGTGACCGTCCTAATTAAATTAAATCATGAAGTGAAATAACTAGAACTGACTGCCTCGGTGGCGTAGTTGTATTATGGTACGACTGCAATGCCGATGTCTCGGGTTCGATCCCCGGGTCGGGCAAAGTGATATTTATATTCAGTTTCAGTTTTTCTATTCAGTATCAGCTCGGAGTCTGAAATTTGTGCCCGATATGGCGATATGCTCGCCCCCTATCACATCATGGGACGGAATAATGGCGAAAATTGGGTGCACTAGTTGCGCCTCTGCCTACCCCTTCGGGGATAAAAGGCGTGATTGTATATGTATAACTAGAATTGATAAATTAGTTAGTTCATTATTCATACTTTGATGCTTAAATATCAATATCGTGTTTATAATTGATTGGCATTTTGGGGCATAATATTCACAAATTTTTCAGCGTAGCCCGGGATAGAAACCTCTATTTCTGCTTTATATTGCGGCTAAGCTCAGCACCGATTTGGGCGTTGCATCCACGCAAATTTAACTTTCTTAATGCCCAAAAATTTTCAATAGGGTTTGCGTCTGGCGACTATGGAAGTCAGTGCAAGGCCTTAATATTGTTCTCAGATACTGGTGGTAGGACTCTCATATGTAAGAGTTCGTCTGGGTGGGTACCACCGCAATGTTTATTTCTACCGCCAAGCAGCAGTGTGCATGCACTGTTGTGTTTCGGTTTGAAGGGCATTCTAGCCAGTGTAACTACAGGACATAATGAGACTTAACATCTTATGTCTCAGGATGACGAGCGCAGTGGAATGCCACACAGTACTTTGTAAATCAAGGTTCTGGATGGTATTTATACGGTTTATGGGTGGTCGTATCGCTTACCATCAGGCGAACGGCATGCTCGTCTCGTCATTCAATGCTATATATAAAAAAAAGACTTTCACGCGGTGCAAACGTGACTTCGGTGTTTGGAGTCCTTGTCCTCTTGGAAGAACTAAATATATTTTTTATTGGGTACAGCCTTTTAAAAGAAGGTATCTAATCTATTTCATTGATTTCGATTAAGCTTCGTAACATCCAATGTCTTAGTAAATAAGTTAAAATTTACAAAACCTCTTTATGAGAAGCACCCGGAAACATGCACCATTGCTGGATGTTTGACAGGTCGCACCAAAAGTATTCAAAACCAAAAACAGCGCTTCACCTAAAAATATAACGATGCTCATATCGCGCTTCTTATTTTCTTCTGCCCAGGGTAATCTTCTTTGGGTGTGACTCTCAGAAGGAAAAGGTTTCTTCATTGTGCTTCTATATTTCACGTTCGCTTCCTTTAAGCGACTCCTTATAGTAACCAGAGATATGCTGTGACTTGATTTCTTTAATTTTGCTTGCAGAAACGCAAGGAAAAAAAAACTTTTTTTTAAATACTATCCGTATATCTTCGACTGACGACGTCTTTTTTATTTTACCCCCATTTTGGTAGGTCATGTACATTTTTATTATGTGAATACCACCATACCCATTTTGTCACGAATGTCGTTGACCTTGTTATAAACTTTGCTGCTTGGATTAGGGACATTTTAGGTTCTTTCGGGTGCAAATTCAAATATACCGCTTCGTAGCGCAGCGAATATGTTGCACTTATGGCGAGAAATTTTATCTCACTCCCATGTAAGCGCTTAAAGCGGCTCAATGGGTACGATACATTCATAATAAGGATTCATTCGATTCGATGACAGAAAAAAATATATAAAAAAAATGGAATCCAAAAATAAAACACCGGTTACATTCTTATCAAACAGACTGTATATATCAAAATAAATAACCTTTCATTGAAATATTTGTACCATGCGGGTCGAACTAAGTAATTCATGACGCACTTTAAAATCTCTACCGGCTGTACCAATTCAAAATTGTTTTTATGCTGGTGCGGTAAAATAACTATATTGGATAAGGGACCTGATGTTGAACACTGTGTAATTCAAATGTACCTAATTCCGTTGCATCCCGTGACGGATGCCAGCACTACGTCGGTTTTACTGAATGCGCTGGCCGAGCCCGACATGCGACTTGTCGGAGCACAGCTCACAGTGGTCGAGATACAAGATAAATGGTGTTTCAACATGTGTGCTTTGTATTTTCGCCAGTCTCGGCTTGATTACAGCGGCCGTATGGAGGTTGATGCAAATGTACACATTATACCCACACATACACAAAGTACACAACTGCAATAAAACGATACGCTCTGTAAAGTCACAATATACTCATTAATACGTTTTAGTGCAGTTAAATGAGACGTGGAACTTAGAAATGGAAGGGTCATTGATTCTTTTGTTGAGACTAAAGTTTGTGTGATCCGCAAGTTAGTTAGAAACTAACTGACGTGTCGGTGCCCGGGGCCGAAAGATACAAGGCTTGTACTCATCTGGTATTACAACTTAAGTGAGTAAATATAATTACAAATACAAAGTCAACACACGGTATTGTCTCTTGCACACTGACACCGCCCTTAGTCTTTACTTCATGTAAAAGAAGAGCATCATGCAAGAGTTGTTCATAATGGTAGATATTTAATCATAAGGTGACCCATTTTGCTATAAAAAAGTATTCTTTTATAATCGTTACTCTATGTTTATGATTCTATAGAAACTCATTTACCTTTCAATCTATTCAAATGAGTTCTTTGTACTCATCCCGGGAACTGAGAAAACACATAAAAGCTTCCCTGTTTCGACAAATTAAGTAAAGGGTAGTTGTTAACGACTGTCGTTAAATTATATTAGAAGCTCCGGGTGGCTCGTGTTTGTAGTTTGATAGTTTTAAAAGCTTCGAGTGCGGGGCTGCGTAGCTTATGAGCACCTGTGCTGGCTGCGCCGATGTTTACTGGTTTTATAGCACAAAAGTGCACGAGAGCCTAGTTGGGAATGCTGCGGACTGCTGAGACGAAGGGACGTAGATCCAAAAGCCAAAGCACACACCTCTGACTTTCCTAAGTTACGATGGTATTGTTTATACACTATCGTTTGCTTTCACTTTGAAGGAAAACAACGTGAAGAAACGGTCATACCTGAGAATTCTATATACGAAATTCGAGGATATGTGAAGTCTGTCAACCCGTATTAGGCGTCGTATACGGTATGGTATGGGCCGTTAGTTTTACAGTCCAAGCACATTGCTACTACATTAGCTGGCCGAGGAAACTAAATATTGACAGTACTAAATAATAAATATGCTCATTTATAAAAGTAAAACATATTCGTAATAAACAAAGATGTTAGCAGTACTTTCCCGAGTAAAAATAAATCAAACAATTTGCCCGCATGATACAACAATTTGTTATGAAATAAAATAATAAATGTGAGAGCGGCGATGTTGCGCAGCATACAATGAGCGAGACGGGCCGCAGGTCTGTAGATCGGGTACACGCGTTCGAACAACGAACGAGCCCGAACTATGATCGCAAGGTGCATGCTCGGCGCTCGCAGAGAGTATGTGAACACAGTTGAAAATGTTGAAATACCGCCTTTTCACATAAGTAGCTATAAATAATATACATACTAGCGTAAAATTCTACACTATAAAGTATATATAAACATATGAGTAGGGTCGTTGCGTGCGTTTACGAATAGAAGCAGATTTTCTTAATTCACATCTCAATGCCGCTGATAAATAACGATCTTTGTTTCTTTAGTCGCTCTCAAGGCTCTAAATACATGAAATGCTTTTTTTAATTATAGCTAGCACGCTAGTAAAATTACAGTTAGTTTTTGATAGAAATAATACCGATAGCTGAGCTCGTTGACTCGACCGCTATGGATGAAAGACCCGATTGCGTTACATGATACGGCACTGAGTTGTACGGTTTGTACTTGACGTTAGCGTGTGTCACGATCATAATGGCGGCCCGAGCTCCGAGCGGCAAACGCAAGGCGACAAATGAGCTCTCATTTCGCGGGTCTTGTCCAAAATCCAATCAGCGAGGCGTCGCTCTGGGCGCTCGCCGTTTAAATGAGAATTACGCCGGCCCGTTCGCAATCTGCATCCAAATTGGGGATCAAACAAAAATTGCAGCCCTTTCTTTAGCAAGCTTGTCACGAGGCGCGCGAGAGGAGTGAGTGGTGCGGGCGGCGCGGGGGACGCGAGCTTGACGAAATATCACCGTCCTCGGCTTCGCTTAGATTTATTGTCGAAGCGCGGTCTTCGGCTCTTTGTGTCGAAAATACAATTCAGTTTTTCCTTTGTTGATAACCGTTTGTTTATGTTTTTGTGGTTTGATGTGCGCGCTGCTGTCTCGCGGCTCTGTAGCGACGCGCTGCCGTATCCGCCGCTTACATTTATTCACAAGTATTTTTAAAAACAAGCTCTATTTCTTTTGGCTGAAACTTGTATTACAAAGTATTTTTTTTTAAAAGAACTTTTTTTTTGTAAATACGATTAAAACAAATTCCGGTTTATGTAGGCACAATAGCAGCTTCTGTGCCACAGTATAAAACATAGGAACTTAATTATAGCACACACACACACTCACGCCTTTTATTCCCGAAGGGGTAGACAGAGGCGCAACTAATGCAGCCACTTTTCGCCACCCGCATTCCGTCCCATGATGTGATAGGGAGCGAGCCTATCCCCACATCGGACACAAATTCTCCAGGCTAATATTGAATAGAAAAATCCAATATCACTTTGCCTAACGCAGGGATCGAACCCGAGACCTAAGCATTGCAATCGTATCGTAATACAGCCACGCCACCGAGGCAGTCCTACACCACCGACGCAGTTAATTATAGTAGAGGCGATTATTAGGCAAGCGAGTAAGTAATTAAAGGTGGTATACTGGTGCAAAGTAATGGAGCGGATTATTAACAGACAGTTGGTCGTCTGGAAGATCATTCGTTGATCAACAACCGTCAATACGGCTTTCGGTCGAAACGGTCAACGGGTGACCTTCTGGCGTACGTGCTACATTGCTGGGGTGAGGCGATGGATAAGCATGGCGAGGCTTTAGCCGTGAGTCTCGACATTGCTAAGGCATTTGATAGGGTCTGGCATCGTGCCCTTCTCTCCAAGCTTCCGGCATATGGGCTCCCCGACAACTTGTGTAAATGGATCTCCAGCTTTCTGCATGAGCGTAGAATGCGTGTTCTCGTTAACGGACATGCTTCGCAGCTCATGTCAGTTGATGCTAGGGTCCCCCAAGGTTCGGTGCTTTCGCCCACCCTGTTTACTTTGCATATCAATGATATGCTATCCCTTGGTAGCATTCATTGATATGCAGACGACAGCACGGTACATGGGCGATATTGCTCTGGGCCACCCAGTCGCCGGGGAGTCACCGATAGGCAGCGTGAGAATCTGGTCGTCGAGCTCAATCGGACTTTGGATCTTGTATCCGAATGGGGTATATCCAATCTGGTTGAGTTCAACGCCAAGAAAACTCAGGTGTGCGCGTTCACGTGTAAAAAATCCCCGTTTTTGCCCCTCCCTAATCTTCAGGGTACTGCACTTGCAATGCGGAATGGCCTCAATATCCTGGGTATGGATTTGCGCTGCGATCTGAATCCAAGGAATCACATCGAGAGTGTAATATCTGCAACATCCCGCAGGGTCGGAATTCTAAACAGGGTGCGGAGGTACTTCACGCCCGGTCAGCTCTATCGTTTATATAAAGCGCAAGTGCGGCCGGGTATGGAATACTGTTTGCATCTCTGGGACGGTTCCGCAAAATACCTGCTCGATGCCTTGGATGGATTGCAGCGACGAGCTATCCGCATTGTAAATGATGCAGACGTAACAAAAAGTTTGGAGCCACTGCAGCTGCGCCGCGACATCGCCTCGCTCAGTGTGTTCTACCGTCTGTATCATGGTGAGTGCTCTGAAGAATTGTTTAACCTTATCCCCTCCTCTCCTTTCCTAAATAGAACCACGCGTGCTGGCTTGCGGAACCACAGCTTAGTGGTCTGTTCCATCCCGGCTCGAACCAAAAGGTTCAGTAATTCATATTTCTGCCGCACCATTAAGCTGTGGAACAGTTTGCCAGCGTACGTGTTCCCTCCTTCCTACGACTTAGGGTCCTTCAAGCGGAGCGTGAAGAAGCAATTAAGCAGGCCGGCATAATTGTGCCGACCGACCAGGGATGTTTATCTCTTGCCGGTTGACATAACTTTTTGGGCTTCACTACATTTACCATCAGATGCAGTGAAGTCATTTTGTCGAGCCTACGATAAAAAAAAAAAATAATTAACGAGCAACTATGAACGACTATACTGACAGAGTACTGAGCTGTGAACCTGGAAAAGAAACAATGGTAGTTATGGAGGGATTTGCTGGGATGCAGCCGGGAATCCAATGGACCATCCGAATTGCATTTTCTTTTGTTACATCGAATGACAAGACGCGCATGCCGTTCGCCTAATGGTTAGCGATACGACCACCCATAAACAGTAGCAATATATCCAGCACCTTGAGTTACAAAGTACTGTGTGGCATTCCACTGCGCTTCTCTTCCTGAGACATAAGATCTTAAGTCTGAGTATGTTCAATAGTTACACAGTACACTAGCTACAATGTCCTTCAAACCGAAACACAACAGTGCATGCACACTGCAGCTTGGCGTTAGAAATAGACATTGTGGTCCAGTACCCACCCAGATGTGCTCTTACATATGAGAGACCTACCACCAGTAAACAAACATTTCTTCGCCGACAAACACATTAGCTATATTTCTGATTTTGACCCTTTGATGCTTTAGAGAGAACTAAAGCAGTCTATGGGCGGAATTAATAAATCAGTCTCAAGTTTGAGTTACATCTCAAGTAGAAATAATTCAATACATTATGTCTACTTGAGATGTAACTCAATCTTGAGATTGATTTATTAATACCGCCCTATAAGCTGACAGTACCATAGGACATCTTCAATAGCCACATATACATAGCAATAATATATTAATAGAAAGTGTAATATAGATAATAAACAACACTGCTGTGCCAGGCACCACTTGGCCGGTCGGTTAATCGCGCGACACCTCGTTACCACTGATTCCCAATCCTTACTCTCTGGTCTCTTCGCACACACACATAATGCAGTATCGCCTCGGGTAATGTTTGGTGGCGCGTGTTTGAAGATATAGCTGCAGTACAAGTTGTGAGGGTAATGCGGCGCTGTCGTATTTCGGTCTTACAATAGTGCCAACGTTTTATAAATAAAGGACGAAATAGAAACATCTATTGCATCGGGCTTATTCGATGATACGATACAGTATCTGTTCCTTTTTGAACGGAACGGAGTTGAGTCAAAGGAATTTTATTTTCGATTTAGTTCTTTACGTTTATTTTTTAAATGGGTCTCAGATGAGATTTGTGTTATTGCTCCCGGGACAAGTTAGATTTTCCCGGATGAAAGTAACCTTTTTGTTACTCCTTTCCCTTTTTATCTTTTGCTAATGCTTAAAATGTAGCATTTCGGCTCTCAGATCAACAAAGTTTCAATAAAGAATGCAATAGAACCGCCCTGGCTTGGCATGAGCCGTGTCATGTTATGGGCTAATGGATATTTAAATCAGTAGATATTATTATCAATACGTATTATATAGTTCAGTCTATTTAAAATTTAGGGATAATGTTGTTATTATTTTATTTTGTATGACTGACACTGGCCATCAGGTGAACGACATTCACGTCTCATCTTTCAGATGCATAGAGAGTATACGCGAGTAAGAGTTTGTTGTCTCTGTTGCATGTCTTAATACTGTTAACACAGGTCTCGTGAGCATTCGTTTTACTACTCACCTCCGTATACTAACATGTTATCGCTAAGTTTTATATGTCGTTGTAGGAACGAACGAGGTCGCGTTACTCCAAGCACTTGACCTTATGTGACTTCATATTACACGATAGTCTGTCATTGGAAAAGTTGTCAGTTTATAAAAATATTTGTCGGTCTCAATAACAAAATATTTTCATTTGCATTGAACCACATTGAACGTAGTACAAACTAAGGTCGTTGATACAATATGTGAGCCCAGAACTATTAATAATTCTAATCATTGTCCTATTTTAGGTGATATGAAATGTCAACAAATGCAGCGTCGCGTGGGACGCGAAACAGTTTTGGATTTGTCTCAAATATACGCAGTTCACTTAACCTAGCCGCTAGACACCACAAGAATGACAATTCCAGATGTGTGATGCCAGATCAAATGCTGTTTGTGCCGTATGTTCTTACTTCCCAGAATTTGATCCTTATTAGTGATACTACGGTGTAATGATACAGTGTGTTCATTAAATTGCCAAAACCAATGAGTTCGATTCTGGCTACGCATATTGATTTTTGAATGTACAATGTTGCAGTTTTGGTTTTCATCAAAATCGGCCCCGAGACTCCTTTGAGTATTTTTCGCAATTTTTCATAGTTTTGGATTTTGTCATCCACGTCCACTTGAAAAATTCACCCCATATACTATTGCTTTAGTATTAAGTGTCTTTATGAAGCAGCTATGATCAGTTATTATATTAAATATCCTCACTCTACTATAATGTCCCGGTGCGGCGTGTGGCCACACTACTGCAATAAAGGTCCCGCGAGGCCGAGAAGGTGCCCGTCGCTCTGATGTTTGCTCTCTGCTTCCCGAAATATTTCTCTAAACTACTGGTATATAGCTTGTAGACGGCTTCTAACAGCTCGTTTTATACAGTTATTGAAGTTGAACAGCGTGCCGAAAACGCCCCACGTCATTACTCGCGTCAGTGTGTGCTCACTGCTGATTGGCGACTCTCTCTTCAGTCGGCCCCTCATTACTGAGGATCGTGATCCCGTCCAACGTCATTCAGCAATCTTCTCCACGAGGCGCGATCTTCGGCTTGGTGCATGGCTACGCTCATTGGCATATTCAAGGAGTTGGCGACCTGGTCTGACCAGCGCTGCGGTCTACGCCCTCTTGGTCGCTTGCCTTCGAGCTTGCCGGTGAGCACCAACTTCTCCAAGTTGTCTGGTTTCCTTCGGGCTATGTGTCCGAAATATTTCAGAACACGATTCAGACAGACGGAGGATAGCCTCTGTTGACGTTCCAGTTTGAGCTCTCTTAAGATGGATGCATTAGTGCGATGAGCTGTCCATGAGATGCCGAGCATGCGACGCCAGCACCACATTTCGAACGCATCGACTCTCTTACGATCGGCAGCTTTTAAAGTCCAGGTCTCAGAAGCATACAGAAAGACAGAAAAAGCTAAAGTCCGGACCATGTGAATTTTCGTACGGTTGCTGATGTTTCTGTCTCTCCAGACCTTGTCGAGCTTTGTCATCGCAGTTTTCGCCATCGCGATGCGTCTGCGAATCTCTTTTTCGCAGCTACCGTTGTTGGTTATGAGTGATCCCAGATATTGGAATTCTTGAACCTCTTCGTAGTTATGAAGTAGAGTCGTGCGCTGAATAGTCACAGATCGATCAACGGTCATCACCTTGGTCTTGCCTCGGTTTATGGTGAGTCCCAGCATAGAACTGGCGTTTTCAAGACGACGAAGCAATTCAGCCATCTCCTCCTCTGATGATGCAAATAGAGTGGTATCATCGGCGTATCGAAGATTCGATATTTTGAATTCACCAATGGTTACTCCTTGCTCCCATCCATCAAGGGCTCTGCGCATTATGTATTCGCCGTAGATGTTAAAAAGGATGGGAGATATTACACACCCTTGCCTCACTCCCTTTTCAAAGCGAAACCTGTTCGACGTCGCGTTACCCACGGTTACCGTCCCGTGACTCGCATCGTACAGGGCGTCAATAAGTCGCACAAGATGATCGGGAACGCCCAGCTCTGAAAGGACTGTCCAGAGGTCCCGCCACCTAACGCAGTCAAAAGCCTTTTGGTAATCGACGAAACACATCACAACCGTGGTATTAAATTCGTAGCATTTCTCCACTATCAGCCTCAAGTTCAAGATCTGTTCTCTGGTTCCCTTTCCTTTTACAAAACCCGCTTGTTCCTGGGGGATTTGCCAATCCAGGAAAGATCTGAGGCGAGAATTGATGACATGCAGTAGGACTTTGCTTGCATGTGATATTAGTGCAAGGGTACGGTAGTTACCGCATTCCCTAACAGAGCCTTTCTTGTGTAGTGGGATTATAGCTGAGTGTGTCCAATCGGGAGGCCATTTGCAGGTCTTCCAAACCGCGTTGCAGACTTGGTGAAGCAAAGATACCCCCAGTTCTCCAAGAGCTTTGAGGGCCTCCGCGCTTATCAAGTCGGCGCCAGGAGCTCTGTTGCGCTTGAGTTTCCTAATGCCATCTTCAACTTCCGACCGAAGAATCTCAGGTTCAGCCTCAGCTACAGTTCGCATGTATGTGTTAGTGCGATCATCAGTGCATGGGTCTGCGTAAAGCTCACTGCAGTATTCGCACCAACGCTCTGCAGCCATGTTGACATCGAGGACCGGATTACCCTGTTTATTGTTGATGACCCACGACTTGGGTTTAAAATCACCCGTGACATGGCGTATTTTCTTGAAAAGATCCGCTGTTTGGTACTTATCTGCGTAAGCTTCGATCTCTTTGCACATTTGTTCAAGAAAATGGTTTTTGTCTCGTCTGCACATGCGTTGTATGCGACGGTTCAGATCCGAGTATGCGGGCAATCTTGTCTCGGAGAGGCACATGCACTTCAGCTGTTTCCGTTCTTGAATCAGTTTCCAAGTGTCATCAGCAATCCAGTCTTTCCTGGTGTAAGGCATTTTCGGTAACGACGACAGCGTATTACTAATAGTGGACTTAAAGATACGCCACAGTTCTTCCGGATTGTCTTGAGTGATGGTGGAAAAATTATCTTCAGACAGTTTCCCCTCCACCTTCTTCTGAAAGAAGTCGACTTCAGGGTAGGAAAGACGAGAGAACCTACTAACGCCCTTGCGCCGTGTTCTGAATCGTGCACGCAGATCTGCAACCAAAAGCTGATGGTCACTGCCACAGTCCGCGCCAGGGAAAGTTCTAGCGTTGGAGACAGAAGACTTCCAGCGACTAGGGATTACTATGTAGTCGATCTGATTTCTGTAGCGATTTCCTGGCGACTGCCAAGTCCATAGCCTACGGATGTGGTGCTTGAAACAGGTGTTAGTGACAGTCAGATTGTGAGACACACAGAAATCCAGGAACCTCTCACCGCGCTCGTTACGGACACCAATCCCGTGTCTCCCCACCACATGGCGCAGGTGATCGTCACCCATAGTATCGCCAACCTTCGCGTTCCAGTCTCCCTGAATTATGAGGATTTCACGTCTGGAGATACTAGATATTGTGATCTCCAGTTTACCGTAAAAGTTATCTATGTCCTCTTCAGATGATTGGGCGGTGGGAGCATAAACCTGTATAATATTAAGTGGCAATGGTTTGCAGTCGAGTTTCAAGGCGATGATTCTGTCGTTCACTGGATTATACCCACTGACAAAGCTGTTAAGTCTAGCGGGAACAACGAACCCTACTCCATTTTTACTATCGGTGACATGGCCTGAGAAATAAACTGCATTTCCGGTAGCCGATCTGAAATGACCTGCGCCTTTTATGTGAGTCTCACATAGGCCGAGGATAGAAACGTCGTAATTATCCATCTCTCTTTCCACTATTGTAAGTTTACCGGGCGTCAACAGCCCTCTCACGTTCCACGTGCCAATTCGCTGTTTAGGTCTCAAGGACAGTTTCTCTGCCCTCGTAACAATGTGTTTTATTTTATCTTCGGTAGCCAATTTCACACCTAATGACCCGGGTATCATTAGGCGCCGGGCGTCAGCCGGATCGTCCGACCTCACAGCATTACTTAAATCGACTTGCATGATTGGTCGGGATTCTCATGGGAGAATAAACGTAGTGGTTTCCCGTTGCCTTCTACGTCGGGTTGTTCTGAGGGTATTTAAGCGCCTCACGGTCCCCGGAACCGCCTCGAACGAGTCCGAGGGGACAGGTTATTTTCCGCCGCCTGTGACTCGGCGTTGCTACTCGTTTTGCACCACCCAGGGGCCACGTGTAGGGTCTCGAGGGTAAAACCTACGGACGCAAGTAGCACCAACCCCCAATGATTGGCGACAGATGTAAACAAAGCGAACGTCTAATCGGACGGAGTGTTGCATACAAGTTACAATACGTTTGCTCGCAAGTACTAAACGTAAGTAATCTAAATAAGTCTTCGCTTTATCTTTTGTTACCTACTGATAATAACAGCGATGTCGCATATTTGTCTTGTAATGAAAACGTAGCCCTTTTACCACCATCCAGAACATACCACCCTGTATTATATACTGTCCCACTGCTGAGCACGGGCCTCCTTTACTACTCAGAGGGTTTAGGCCTTAGTCCACCACGCTGGCCTAGTGCGGGTTGGCAGGCTTCACATATCTTCGAAGTTCTTATAGAGAACTTCTCAGGTATGCAGGTTTCCCCACCATGTGTTCCTTCACCGTTAAAGCGAACGATAATTCACGAAGAATACACCCAACTTTAAAAAAGTCAGAGGTTCCTGCCCTTGGGTTCTGAACCTTCGGACATTCTTCTCGGCAGTCCATTCCCAACTAGGCTGTAGCCCTATTATTGTCACTAAATAACCAACATTGTAAATTCCAGGCATCCTAATATTTTATATTTCCCAAAAGTATGCTTAATTAAACTTTTTATCCGGATGCAGATTTTTATACTATAAAATTTAACAATAAAGTACGTCTCAGTCGAGGTGAAAATATTTTTCAGTCTCAAATGTATAGAGGTGTTTTTTATAAAACCTACTAATCAAAAAAACACAACGTGTATTTTAAATCTTACATCATGGGACTAAAAAGTGGGTGCACTAGTTGCGGCTTTGCCTACCCCCTTCGGGGATAAAAGATGTGAGTGTATATGTATGTACAATCTCAAAACTAGGAAGAAACTCAAGTATCTTAGATTAAATTAAAATACTGTAGGTAGACGGGGAGCCCTATGGCGTGTTTACGTACCGCGCGGCTGTAGGTAATTACTTCAAGGACATGGCCCAGTGAGATCACTTTTAGTAGGTTTACTATGGTAGGATGCACGGCACGCCGCGGCCAAATTTGTTAAATTACATTTTGCTGTGCCGTGCCACTGTCATATAAAATGGTAATGCATTTTTAGCGGCGCAGCAGCTTGATCTTCTATTCTTGTGTCGGCGATAATTCCATTTTTCACCGCGGTTCGGATGAGGATTTCGTTAAGACGAGACCGATTCGGTGTGCGAGTGTAAAAAACAAACACAGAGGAAACGACCCTATTCAGTACGTGTGGCGCTGTTTGCGCTGTGCTGCGCTTGAGCAGCGTGTAGTTATGGATGCAAGCAGCGCAGCGCACGGACAATAAATACCCTTCATAAACTCCCGGGTAGATATCGTTTTTAGGGCTAAGTTGGCAGCGCACCAAGCTTCAGCGAGTTTGTCGCGAGTTATTTACAAAGTTCGTACTGACGAGAACTTCTCGCTAGCTCTGCTCGTAAGTAAACTGCTTTCACGAAAAACTACCTCCAACTAGCATTCGTTTGGAAGTTACAATCGAAGCGTTTTAGTTTTCATTTCTATGTCTTTATTAAATGTACAGTCATGATATTGCACATTATTTTAGTAGGGGCTATAAGTGTGATTTTCAATTCCAGAAATCCATGTAAAATGAGTTCACTATAAATGCACTGGCGGCACATCTACCTGTGATTTTGGGAAGACATGATGTAACTACTTAAATTTTGTTTAAAAAAAATCGATTTCAGATTTATTAATTTGCGTTACGCCATAGTAGCCCATGTAAGTGCCACGTTTCGGTGTATATTTTTTTTTTATTGCCAGTATAGGCAGACGAGCTAGCGGCCCGCCTGGTGGTAAGCGGCCACCGCTGCTCATGGACTTGGCAATGCCGGGGACACAGACAAGCCGCTGCCTACCGTAGGGACAATACGCTTTTTAAACCTCGTTTGAAGAAGGACAGGTCATAGCGCTCAGGGAACACCGACACAGGTAGTTCATTCCAGAGCTTACACGTACGTGGTAAAAAAGAACGCTGGAACCGTACCGTTCGGGAACGGTACGATTCCAGGTGGTAGGAATGAACTCTACTGCGGTGACGAGTGGTGCGATGGTAAAAAGGTGACGATGGAACCATCTTAAACAATTCCTCGGAGCACTCTCCATGGAACAAACGATAAAACACACAGAGAGACCCAAAGTCTCTCCGCAGTCCTAACGGTTCCAGTTTGTCCGTGAGATTGGTATCATCGACGATTCGAACAGCTCGGCGCTGTAAGGAGTCAAGTGGGTCGAGCTGGTATTTTGGGGCACCTGCCCAGAGATGAGAGCAGTACTCCACGTGGGACCGGATTTGCGCTTGGTAGAGCGCTAACCTATGACCCGACGTGAAGTACCGCTTGGCCCTGTTCAGGATGCCCAACTTTTTACTAGCCAGTTTGGCTTTATCTTCCAAATGACTCCTAAACTGAACTTTGCTCGAGATTTCGACGCCGAGGATCCCAATATATGCTATGTAACTTCCAATATTAATTTACCCATTGAGATCATAAAGTCCACTGGAGTCCCAAAAGTGGCAGCATACTCGAACATGCCATATCCAGTAAAACTCTATATTTGTAGAGCTGTTCATGTGCATGCTGTGGCCGCTGCCGCATATCCATTACACCATGTAATAGCTGGAGTCGGTCTGTTACAACGCGCCCTCTGTGGATTCATAAGCAGAGTAAACATAATCGTATATTATAAATGAATATAGTTAAATGTGATTACAATTTACATGTTTGATATATTAGACCAGGTACGAGCATACAGAACAGCTAACTAGAATACGATTCTGTATTCATTCTATACACACACTTACGCCTTTTATATATTTCATCGCAAGATGTGATATTGGCGAGCCTGTCGCCTATCGGGCACAAATTCCTGATTCGAAACCACTTCATACAATACGAGAATCGAATTTGAGACCGCGTTTTGTTACTGCCTCATGTCTATTGACTATAGTCATATTATAGTGAGCTCGAGGCTTATTAATTTTTATTAGGGTTGTTAATGTCGAGGCTTTCGTTTTATTCGAGGCGCGCGCGCGCGCGTGTGTGTGTGTGCATCGCAATTGGCAAACACGAGAGAGCATTCTGCTACTGAAAGAAAGTAAATTATCGATCATCAATGCTTAACCACACCAGGGCGTGCGAGCTTTAGAGCTCTAGCTGCTATATTGATTCTGTAAGCGACGTAAAAAAGGAGGTTCCGTATTTGACCGTATGTATTTATGTATGTAAGTTTTTATGGTCACGAGTTTCTCAAAAACTGCTGATACGATTTGGATTATTTTTTTTTCATGGCCATCTTCGGCGTATTATGGACGGCTGCGGGCTTCCTCCGACTCACGTCTAAGTTGTCGTCCGCAACCGCCCCTGCGTGTACCGCTGTTGCGGTCCTTCTCCTGTTGTTGCAGGGGCTCAGAAGCCCCCGTACACCGAAGGACGCCCTTGGTGTCCGAGGCAGCGTGAGACACGCTGCCGTCCATCACGGATACGATTTGGATGGAGTTTTCGTTTTTCAAATGTATATTTATCAGGGAAATTTTGCGTATATAATTTATTATGATCAAATGAAGATCTTTCAAAATAGGAACTCTTCAATAACTAACAGCAGATGACCCGCGAAAGTTGCGATCGTATATCTATGATGTATTGGTTACACCTTTCTATAATTAACTAACAAAAAAGAAATAATAAACTAATTTTAACAAAAAAATTAAACCGACTTCAAAACCGTAATATAAGGGGTAAATTATTTTTTGGTTTGTAGTGGATTTGAAGTCAATTTTTTTATTTATTGCATTGAATGACGAGACAAGCATGCCGTTCGCCTGATGGCAAGCGATACGAAATACGATAAAAAGCTTTTATTCTATTAAAATTTATTTAATTTAATTTGGTAACGTAATTATCTAATGGTTTTAACTGTGAAACGTGCAAATTCAATAAGCGCATAAACAGACAGAAATGCAGAAATGCCTCTGTTAATATTTATCAATTCATATTTATGAAGACGATTTTTCGCAGCACTCGTGCCTGTGTCGGTATACATTTGAATTTGAATCGAGATGCATGAATCATGTGAATTGGTTGGTATATGGTTCCGACGCCAGCCCCTCTCTCCACTCTTCTCATTCCCCCTCTTCTCTGCACACACCATCATACATGAAGAAAAGACTATTCTTCTTTTCTTCGTGCCATCATACGACGCATTGACATTTATAGCCAATCCGATTTATTCGGCTTCGAACAATGAAATCGTTAATGAAGAGTCAAAGAGAGTAGAGACAGCGAGCCGCGCCGCGCCGTGCAGTAATGTGTGACTTAACTTTCATGGGACGTACATACATACATAAGATTACTGTTATAGATATATATTTCTTCCATTTACAACTTAACTTTCAAAAGGGTAGTTCAACATCATATAAAATGCATTATTCAAAATATTCAAAATTTTTAATAGATGATAGGCAAATAAAATCAATTCTTAGGATATGAGTAGGTAGACTAGGTACATTTTATATGAATGCCAGATCAATATTAAGTAATCTAACTCTGTGATCTCATTATCATATTCGATAACAGCGTTCACAAGCGCTCTATTGTGTGATAAAGAGGAAGTTTTTCAACACATATATTTTTCCAACCTAAGGCCCATATGTAAATATAAAAGTTCTTCAGTCGTTGGAGCAAACAATTTGAGTAAGCTGAATAAGATTAACACGGGAAAATATATGTAACAACAGATGTTTCGCAAACAAATGATCTGTTTGAGCTCCTTCCAGAATCAGTTCACAATCACTCGTGAACGCAATATGAACTTCTCCGATGAACCCGATATTCCGCCGCCAGTTCCGTGCTAGTTCAATTAAAATTCTTGAAGACACGTCTGGCATACCTAAAAGGAACTATTCTTGGAAACTATTTTCCTTTAAACAAGAAATTCGTAAATATGTAGTGATTTACTATTATGATGTTATGGTGAATGCCATTCAGTCCGAGTGTAGTTGGTGCTGTTTGTGGGCCGTCGCGTCGTGACTTCCATAACCAGCCCAGAGGTTTGTTCGCATTGTTAACTAAGTAGATAAAAATGAAAAAAATAATCTAAGCTGACGCCGATTTTTATAGACAAATTTTGGTCGCCTAACTCTACTGTCTTTTCTCAGATTTCGAAAACAGCTATGGTTTATTCGATACTGGTAGTGATTCTCTTTTATGCAGGTGAGTCGCATGCTTGTTAACACAAGCCCTGTACCCGTAACCGTATACGGGTACGACAGGGATCCCGTAAAATAAGTTGAATATGGAGTTACTTAAGCGAATGGGCGGTGAACGTGCAATGTCCGCTGGTCGCTCCCACTCACTACTCTCAGCCACAATATAACTTTGTACAATAGTTGTGTCGGCGTCGCGTGGAGCTATTTACTTCATAGCGGCGGAAATGGTGTAACTTTTAAAACATTTCACCAAGAATACTTTGTTACCAGCGTTTGTTTTTTTTTAAATCGTCGCAAATCTGGGCTTAGAATGTTGCATCGCCTCACTTAAACTATACGCGAATTAAAGAAAATCGATCATGCAGAGGAGCATTAACCACGTATATGTAACAAATGTAACAACAATGTTGATAGGTAACATTCCCTCTCTGCTACACCATTTGGCATCATTGGGTTTTCTACTCTCACAACGTAATCAAAATTAAATATAAATAGGCACCATTTATGAAAGTTTGCATACCCGCTAAAGATACAAATCGTCTAATGATATAACGGACTGTCTAATAGAAACTAAGTGGGCTGGCTATATTGTTGTGGAAGTGCATCTCGCTCATCGATATTTTACTTCTCTACGTTCCACTTACTATAATATTCAGTAATATGAGAAGCAAGACAACAAAATGTAAATATGCTTGAAAAATATTACCCTCCGTCCACCGTGTATAAATTTTGAAATGGAGACCTCCAACCAAACAGCCTCTACATTTTATGAAGTCTGTACATATTATGCGGTGACACGTATCGCCGCGATAAAATAACGTAACAAATTAACGAGCAGTTGAGAACACGCCATATCTGTTTAGCCGTTAGCTGGATAAGCCGTAAAATATGTTTAGTAAGTGTTGAGGTGGTGCGGCGGAGCTGGGGTGCGGGGGTGCGGGGCGGGAGAGGGAGACATTCCGCGTGGATCTATTGAACAAGCTATAATTTGACCAAAGCTACATGCAATAGCGTTCGGTCTCAATCGCTGGAGCGGTGCAGAGTAATAAATGTGTAAGAGTATCTGGCTCGGAGCGGATCGACGATATCAGGGCGTACGGCGGCGCTGCTGCGGCGGTGCGGCGGCGGTGCGGCCGCGCCAACAATAGCCCGCCTCGGAGCTGCGGCCACCATGCCGCCGCTACACACAGGATACTATCCTATGGATTAATAACAATCTTCACACTTCAATACTAGTTTCTATGTACTTAAGTGTATTATGTATGTAATCCATCGTTTCGTAAACTAGAGTAACTGTGCTTAACTAGAAAACTACGAATGTAATTACTCCAGATTTATATCATGGCTCTTATGAATGTAACTGTAAATGTAATTTCATTCAAATTCAGTATTTTCTGGCTACAAGTAAGTCTTAGCCATAAATTAAAACCTTATAAAATAGATGACTATGTGGACAATGGTCACCGTCACATATAACCGTACAACAATCCTAATTAGATACGTGTGTAATTGTTACCGCGTTTTAAGCACATGCATTGGTATTGTTGTAGCAGCATATGTAACCTTACTTACTCCTGGAAATTCAGTGGCGATTTTTGGCTTTCACGTTGGTTTTTAGTAACACAGGCGCTCCCTTAACCCAGTGCATCCATTTGGCAATTTCTAGTCCTATTGTAGAAAAATCTAGCAACAGTATGGCTCTGAAAGACGGTATGAGAAACAAGATTTGTGTAATCACGATGAATAGTTGTCTCATTTAATGAAACAGAATTCAGCACATCGAGGGAGCGATTTAACACATGTACTTAATTGAAAAAAAAAATATATTGTCCTTCATTTTCTTCAAATGATAATTTTTTCATCATTCTAGATTGACAATCTCAATTAGTCTAATATCTTAATTATTATTAGTCTAATTAATTCTAAGGTCATAATATTCATTATAAACTTTTTAGACATACCTCGCATCTTGACAGAAAATTAATGAAACCTAAAAACCAAAAGATCCAAAAGGCCGAAATTATAGTACCTTTATATATTAGGTCATGCATTATAATATGCAAATGAATACCCAATAGAAGTTTCGAGTTATGTTTAATCAGTAGTGTGTCATGATATTATAAACGTGTAGTCACCGTACCGACCCCCCGCCGCCCCTGCGCCGCGCCTGCGTCCCGCCTGCGTCCCGCCTGAGTGGAAAATTGCATTTTATTATATCAACGTTTTGCCTAGTCCCGTGCTACTGACAAGCGGCGGCGGTGGTAGATCAAAATGTGATAGCGCAACGGCCGCGACCGGCCTCGTTATGCGACACCCTTTACTCGCTCATTTTTCACCGGCCCTGAGCTTCGGCGGCGGCAGATGCGACGTCGCTATGAATTGTTCGCCTTATTAGTGTACGAGAAGTTTTAATGGTACGCGTCACGATTTCCGCCCGAGCTAAAAGTGGAGCGCTGAAAAGTGGGCCGTGTGTGACACTTATAAAGCTATTACCTAACACGAGCCCGAGGCATCGAGCCACCGCGCACCGCGCTCGCCACGTTACCCGCGCCACGCTGCCTACATTACTAGCACTCAGTGTCGCTAGCAGTGAATGCAGATCCCCCATTTTTGTCTGTCACCAATTTGCATTCAACTACTCTATGGGCATATATTATGGTAATTATAATATAAGCTAGGACCACTAACGACATTGATCCCACCAATAGTTGTGATTACACATGCGTGATTAGACATTAGTCTAATCGGGTTTGATGTTAAAAAAAAAGCCTAAAACATTATTTAATTAAGCTATAGACGCGCGTAGCGTTCATCTAGGCAGCATTATTTCTACAAAACAAGTACAGAGGATATTATTTAAGGTCTCGCATTGCTATGGTTTTCTATACAATGTACAGACACAGTTCAGGCAATATGTGATAATAGTATCGCGTGTCCTCTTACAGTCAGACTGATATTATACAAGTTTCTTGTTTATTCGGTGTGTCGGACTCGCACTCGGCCGCGCGTTGCCCCGACGTGGTGCGGCGCAGCGCGGCGAGGCCGTGGCATCAGCTAGACAAACGATACCGCAAGTGAAAGGAATTTCCAACACTTTTTGCGGATTCACATGTTGCTTTGATCAATGGGTTGATCAATATCAATAGTTTTGTGTTGAGTTACACAATGGTGGAAAATTTGCGTATTTTGTTGTGTTATATAAATAACAAATGTATAATCCTCCTAGCCAGTTTCAGCCCCGCGGCCAATCTCAACGAAGATCAGCCAGGTACGCAGTAGATATTATAGTGCACAAGTGTGTGCGCAATACACAGGTGCACTCGCTATTCCGTCACTCTCATAGTCCGATGAGACTGCAATCCAATATTACCAGGGAGAGATCAAGCGCAGGACCACGCTTCCTTCACCAACTTCCTGACTCCGAGCTGCGACTGAGTAATTTTTAAGATGGAAAAACTCACTCACAATATTTTTGGCTCGACCCAGTCAAACCCAAGGATCTTAACGAGCAAATCGTACTCGTAAAGGTGCGTATAAACTATGCGTGGCAGCTGCGCGCGCGAAGGTTTCATCGGAATAGTCGATCATGTGGCACGCGAACCAATATGTAGATATGAGTCTACGCGGCTGCCGCCCGCGGCAAGCAATCCAGATTGAATAGCGTGCAGTGGAAAGCCAGACCATTTCATTATTAGTATATAAGTAATGCTATTGTTAGGATAAAAGTTTTTCAACGGTATTTCTAACGGTATTTGTAACGTGCAGACCAGTTGTGAAAACCAGTCGAGACGTCAAAGTAATGGTGAGAGTGACAGTTGGGTGTATAAAAAGGGTGCCGTATCGTTTTGCAGTGTCATTCGTGCTATGACGCTCATTCGAGCTCAGGTCGATCTCGGTTGACTTTCATGGTGGTCGGTTAGTTGCTGATACCTGTCTTTGTTAAAAGTGTTTATGTAAAATCAGTGAGAAATTTATTTATGTAAATTCAGTAAAAATCGTTTTTATTTAAATCAAAATCGCTTCTGTTTGTAACACTATCGTATATTTATTCACTATAGCTTTTGCCCGCGGCTCCGCCCGCGTTAAAATGTTTTTCAGGGATAAAAGTCCCGCTTTATATTTGCCCGGGATAAAAAGTAGCCTATGTGTTAATCCAGGTCATGATCTACCCGTGTGCCAAATTTCATCGAAATTCATTCAGTAGTTTTGGCGTGAAAGAGGAACAAACATACATACATACAGACATTCTTACCAACTTTCGCCTTTATAATACTAGTAGGATTATTCACTATTAAATTATTTTTTGGTTTATAGTTTTTTTGGTCGGTTTAATTTTTTGTTAAGTCTTTCTACTATTCATTTATTTTTCACTTTTTAGTTATTGACACTTTTTGCAAGATTTGACCCGACCAATTTGACCCAAAAATCATAATCTGCGACTCTAAAAACCCCGGGACAACAACATTTCAGACTGATTGGCGGACTAAGTTTTAGGCACCATCTTGAATTTAGTTATCTCAAACAATTGACCCTACAACACTTCGCACCTTTAGAACGAAAACGACACAATTCACAAAATAGACAATTGAGTTGTCATTTTTAAATAACTAAAAACTAGTCCCTTATTTATAAAAATATAATAAAAAAGGGACCGATATAACAGCTTTGTCCTTTTCCTGCTTGAATATGGCTGTATTTGAACTATTGTTGTATTGAGTACTTCGTTTTCAGTAATTTTATGACGATAACCCAATTTTCTATCTTTTTGAATTGTGTCGTTTTCATCCTAAAGGTGCGATTTGTTCGACCACCATCAAAGTATCTTTTACGTATGCCAAGTAATAAACTGCTATGGCCATCTTGTTTTCCACCATTTGGATATTTTTTCATCACCGCTAGAACTTGCCCAGAGTATAGGTTGATATTAGTTAAGACACGACCCCGCTAGGTCTTATCGTTTTGCTGGACAGGAGTACGCCTTCTCCTCGAAGGGTTGAACGCTGATGTCAGTTTATTCATATTTTTCTAACCGATTCCTTTAATACCCTTATAAAGCATAGGAGTACGTAATAACTAGCTAGTCCGCCATCTTGGGCCGTCCGCCTTTTTGGATTTAGAATGACGTCACTTAGCTAACCATGCATTCTCATTCAAACTAAACGTGTATGCAGAATTTCATCTCAATCGGGTGGGAATAGCTGCTTTAAAATCCAGTTGTAAGATTTGACCCGAACAATACAAACATTGCAAGTTAAATAAAAGCTTGTAAATACGTATCCTTTTTTTATTTTATGGCATCGAATGACGAGACGAGCATGCCGTTCGCCTGATGTTAAGCGATACGATCACCAATAAACAGTAGAAACACCATCCAGCACCTTGAGTTACAAAGTACTGTGTGTCATTCTACTGCGCTCGTCATCCTGAGACATAAGATGTTAAGTCTCATTATGTCCTGTAGTTACAATGACTACAATGCCTTTCAAACCGAAATACAACAGTGCATGCACACTGCTGCTTGGCGGTAGAAATGGACATTGTGGTGGTACCCACCCAGACGGACTTATGGATAATTTATGGATAATCCCAATCGTTCTAAATATAGAGGAAAATTATGTTAACTAAGATACATACCACCGTGCGTATAAATATAGCGGCGCAGCAGATACATTCATACAAACTTGTGTTTGTATGAATGTCTGCGGCGTGCGACTCGAGTGTGACACGACTCCTGCCCTCTGCAGCTCGCCTCCAATAAACATGCTAAAGTCTAAAACATGCGTCTAACAGTCGGCCATGTGTGAAGTTTGTTAGGCGCATGTTTTAGACTTTAGCCTATGTACTGGAGGGCTGGGCGGGACGCAGAGAGCAAGAGAGATGGAGATCGATCCCCCAAACTTTACCGGTTTCACAGTTCATTTAGAGCTGCAGTCAATATTCTTTTATTAATATTTTTATTCGGAAAATACTTTTAAAAGGAATTAAAAGACAATTACCATTAAACATTTTCCCCGGTAATGGATTTAAGTAGTTTTTAAGTAGCGGAAACACGTCTGAGCGCACAGTGCAGTGTATGTACAGTATGCTGCAGGCTAGAGGCACGAGGCAGGGCGCGTCGAGGCGGCAACGCAGCTCGCCCCGACGCGCTTCTCGCCTGCACTTGACACGCTGGGACGGCTAAATACTCCCCCTACACGTGACACTATAACCTACTCGGGGCGGTCTGAGAGCTACATTAACAATAACAGGTAAAACTGGAAATGGAAATTAAAATTGATATACCAACGCTGTGGTTGCTTTACAATTTTGTCGTTGCTGGAAATAAAATAAATTCAATTTGTATTTCGTAATCTTATAATGGTCGCAGGAACGCGCTGGAGTCAGGCCGCTTTGAACAGGTCCGTCTGGAAATCTTTAGGGGAGGCATATGTTCAGCAGTGGACGTCGTGTGGCTGATGATGATTAATCTCATAAATAGGTGAATTCAACTCCAGTTCGATACATTTGATATTCACATTGATAGTGTGCGGCGATAATTTATCATGCGATGTGTATCGGAGTCTCCGTAGATCGCATCGCCGCGTGTCGCCGTGCGCCGGCGTGCGCCGGCGTGCGTGGTCCGCCACGGGGTGCTCTCTCCGTGGCCTGTCGCCGCTGACCTACAGACCCAATTCCCAGCGAGTTTGCATAATGCGCCCAACACACGTACCGACACGTAATTACACACACGGAGCCAATCGTCTTGAGTGCTGCTCTCTGCCAATACTCAAATATTGTCTTGCACTACTGCTTGTACGGTAAATTACAACATGTGTTAAATTAAACTGGACTGACGTATTGTCTTGTAATTTTTTTCTGTAATACACTGAAACTGTTGTGTTATTTTTCTGATGGTTTAATAAATTTGCTATTATATTATTATAATAATGATATGCAAGTAATTATGAGAAGACTGCCTCAACGGCGTAGTTGTATTATGGGACGACTGCAGTGTTGAGGTCTCGGGTACGATTTCCGGGTCGGGCACAGTGATATTGGGTTTTATACTCAGTGTCAGCCCGGAGTCCAGAAGTGTACCCGGTAAATGGCAATAGGTCCGCCCTCTATTACATGGGACCTAACATAGCTGGCGAAATGTTGCTGTTATACACCTCTGCCTACCCCTAAAATGGAAATCAAGGTGTGATGCTAAGTATAAGATGGAAACAGGTGAATAGAGTTATAAAGATCGAAAGCTAAATTTTTTTTAATGAAGTCGCGCCGTAGCCGAGCCGAGTATGTGAGCCGCGCAGTAGGCGCTAGCGCGCACTTAGAGGAACATTACAGAGTGAAATTGTGTGTTATCAATAGTGACGTTATCACGCCCCCCCGAGTATGGACAAATCGACTTTCAACCGAGCATAATAGTGTAGGTTAGAGTTTTGCCTACCCCGCCGCGGCAGCGGGATTAACATATGTATAGAGATAGCGTAGTTATTAATAGAATTGATACCTATGTTCGTCGTTTATATGTAAATTTAGTGTAAGTAATTAAGATAACTTTTTCGTATCGCACATAAGATTCTTACATATTGTTTAGTATATAGAGTCACCTCATGCTTATGTACCAAGGCATTAGTAGTTTAGGAATATAGTCTAACTTTGCCGTGCCGAGTGAATATGTCCGCGTCTCATGCTACAAATTGCTCTCCAAGGAGGGCCGCACCTCCGGGGCTCTCCCTACGGTATTACTTCGGAGTACCTAAGCGAGTCCGGATTTTTGATAGTTCGAGTTAGAGTTCGAGGCAGCGAATACCAGCAAGAAAGAAGAATAGCAAGAAATAAACAATCAGTTTACACGACAAAGCTCCTTAAAATAAGATAAAAAAAAACAGTCAGCAAGAAAGAAAAAGTCTTCAAGAAAATCCCTGGGTGACCGAGAGGAGCATATGCGGTTGCTCTCTCATCTCACTGCTGCGTGCCACGGAGCTACGCACTGTAGCCTCCAGCTACGACGCGGAGCTACAATGATACGGTGCTACGGGGCTACGGCGTAGATACGGGTCGCTGCACATCGATAACCGTGTTGAAGAAACATTGTAACTGTACATATACTGTGTGTGTGAATATACATTTATTTCTTGACTTTGGTGTTTTGAACCTTGCCACTCGGCATCGCCATTCCCGTCACGCAATCCAGCACTATAGTAAGTAGGTGTCGGCTCAGGTGGCTAGCCCCTACACTTTAAATTACTGGGTACTACCTATATCTAGAAACTGAAATTGAAATACATCTTCATAGTCTTAATTGAAGACGACAAAATTACATAAAAAGGCAGACTAAACAAATACAAAGTGCATACGCCTAGGACCTGGTGCGACCCCGGTGTGTGCCAGCGTTATTTAGCACTCAGTCGAGCCGCCTGTCATTTTTTAAATTAAAACCACTCATTGAAAAATATTCTGCTTCGTTTCAATTTATATTTTAATGCATTTAAATGTTCCGGGGAATAAAGCGCATTCAGAACTCGTTGGTTGTACGGCGCGGCGCGGCACGTGGTAGCGCGAGGTAGTGTGCTGTGGCGTGGCTCTGGCGTGGCTGTGGCGTGGCGTCCGGTGATATTCACATTTTTAGATTCATCACAACCACGAACCGTCGGCGGTAACGTCATTTATTTTATTACATTCTCCAAAATGCATTTTCATTATTTTGCATGGCTTTCATCGCGTGAAAATTTACTCTATAACGTTTTACATCGCCTTGTCCGGAGCAGCGCGGCGCTAGCGAAAGACGTTAAATGATGCGGAAACCTTTGCCGCTTTTTTATGCTATATAATATTTTGCCTCTTTTATACTTTACGGGCATGGACTTTCCGCTACTTACTGTTTAGTAAAGGAAACTAGAACACACGCGATATTCTTTAATTCTATGAATAAACGGCAAATTTAAGAGCCAGTGGTATGGCAGCGTTTGCTCCAATTTTAACTCCGTCTCGAACTACGTGTCCGGCTACCACTTACGAATAAGTTACGTTTCTCTTGAGTGCCATATGATAGTGAGTTTGCCCTACTATATACAGTCTTCGTTCAGTATCTATCTATTTCGTTGTTTGTGGAGCTATAACCATTTACCGTTAGGTGACGAACTTGCTAGTGAGTCATGCTGTGTTTATTCGAGAACTTATATAGCACGCGACAACGTCACTACGCGAATCAAACGGTTGTAGTTAAGCGTTCCGCGTACTCATACAATTTAGAAACAAAATAAACAATAAAGATAATAAGATTATTAAACTGATAAAACAAGGAGCAATCGGAGGAACAATTTACAGTATCGTTAGACCCTTTTTTGGGTCAAAGGCCTTTAAGATGCGTAATAATAACAGACGTTTATTGTATTTTAGGGGTGGCGGGAGATGGCGGGGCGTGTGGGGCGAGCGGCGACCACGGTGCGGCGCGGCTCTATACACACTACTATAAATATATAATATGTATGCATGCCAAGTCCGCATATTGAGGGCCCCACCATAATGCGTTAAGCTATGATTCCGCAGGACGCGGCAGATGGAACATGCTGTTCCCGTCTGCCGTTTGCCGTGTTCTGCGGAATCACAGCTTTAGATAATCCACTTAGATTTTTAGATAATCTCACGTAATCATATTATAAAATTGAACAGATTTGAAAGCACCGAAGCGGTGTATTAATTAAAAGTGGAGCCCTCGGTCAAGGCACAGGTCGTAGACCGGGGGTCGTGTAATTTTCAAGCGCTACTTAAAACTATTTCGTTTGCCAAAGCGATCGTTACACCGCACCTGAGTTTCGTATCAGTTCTACCAAACGGTTATAATATAAAATTTATGAACAGCTTAAACTTTAATAATCATATTACAGAGAATAACCTGGTCACATAAGGTACAAAGATATGATACAATCTTAAAGCTGACGTGAGAACAGAGAAGCAGCGAGACCAATCACAACTCATTTCAATTAGAAATATTTTTTTAGCGTGTAGGTATAATAGGCGCCGTGCAAGTTTCTTTACAGCGTTAACCAATCACAAAGCCCCATTCAATGCTATGGGAACGCACACGGCACAGCAGAGTCATTTCAGTATCGTTTATGATATGAATGGCTTGCCAGTGTTACTTCTTATGCTTATGCAAGTAATGTTTTCGAGAACAGACTTATTATCGTAGCATTGCGATGTCCTTAGCTAAGTAACGTTTGTGAATACGAGCCTTAGCACACCACATCAATCACCATGTCATCTGTCATCGAATAATCCCTGAATAGATATACAAATAAATTATGGGTAGCTATTTTTGGTATTATACCCAAAAGTTAAAGATTCCAACAAATATAAGGTTGCAAAATTAAATTTTATTCTAAAAATCTAAGGCGAGAAATCTTTTGTGTAATGAATTCTTCAAGAAATGAAGTGTAACACCCATGTGTTACACTTCATTTCTTTCATCATCCAAAATTATTTTTAATCATCTTAAGGTATGAACCTTAAGATGATGATGCACAAACATAAACATAGAGGCTCATATGCCTATACCAACCGGTTCTAATAGCGATCAGAAAAGAAATACAGCGGCAGGCATTAATCACGACGAGCACTTAAGCTTTGAGAATACCAAAGTTTTTTTTATCTTTCAATGTGATTAATTAGACTGTAAGAACAGAAAAAGTTGGAACAATACTGTATGTAAGTACTAGACTGGTACCAGACTGGACGCGGACTGGACACCGTACTGTATATACTGTACGGTGTTCAGTCCGCGGGGGCTGTGACCGGAGCTTTGAAAAATTGGGATACACCTTTAATAACATTCCGCGTAAATTGCAGCCCGGTGAGCAAGCAGCTTATTTGTACAAAAAGGGACAATAGCAGTCATATTATTAACGTTGGTGGCATACGCAGCATTACATTTGCCCCGTTTGTAATCCACCTTTGTTTATCCGCGAGGGGGTGCCGTGAGGGAAGGGAGTGTGGAGGAGGCTTTAACAAAACACGACTGAATATCAAAGCAACAAAGAAGCAAGAACCCCGTGGAATCTATCTGACATTGTCAAATTGCTTCCGAGCGGCGCGAAAGCCGTAAATCGGGAGCGGCGAGTACGGCTTCCGCCTCTCACGCTGCGTCTCCTCTACCCGCTGTACTCGTTGTACCCACTGACTACTCTGCCCGTCGCAACAGTATAATGTACGATGAGGACCAAGTTTTGAAACTCTAGATTTACCACTAAGAGCGGCACGTACGGATCCCGCTCTACCCTTTGAAGCAGTATAATGTACGTAGAGGTATAGGATTTATTTTTTTGTAATGGCGGCGGTGTCCACTACGTTGCCCATTTTCTATGTTGTGCACCCTTTGATCGCTGTATCCGCTCAACGTTTTATATAATTCAGGCAAAGAATAAGAAATTGTAGCTTTACTATGAGTGGGTATTACTTAGCGCTGCTTGTAAGGAGCGTGCTCACTCCACACGCGATGAGCTAACGCTAGCGGCGCTATTGTCTCTGATAGCACAATGGGCGTATCTTTATTTTCTAATAAACTAAACCTGAAATTGAGATGGAAAACGATATGCGACTCCAATTCGACTAAATTACAAAACAAATAGGTAATAAAATTCTACTCTGTAGATATTATTTTAATCATGTATGTGAATTGAGAAATCGAATAAAGAAACTGAATTAGTTTTTATGCCTATTGCCATAATTTCGTGTTGCTCTTTTCCCACGTGTACGTGCGCGTAGTGTCGACTGTCGTTACCATGTCACAATATGGAAGATAAAATTCATTTACAATATTGAGTCAGCTACGTTTTTATTGTGGCATGCAACTTGATAACGTCACACCGCATTTAGATATAACAATTCGTTCCCAAACACACACAAGGTACGATACCTTTGAAAAATGGACGCTATGTCACCGGTGCCGCGCCCGCCCGCGCCCCTCTTGCGTCGAAATAATCGCTGCGTCATCTTATGGCACAATTCTGGAAAGACAAATAAAAACTGTTTTAATTATCACATCTGGACTAATATTAATATTACAGCATAGAATATAGAATATAAGATTATCAAAGACCGTATATTTACAAATATAAATAATATGTTTTACTGTAGTACCTATCTATTTTCAAAATGTATATGCCTATCAATTATAAATATTTATTGTATTGCTTTGTTGGTTGCTTTTCTCGTGTACACTGTACAAAATAGGTATTGAGCCGAAGCGTTAGTATTCCGGCAGGGAACGAGACTCTCGCCGAGCCGGGGCACCAGGCTTATCCTGCTTATTTAAATATTATCCAGACCATCCGGAACCCGGCTCAGTGCAGGCCGCACGTCGCGCCGGACTGATACAATAGTAAACGAGCACCTTAATACGCTCCGGTCTTAAACCGGTCCGGGGGTCAATTGTTATAACCATCCCTTCCGTAATGTGGAAGGCAAATTGTAAATGTATCAAAGTCACGGCCAGAAATCCTTTACCGTCACTGCTCATCACTACACAATTACAGGTGACCGGGTACCCAACATAAACTACTGCACACATGCTACGGGAGCAAAGAAGCAGCTAACCTTAGAGGCAGGTATTTTTGTAGGTTTCATAAAATTTAAATAACATGGATTAAATCCAGAGTGAAAGACTTTGCCTCGATGACGTAGTTGTATTACGGTGCGATTGCAGCACTGAGATCTTGTGACAGTTATTTTTCTGCTCAGTAGGCATTCACCAGGAGTCCAGAATTTGTACCCGATATGGCGTTAGGATCACTCCCTATGATAACATGGGAGGGATCACGGAATGCACAGAGACAAGTGGGTGCAATTCTTGTAACTCTGCATACCCCTTCGGGTATTAAGGGCGTGAGTATGTGTGTGTAATGGATGATATTCAGCAACTTTTCCTTAATAGTACAATTCTGTGTGTATATTATCTTGTATGCGCCTGTATACAGTCAACTAGTGGCGCATCTTAAAAAAAGCGGATCAGTTTTAAACTGAATTTCAGACGGTGCTACCTCTAGTTTATAAATCAGAGACAAAAGGGCTCTTCGCTGAGTTTGAAATACTGCTCCAAATTACTTAGATATTTCCATAAATATTTGGTGGCTTCCAGTTAGTGTGCTATCTGTAACGTCGCTCGGCTCCGCGTGATGTAATTAGAGATTGCGGCGCTGCGGTATTGAACTACACACTTTAATTAAAATCAGTTGTTAATACCCGCGCCAAGTCACGCACGCTCGCGCCCCGCGGCACTCACTACCGATGCCTCCTGCACACATCTAAACTGGGTGATGTAATATGAAAATCAGCTATGTTACGAGAATCTAGTCCCACCTTCCGACGTTATATTATCTGCACTTGTCAACTAAGTCTGTAAAATTATATTCGTATAATAAATGCAGCCATAGAGAACGGACTAAGGGTATTTATTTTATTTATTTATTTAACACTTTGTACAAGAGTATAGTACAGGCGGACTTAATGCCTAAAGGCATTTTCTCCCAGCCGACCTTAAGGTGGTGCAGAGATACGGAGGTATTTATGTATTTAGCTCTTTGTCTATTGGCAAAAAAGTGTGAAAGAGATAAAACGACTAAGACTGTTACAGCTAAAAGTATAACAGATCAACAGACGGAACGGATATAGCTCAAAAGGTCGAGATCTATTCGCTCAGGCCATGCAGTCTATCTTATTAGGACCAACGATATCATCGTTGTGTTATCTTTACCCCGTATTTCATTTAATAGACAAATTATAATATGCTTGGCAGTTTCGATTCCGTCACATGATCGTAAGGTGAAAAAAATTTATTTACTGTTCATTACTTTTCTGTTATATAAGTAATAGTTCTTGTAGTATCGAAACGGCGAAGCCACATAAAATTTTGACTAAGATGTAGAGCTTGTGAAGGCATATTATGATCTCTTCTTGGCAACATCCTACTAATATTATAAAGGCGAAAGTTTGTAAGAATGTATAGATGTTTGGATGTATGGATGTTTGTTACTCTTTCACGCAAAAACTACTGAACAGATTTCGATGAAATTTTGCACACGGGTAGATCATGTCCTGGATTAACACATAGGCTACTTTTTATCCCGGAAAAATATAATGCGGGACTTTTATCCCGGATTTTATGTTCTCGCGAGTGGAGCTGTCACAGCCAAACCACTGAACCGATTTCGATGATATTTGGTAGGAAGATATTTTAAGATCTTGGGAAGGACCTAGGGTACTTCTTATCCCGGGAAATATAAACCGGGACTTTAATCCCGGAAAATAGTTTTCTGCGAGTGGGACCACAAGAAAATAAGTATGGAGATAGTTTAAGATCCAGAACGTGAGGAAAGTGAGGAGGAGGTGGCAATCATTGTAAAGAAAAATGCATCTCTTAAGCGTCAGTTACTAGAGTTGCATCAACAAAATGATGTTTTACTCGAGGAACGGAACAAGCTGCAAGCGGTGACAGATTCCTTTACTCACTGTAGTTCTTTATATGAGGAGGCTTTGTGTAGGATTAGGGATTTGGAATATGAATTAAACAGTGCTTACAATACTATTAATAAATTGAATAAAGACAAGGAGTGCTCTGAGGCAGCGGCGAACCAAAGTTTATATAATGAATTAGTTTGTGGTAATTTTGAACTGCACTCAGTGAAACCTAGCTTAACCATTGATCTCACTGAAGATGACTCACTATCTAATTATAATCATTGTAATGTAAAAAACTTGAGTCACAAGAAAATTATAAAGTATATAAAATTAAGTAAATTCATTAAAAAATATAAGAAACATAGCCGGAACCAAAAACAATTTGCCAAAAATATAGAATTAAGGAAGGAACGTAGGACCTTATTAGATAAGTTTAATAACTATCAGATTAAATTAGAAGATAGTAAGAGGATCTATGAAATTGACACCCAGCGTTTATTAAATGATATTAAAATGCTGGAAGAATCTTTATCTTTAACATATAATAAATATTTATCCTCAAAAAACAAAATTGATGAACTGGTATTACAATTAGACACTAAAAGTGATATACTAGCAGGTCCTGATACCATTAATAATAATAACTATAATAAAGTAACAGAAAGTTGCAGTATAGCTTCTGGACACACTACATCTCTGGTTGAGTTGGAAAAGTCTGTATTTGTTGATGCTCAGTGTATCAGTCAGACAAAACCTCAGTCTACTGAAAACACTACCTACACAAAAGTAAAGGCGCTCTCTTCTAGGTCTGCCACAGTGATGTTCTCAGATAATATAGGGAAAGGCTTTGGTTCACTGCTAAGTAACAGCCTGGAGCATTCCATTATTAATAACTGCCTGCCAGGAATGCACTATAAAGACATAGTAAAATGTTTATTAAATAAAAAATATACTTCTCAGTCCTGTATTGCTCTATTAGTTGGAAGCTGTGAAAATGTATGCAAACGGGATATTACAGAAAGCATTGCCTCTATGACTGAATTGAATTGTAATAAAGTAGTATTGTGTGCCTTTCCCTATCTAGCTAATGTACCAGATAGGTTGAATAAGCACATACATATGCTAAATAATCATATGCAATTTCTAGTAAGTCACTATAGTGATAAATTATTATTTTTTGACATTAATAAATTTATAAATAAATGTAGATTAAATCGACTAGGGATACTATGTATCTGACAAAATTAGAAAAATTTGACATTGCTACATTGTTAGCATATAATATTAACACAGTCATAATTAATATGACGAAATCTCCTTGTACTACATGTTTTAGTAGTAATACTAATATAAATGTAGTAAATAATAATTTAAACATTTAAGTGTGACAACAGAGAAGGGTTGTAAGTTTTTAACATTAACTCATCAAAATATAAATCGCTTCTCTGGCAAAATTTTAGACATAGATATTTTTGTGGAAAAGTATAATGTTGATATTCTGTGTTTTACAGAAACCTGGTTAAAACCAGATCGAATGGCGTTCAGGGTGAATGGTTTCGGTGTCGCCGGCTCGTTCAACAGAGTGTCAGCAGAAGGTGGGGGTACTCTGATATTGGTTAAGGAAAGTGTATCTTGTAAGGAGAGACCAGACATCTCCAATCTCTCTGTTGAGCGAGTCTGTGAGGTCGCGTGCGCAGAGATTGATGAATATATAGTTTTATGTGTGTATAGGCCTCCATCATCAAATATTCTGAACTTTCTCTCTAAAATGGAGGATATTCTTTGTAAGCTCAAGAAGAACAGGAAAATATTAGTTTGCGGTGATTTTAATATTGATTTGCTTACAGATTCAACAGACAAAAATAATTTCTTATCATTATTTAAATCTTTTAATCTTAAATGTCACTTTTTCGAGCCAACGCGAATAACCACTGCTTCAGCTACATGTATAGATAATGTCATCACAAATTTTAATATAGATCACAAAGATGTAATAACAGGTGTTCGATCTGACCACAAATGTCAGATGGTCAAATTAAATTCATACAGTTCTAAAAATCATAAAATCATACAATTTAGGCCATTGTCAAAGTATAGACTAGAGAAATTTAGTACTAGGTTAAACTCAATTTTACCTTTATTGACACACAAAACGGAAAATCCAAACGATATGTTTAAAAACCTTCTTAATGCTATAACAAGTGAATTTAATAAGACTTGTGGGGTTAAATCAATTACAATAAAAAATAAATTAATATTTAGTGCCTGGGCAACTAAAGGCATAAGGCGTAGTAGAGATGTTCTTTACGAATTATACGACAAAAGGTCCTTTACACCTGATGTCAAATTTGCTAATTATGTAAGAACATACTCTAAAATTTTTAAAATAGTGTGTAAACTGGCTAAAGCTTCTTACGTTAGGGATAATATAAAAAAATCGGATAATAAAATAAAAACAACGTGGAAAATAATTAATTATGAAACTGGCCAAATTAGGACTGACAAGGAAATCGCACTTAATATAAATGACGTACTGGTTTCTGATAAAAATACCGTTGCCAACTTTTTCGATAACTACTTCACTAACATTCCCTTTGAAACTACAAAAGGTCTATCATCTTCACCTGAAGCCGCTGAAGTTCTGCTCAGGCGTAATGTCAATTACTCGCAACACAATTTTGAATTTAAAGTAGTTAGCAATTACGATGTTGTCAAAGCGTTTAGAAGCTTAAAACTAAAGACCACTGAAGATGTCTGGGGGTTATCAGTCAAAGCGTTAGAATCGGTCATAGTTAGGATTGCCCCAATATTAGCGGAAATATTCAATTTCTGTATTAAAGACGGCATATTTCCGGATCTCATGAAAATAAGTAAAGTTGTACCAATTTTTAAATCAGGATGCTTAAATAATCCTTCTAATTACAGGCCGATATCCATACTACCAGCATTAAGCAAAATTTTTGAAAAACTAATGTTACTACAAATGCTGTTGCACTTTAATCAAAATGACATTCTACATAATAGGCAGTTTGGTTTTACCCAGGGCCGGTCTACACAAGATGCCGGTCATGCCTTAGTTAGATCTGTACTCGAATCCTGGGAGGGATCACAGGATGCCTTGGGGGTCTTTTGTGATCTCTCCAAGGCATTCGACTGCGTTGACCACAGAACACTAATTTTGAAACTTAATTTCTATGGTATTCGGGGACAAGCACTCAAATTGGTATCATCGTATCTTTCAGATCGGCATCAAAAAGTATACATCGATAATATTAATTCTATAGGATCTCCTGTTAGTATAGGGGTACCTCAGGGTTCCATATTAGGACCGTTCTTATTCCTAGTGTACATAAATGACTTACCTTACATGATAAATAGCAAAGCGGATGTAGTTTTATTTGCTGATGATACCTCACTTATTTTTAAGATCAATAGGAAAAATGAGACTTTTGTAGAGCCTAATGAAACACTTGGTTTCATTTCAGACTGGTTTTCCGCAAACAATCTACTATTGAACGCGGCGAAAACCAAATGTATAAAATTTTCCCTACTACACAATACTCAACATGTTTCGAATATTGTATTAGATAAAAAAGTCTTAGATCTTGTTCCTTCTACTGTCTTTCTTGGAATAACAGTTGATGCTAAGCTACAGTGGAGTTCGCATATACATAGAATAGCTGGTAAATTAAGCTCCGCTGTATTTGCTATTAGAAAGATTAGGCAACTGACAGACGTGGCGACGGCCAGGTTAGTGTATTTTGCTTACTTTCATAGTATTATGTCGTACTGTGTTCTGCTATGGGGTTCTGCAGCTGATCTGCAGACTATTTTCATATTGCAGAAAAGAGCTGTTCGCGCTATTTATGATCTTCGATCCCGCGACTCTCTTCGAGACCTTTTTAAAGATATTAATATACTAACCTTGCCCGCTGAATACATATTCCAAAACATAATGTATGTCCGCAGAAATCTAGATAGCTTTACAAAAATCAGTGATATACATTGCATAAATACAAGAAACAAAAATAAACTTGCAGTTCCAAAGTTTAGGCTCAGCAAAACAAGTAATTCGTTTATGGGCAACTGCATTAAATTCTATAATAAGCTTCCTTCTGAAGTAATAAATCTGCCTGAAATCCAATTTAAGCCTTATGTTAAACGTGCATTGATTTCTAGAGGCTACTACAAAGTGACAGACTATTTAAATGACAAGGATATTTGGAATCAGTCCTGCGCACAGCACTAAGGCACCGGGCTTTCACATTGAGCGCCTAAAAAAAAATATTATAATATGACATTTATATGGCTAGGTCCATATTGTATTTTTACATATATTTCTTTTTTTTTTAATTTGTGACATTTAAATTCAATTTATTTAATATGACATTTTTTAATTATTTTTTTTGCTTTTGACATTTTGACATTGCTCTATTATTGTGACGACCGATCTATATCTTATCACTGTTAATGACTAAAGATATGATGTAGTTATTTAGTGTAAATTGTATTTGTAAGCGTGGGTTAATGCATCATGAACGCCAATATATTGTTATTTGGTTGCTTCGTAGTAGTACTTCATTTATATCTTAGGGCTACATTCATGTATGCATTAACCTATGTATTAATCATGTATTAATCATACTGTAAAATATATATTTAAAAAAAATGCAGTATATCATGACAATTGATGACGAAAAAATTAAGCCCGGAGTTTCTTTCTGCCTTTCTTCTTCGGGTCGTCATCGCTTAGGTAGCTAGTGAAAGGCTGGTAGGTTAGCTAGGCTAGGACCTTTTTATCCTCGCCGGCGAGGACCGTGGCGTTTCCTTTCCTCGTAATGTAAAGATACTCCTTCCCTTTCTTTTATATCAGCTCCACTTCTCCTTTCCCTAGCCCTTTTCCCGTCCCTAATGTCCGTGTCCTCTGTACCTATCAGCCCGTGCTGGTTGTTCAATATTTAACTTTAAATTACTTCATTGGTTTATTATGTACCTTTGTTATTGTGTCTACCTTCATGTCATGACCTGTCATAAGTGCTTTTTTATAAGTCTATTTGACCAATAAATGATTTTTATTTTTTTTTTATTTTTTTATAGACAAGGACATAGGCTACTTTTTATCCCGGAAAAACATTACCCGGGAATTTTATACCGGATTTTATTTTCTCGCGAGTGGAGCCGTCACAGCCAAACCACTGAACCGATTTCGATGATATTTGGTAGGAAGATATTTTAAGACCCTGGGAAGGACCAAGGTACTTTTATTCCGGGAAAATATAAGCCGGGACTTTAATCCCGGAAAATAGTTTTCTGCAAGTGGAACCACAAGAAAATAAATATGGAGTTAGTCTGAGATCCAGAGAAGGACATAGGCTAACATTATCCCGGTAAAACATTACCCGGAAATTTTATCCCGGATTTTATGTTCTCGCGAGTAGAGCCGTCACAGCCAAACCACTGAACCGATTTCGATGATATTTGGTAGGAAGATATTTTAAGACCTTGGGAAGGACCAAGGTACTTCTTATCCCGGGAAAATATAAACCGTGACTTTAACCCCGGTAAAAGGTTTTCTGCGAGTGGAACCGCAAGAAAACAAGTACAGAGATAGTTTGAGATCCACAGGATATAGGCTACTTTTATCCGGAAAAAAATACACTGGGAATTTTAACCCGTAAAATATTTTCTTGCGGGAGGAACCGCAAATAAATAAGTATGGAAATAGTTTGAGACCCAGGGAAGGACATAGACAACTGCTTATTCCGGTAAAATATAAACCAGGAATTTTCACCCGGTTTTTTTATAGCGTTTTTTTATGTTTTTATTTTTAAGAATATGTCCTTACATCACTCTTATTATAAAACAAAGTCCCCTATGGCATCTGTTTCTCTCTTGAACGCGATAAACACAAACACTACCGAACGGATTTTTATTCGTTTCCACCAATGGTCGGTGTGATTAAAAAAAAGGTTTATGTGTATCCTACTCATCTTATGGTAGTTAAAAATACCACAATTTGAAATTTTAACTGTGGACTGTATTGATATTAAGGCTTATTTTTGTGCACTGGTAGTGTTCTATTATAGGTAGTATGCTAAAACAACTGATAAAGGGTACGGGAATAAAGTAAGGGACTTACTGCGGCGCGGTGACCTGCCTGTTCCTGGAGCTTCCCGGGATCCCGGTTCTTCCGATCTTCAATGGTGGTGATGAGACGGTAGGCGGATGGCAAGTGTCAAATAAAATTGACAACTAAGTGTCCAAAGACAATAGACAAGAGTTTGTTGCCAGCGCGCGTTCCTTATTCAAACTTGAGTGGATAATTGTAGGGAAAAGGAGTTGTGTTGCTTAGCATATTAATAGACAGTGCACAGTGCATGATGCCAATATATTGTAACAATACCAACCATTTCCCCCGGGGTTTGAAGGTTCCCTTCAAAAAAAAAAAAATTAAAAGGAAATCAAACGCATATACATTAAGGCGCCGACAAAACAAAACTCGTGGGTATGTGAATGTTTGTGCGGTATAATGACAATAGAGTTAAAAACATTGTACTTACTATCAAAAAATCATTATAATAGCTTAATTTACTACAACTAAATGCATCTTACACTATCTCTCTACTGTATAGGCAAAGGACAAAGCCGTACAACAGGACGATCATAAATACCAGTTTTAGTTTTTACTTGAACTACGCGAATTACACCATCCTTGCCAGGGTACAACTTGGTAATAATGCCTAAAGGCCACTGGAGAGGCGGAGCGTTATCGACATTTAGTAGAACAACAGTTCCTTCCCGCAATGGACTACTGGGAGTATTCCATTTTTCACGAGTTTGTAAGGTGTGCAGGTATTCAGCACGGAAACGTTTCCAGAACGACTGGACAAGCGAGTCCATTAGAGAGAAGCGTGTGGTAAGTCTGGTATGGCTCCCAGTTAGATCAGGTGCGGGCAAGAACGCCAGTGGCGTAGTAGTAAGAAAGTGAGACGGAGTTAATGCGGAAGGCTCTGATGGATCAGAGCTTAAACAATACAATGGACGACTATTTAACACAGCCTCGATTTGGGTGAGAACTGTGAACATCTCTTCATAAGTTAATATTTGCTTACCAATTATGCGGAATAACAAAGACTTTACACATTTAATGTTTGATTCCCAAATACCACCAAAATGACTAGCAGTGGGAGGATTCGTACGCCAGGTTATTCGATGCTTAGAAAGTTCATCGCAAAAAACCTTATAATAATCGTCAGATGTTAAAAACTTGTGAAGGTCATTCAAGTAGGCCTTGGATGCGATAAAATTCGTACCGTTGTCACTATAAATAAACTTACAAGGGCCACGTCTAGATAGAAATCTTTTAAGCGCATCTAGAAAAGAAGCGGAGCTTAAATCAGAGGATAGTTCGATGTGAACAGCTTTTGTCACAAGGCATATAAAAATGCACAAGTATGCTTTCTGACTGCGCACACCTCGTTTCCTAGCTAACGTTATATACAGAGGGCCCGCGTAATCGACGCCGGTATGTGTGAAAGCCTTACATTCCTCTAAACGACACTTCGGTAAATCTGACATAGCGGGAAAAGTGGGTTTTGGATTCGTGCGGAAACAGTTACGACATCTGTAAATACGTTTGCGAATCAGACGTCTAGCGGATAAAATCCAAAACTTATGACGTAAAATAGACATTAGTAGTTGAGGTCCAGCATGTGCGTTATTACGGTGGTACCAATCAACTAGCATTTCTACAATGTGTCCGCTTTTAGGCAGCAATGCGGGATGCTTCTGTGAGTATTCCAGGGAGGATTGCGACAAGCGACCACCTACCCGAAGAATACCCCCAGAAACAAATGGAAATAATTTCCGAAGTGCGGAAGAACAAACTTTGTTATTCTGTATACTGTGCAAGTCATCAACAAAATAAGTATGTTGTATCGCTTGCACCACCCTCAACTCTGCGGCGTCAAGATCCTCAGCCGTTATGACACTAGAGCGCGGAATAAGTTTCAAAAACCTTAAAACATATGCCGTGGATCTCAAAAACCTGTTCCAGCAAGAGAATTTAGAACCAAGAGTTATTAAAAAATGTTCCTCTGACTTCGTGGCAACATGCGAAACTGTTTTTTCTTCTGGTAAAGTTGATAATTTTGAAGAAAATTCTTGAATTGGCCACTCTTGGCGTGGCAAACACAACCATGGAGGGCCCTGAAACCACAATTGGTTACCAGAAAGTTGCGAGGGTAACATACCGCGGGATATAAAGTCAGCAGGATTTTGAGACCCAGGCACATGATAAAACTCCCCAGAAGGCATAGTAGTCTGCACTTCCGAGATTCTATTAGCTACATATGTGCCAAACCGGTGTGGCGAAGAGCTAACCCAACAGAGCGCCACTTCTGAATCAGAAAATGCGGATACGTTTTGTATAGTACATCTTTTCGATAAGCTAATATAAACGGCGCGCACTAATTTCGCAAGTAACACCAAACCGTTGAGTTCAAGCCTAGCCAACGTTATTGTAGGTTTTACAGGTGCGACTCGAGACTTCGAACACACGAGCGAGACGAGCGGAGGTTGATCGCCGTTAACGACATGTAGGTAAATTACGCAACCATACGCTTGCTGACTTGCATCAGAAAATGCAACCAGCGATATCTCTGAGCCATCTTCAATACCCATATAACGCGGAAATTTAAGGCTAGAAATCAAAGGCAACTCGGATAAATATTTTTTCCAAATGTTAACTATGCGTGAGGATGGTACTTCATCCCAATCAATTTTTTGAAGCCATAACTCTTTTATTAACAACTTAGCGAAAAGAATGACCGGTCCCACCAATCCTAAAACATCATACAAACGTGCGGTTACTGAAAGAATTATACGCTTAGTGCAATGTGTCGGTGGAACAGCGGTTGCGAAAACAAAATTATCAGATGCGGGAAGCCACCGAAGACCCAAAATCTTAAGCGCACTGTCATCGTCGAAAGATATGGACTCCGAAAGGCGGTGAGACGCAGGAATGTGTCGTAGCAACTCTGAAGAGTTGCTAGTCCATTTCACTAAATCGAACCCACCAGCCTTGAAGAGATGTATCAAATCCTGAGCCATCAATATAGCTTCATCTAAGGATGAAGCAGATGAGGCCAGGTCGTCCATGTACACATCCCTCTCGACGATGGCAGCCGCAGCTGGGAAATTCCTGCGCTCATCACTAGCAAGTTGACGCAAAGTGCGTATGGCTAAGTATGGCGAAGAACGCAGGCCAAAAGCGACACGGTTAAAATGAAACATTTCGATTGGGTCGTCTGGGGCAAAACGATACAAAACACGCTGATACCTGCGGTGCGGAGGGTGCATGGAAATACACAAATACATTTGCCTTACATCGGCCGAAAACGCAATACGAAATATACGAACATTCAGAAGAATGTCAAAGATATCAGCTTGTAAATTGTCCCCTGTATAGAGAATGTCGTTGAGCGACAGCCCTGAATCTGTATCAGCACTGGCATCGAGGACAATACGAACCTGTGTCGTAGGTTTATCCTTACGTATCACAGGATGGTGCGGTATAATATAACCAGGCAAATGGTATTCCTCCTGAGGGACGCGCGACATAATACCCCTTTGCAAATAATCGCTAATAATAGCATTATATTGTTCACGAAGGTCAGGTGACTTCGTGAACCGTCGTTCGAGAAGTAAAAACCTCCTTTTAGCGGTGATGTAAGAATTTCCTAACTTTCGCGGGTCCTCCCTAAATGGGAGACTAACTGAGTAGCTACCGTCCCGAAGGCGTTTGGTAGTGGAGGTGTAAATTTGCTCGCACGCTTGATCATCAGGACTCAAAAACCTTCGAGAAGGCAGCTCCTCTGCAGACCAGAACCTCTCAACCAAGTTATTAAGAGGTTCCTTAGTAAAAGCACAAAAGTTGCGGGAAGCGGGAGGGGATACAATGGGCGCGTCACCCATGATCAAATATCCTAAAGAAGTCTCAAAGGCAAAGGGGTCTCCAACAACTTTGTCGAATAACAAAATTTTACAATAAATATTTACACCCAACAACATATCAATCGGGCCAGGTTCAAAGAAAGAGTCATCAGCTAGGGGCAGCTTATCAAGATGTTTTAAAGACCCGAGATTGATGCGAGCGTCCGGGAGTTGTGACGTTATTTCGTTCACAACCAAAGGTTCGACATTATACACATACCCATTGTCGAAGCGAGATGTAATTGAAATATTGGTAACACCTAAAATTTTTTGTTTCATCCCTCCTATACCTTGGACCTCAGAAAAGCGAGTTTGATTGTGTACATTCAGCGCTAAGCGCATACAACAATCAGCAGTAATATAATCACTTTGAGAGCCAGCATCCACTAAGCATCTCAAATAATGAGTGTGATTATATTTATCTACATATTTAACTTTAGCGGTACCTAATAAAGTAGTTTTATATAAACGATCAACACTATCACAAGACATAGTGCACACTGATGGGTTGCTCTTATTTAAATGCGGTGAATCAACATGGTGCGTACTGCACGCAGAGTTGAGAGTAGCGGATGCGATATGTTGTGACTCGGGCGTCTTTAAACTATGCATAGAGCCACTCGCAGTAGCGGGTTTGAGAACCTCAGTGTGAGCGGAGCGAGATGTGTCATGAGCGACCACATCATTAGATTTTTTTGATTTAGCGGGTTGCTTAAAATGCAATAATGAATGATGTTTGCCAGAACAACTTGAACACCTACCTTTAGAATTGCATACAGAAACTTTGTGTTTAATGCTTAAACAGTTGATACAAAATGAATTTGCTTTAACAAAATTAAACCTTTGGAGCGGAGTTAATTTTATAAAAGAAGGGCACTTATAAAGATGTTCATGGCTGCTGTTGCATAAAGTACAATTATTTGTATTATAAGTAGTTGTATCACACCTCAACTTGTCACTAGAACTACACCCCGTATCAGTATTGACAAAAGATTTTGTATATTTAACCTGCGGCAGTGTATTCTTTTTATTGTGTGTAGTAACCTTTGAGGTGACAGCAGGCTTTCTTATTGAACGTGACAAAGATTTACTTTGCTCCTTCACAAATGTTACAAGATCACTATAAGAAGGTATTTTGTCTTTGCGGTGCATAATATCAAACAAATGAACAGTATTGGAATCTAATTTTTCTAAAGCAAGATGTAAAAATATGAAATCAGACAAGTCATTTAATTTTAATTGTTTAAATGCCTGAACCGCTGAATCAAAATTTATTAAAAATGACTCTAAATTAGTTCCACTGTTATTATTTATTTGTTTAAAATTTAATATTTGGTTCAGGTAAGAATTACCTAAAGACCGCGGATCATCATATTTATCAACTAAAGCATTCCAAATAATTAAATAATTTTCTTCGGTAGCTGCCAATCCGGAACAAACTGTTAAAGCGGGGCCTGACAACTTGCCTACTAAATATTGAACCTTATCCCCGTCTGACAAATCTACATTATCGTGAACCACAGATTTAAATTGTTGGTAAAATATAGGCCAGGTACGAACATCCCCTGAGAAAGAAACCAAATCAATTGGAGGGAGGTATTTTTTTGAGCGCTGAGGTTGTGCACTATTTTCATTATATGGTTTGTTTTGGTCGGTTAATTCCGACAAAACTTGTTTTACATGGCAGTACAACTCATCAAAGGAAATAAATGACTGGTAACTAATGGTAGCGGTTGGATTTAACTTTAAAAAAAGCAAGTTGTAATTATCTAATATAGTTTCAAACTCTTTGCGCAAGTTGTCTATACAAGACGCAGTTGACACAAAAAGTTTACATTTACCTTGATCATCTAAATCATTTGACTTGTCGTATATGTACTGCATACGTTGAAAAAGTGCATCTCTCTTGGCCTGATACACCCTAAGCTGATTATTTTCAACATCAATGGCATCTTGAAATTTTTGAGAGACAGTTTCCGACTGTTTTTTAGCCATTATCGAAACCTACTCAAATGACCTCCACAAGTTAAAACAATATATAATAATTGATTTTACCAACCTTAAGCGGTACAATCCGTGTTAAAACACTGTAGTCACTTTAAAACAGTTGAATTTTAATTATTCGAACACTACAGACACTATTAACACTTACACAAATCTACCCTCGACTTTCGGAAAAAAAAATGTAACTACGTAAAAACCAATATTTTTGCACTGATCTTGCGATGATTATTTATTTTAATAATAAATACAACAAAATAAGTCTGTCAAAGCGGAAAATTAAAGTTTTAAAAACACTATAAAAGCGTACGAAAACTTGACAGATTTTATTTCCTGACCAGCACAAAATTCACGTACGTAATTTAGCGGGATTGTAAAATCGGGGCAAATATGCGTTTGATACCTTGCACAATGCAATATATCGCGGTTCGAACGGACCAAAAAATTATGGTAGTTAAAAATACCACAATTTGAAATTTTAACTGTGGACTGTATTGATATTAAGGCTTATTTTTGTGCACTGGTAGTGTTCTATTATAGGTAGTATGCTAAAACAACTGATAAAGGGTACGGGAATAAAGTAAGGGACTTACTGCGGCGCGGTGACCTGCCTGTTCCTGGAGCTTCCCGGGATCCCGGTTCTTCCGATCTTCAATGGTGGTGATGAGACGGCAGGCGGATGGCAAGTGTCAAATAAAATTGACAACTAAGTGTCCAAAGACAATAGACAAGAGTTTGTTGCCAGCGCGCGTTCCTTATTCAAACTTGAGTGGATAATTGTAGGGAAAAGGAGTTGTGTTGCTTAGCATATTAATAGACAGTGCACAGTGCATGATGCCAATATATTGTAACAATACCAACCATCTTATAAATGCGAAAGTTTGTAAGAATGTATGTTACCCTTTCGTGAAATTTGGCACACGGGTAGATCATGTCCTGGATTAACACATAGGCTACTTTTTATCCCGGGAAAATATAAAGCAGGACAGAAACGCGGGCGGAGCCGCGGGCAAAAGCTAGTATATTATAAATGCGAAAGTAACTCTGTCTGTCGCGCTTTCACGGCAAAACTACTGAACCGATTTAAATGAAATTTGGAACACAGATATTTTAGAACCTGAAAAAGGACATAGGCTACTTTTATCCCCGTGAAATATAAAACGGGACTTTTATCCCGGAAAACTCTTGCACGCGGGCAGAGCCGCTGGCAAAAGCTAGTTTGACATAAAAATGTTTTGGAGGGATTTTATTATTACATGGTCTATAATTACGAGTACAGTATTTTAACACGCGCGTATGAATAGGTAAGTATATTCAAGTGAATCGCATATTACACGGTAAGAATACGCTGTGTTACAATCATTTCATATCGAACTTTCATCTTTAATATGAAATATATATGAAAAACATATATTATTATATGACTCATGGTAACCTTACATTACGTTGTTTAGTGTAGGTACCTCAATTATTTCATATTTAGGCATGTAGAAGTAACGTAGGTACTCGAGTACCTCTCCGACGTTTTTTAGATACCTACAACTCACATTTTACAAATATTGATATTTTTACAGAATCAAACTTCAAGTTAAAAAAAATGTGATTCTCAAGTTGTCTAAGATGACTTCATAATACCTATTCCATAGTCTAATGTTATTCTTAATTCTGTATAAGGTCAACAATGGCAATGGCATGTGACCATGGTGTGGGTTAGGTGTTTTTGTATTCATTTAGATTAAGATTCGTTTATAATATAATTTAACACGTAACCGTTTATTGTTCCTATAAATAAAAAAAATATTGAGATTTCAGGGCGCAGTGGCGAGGGTATTGATTCATTTTCATTCCACAGGGTCTATTTAATATTGTAATGCAATCAGCCCTGTATCATATACTGCCCACTGCTGAGCTCGGGCCTCCTCTACTACAGAGAAGCGTTAGGCCTTAATACACCACGTTGGCCTAGTGCGGGGGGTGACAGACTTCGCATACCCTCGAGATTTTTATGGAGAATTCTCAGGTATGTAGGTTTCCTCAAGATGTTTTCCTTCGCCGTTAAAGTGAACCATAATTGATAAATGATGCACATGTAACTTCGAAAAGTCTGAAGTGTGTTTAGGTTTTGAACCTGCGGACATTGTCTCGGCAGACTGTTTCCATTCCCAACTGGGCTATTGTCCACTTAATTTAAATGCATAGTTAATATATGCACATGCATTTAATATACATTGTTATAAATTAAATTATCCTTACAATTAATTTATCTAATACGATTTGTAACTTCTTATCATAGAGAGTAGGCATGCAAAAAGTTAAGTATCCAATATTGCTAGAGAAGTTCTACAAAAAGCTATTTATATTAAAATAACTGAACAGAGACAAAAAGCGGAATGTTCTCGCTCACCTCGACTCTCACAGCCGCGTGTCAGTCACATCGTGTGACATAAATTTATCGCCTTTGTGGTTCGTCTGATGTTGGTCACATGTAAAGTCATAACTGCTGTTTACAAAGACCTCGCGGTGACAAGACACGTAGAGACCGGGTGGGGAACTCTCTAAATTGACATTTAGAGAGTTGAAATTAACGGTAAACACTGATAATTGTTGTATAAATACATTGATGTATTAAAAATACTACCTCGGTGGCGTAGTTGTATTACAGTACGACTGCAAAGCTGAGGTCTCGGGTTCGATCCCCGGGTCGGGCATAGTGATATTGAGTTTTTCTATTCAGTATCAGCCCGGAGTCTGGAATTTGTGCCCGATATGGCGATAGTCTCTCGCCCCCTATCACATCATGGGACGGAATGACGGTGAAAAGTGGGTGCACTAGTTGCGCCTTTGCCTACCCCTTCGGGGATAACAGGTGTGAGTGTATATGTATATGTATTAAAAATACCACTATTTTTAGTATCTCACTGGGTGTACTAGCGAATGTGTTCTAAGAAGGAAACAAAACATTGAGTGGTGCTGTGTCAACATTAGCCGACAGCGGCGCGCGCCCGAGCAGCAAACCGGGCAACTTTATAAATTGATTTTAAATGTTTTAGGCCTAATTGTTTTGTCTGTTTCACACACACAGTTAGGTACACAGTCACACAGTTTATTGAAATGTGTTCCACATCGTCGACTTCGCTTTATCGTGCATCCAGCTCGGAGCGTTGTTGAATTTTGTATCCTGCGGCTTTCCACCTCGCTTGCGGGCTAATACCCGTTGACTTCCATTTTAGTATTGTTTTTTGTTTTAAATATTTTCAATTTGCGATTTTTCTTGATTTTTTTGCCAGCTCTGCGCTGGTGAGAACTGCTTTCCGAACTGATTGTAGAGTTAATATTAACGGAATCTAAATAGTGTATAAAATTTTATGGATTCGAATAAAATGATTTCATTTCATTTCAATAAGTTAAATAAAAGCTACCTACAAAATATGACCCATTAACTAAACTGAAGATTGAGAGGACGAGAAGAAATTTCCAGTTACGTGTTGCCGTATTTGGTGGGCGAGGTCCATAGATATCGATTTGATAATAAGATCTCATTTTATTTAAGTTTTTGCAAGCGTGCGGGATGTAAAAGTACGAGCGAAAAATTAGAGTTAGATGATGGGACTGACATAACAGAGTATATCTGTGTTTTCTTGGTATGATGAAATTATATTTCAACAATAAGCTTTAAAACACGTATTTTGGAGAACTCTTAGTCACAATTTAAGAATGGTATTAGATAATATTTTAAAAGACATTTGATGGTTGTAGAACTCTCATATGTAAGAGTCCGTCAGGGTGGATACCACCGCAATGTCTATTTCGACCGCCAAGCAGCAGTGTTCATGCACTGTTGTGTTTCGGTTTGAAGGACATTGTAGCCAGTGTAACTTCAGGACTTAATGAGACTTGACATCTTCTGACTCAGGATGACGAGCGCAGTGAAATGCGACACATTGTTTTGTAACTCGAGGTGTTGGATGGTGTTTCTACCGTTTATGGGTGGTCGTATCGCTTACCATCAGGTTAACGACATACTCGTCTCGTCATTCGATGCCATAAAAATAAAAAAAGCATTTGCATCGGGCTATTCTCACCATTAGGTGTAGTTACTAATAAAATGAGATATACACAGTATATGAAATACCATCTTATGACATTACTGTCGATATTTTCGTCATTGTATTGGCAATAGAACATAATTGACAACATTCAAGCAGATGTAATGACGAATACCGAATACGTATTGCTTATTGTGTCAAAATGGAGCTGATAAAAGAACAAATGTCGTTATTTATTGTGATAATTATGGTCACACAGTAGTACAGTATTGCGCCTTTACACCACACCTACTACATACAGAGTGTACCAATAGAGAGGGAGCAGACAATCCGAGACTTAGGCACTTGGTTCGTCACACGCCTTACATTTACACACCATTTCTTTGAAATGTGTAAGGTGGCTAGAAAGTCTCTTGGATTCATAATAAAGCAGTCGCAATGTTTCAATTCCCGAGGCGCTCTTTACGTGCTTTATAATGCTTATGTTCGAAGCACATTGGAATGCAACTCACCGATTTGGAACCCTCATCACAGGATATATACAAGCATGATCGAAAAGATACAAAAAGTATTTCTGCAGTATCTCTACAAGAAGATGTATGGCTACTATCCTATATCCTACGCCGTTTATACTAGGTATGGTGGGATACACATCGCTCGAAGTCAGGCGTAACATCGCCTTGGTAAGGTATATATTTGCAGTATTACGAGGCGCCATCCATGACCCTGCCGTTCTTGCACAGATCCCATTTTACACACTCGAAATCTCCGACCAAAGAATACACCTTTGTTTAACACTTTTTCAACAGACCCATATACGCCAATTACCAGAACCCTCACATATTTGAACACCTTAGTCACCGAGCATTCGGTTGACATTTTCCACATTAGTGACAAAGATTTCCTGGCAACAGCCAGCCTATTCTTAGAATGGTTGTCTACACCTAGCTCAATAATTTAAATCACCTGTGCATTTAGTATTAGTTAATTATATTTTACTTAGTTTTTGATATTTTTAAAGTAGCTTACATGTTTAGTTATAATACTGTTAGTGTAAGTGAATATTTAACTATAAATAAATAAATTTAAACTGAGATCAAGCTGCAGCGGTGCCGAGAGTCGAGCGGCAAATCTTGCTCGCTGCAGTTTGTTGTTGGCGAAAATAATGCATCGCCAGAACGTCTGCAGCGCTCAGGAAGATTACTATTCTTACTCATTTTATGCCGATAAAAATGAATAAAAACAATCGAACGACGCAGGCATTAATGCGAATCTTTCTTAGATCACTAGCCTCGGCACAATGTTCTGGGCAAACAATGCCCGGCGTGCATCCGACCGCCAGGCGCGCATCGAGGCAGCCGCCGGGTGCCGACGCACTACTCATTCATCTAACTCAAAGCAACGTTTTATACTAAAGAAAAAATATAATCTCCACATATATCAAAATTCCCCATACTACTTTTTAAACATCAAGTTTTATTATTTAAAAATCTTCCCTCTATTCTCAGCATTATTCTGGATTCGTGCCTGCGACCACCGACGGTATAGTTTTAATTCGCAATGTGCAAGAACATGAAAATATTCGGAGTACATTAATCGAGCGAGAACAAAAGGAAGCGCGGATGATTTCCGTATAATGAGTGATACTTACTGCTGGTTCCGGCCGTTGCGTATTTATGAGCCTCGGGCGGAGACGCGGCTCCCGTGGGAGCGCGGTCGATTCCCGGATTAAAAGTATCGGATGTTCAGTGAAAGGGAAACACGGGATCTTCTAAAGACATGTTCATTATTGATCAAAAGAATAGTCTTATCTTCGTTTAGCAATCCGATAAATGGTATGTTTACGAGAAGACACTGTTTATTTCGTACACTAAGTACCTGGACCATGCATTAGACAGCCGGAATTGGTCCTTAAATCACATAATGGGACAGAAATAAAACCGATGACTTTGTTCAGATACATCTTTTCTTCGCATTCGTAAAATAAATTTCCACAAAATTTCATGGTTGTAATTCCTTCAGATAAAAAAAAACGTAAAGATGTTGACAGTAGAGTCGTAAGGTGCGCGGCGTCGTGCGCTGCGTGCCACCGCGACCGCCACCACCTCCGCCGCCGCACCGCGCCCGTTACTTTGGCGCCGTCATTCAAACCCGTTTTAATAAATGTCTGCTAAAAATTAATGAATCGAACGATTATTGTGGCAAATTACATTCGCATTATTTTCACCCGGCGCAAAAAGGGAAGAGGCGCCGCGCGAGCTGGGGGCATCGTCAATCAAATAGAACGGAGCGAGATTACTAAGATGACCCGCATTACATATGGTCGCGGAGCTTATAACTTTCAGCGGCACATTACCGCCATAACTCACAGTAATCGCCGTCCCGGGGACACGGCTCAATATACGCGGAATATCTACCAGCAGCCGCGCCCGGAGACGCCAGCGGTATCGCTTTTGCTGGGATATACACTTAGACAATATATCGCACTCTTAATAAAACAACGACCTAATCCAAAATTTTGGCTAGATGAGTTTTAACAAAATATGGACCCTAAAGAGCAAGCTGTATCGACTTGGAAAAAATGGGTCTTTTCAACAGTGGGAATAGGGTCAAAATTGTTTGAATTTATATTCGTTCCCGAACCAACTTAAAAGAAAATGTATACGGTTAGTTTTTGTGACGATTCCCACAAGTCAACGATTTTGGATTAGGTCATTGTTTTATTGAGAGTACGAGATATGAAGGACGCTGGTTGTACGATCGTTTCCTCTGATAAAGGCATCAGATCAAATGATCATGTGCACGTTTATAGAAACATAGTAGTGTGTGTAAAATGGACAAGCGTTGAAGATTTATTTATGTCTGTGGTTTTTTTGTAGTCACAATACGGTTTGACTATGCGTATGTACTTTTAATGTAATAGACACTTAAAGTGACAGATTTTTTTGTTGGCGTTAATAGGCACATGGCGCGTCCTTTCTGGATGATCGAAGGATATATCGTTTTTGGCTATCTACCGACGCCGATCTATACCTAGACAAGGCCCTTAGAGAAATGGCACTGGTTCGCCAATGTATGTACATAAATTACTAGCCGTTTTTAAAATGATTTGTCATAGACCATCACTAAAAGTTTTGTGGAAGACGAAGGCGGGTGGTGGAGGGTGGTGGCGTTCCAGAACATAATATTTTGTCACATTCTATTTTCTTTATTTCCGGCTTTTGAAAAATTAAAAGCGAAAAAATAAAACAAATCCTGGTCTATTAATCATAACAGGATAGTCCTATTTAATTTAATGTTTTTTATTTATTTTGTAAAGAATTTTTTGTCTTCCGTGACACTCTTTTCAAACGGCCCAACGGAAGACCAGCGTTGGCTGTACTGCCAACATTTTTTCTGAGTTGAGCCTGTTTGCAACATATATAGTTTTAAGTGTTTTTATATTTTTATTGTATACGTGTTTGTTGCAAATAAACTTTCTTTCTTTCTTCTATTTGATAAAAGTAATAGGTATGATTGTAATAACCAATTTTGTTATGAACTCTCATCTCAATTGTGATACAAAAAGGGTCCGTGTAGGTGGCAGCACAAAATCGACACAAGGGCTACATTTGGATAAAAAAGAAACTTTTTAGAACAATAATTCATTTATATATTTTTTTTAATATGGCAAAAATATGGGTTCCGGCTGAATATTCTGATACCCAGCGTGGCTAGATTATGCTTTTTTTAGATGGGAGCTAGTTATTTTTGTGTAATGGAAGCAAAATTAGGAGGTTATATTCCCTTAATTATAGATGTGTTTGTATTGAATATTATCTTCAAAACACACACACCCACACTCACGTCTTTTATCCCCGAAGGAGTAGGCAGAAGCGCAACTAGTGCACCCACTTTTCGCCGTTTATTCCGTCCCATGACGTGATACTGAATAGATAAACTCAATATCACTTTGCCCGACTCGGGGTCGTACCCGAGACCTCAGCATTGCAGTCGTACCATAATACAACTACGCCACCGTGGCAGTCAAAACTTCTTTATAAATTCATTTCTAACATAAATTCATTTCTGATATTTGGGACTTATACGTCTGTTTTATACAGCTTTTATTTTTATATATTTTAACATAACCATTGAATGTAAGTACTTAGGTACTATTCTAGGGAATGTAAAAGAATTTCATACCATTTGATATCTTTATTTTTAATTTTTTGGAGCATTCAGATACACAGCAATACATTATCAACCAATTCAATATTATTTTTCATCCTTTTAATATGGTAGGTGAGCTAGGTTAGGATTTGTACTGTCCTCACCGACGAGGATCGCGACGCGTGCCTCCCATTAATTTTAAATAAAAATATTCTTTTTATTATCTCTTTCTTGCCAGCCCGATCATGGCTTCTTTATATTTATTTTTCATTGATTTTGCTCCCTTTAAAAATGTCTTTAGCTATATAAATGTCTATTTGTAATAATAATAATTATAAATTGAATGTATCTTGACATATCATAAGTGCAACTATGTTCGTCTACGTCATGAATTAAGTATTTTTTTTTTATGGGACGGAATAATGGCGAAAAGTGGGTGCACTAGTTGCGCCTCTGCCTACCCCTTCAGGGATACCAGGCGTGAGTGTATATGTATATGTTTTTATGAATATTTTACCTCAATGCCAAGTATAGATAGGCTGAAAGATTCAGATGGCAGAGCTTACGATATGCACGTTCCCTATACGCATTTAATTTAAATATAGCGCTTAAAGCGGATGTCGTGCCGCACCGCACCGCAAATGTAAGTTATCTCACAACTTGATGATCTTGTGCCTAAAATTCATACGTGTAACTCATGCGTTAACAAGTTGAAGTTTTATTATATTCGCGTGTAAGCGCTCGGTTTATGGGAAAAGTAACAAAGTGGGACGGCTTACGGGGATGGAAAGTGAAGCACATATTATAATAATATGCATCATGTAGAATAATTTGTGAACGTCATCATTGTAACGGATGTATAATAATATGTACTTTATAGTAGTTTTGAATAACGAAACTATTTTAAAAACTCTCTTAACGGAAGGGTAAGAGAGAAGAACCATAACATTAACGAAAAACTATATTCATTTGCAAAGCTAAGCGATAATACTTACGATTTTAGTATTTCCGTAATTCATGCGCGCGCAATGTAAAGCGTACAAAGAACTGGGCGGCCGTCGCGCTGCGCCGGGACCGGCCCGCGGTCGTTAACCCGTCAGCTGATGTACGTGTTTCATTACGATTTTTTGAAATATTGACCTTTTTTACTATGTTTTTCAGAATAATAGTTTGATTTATCTATCCATACGTGAAGCTGTACTGAAATTTGAGAAAATCCTACTAAAATTGTAACAATGCGATCGCGATTTTTTTAGTGCCATCACGTCAGGAATCACCAATACTATCACCTGTATTCGTTTCCGAGAGCGTTTCCCTTCCACCCGGTATAAATTAAACCACCTTCAAAAACGACTAAAAATTAGGCACCGACTGTAAAATTGGTTAATAGTATATAAGTAATGCTATCGTATACTTATGGAGAGTTATTTTTTTTTTGTTTTTAGGTTTTTGAAGTCGTTTTTGAAGACAGTTTAATTTTTAGTTAAAAAGGTTTTTATTTGTTGCTTTTTTGTGTTAGTAAGGAATATACTGCCTCGATGGCGTAGTTGTATTGCGCACGCGGTATGACCATCGCGCTGGCGTGTTACGCCTCTGTCTAGCCCTGGAAGCGTTATAGGCGTGATGTAAAAGGCGACAACACTACAGAATAAACGATTTCATAAGATTTGCAAAAAAATAAATACGATGTGTGGGCCTATAAATGGAATTCACTCCCCCTCGAAATCAGAGCGTCTACGACTCGGTTAACCGTCAAAACTAGGGTACGACAACTATTGCTGAATGGAATGGAAGAGTCACCTCCTTAACTCATTATATATTTTTATATGTCGTATGTGTAATATATTTATTCTTTTTATTTATTAATTTTTAGTAATGTCTTCATTTATTAATATATTTATAATTAATTAATATGTATATCTATCGTATTATATTTATGTCTATTATTAAATATGTTTACCGCTTCCGATAACTTTGATGCACCTACCTTATTTATCTCTGCACCACCCTAAGGTTGACTGGTAGAGAATGCCTACGGCATTAAGTCCGCCTATGTACATTGATTGTATATAAAGTGCATAAATAAATAAATAAATATAAAATTTGAGGGTTGCCCTCCATTTCTCCAGGATCTAATCATCAGATCCTGACTTGGTGACTATAGGACCACTTCAAAAGTAACTCCTTTCGAAAAAAAAAATTAGAAAATCGGTCCTCAATTGGCGGAGTTATCGCGTAACATACACAAAAAAAGAACATCCGTCGAATTGATAAGCTGCTCCTTTTTTAGTCGGTTAACAATGACAAACTAAAAAAAAACCTAACCTAACCCCATAAAACTGCATTATTTCATAAAAGTGTAATTAACTTAATTCCTAAGATACATAATTACAGACTAGATTCTGCCCGCGGCTCCGCTCGCCTCAAAAAGCCTTTTATTTTCCCGGGACAAAATGTTGCCTATGTGTTAATCCAGAACATTATATACCTGTGTGCCAAATTTCATCGAAATCCGTTCAGAAGTTTTTGTGTGAAAGAGTAACAAACATCCATACATCCATAACACACATCCATATAGAGTAACAAACATCCATACACGCCTGTTATCCCCGAAGGGGTAGGCAGAGGCGCAACTAGTACACCCACTTTTCGCCTTTATTCCGTCCCATGATGTGAGGGGGCGAGCCTATCGCCATATCGGGCACCAATTCCAGGCTCCGAGCTGATACTGAATAGAAAAACTCAATATCACTTTGCCCGACCTGGGGATCGAACCCGATACCCCAGCTTTGCAGTCGTACTGTAATAAAACTACGCCACCGAGGCAGTCTAGGCATACATATTGATTTATGTCATTTAATGAGAGGTTACAGTTGTCTAATTTAATTTATTTATACCTAACTTTTGCCCGTGGCTCCACCCGCGTTAAAAAGTTTTTCCAGGATAAACGTCCCAATTTATATTTTCTCGCGATAAGAAGTAGCGTAGGTCCTTCCCAGGGTCTTAAACTATCTCATTAGTAAATTTCATCGAAATCGGTCTGTGGTTTGGCCGTAACGACTCGCGAGAAAGAAAAATCCGGGATAAAAGTCCCGCTTTATATTTACCCGGGATAAAAAGTAGTTTATGTGTTAATTCAGGAACTGATCTACCCGTGTGCCAAATTCCATTGAAATCTGTTCAGCAGTTTTTGCGTGAAAGAGTAACAAACATACATACATTCTTACAAACTTTCGCGTTTATAATATTAGTAGGATAAAGTAAAGGGTTTATATTTTTGTCTAAAATATTATAATAATAACCAACTTGTTTCTTGGATATATTTAATGAGTTGTTAATTTGGTTAGTTAATTTTATTCTCGATCTAAGGATTTATTTTATAAATATTTATATGCTCTTGTAGCAGGTTTCGGTGAACTGTGACAGCAATATATAAGACCAATGTATATACCTTATTTCATAAATAAACAATTTGAATTTGAATAATACATGAGTGTAGAGACAAGCCCTCCGAGCGGTGTCGCGGGCGGCGCAAAGTGCGGCTGGCGGCAGTTATGAAGGAAACTAATTTGGGGAATGATGGTGCGCGCTCGATTAGCTGTTTTTGTACACATGCGAGCGAGTGTATTACTGAGAACTTGTCAGCGCCTACAGTCCTCCCTCCCCACACACTCACACACACACACACTCTCACACACACACCGCCGACTCGCCAACCACCCCCTACTACACCACAGACCGACTATTATCGCGAGCATAGGTTTAAACTCGTTGTTTATTTGGCAATCGGATTTCAACTTACCATTATGTTACAAGCGATGTTGATTCATTGACTTTATATTATTAGACAACAATGTATACAGATTATTCTGACATTGCGTTAATAAATGAAACCACACTCGTCTGCCTATGCTAACACTTTGCCAGAAATCATCCATGAAAAACGAATAGTTTGACGAAAAACTTCATTTTACTTTCCTGATTTTTTTTTCATTTTGTAGTTTAGTGCGAATATAGCGTGTGAGTGTGTGTGTGTGTTTTTCTGACTGAAAATATATTGTTGCCGCTGCGGTGAATCCTTTACTTTTTAACCGACTTCAAAAAGGAGGTTCTGTATTCGATCCGTATGTATGTGTGTATGTATGTAAATTAGTATGGCCGCGAGTTTCTCAAAAACTACGGATCTGATTTGGATGTGGTTTTCGATGGTCAAAGATATAGCTTTCAGGGAAGGTTTTAGTATATAATTTATGAAGATCTGATGAAGATCTTCGGAGATAGGCATTGGAACTCTTCAATAACTAACAGCAGATGAGTCGCGAATGCTGCAATCGTATATCTATGATGTATTGTTTACACTATTGTATAATTAACTAACAAAAAAGCAATAAACAATTGTTTTTAACATAAAATGAACCGACTTCAAAACCACTGCGAACCAAAAAATAATTTAAAAAATAATGCAAATTGCCAGCTAAGCCAAGGAAATACAAGATCAAATATACAAGAACATTGTTAAATTTAAATTAGGCATCGACTTCAAATATACGTATATACTAAGCGAATATAAAGTTGAATTATTTTTTGGTTTGCAGTGGTTTTGAAGTCAGTTTATTATTGATACTTTTTTTGTTCGAAACGTCCACAAGTGGACGATAGCCTAGTTGGGAATAGAACGGTCTGCCGAGACAATGTCCGGAGGTTCAAAACCCTTGGCACACACCTCTGACTTTTCGAAGTTATGTGTGTATAGTTTATCAATTATCGTTCGCTTTCACGGTGAAGGAAAACATCGTGAGGAAACCTGCATACCTGAGAAGTTCTCTGAATTTCAAAGGTATGTGAAGTCTGCTAACCCGCATTAGGGAAGCGTGGTGGACTAAGGCCTAAAACCCTCTCAGTAGTAGAGGGGGCCCGTGCTCAGTAGTGGGCAGTATATATTACGCAACGTACACTTTATTTATGTCTATGGTTAAAATAACTTAATTGAAAGTGTTATTTTAAGGAGATCAATCATTGATGTATTAAAAGATCAATGTACTGATGCAGTGTTGTGATGCTGCTTCTAGAAATGAACTTTAAATTGATCTTAAATACCGCCGCGGTGGCGTAGTTGTATTACGGTACGACTGCAATACTGAGGTCTCGGGTTCGGTCCCGGGTCGGGCACAGTGGTGTGAGGCTTTTCTACTCAGAATCAGCCCTTAGTTTGGAATTTGTGCCGCATATGACGATAGGCTCGCCTCCTATCTCATCATAGGACAGAATGGTCACGGCATTCCTTCTTCACTTTGGAAAAATAGCTAAGCAATGGTTACTCCAGTTTTTCAATTGCATCCTGGAAACAGGCATCCTCCCTGCTGCATTCAAATTGTCAAAAGTCATCGCGTTATTGAAACCAGGAAAATCACCTAATGAAGCTTCCAGTTACCGGCCCATCTCACTTCTGTCAGTTGTACACAAATTATTAGAAAGATTAATATACAGCCGGATATACACCACCGTAAATGACGCCATACCACCAGAACAGGCCGGTTTCAGGGGAAACAGAAGCTGTGCCGATCAAGTCCTAGCTCTGTCCACATATATTGAGGCTGGGTATCAAACGCAGCTTAAAAACCTCAGTTGCCTTCGTTGATTTAAGTGCCGCTTATGATACTGTGTGGACAGACGGAATGCTAAGTAAAATCTGTGATATCATTCCATGCCGTAGGATGCTTAGCCTATTCAAAGCCCTTCTTAGCCCCCGTTATATAAAAGTCCATCTGGGCGAAAGCAGCAGCCGCTACCGCCTAGTTAAAAATGGACTGCCACAGGGGTCGGTTCTGGCACCGCTCTTATTTAACATCTACATGCATGATATGCCAGCCACAAGATCCAGCAAATTTGCTTACGCAGACGACCTAGCGCTAGCCTACCAATCCAGGAGCTTTGAAGAGGGAGAGATGACCCTGACCCAGGACCTCAATAGTTTGAGTAACTACTATACTCAGTGGCATTTGCGTCCCAACCCGTCTAAAACCGAAGTCTCATGTTTCCATCTCACTAACTGCTGGGCTAAAAGGAAACTGAATGTCATATTCTGTGGTGAAACTGTCAAACATAATCTTACACCAAAGTACCTAGGTGTAACACTTGACAGATCTCTGACGTTCCAACCACACCTTGAAAATGTCAAGCAGAAGGTGAAAACGAGACTCAACATTATCCGCAGACTAGCAGGCACAAGCTGGGGAGCTTCTGCGATTGTTCTTCGCACGTCTGCTCTAGCGCTAGTATACTCAACCGCTGAGTACTGCGCACCTGTATGGTATCGTAGCGCCCATACTAACAAGGTAGACACTCAGCTCCATGAAGCCATGCGTATTATTTCTGGAGTAATAACATCAACCCCACTTCCATGGCTTCCTGTTCTGGCGCACATTCCACCGCCTGAGCTACGAAGATGCAAAGCAGCTGCCAACGAGTGGGAGAAATGTTTTCAGCTAAACCACTCTGAACCCATGCCCATCAGGAAAACACTGGACGAGCTCCCTCGACTCCGTTTAAACTCCAGGTCTCCAATCTGGACAGACGAGAGGATCCAAGACCAGTTTCAACTCAACGAGGCATGGCGTTCGGAGTGGAGCCTCTTTAACTCGCACCTTATTAAGGACCCTACAAAAAAGCTACCCGGCTTTAATGCTGACCGAAAGTCGTGGAGCCGCTTAAATCGATTTCGCACCAACCATGGGAAATCAAACTACCACCTACACAAATGGGGATTGAGGGAGTCACCACAATGCGACTGCAGAGCACCTGACCAGACCCTTTCCCATGTGGTGAATGAATGTCCGCTTCGCTGTTTTTCCGGTGGTATAGCTGAGCTTCACGAATTCACGCCTGCCGCAGCTAACTGGTTGAGGCAACTAGACCTAGAAATTTGATCCATGCAGGATAATAAGCCATACGCAATGATGATGATGGTCACGGCCAAAAGTGGGTGCACTAGTTGCGCCTCTGCCTACCCCTTCGGGGATTAAGGGCGGGCGTGTGTGTGAGGATGAATATAATGTAATATTATGTGTGTTCAGGTGAGGAATCCGTGGAGGAGACGGCGAGACGTGGAGGAGGAGAAAGGTAGGCACGTCTAATAGCGTTAGTAAAGCTTTAGCCACACAACCATGCACGGAACAGGCGTTGGAGAGACGGTGACTTTAAATTTTATATAAGACAACTCACTAACCCAAAGTGTGCATGATTTTATTGATTATTTTTCTTGCTTGATAGCCATACTAACGGCAGGTGTGGTCGACGCTTTAGTAAAGTAGTCGGTGACACGAGTGTAGTGAGAGACAATGAGAGTACAGACAGAGGCTCACTCGGGGCTCACCGGGCTCGACTCAAGCGGCGATAAGTCACGTGCTAGAGGATCGACACTCGCGCGTTAATCGCCGCTCGTTTGATCCGTCGCCACTCAGCTTAAGAACCTGGCTTACATCACTCTCAGCAATACAAATCACCGATAAATTCCTATCGCTTCATTGTTGATAAATAAAAAAGGCCTAATACATTATTTAGCCCTTAATTCTTGTTTATACTTTCTCGCCGATAGCACATTCAATTATTTTGCGTCGTAACTAGAGCTAACTTGCCTTGAACTTTGGGAGGACATAGAAGGTGGTTGCCTCCAGGGCCACTTAGCGCTGGCGCGGCCCAGCGCGGCCCAACGCGGCGGCTGGTTTTTATGCATAGGCATAGATTGGCCTATTTACACGTCCAGCCAAAAGTATAATAAGAATAATAATAAAACCAAGTATTGTTCGTTATGATTGTTTCATTTAATTGATGTCTGCGACTATTGAGCGAAGGGCAAAGAGCGCCAGCTAGTGTAGGCAATTAGTTCAAAGACACCTTTGACGAGTGCACACAGCGACCGGCGCCATCAAAGGGGCGGAAAACTACGTAACAAAAAAAAGACTCCAGTCGAGTTGGAATTCAGTTTGACAAACTTACTTATACTGATTATAAATAAATAATTAATACCAGCCCTGTATTATATACTGTCCCACTGCTGGGCACGGGCCTCCCCTACTAATGAGAGGGTTTAGGCCTTAGTCCACCACGCTGGCCTAGTGCGGGTTGGTAGACTTCACATGCCTTCGAAATTCATAGAAGGAACTTCTTAGATATGCAGGTTTCCTCACGATGTTTTCCTTCACCGTTAAAGCGAACGATAATTGATAAACAAAACACACGTAACTTTGAAAAGTCAGAGGTGTGTGCCTTAGGGTTTGAACCTCCGGACATTGTCTCGGCAGACCGTTCCATTCCCAACTAGGCTATCGTCCACTTTTATACTGATTACAAAACTCAAATTAAATCGCCTCATTGATCTCGTTAAGGCGTGGCGTATCATTAAATTCTTCCGCCCTGAAACACGTCAATTGTATTTGTTCGCTTAGTCGTGCTTTGACATTTGTATAAATTTCGAACAACACACTTGATTGGCAATTTGTAAGATATGTGTAAACCACCAATTGATAGGTATATGTACCTACGCCACCAATTGGCCGATACATCCTATGCCTTCACATTGTAGTGTCAAGTATGTCGTTTTGTTAAATAATTCAGCTAGCTCTATGACAGGAATAACCGACGATCTCATAATACCAGCCTTTTTTATTATTGTAAGTAGGCTAATGTGAAAACTACGCTACAATGGGCGCAAAAAAATTACAGGGTTGTCTTCGATTGTTACTACGATTAATTTTCATGCCTTCAACAGTATTTAGAGTTTGATTCACTAATAAATAAAAATGTTAAAATAAAACAAAAAACTTGACTGCGTTAAAATCTGTCATATTTATTAAATTTATTGAAGAACTGAAAAGATAGAAAAAAAGACTTTAATTTGAATATTTTATTTTGGTTTTGAATAATCTTAATTGACGGTGTTCGCAAACGCTGTCGAAGGCATATCACGCTCACTTCTCATAATTTGGTTGGTGGTTATAGGTAAAGCAACAAAATCTCGCAGGGAGCAGATGCTGCGAGTCGCGGAGTATTCCCGCGCGCCAGACTCGCCCGCTCTCGATACAAACAAAGGGATCGGCGGCGAACGGTGCGCACTGACCGCCCACTACTGTGTGCCCTCGTCTGACCAGCTCAATTAGTTGCCGCCATTATTGGCGCTCCTCATACCGCTCTCATTAACAGTGTTGAATTCAGACCGATCAATTTATGTTATAGAAGAAGTTGGGATGGGGATTTGACTTGCTGTGAACTATATTTGTGATTGAAAATATAAAAAAAAAAACAATTATATTACTTTCATTTAATGTTTGAACTCGTGCTCGCACACGGCGACTTTTTTCAGTGATACAGTCGCGATTGTGTCGCGGACAGGCGCAGCCCACCTGCACTCACATCCACAATTCTATATCGCTTCAATCACGATGCTGACGCGCGATAGTAGCGATACAGAATGGAGAATATTACTTGGTACGATAATTTATAACAGTGCACGCTATTTACATTCATAAACAATAAGTCTCTCACAGCTTGAATCCAACACTGGATTAACTTTGCACCGATTCATTTGTCTTTTTTTTTAATTACAATCGTTCGCGTTCTTGTAATAATAAAGGGACATTAGAAGTTTTTCCATTAGGTTGATTTATATGCTATTCATTAGGCGGGTGGGGCGTCGATCAATCACGCGTCACCTGCTAGTCGACAGCTGGGCTACCAAAGATACTACTTTCGCAGGATTTGTTGTAACTTGTAGTAGGCTCGACTTCCAGGAAAATATTTGAAAAAAGCTAAACTTAATCTCGTTAAGTTTTTGTGTGCCAGGATTTGGAAAATCAAGAACATTTGTAACCGGACACACCATGAGCCACCTGCCAAATCCGTGCACATTTTAAATGGCATATAATATATTTGTTTTCTATTTGGTTATAATATCTATAGGTTTTAAGTGAAGCTGTGATTCTAAAACTCAACACCAGAATCACTTCGAGTGAGTCCCGTGTCTGTACTATGTGTATTTTCCTCCATTTTTTTTTGTTCCTGACTAAACTCTGGCGAACCTGACGACGGTCAGCTTATGCAAGAACGCCGGTCTTTTGGGTGAGTGCAGAAGGCGCTCGCAACCCTTAAAATTTTAAGCGACCATGCTGAGGGCGACCCATTAACGGGTCACGAACCTCGACTCAGGACGGTAGGTAACTGAGAGAGGATAAGACATCATCGATTGGGGAAGATTGGTTTTTTGGCATAATCCTATTCATTCGCATCGTAGTCATCGGCACGTGGGTCGGAACTGCTAGGGGAGTCGGGGGGGCGACGGAGAACGCGGCGAGGTCCTCGATGGCGAGGACGGAACTGCGGTCCGTGTAGTGTGTGAGTTTTTGGAACTCGATCTTTCTACGAATGGCCAGAGTGATTTCGTCCTCTGGATCGGTCAATACTGAACGCGGTCGTCTCCATTTTCCGCGATCAAATGGAGTATATATAGACGCTTTACGGACAAGCGTATTTGGGCGGTTTACCGCCCTATCGAAGTAGCGTCTGTTGGCGCACTGCATAAAGTGCCTGATGGTCGGCATATTGGTGTCCATGTGGAGGTTGCGCTTGTGAACATACCACGGGCCACCAAGTGCATGTATGAAGAATCAATTTTGTAACACCTGCATTCGCTGAAGACGAGAAGGCGGTAAATGGGCGAACATGGGCGACGCGTAAGTCATTATCGGACGGATGCATGTCTTAAAGATCCTAATCTTGTTGCGGATTGACATTTTACTATTTTTATTTAAAAGCCAGTGGAGTTACCTCATCGCGAATGCGGCTCGCGTGCGTACCGCATTTACATGTGGGATGAAGGTCAACCTCTGATCAAGGGTTACTCCTAAATATTTGGCTCTGTCCTTCCAGGGGATGACCTGGTCGGACATGCGGACAAAGGTGCGGGGCTTGTGGGTTGGTCTCTCATTTGTCTCTTGTCTTCTCTAGAAAACAATGATTGCCTGACTTATGGTAGGATTGACGGTGATTCGCCATTTGCGGAACCACTCACCGAGTTCGTCGGAAATTTTCAGTGACTGGGAACAGTCTCTGGTACCTTCTCGGAGCTTTCTCTCAAGACGTTCTGTAGGTGGTTAGTAAAGACACGTATCGCGCTGGTCGTTTCCTCAGGAGTCTCGATGTTGGTCGGGATCGCGGAAAGATCAGTAGATGAGGCGTCTGCGAGCTTGGTGCCTAGAAGACGCCAATTCGTTTTCACCTTCATCGGTACGTTAGGACCTGTGTCTGATGGACGGTGCTGGGGGCTTAGATCTAGGATCACAGGTCTGTGGTCAGAGTCTAAGTCTTGTAACACTTGCATGGAACGCACGCTAAGGCTTACGTTCCTTACCAGTGCTATGTCGAGTAGTGCTAGATCGGTGTTCGTCGTTCGAACAGTAGTGGGTTGGTTCAGATGGAACCAGTAAGCTCATATCGATTGTGTCAATACAACTCTCTAGGACTGCACCTCGCGCGTTGCTCGAGTTGCAATTCCAGAGAGTGTTCTTGGCATTGAGGTCTCCCGCCAAAACGACGGAATCCCCCTTCTCGAATAATGTTGATAGTTCATTGGAGAGATTTAGCAGTTCCGGCCTGCGTGCCGAAGACTACGAACATAATGAATAGGATTAGGTTTAAAACCATCTTCCCCAAACGATGATGTCTTATCCTCTCAGTGGCCGTCCGGAGCCGAGGTTCGTGACCCATTAGTGGCTCGCCCTCAGCGTGATCACTTAAATTTTAAGGGTTCCGAGCGCCTTCTGCACTCACCCAAAAGACCAGTGTTCTTTCAGAAGCCGACCCTCGTCAGGCTAGAAAGAGTAATGTCAAAAAAAATAATTGGAGAGAAGCTCCTTTGTGGGCGAGAGATAGGCCAATATAATGGTGATCGGTGGATGTCCAGTCATAGCTAGCCTGCAGACTGAAGCCTCAATGTTGTTCAAGCTTAAAGGAGTTTCTAAAGGTATAGAGTGAAGGAACCTTTTATAATATATGAGAGTGCCTCCAAGACGGCCACTGGTACGATCGTTGCGTACCAGTTTGAAGTTTGGGATGTTGTGATCGCGGTGATAGGGTTTGAGAAACGTTTCCTGAATGAAGCAGACGTCTAATTTATTATCGCGGACTCCCCCCGGATAAGCCCACTCTGGGGGAGTGGGGTTATGTTCGCTGGGGAAGTTGGGTAGCACTATTCGCCATTTATGATGACAGAGATGGGAGGCGCGCAGCTTCAACTGTGGCCTCAAAAATTTAATGCTGGATTTGATAAATCTCAGCAATGCGGATGGGGTCTTCTATCCCAGTGCGGGTAAGAAGGTGGGAACGTTCAGACAGTTTCCCGTGAAGTCTCATAATCTCCTGAGAGCCTAAAAAAAAGGCGACTGAAGTCGACGTGGAAGCTAATGGCGCTGAAGGCGCGGGTGAGGTGGGCGCAGAAAGCGCAGCTGGGGCGGAGGGTGCGGGAGTAGTGACGCTCCTTTGCTTCTTTCTCCTACTGCTCCTCACGGAAGTAAAACCGTCATGGTCGCCTTCCGACGATGTTCTTTTTATTATTCTTTTGCGTTGCTGTTTTTTAAGTACTTGGACTGTATTCGCACTAAAGGTTTTTATAAATTTATGGACTGCTGTCTCTAAGGTGTCCGTGCGGCACTCTGGGTGGACACTGAAAACCAGTGCTGTGTGATGGCTCTTGTCATTACACAGCGTATGCTTAGTATATCCACCTAGTTGCCATGGTATGAGATTTTTATTTTTTTGTTTTATTGTATGTACCTATTAGTTACATGTTCTCTCATCTGTGGCAATAAATGTTTCTTTCTAAATGAATTTGATATTCAGAAGAGTTCTTTTTGGTGGTAAATATGTTTCATAATTACATAGCAGGTTCATAAAATGGCTCCAATTACTAGTGATTGTGAATGGTGCAGAACAATCGCGTTCACGGCCAATTGACTTCTTATAAATTATTTCCACTGACTTCATTACAATCGAACTCACAGATAAAAGCGATGGGGTTAATGTTTTATCTTTGAACATAATCTATCTATATATCTATACTAATATTATAAAGAAGAAAGATTTGTTTGTTTGTTTCTAATGGATGAACTCAAAAACTACTAGACCGATTTTGATAATTCTTTCACTAATAGAAAGATACATTTTTCCTGAGCGTCATGAGATACTTTTTATCCCGGGAAAACATTTTTATCGTTGAAAAAATACCAAGAATAGATACGTGACTGAAACCGTTATTTCTAATAATTAATTTAATATGTCTGGCGTAAGTTTTAATAAATTTCATGTTATTAACTTCCAAAATAACTAACTCTTATTAATAATTATCGCCCGTTTATTCCTTTCAGCGAATGAATGAAAAATACCCGGTACTCTATGCATAATTTCATGCTTCTAGAGCATTGATGTATACATCAATGTTCTAGAGTCAACAGTTCACGTTTTCCGATAGTGACTGCATATACATCATACATGTAGGTATTTATAACCAAATGTGCCAGAATCCATAGTATTCATAGAACTAGAATACGCATAACGTAGGTATTTTTCTGTGGCACGGGTCTTTGTGCCCTCCCTAATCGTAAACGGGCCGCTATTTTTTTTGTTAATGGCCCTATGCCTATGAATAGCTTAACGCTAGGCCGTAAGACCGAGATATTAAATAAACAAAAAAATTATTCGATGGAAGCTCAGCCTCCGTAACAAACTCACAAAACAGTGTTTATAACGTAACAGGAAACGAGTAAAAGTTTTACAATCCTTCGAATTATTTCTGTAGTCTACGCGAATGAAGTCACGGCCAATCGCTAGTATTATAATATGTTTGCAATACATGGTGATAATATTATATTTTATTAGTGACCCGGCCTAGCTTCGACTCGGTAGCAGAATGGACTAATATACTTTCATTTTTTTCTGCTGTAGTATCTGTTTTAGCGCGCTTCATTTTCCGAGATAAAAGTCCCGGTTTATATTTTTCCGTGAAAAAAATAGCCTATGTCCTTTCCTGGGTTGAAATACAGCCAGTTGTTTGAGAACTACTAATCTGTAATTTGTTAGACAAAATGTAATATCTATTAACTGTAGTTAATAAAAGCTGCTTTTGTTGTAAGCTCATATAGGTCCATAAACAAGTTTTGTGTTTATGGACCTATAAGTATTTTCGTATACTTCTATGTTAATTAGTGTCTGTACATGACTGTTTGTATCCTAAATAAATAAATAAAAAAAAACTATCTCCATACATATTTGCTCGCAGTTCTACTCGAGTAAAACAATTTTCCGGGATAAAAAGTAGCCTATATCCTTCTTCGGGTCTCAAATTATATCACTACTCATAGGCTTGAAGTATCATCCACGAGAAAAAAAATCCGGGATAAAAGTCCCAGTTTATATTTCTCCGGGATAAAAAGTAGCTAGGCCCTTCTTAGGGTCTTCAACTATCTCCCTAATAAATTTCATCGAAATCGTTTCAGTAGTTTGGCCGAGACGCGTGAAAAGTTATTCGGGATTAAAGTCTTCGTTTTAACTTTTCCGGGATACAAAGTCTCACACTCACTCAAGGATAATGAAAAATTTGAAATCAATTCAGTACCTGTTAGAGTATTAGTGTCCTATTGTTTTATTTTATGTATAAATTTTATATTACTATCATTAGGTATAATTTCTACTTGTAAGCTATCTTTTGTGTAAATCATCGCAGTAAACGCATTTCTTTCTTTCTTACTTTTTGAGTTTATTCGTTACAAACAAATATACGAAAATATTGTTCAATTAAAATTAGGCACCGGCTCCAAATACACGTATATACTAAGCGAATACAAATTTTAATTATTTTTTGATTTGTAGTGGTTTTGAAGGCGGTTTATATTTTGTTAAAAAGTTTTATTTATTGCTTTTTAGTTAGTTAATTATGGAATGGTGTAAACAATACACCATAGATATACGATTGCACCATTCGCAAGTCATCTGCTGTTAGTTATTGAAGAGTTCCATTGTGTATCTCCGAAGATCTTCATCAGATCTTCATTAATTATATACTAAAACCTTCCCTGAAAAATATACATTTGAATGTCGAAAACCACATCCAAATCGGATCAGTAGTTTTAGAGAAACTCGCGAACATACAAATTTACATACATACATACGGATCGAATACATAACCTCCTTTTTTGAAGTTGTTTAAAAATACAAATCTCTGTTACTGTTGCTGTTGTGGGGCTCCTTTTCCCACACTTAGCCCGTAGAAAAAAATCTAAACGATGCTCACTAAACGGCTCTCGTTTCATACAAAATATTATATATTATATACCAGACTTCTGCTCGCGGCTTCGCCCGCGTGATAGAGTTTTTCCGGGATTAAAATGTTTTCCCGGGATAAAAAGTACAGCACTCAGGAGTAAAGTAGCTTCCTATTAGTGAAAGAATTTTCAAAATCGGTTAAGTAGTTCCTGAGATTAGCACGTTCAAACAAACAAACTCTTCAGCTTAATAATATTAGTATAGATTATATTTCTCCTCTTCTGCCAACTTTGATGGCACTATTAAAGCTACTACGTTACAGCGCCTTTCACTGATCCCCAAAACCGACTATCCTCCTTTCGTAATTAACCTGTTTTCCGCTCGAGATATTAGGAAGAAAATTGAAGCCATAACATCGAACGCAACGGCAGTGACAGTATTAGCCGTAAAATGATCCACCTTTTAATTGATGAAATTATGCCTGTTGTTCAACACATCCTCAATACCTCTATCATTAGTAGCACGTTTCCTTCTATTTGGAAAAAGCACAAATAACTCCTATTCCCTAAAAAACAAATCCTTCCGCTGTCTCTGACTTCCATCCTATCTCTATTCTTCCTTTCCTTTCAAAACTTCTTGAACGTCTTGTTCATCAGCCACTTTCCATTTTCCTTAATCGTAATAACCTGTTTAATTCCTTTCAGTCTGGTTTCCGCCCTGGTCACAACACTGTTACAGCACTTGTGAATATCACAGAGGACATTAGATTTGGGATGGAACACGGTAAGGTCACGGTATTGTCACTGCTTGACTTTATCAGTAGTTTTTGTGAAAACCGCACATATAAAACTTATCTACATACATATGGGTTGAATATAAAACCTCTTTTTTTGGAGTCTGTTAAAATAGACACATCTGTATCCCGAACTTGGGGTAGAAACTGGACAGAAGACGGATGCACCTATGTATTTAAATAATTATTGTTATTATGCGGCACATGTTCTTATCGTTAGTAATACTTCTTCGTATGTACGTATTTGTACTTTATTTTTTATTCCAATATTAATTGCTGTGTTTTAGGATTTAACTAAAATTTCATGGCTTTTCAGGCTCAAGACCACTAGATTAGTCTAGTGGTCTTGAGGCGATGTATAGCACAACTTTTAAGTGTCCTTAATGTGCAGGACGCATATTCTCGAAGAGAGAACAACGTAAAGTGCATACCGCGCATGCGCGATTACGTAATAGAACTCGGACCTCTTAGTGACGTCATAGACTTTAGCGAGTGATCTTAGTGAAAAAATCGTGTTATCGTTAGGGTCATTGAACGCTTATAACTCACCCGGTATGAACTGTTTAGTGTTTCATTCGGTGTCATAGTGTAGGTTAGGACTTTGCCTACCCCGCTGCGGTAGCGGGATGAACGTGTGTATAAAGTCTGAATAGTTATTTTTAGAAATGTTGCTTGTGTGCATCGTTTGTGTTAAACTTAGAGTAAGTAAATCACGATAACTTTCTTTGTAATGCACATGAGGTTGTTTTATGATGTTTAGTATATAGAGTCACTTAGTGTCTATGTACCAAGACACTTATAGTTTAGGCATATAGATTTAACTTAAGCGCGAATTGAAAATAAGTGTAATCTTGAAAGTGAAAAAGAGGTCCTAGAAAGAGGGAAGGCCCTCTTAGTGCTCCGTACGGTATAGCCGCGGAGTACTTAAGCTAATTTGTTTTTTTGTATTTTTGAGTTACCTTGTTAGGAGTTTTTATTTGTAAATAGTTCGGTACATCAAGAAAACAGCAAGTAGTCAGCAAGAAAGAAGTCTGCAAGTTTGAAGAGGAAAAAGGCGCTTATGCAGAGTGGACCATCCTTCCTCATCAGCTGTGGCACGGTGCTACGAGGACGACTTCCAGCTACGTCGCATAGCTACGGCGTAGCAACGAGAGACTACGCGCCGAATATTAACGCCGGGAGAATTTGGCTACCGTTGTGGCTGAACTTTGTAACTTTCGATTCAGTGTGTGAAATAAACGCTATTTCCCGATTTTTCGCCTTTGTTACTTTGTCACTGGTATCGCCATATTCCCACTCACGCAATCCAGCACACACACAACACATTGCGGGGTGTTGGCCCAGTCTGAGCCCCGCACACTTAACATAAATTACATCTTTATTTGGAAACCAGAGTTCAATCAAACACATTGCTGAACTGTTTAGCATTACTCTAATTATAAGACTTAAATTTTTTTGCTTCATTTATGATTTTTTTATGCGTATAATTTATCTTATTTTATCTTTTATCTTAGGTGGAGTCATTTACTATTCATAGATTCGTAATCTGGGGAGTAGTGTCGGCCGTCGACGCAGCTCTGTCATTAGAGGGATGTTCGACAGTAAGATGCGAAGGCTCACAAGCCTCTACGATTGATGAGCGGCCGCTTCAAGAACACAGCGCCGTGACTTAGTGGGACGCCGGTGGGGTGGCAGGATGACGAAGCGTACCGGGCGGAGAGGGGAAGGAGAGGCGCGGCGGCTAAGAATAATACAACCCTAAGATGAAATAAGATGAAATTAAATTAAATATTTTTTTCAAATCCATAAAATGTTAAACATTACTTAGATTCAGTCAACTTTTACTCTGCCAGCAGTTCGGAAAGCAGTTTCCACCAGATAAGAACGGGCAAAAAACTCTGGGGTTGCTCTTTTCAAAATCAATGAAATAAAAACCTTATGAAAATAAAAAAACCTTATTCCCAGGCATTTTTATCTTCTAGGTATTCCAAAATCTTGTAAGATTTATTGCACAACTTTCGCTTAATAGTTGCCTGGAATTTACCCATATTTAGTAGTAGTACCTACCAAATATCATGCATTTATATAAGTATTAAAGTATTGAGTTGGCGTTGCTACTGTTTATGGACTGCTGAGATGCTACGTGAGACGATAAGAGACATGCTCGTCTCGTCGTTCAATGATATAAAATAGAAATGTGTGCTGTACTCAATGCTTATTGATGCTCGTTGGCATTTCTTATTAAATATTTAATGCGACCTCTTTACTAGAGACTCAAGATCCTATGTTTGTACCTACATTCAATGCAATTAAAATATTCTGATTCTGATTCTGTAAAAAAAAGAAGTTTAATAACAATATGAACATGTACCGTAAACCGTAAAAAAAATTCCTTGTAACAATAACTACTTTGATTCATAGAATATTAAATAACGATCCAAGATATTTTGTTACACAATCATTTAACTAACTGCATAAGTACATGACGTATATGCGTAGTACATATAATATATCGACGACTAACTACGAGTGAATTCGTATTTCGATGGGATCCCAACGTATCTTCTTTTTCTTCTTCTTCAGCCTTTAGAAGTCCACTGATGAACAGAGGCCTCCCCCAAAGATCTCCAGACCAATCTGTCAGAAGCGGCCTACATCCAGCCGGATCCCGCGACCTTTATAAGGTCGTCTGTCCACCTTGTAGGAGGATGTCATACACTGCGCTTGCCAGCACGTGGCCTCCACTTGAGGACTTTTCTGTCCCTTCTGTTGTCAGCTCTAGGACTGGGTGCCCTGCCCACTGTCATTTTAGCTTATTAATCCGCTGGCCTATGTCGACGACTTTGGTTTTTCTATGGATCTCTTCATTTCTGATTTTTTCGCGTAGAGAAAGATCGATCAATGCCCTCTCCATACGTCGCTGAGTGACAATGAGCTAACCTATCAGAGCAAAATATTATAACTTTTTACGGATAAAATAAAACTATTTTACGGATATTATAGCGCTTTTTTGTATATATGTCGGAGCGTCGGGAAGTTTTGAAACAGACAACGTGCAAATCAATCTCTAAATAATGGAGTTTTTCCGGACGAATGGAAGAAGGCGAGAGTTGTACCCTGACACAAAAAAGGTAGTCAAAACGAAGCAAAAAACTATCGCCTAAATACAATACTCTCCTGATTCTCCAAACTGTTTGAATCGCTTGGGTATCCCAAAATATCAAAACATGTCAATCCAATTTTATACTCCAACCAACATGGATTTCGAGCCGGACACTCAACGATAACCAATTTAACTTCATATGTATCGGACATCTCACATGAACTTGATCAAGGTCGCGAAGTAGACGCAATTTACACTGATCTTACTAGCGCCTTTGATAGAGTGAATCACTCTTTATGGCTCATCAAATTAGAACATTATGGAATTGTGACGTTTGACTCCCGCTTATTCGGGAATAAGAAAAAACTACGTCCACAAAATGAAAAATATATTAAAAAAAATAACAAGGGGGGTAGGTTCTCTGCCGTCTGGTTCCGCTAAGTGGTACCGTCCTGGGAATGGTGTTGACGTCCGGGGTCTTGCACGAAGGAGACACGGCAACCGGGGTGTTGGTCTTGTTTTCGGGGTCTTGCACCAGGGTGACACGATGACCGAAGTGTTGGTCCAAGTCGCGACGAGGTTGGTAGCCCGTCGAAGATACCCCTCAAATGGTAATGTTGCACCCCATTGGGGTGCAATACAAACAATAATCCTCCAAACGACGTGGAAGTTTCGCAACCTAACAGCTAGGTACTTTTTTGAATGAATAAAATTGGTTCCGCTGTAACGATTAACACGAGCGCGTGAGACGACACGTACCTACGTGAACGCCACTCGTGTAATCGTCCGTAACAGGGGACGATCGGGCGGCAACTAGCCCGTGGCTGCGCACACGCCGGTTGCTTCGTCATTTCAAAATAACGGTACAACACGGCGCGCCAGCGCGACGCGGTGCCAAGCGTAGTGTTGAATGTGATTTTAAAATGTATATAATAAATTGGTTTTAGGTTCGAAATTTATGTAAAGTAGTTATTTAATTGATTTTAAAATGTATATAATAGTAAATTGTATTTAGTATAGGTATTTATGTAAATAGTAATTGTTTTAATTTATAAGAAAAAATCATTGTTTTTACTAGGTAATCTGTTATTAAGGCTAAATAAAATGTAAATTATAATATAATTGAGTACAACGTTACAGAATACAGGGATCTGTGCTACACTGGTTTCGTTCCTATTTAGCCAAAAGACTCCACCACGTTGTAGCTAACGGTTTTTCTTCACACGAGTACATTGTAGAATCAGGAGTACCACAGGGATCCCAACTTGGCCCAATCATTTTCTCCATATTTGTTAATGATGTCATCTCAGTAATACATCACTGTCAATGCTTGTTATTCGCAGATGACCTAAAAATATATAAAGCAATTTTTTCTCATCGCGATAACAGACAAAAATGTATGAAAAGAACTATGAACGTGGAAGAGGCAAAAGAGGTTTGTCAAGATCGTAGCATGTGGCGCTCAATAGTCTCTGCCTATCCCTATGGGATAAGGGCGTGAGTGTGTATGTATGTATGTATTTTCAGGTTTTTATTTCATATTGTAATTTTAATTTGTAATTTTATCTACATGTTACTTATAACATGAGAATGCTGTGCATACCATTAATAGCCATATGTATCAGAGTTTGTATTATTATTTTGATGCATGTGTCACTGGTGTGTTATTTAATAAATAAATAAAAACTTTTTAACAAAAAATAAACCGACTGCAAAACCACTGCAAACTAAAAAATAATTCAACTTTAGTCGAATTAGTATATACGTATATTTGGAGTCGATGCCTAATTTAAATTGCCAGCTAAGCTAAGGAAATACACATGCAAATATACGAAAACATTGTTCAATTATACTAAGCGAAATATAAAGTTGAATTATTTTTTAGTTTGCAGTAGTTTTGAAGTCGGTTTATTTTTTGTTAAAAAGTTTTTATTTGTTGCTTTTTTGTTAGTTAATTATATGGTAGTTTAAACAATACATCATAGATATACGATTGCAGCATTCGCGAGTCATCTGCTGTTAGTTATTGAAGAGTTCCATTGTGTATCTCGGAAGATATTCATCAGATCTTCATAAATGATATACTCAAACCTTCCCTGAACTATATACATTTAAATATCGAAAACCAAATTCAAATCGGGTCAGTAGTTTTTGAGAAACACGCGGCCATACAAATTTACATACATACATACGGATCGAATACAGAACCTCCTTTTTAAAGTCGGTTAATAAATAAAACAGGTCGCGATGTCAGTGTTAGTGGGGGTGACAGTTACGAGTATAAATAAGTCTCTCGCCGTTTGAAGAACACAGTCTTAGTTTTGTCATCGTTCAGTGTTCAACTAGATATCAATAGTCGCTATGGTAACTTAGTGGTCACCATGCTAGTCCTGACAAAGTGATGAGTGACAAACAAATCATGAGTTGAAGAAATAAAGATCAATTATGATCATTGCAAAGTATTCGCCACGTTTTATTGGCCCCTGTGAAATCCTTGTCGACATATATTTTCTCCCGACGTTTCGAAGGCTTTGCAGCACTTCGTGGTGAAAGGACGAACTAAGGTGTTGGTGGTCCGAAAAGTTAGTACTACAATTCTACCTTCAATTTACAATTATACAATTTAAAGATGTTTGTGATTGTTTGCGGTCCGACCTACGCAGTAAGAGCTATAGAAACATGTTTGAATTTGCTATAATAATCCTTAAATAAAATACTGAATTTTCATGTATGCGCTCATGTGGCCATATATTGTCTTTATATACCATATCAGCGTTGCATCTCATCATTATAAACTAACTATGCTGTTGAATGTCTTTGTTATTAACTCAGTGCAGTGCCATACGCGACTGGCGCGCGGCGGGTTCCTGCTGTCACGCAACATTATGTAGATGATTTTATTGCTCCTTTATGAATCGCGGTGCACCCCGCGAGTCAGTCGTCCACTCCTTCACTCGAGCTCAAGGTCGGCGGACAAAAACTCTCTGAAAGACAAATCGCCGCGATATCGGGCCGCGCGCCCCATCTTATTAAAACGCCAAACGCTACGCTATTTTTCATTGTTATTTCGTTGTCAGAAAATCTAATAAATGTACCTACCTAGTCCGCGCGCGGAGAGAGACGTGAAGGGAGCGGGGTGCTCGGGGCTCCAGCGCCAGCCCGTCCATGAGCCAACTTGTCTACCGATCCCATTCCATCAGACATCAATTTATCTTATAAAAATAAACAACAATTTGGAATATTGATAATGTTCGGATATTGAATTTTATCGCCGATATGAGATAGGTAATAAAATTGGAGTCCGCGAGTGTGGAACGAGGAGGTGGGCGGCGGGCGGCTCCAGCGACATGAAGCGTTTCCAATCGCTGTATAGTATGATAAATTAGCGCGCGATGACAATCGCAAGCGGTAAGTTGGTTCACCGCACGCCGCTCCCCGCACGCTGGCACTGGGCTCGCTCCCGCCGCAACTCACTGTTACCTACTTTGCATGTTTCGGAGTCGCAAATACTTAACAGCGTTTCTGTGTAACGTTGTCGTGATAATGTAACGTTGGAGGGATAGTACGTAATCATACAACTTTTGAGGAATCATAATCAAAGGCTTGATATTGGTGTTGGAACTGTTTGCCGATGTATAGAAGGAGGGTGAGGGAGAGGGGAGATGAAACTTGTAGGGAGAGGTGAAACATGAGTAACAAAAATCTATATTTGAAGTATTGCCCAACCTAGGAATCAAATCCAAGATATTCGACGGTCCCAGCCTTTAGGTAATATACGCTTCCATCAAACAAATGAGATGATTGTTATCATGAAGCAAGATGCTCATCAAAGATAATAATACTGTGATGATGGCGTTTTTGATGTTGCTAATATGTATGCTGTCATGACAGTTCACAATCGTATTGTCAACTTTATATTGAAAATGTCTACTGTTCTTTAAGCACATCGTGTTTCGTTTCGTAGTAGTTAACTAAATAGCAACCAACCGCTGTGTATTTGAGTACCAGCTGAATAATAAATGCTATCTCAATTAGTTTCGTGAACTCTCGGCAGCGGAACCGCTAAGAAAAATAACGACTATGGTTCTACTAATAGGTCCCGAAATCGACAAGAGGTGCGACGACAGGCGGAGAGCCGGACCGACGCTCTTTAATTAAACTTTGAACGCGGGAACTCGAATGTTCTCATTTAGCTTCTGCCCACTGCAGGCTCCTTAAGTATTGGGGTCGGTTCAGGCAAAGTGATGTCGGGTTTTTCTACTCAGTATCAGTACAGAGTCTGGAACTTAGGCCCCATGTGGTGATAGACTTGCCCCCTTAAAAAAACCTAAATAAACTAGAATATTAGAATGCCATGGATGATAGATGTCACTTTAAAAATGAGTAAATGGTAATATAAAAGTTAAAGCAGCGGCTTAATTTTCGCTTCGTAGGATATTTTACCGATATTTGACTTGTGTAATGTGTTCCATTGCTCTCTTTAGTCACCCCTTTTTTATTTGTAACATATTTTTCCATTGTATGGATACACCGTATTTTGCTGTTTATTTATAATATATACGTAACGTGTGTGCGTGCGAGTCGCTCGCGCTGGCCGCGTGCCACCGCGTGCCGGCCGCGCTACACGCCTCGTTTACTGCCGGCACTATACACCGGAGTAGCGCGCATACCGAGACAGGCCTTCATAAAGGTGCTTCACATCCTCCACTCTCATATTCCGAACGTTTGGAATCCGAGATGCTCCGCTTTAGGCTCGTTTTTATTGCGGCCTGAAGCGCCTGCTTGCCCCCGCTCTCCGCCTCGCGCCGTACCCTCCACCCACAGACTTTAATAAAACCCACAAAATTCTCGCTCTAATACGGTGGCCGATAAACATGATGTTTGTATTAAATTATTCTTGATCCGCCGTTTTTAAAATTAATACCATACCCGTGGGTTGTTTGAATGGAACGGCTCCACGTGCAGATGCTCTTTTTGTGTGTTTCGAACGCTCGACACCGATGCGATGCGGTTTAGTTCAATTCCAATCATCGATTGTTCTATTTGGGAGCTGGGCCCGGCGCGGCGCGGCTGTGCAGCGCGACGGTACGGGCCGACGACACAGCGCTAGAGCTAACAAACGCGCCACATCCAACATGCACCCAGATAAAGCTGTGCCGTACAGTACTTTAATATTTATACTATTTATTTAATATTTAAGCCACTCTTATAATTACATATTTCATGTATCATTATAATGTAATATTTATATCGTTAGACATAGTTATTATGTACTTACTTCTATATATTCATCTTAACTCGCATTCTACATCTTTATTGTACATACACATAAAGGGTGTAAAAGACAGCCTACCGAAAACTGATACCAGGTGTTCAGTACATGATTCTGTAACCCCCAGCGTTTGAATTTTTCGGGGTTTTTTTTTTTTCAATAATAACGCAGTAAAATCGATCTAGACACGCGGCACCTCATAACTAAATACCTGCCTAGTTTTCTTTACAAAAAATAATGATATCCCACCAAAAACATACATGTAAAAAATTATGATGATAAAAAATTATGCTTAGCTGTGGGCTTTGTCACACTGAAATATGTTCCACTTATTTATAAATTTAAAATAATGTAAATCTAATATAATAAAGTCATAATTTTATACAATACAAACAAAATATAAACTCAACAATAATAATTAATTTCAACGCACATACAACAACGCTCAATCGTACTCGTTATTAGATAAAACGCAGCGCATGACGTAGGCGCTTAGCCGTTATGCGCCTGGTGGGGGCCTACTGTTCGCATTCCACAGCTGACAGACGCCCGGTAAAACTTGCAACGAGTGTCCGTGTACCGCTGGCTTGCCTTACTGGAGTATTGTGACGTACTATTGAAGTCTTAAACTTAATAGCTCGAGTTTAATCATTTTAGCTGTGATCTTGGAATAAGTAAAGATACTTGTTTAAATCCCATACTGGGTAAGTTGTGCATTTAATAACCTGTTTTTGCAGACGTAGGGTATTAGATGCTAAGTTGAACAGCTGATTAAGTAGCACTAGATGTTCATATTATAATTGCTCGTACCAAGGAAAAAATGATTAAATCTATTACTCTGATTGTGCGTGTTATAGTTGTAACTACTGTTATTTTCTTTATTAACTTCATTTTAAACGTGCCATCAGTGACTCACCTTGTAACCGTCTCTGCTTTGAATTTGAATATTTGTAATTGAAACTGCCACTTCCTCCCAGTAAAATTAGAACGCTTTAAGCTGCTCTGTACTGCTTAAAACCTGCTCGTAGTTTAAGCGCTTAGTTTTGACCAACCTTTGCCTAGTTTGATGCTTCATCAGCTGTAATGCTAATACAGACCTTCTGATTCTACTAGGAACTACGTACGGGGTAACTTTAAAGATCTCCGAGTTGCCGTTGGCTGGTGTCTACTAAACGAGCCTTACTATTTACGACCGTACGGGAGGTTTCGTCCAGTTTACCTGCCAAGGAAGACGAAGAAGAATTTCGCCGGCGCAGTCAGCGGGAGAAGACCAGTACAGGGGAGTGCGGCGTGAAAATTAGTGTTGCAAACATTTACCACCGAACCTACTCCCCCACGACCCTGGGCTTATTTCTTTTATAACGTTTTTTTTATTAAATTTATTCAATCTTATTTGCTCCGATTCTTTTATTTTCTTTGATGGTAAAAGTAATCGTGACAGCTTCGCCGTAAAAAGAATGGAGATCTAAATGAGTGCCAAGTTCTAGGCAAAATCCAAATATGTATTTATGGATGTATGGATGTTTTTTACTCTTTCACGCAAAAACTACTGAACGGATTTCGATGAAATTAGTCACACGGTGACTGCCTCGGTGGCGTATTTGTATTACCTACAGTACGACTAAAAAGCTGAAGTCTCGGGTTCGATCCCGGGTCGGGCAAAGTGATATTGAGTTTTTATATTCAGTATCAGCTCGGAGTCTGGAATTTGTGCCCGATATGGCGATAGGCTCGCCCCCTATCACATCATGGGACGGAATACTGGCGAAAAGTGGGTGCACTAGTTGCACCTCTGCCTACCCCTTCGGGGATAACAGGCGTGAGTGTATATGTATGTAGTCACACGGGTATATCATATCCTGGACTAACACATAGGCTGCTTTTTATCCCAGGAAAATATAAAACGGAACTTTTATCCCGGATTTCATTTTCTCGCGAGTGGAGCCGTCACAGTCAAACCACTGAACCGATTGCGATGCATTTTGGTAGGGAGATAGTTTAAGACCCCGGAAACTATAACCGAGACTTGAGTCCCGGAAAATCGTTTTCTGCGAGTGGAACCGCAAGAAAATAAGTATTGAGATAGTTTGATATCCAAAGAAGGACATAGGCTACTTTTATCCCGGACAAACGTACACCAGGAATTTTACCCCGGATTTATTTCTCTCGTGGTTTTGAATGTTTTTATTTTTAAGGATATGTCCCTACATCACTACTTCCTACTAATATTATAAACACGAAAGTTTGTAAAAATTGTATGGATGTATGGTTGTTTGTTACTCTCTCACGAAAAAATTACTAAACGGATTTTGATGAAATTTGGCACACGGATAGATCATGCCCTGGATTAACACATAGGCTACTTTTTATCACGGGAATTTTCTCACGATTTTGCATCCTTTTATTTTTAGGATATGATCCTACATCACTACTTATTATAAAATAAAGTCCCCTAGCGCATCTGTTTGTCTCTTAAACGCGATAAACTCGAACACTATCGAACGGATTTTCATTAGATGTTTACCAATTTTTGATGTGATTCAAGAGAAAGGTTTGTTCGTATCCTACTATAATATTATTGTTTCGGGGACGTGTTGAATACACGTATCGTATTACAACCCCTTTTAATCTTGTAATAATGAAATAAAACACAGAGCTTGTTACTGTGACTCGTACGATAATTTTAATGTAAAGTGAAAAAGATGGCCGCCGCTGTACGTAGGCCTTACTATTTTTTTACAAACATCCGATAGATGGCACAAATCTAAACAATGGTTTTTGTTTTACTATATTGAATAATTTAATTTTATATGACGCCGTAACAATTATAAACGCGAAAGTTTGTATGAATATATGTTTGTTACTCTTTCACGCAAAAATTACTGAACGGATTTCGAAGAAATTTAACACACGGGTAGATCATGTCTTGCATTACTATGTAGGCTACGTTTTAACTCGACAAAATATGAAGCGGGACTTTGATCCCGGAAAAACTTTTAACCGCGGGCGGAGCCTGGTAACTTTATAAAATGGCAAAAGCTGGTAACTTTATAAAATGACTGATGTAATGAACAATGGCGCTTACGTTATCCTGTTGCTCAGTGTTATATAAACATCATCTCTATAACTATCTCTTGACTACTCCTTCTATTTCTACTGTATGGTGTATTCATCTGTATGTAGACTGTTTCTTCCGTGTGCATGTAATAAACTTTATCCTCTTTTTTTTTTGTTTTCGCGGAGAAAGTGACTTATTACTACCGCCCAGTCTTCAAGGGGGACGACTGAGCGGTTATGTTGGGTTCACCGTGCCTTACGACCCGGCGTTTAGCCGCCCGGAGAGATGGAACCATCGAACGACCGCCGGGCCGAGCCCCTAACCTATATACAACGCACGGCATACCAACCAAAACCCCGCGGTGGCCATCTTCTGCGCATTAGGGACGGCTGCGGGCTTCCTCTGATGGAAGTATCTAAGTTGTCCTCCGCAGCCGCCCCTGCAAACCTTATCTTCTGCTACTGTCATCTATTCTTCTTCATTTCTTCACGCTTCACCCTATAAAGCCACGTTGGATGAATTTAAGGCCTTATAGCGGACGTCGCGGCTGAAGCCTACACTAATATCTCACACCTGCAAGCCGGCGCACAACATTCAACATTGAAAACCCGCACAAGCAAGACATTTAAATGTGCCAATAGGCATATTATACCCACTACGTAATAAAATGCCGCTAGAAAACACTCAAGTTGGATGAAAACGATTCGGTGCCAGTGCGGGCACTAAACATTGATAAATATTACTTAGTATGAACGAAATCAGAATTTTATATAGGTTAAGCAAAATAAAAGACGTCTAGTAAAGTCAAGATAGAACAGACCAGAGAGCATAGAAAATATATTTTTTAAATCACAATGTTACGTTACATTTCACACAATAATCTATTTTCCAACAAACATGAACCGTTCGCCTGAAGATGAAACAAGCGAACAAACTCGCATCCCTGCAGCCGCGGCCACGTTGCCATTTAATGACGAAATGCTGAACGTAAAGTTTGTCATTTTTCGTGATAAAATTTTCGACGTGTGTCTTATCTGTTCTACGTTTGTTTTGAAATGAATCGAATGCTTTGTTCGCGTTACTGTGTGTGTAGCGACACAATTTGGCCGCCTGCACACATGCGCCCCAGTGGCACAATGCACGGCGCTATCGCCACACTGGGTCACCATACCATAACAACCCTGTATTATATATACTGCCCACTGCTGAGTACGGGCTTCCTATATAACGGAGAGGGTTTAGGCCTTAGTCGACCACGCTGGCCCAGTGCGGGTTAGCAGACTTCATGTACCTTCGAAATTCTTATAGAGAACTTCTCAGGTAAACATATTTCCTCACAATGTTTTGCATTCACCGAGCCACCAAGCGAGATTCACCAAGCGAGCGATAATTCACGAAGAATACAAACATAACTTTTTTTTGAAAATTCAGTGATGCGCGCCCTTCTTTTTTTTGAACCTGCGGACATTCGTCTCGGCAGTCCGTTCCACTCCCAACTAAGCTATCGCTGAACTGGGTCACGAAGAATGAAATTAACAGCGTGCCGAGCCGTATACACCCACTTTCACCCCGGTGAAAAAAAAATAGATATAAAATATAAATTCACACTATATGTACGACTTGGCGTGACTGAATCTCGCATAGGTTTTCGGTGATTTATTGCCCGCGTGGCACAGCGCGACCTCTGTCTTGAGGCGGCTTAATTAAACGAAAAGCAGTCGATTGTTACAACGCACACCAATACGAAACCCAATTAGTCTCGGTTTGAGCCAATTAATTAATGGGGGTGTTGATCGGAATTTATAATAAGCACTGAAATTTTAATCTCCTCTCATAATGAATGCGAGGTGCGTTGAGAGGAGCCCCACTCCAACAATGAGAGCTCATTAGAAAAAACTGTTTCAGATTTACATGCGATGGTTATGCATAATTTTATTATTTATTTATTTATTTTACATCTTTATTGTACACCAACAGAAGTAACAAATAAATCAAAATACATACAGGTAATATTAATAATATAGGCAGCTGTGATACAATTGGCGGTCTTATCGCTCAAGGCAATCTCTTACAGACAACCATTGGATGGAGATAAGAGATATGACGAAAAGGGCAGTCAGGGGCGTACATAAAAGTTACTATAGAATACACTAAATGTAAATAAATAAATGCATACGAGAGCACAAAAAAAATATTTACAGACAACATATTTATACATACATACATACATAGATACATACATACATAGTCATACGTACAAATACATATATAATATAATACATATATGCATATTATTATTATATAAAAGTATACATATAATATTTACTACACAAAAGTAAATGGGTACTTATATATGCTAATCATTGACATACAGATCTGAGAGATTCTAGAGGTTGAGGAAATGTTCCTTTACCATTTTTTTAAAAACTGGTAGTGATTGAGCGCGTCTTATGGCTAATGGCAGAGCATTCCATAATCTGACAGCGACAACAGTGAAGGATTTCTCCATGAATGTAGTAGCATGCACAGGCATCTTCAATTTCAAGTAAATAAGTAAGTAATTAAGTAAATAAGTAAGTAAGTAAATAAGTAATAATTTAAGATTAAGAAAAGAATAGAAAGAAAAGAAAGATTAAGTTTAGTAGATACCTTTTATAAAATTATATGCTTTCTAGTGCGACGGCTTTGTGCGCGCGTATTTAGTCAATCCAGTTTAAATTAACAACACCGCCAGAGTAAATTAGGTAGCTTTTATTTATCGGCATCATACATCAATGATCGGCATGAAATGAGAACATATTATACGTATTTAACGCTGACACGCGCCGGTGCCCATTCGTTGACATATCGATACTTCGATACGACTTAATAGGTCCTGATGAAAGCATTCATGGCTTTGTGCGAAATGTTTGATTGAAGGTAGTAGTACTCTCGGCACCGCGCGACCGTTTTGCAATCTCATTACATTATATTTCATTACATTTAGGAACAAGTTGATTCATTTGAAATGTATTGGTATGAGTTATTATACCGTGGCACGGGCTGAAGGCCCTCGTGTGTACCTCGCACCGGTATTACCATATTTCGAATCGTCATTGATCCTTAAGTTCTTTGCACGTGGTTGCAATTTTGATTTTTGTGCGTAATGCGTGGTATGTAATGAGTCTTAGGTATCCGGATATCATAATTAGAAACATTATTATCTAAAAGTATTGCACCAAACGTATGTTGCCCGGGGAATTTGTACTCTGCAGAGTGCAAGTATCAAGCACGCATGTGTGTTGCTTCTTATGTGTAGGTATATCCAATTTCCAACTGGGTAGCATAAATGTGTCAACTGGCGAGCGATACTTATCTGAACTTAGTCGATACTACACGTATCTGGACGACACTCTACTTACCATCAGTGTGTGTGCGTGCGTGCGTGCGTGCGTGCGTGCGTGCGTGCGTGCGTGCGTGCGTGCGTGCGTGCGTGCGTGCGTGCGTGCGTGCGTGCGTGCGTGCGTGCGTGCGTGCGTGCGTGCGTGCGTGCGTGCGTGCGTGCGTGCGTGCGTGCCTGCGTGCCTGCGTGCGTGCGTGCGTGTGTGTGTGTGTGTGTGTGTGTGTTCAACAAAATCTTTTTACTTCGTCGGCACCAAAATATCAGAATTTTAGTTTTCATACAATTACCATAAAACCGACGCGGCGCTTTAACTTGCTTATGCGGCAGTTGGTTCAATTAAATTAATTTTATGCTACGGATCATACCTATCTTTTAAAGTGGTAGAGCCACGCTGTTAGCAGCCTGGTCTCCAGCACGAAATACCGACTCTTGGGGCGTGGAGATCCGCCTCCGTACCCGCGTCAACCAGCGCCAACTTACAGCCGTGCCTACGTTTCCTGCAGACAGTAAGATTGCTAAGCATAAAGCGAACAGATCGCTAGCTCGATAGCGTCAGACAGACTTGGGCACATCGTTACAGAAAAAAATAGTTTAACAATGTGTCCGTTCCGTGCAAGTTGGCTGCGCATCGATAGCTCGCGTATTGTACAATAATAAGTTTGAAACTAAGAATGAACATCAGAATCTTAATGATCTCCTCTCCGAAGCTGCTACTACCCCGCCCTCACACCGTCACCACCCCGCCGACGCCCGTTGATTGACGCCACCGCGCCCCGACCAAATAAACAAACGTAGATTTCGGAATGTTTGTACAGATGTTCATGTGAATGTTTATGACATTATACCATTTCATAATTATCACTTTATCTATATCAGAATGGCGTTAAACCAACAAGTCTCTACGGTCTTAACGCTGAGGATGCTAAGAGAGCTTAAGACCCTCACCGTAAAGACAGACGAGTAGCGTGTGTTAGTACAGCGTAATTGATTTGTTGGGCGTGGGCTGCTTCTAGACATGATGTATTTTTCGCGATCCGTACTTTTTATTACCAATCACCTTACTTGTAGTACACTATGAATTAACAAAGTATGTATGATAACAATACACATATACACACTCACGCCTTTTATTCCCTAAGGGGTAAGCAGAGGCGCAACTAGTGCACTCATTTTTCGTCGTGTGTATTCCGTCCCATGATGTGATAGGGGGGAGCTTATCGCCTTATCGAGCTCAAATTCCAGACTCCGATCTGATACTGAAAAACCAATATCAATTTGCCCGACCAGGGCTCGAATCCGAGACATTGCAGTCGTAGGTACCGTAATACAACTATGCCAGGCAGTCGGATGATAAAAATATACGGCTTAAGATACTAGACAATCATATTAACTTTTTATATGTCCACATAATAATATTTACAAACACAATTGCATACTTATGAAATATGAATAGTAAAATTTCTCACCTGTGACTCCCACCAATAGTTTGACATCTCGACTGGTTTTTTTTTTCAAGATTATTATTATTTCTAAGTACCCGATTACGGTCCGACAAATATAATATTACTTTCTTATAATCAGGAGACAATGTATCGGGGGTCGCGGGCGGGTGGCAGGGGGCTGTCCCTCTTTAGTTTTGTGCGTGTTTGTTAGCACAGTGCTGCGACCCTCGTGATGGACGGCAGCGTGGCAGGTAGGCCTCACGTTGCCGTTGACGCCGAGGGCGTCCTTCGGTGCGCGGGGGCTTCTGAGCCCCCCCATACAGGAGACGGGCTGCATTAGGCGGCACCGCGCAGGGGCGGCTGCGGACGACAACTTAGACACTATTAGTCCGGGGAAACCCGCAGCCGTCCCTAATGCGCCGAAGAAGGCCACCGCGGAGTTTTAGTTGGTATGCCGTGCGGTGTACATAGGTTAGGGACTCGGCCCGGCAGCTCAACGCTGGGTCGTAAGGCACGGTGAACCCAACATCACCGCTCAGTCGCCCCCCTTGAAGGCTGGGCGGTAGTAATAAGTTACTTTCTCCGCGAAAACAAAAAAAAAAAAGGAGACAATGTATTATTTGTATATTAAACAATGACAAAAATTGTTATAAAAAGTTATAAGTTAAGAACCCTGATTTTGTGGCATAACACTAAAAAAATATTGAGTTCTGATACTTTGAGTTCAAAGTTTGAACTGTGGCGGAATGTATTAAATACAGGTTGTAATAACTAATTATCCACAACGCACCTTGTTTACCTTGTGTAGGCACGGGGTGCGCTCGTTACAGACGCGAATACGAAGTTCTTGAAACTCTTAATCATGATTGTATTATTGCAAAGAACATGGTAGGGATGCTAATAATGCTCATGATATAAGTCCGTATTTATGTATGTATTTCATTTCATTACAGTTAATTGGAGGTAGCTGGTGAGAGCTGAGTCCGGCCTCGGTCCGCGGTTTATGATTGACGTATTATACAGAAATAGGCTGAGATTGACTGAAGATTTTGTGCAAGTGGACAACCTTGCAGTAGTCACACAATGTTTTTGGAATAGCCTGCTGCGCGGCCGTGAAATTTTAACTAAAGGAATTGATGAAATGATGAAATTGTAACGCGCGGCGACTACGAGTAAACGATGTCGTATAATATAAATGAATGAAATCCTCCTAGCCAGTTTCGGCCATGGCGGCTAATCTCAACGGAGATCAGCCAGGTACGCAGGAGATATTATAGTGCACAAGTGTGTGCGCAATACACAGATGCACTCGCTATTCCTTCACTCTCATAGTCCGGTGAGACGGCAATCCGACATGACCGGAGAGAGATCAGGCGCAGGACCAACGGCTTTACGTGCTTTCCGAGGCACGGGGGTATCACACCGCCAACTTCCTGACTCCGAGCTGCGACTGAGTAAATTCTAAGATGGAAAAACCCAGTCACAATTTTTTTTGGCTCGACCCGGGATTCGAACCCAGGACCTCAGCGCGCAAATCGTACTCGTAATGCGTACGCAATACCACTACGCCACCGAGGCAGTCAGTATAATATAAAATAAAGACGATGGATAAGTAGTTAATGGTATGATTAGGCGGCGTTGAAGTCTGCGAGGTCCTGAGGGGGGGGGGGGGGGGTCAGCCATAGACACCGCGCCCAACTTGTAACTGCCAACCGCCCACTAGCATTACGTTTGTATTTATACTTTGCGAGTTAACAACGGGCCGCCAACTTTTTACCACCAGCACTAACTCAATCCTCTCTCTGCGAGTGATGAGTAACGCGTGGAACGCGAGGAACGTTAGGGGCCGAGCGCGAGGGCGCGGAGCCCCGAGAAAGCCGCACGGTTCGTCACTCTAACTCCATTATTATTGAGCTCAGCATCTGTTATTATTCTTCTAGGAACTTAGTTCCGATTCAGGTTTCCCACTTAGCGTTGTAATTTAATTTCCACTCCCAGCGGCAGCAGCCCGCTTACCCGTAAACTTATCAGAAGCTACCAGTCTCGCTCTGATAATAATATTATGCACGCTGTTTTCTTCCAAAGATGACCTCTATGCACGGAAAGATTTTAAATTCAAGTTATAGCAAAACTGTTACCAATGTACAATGGAAACTTCGTAACGTTGCTACGCGTGATAGTAAAATTCGCAAGAAAGTTACTCATAGCATAATAAATATATAAATAGTGTGTATCTGCAATGTACCTATATTTGTTTTGCACTGAACTTTTGTTCAACATGCAATCATCATCATCATGCATCACCCTGAGTTGGCTATTTAATTTGAATTCTATGGCACTAATCTCCTCTCTGCCTCCCCGTTACTGCTATTCCCGTAATGCCACACATAAATGATGAGTGATCCGCACCGCTGGTAAAAAAGTTGTTTGTTTGTCAGAGAACCGGGATAAGTTTCTCTGCTGAATTAATCTTTCTCAGAGTGACATGAACTAAAAAAATATTGTGCATCTACTAACTGCAGGCCTAGCAACTGAAACGATGTTTGATTCTCTTTTGCCGGCTTTTTGCTATAAAATATTTTGCGTTGGTTATTGGCAAGTTTTTGAAGTCCAAATGGAGTGCTTCATACCAGCCTAGCGCAGCCGTCTCGCTTAGGACGCTTGGCTTCGTGGCGTCGGTTGGTGACGCGAGTCGAATGACATTCAGTGGCGAAGCCTCCATACAACCCGATTCCTACCGGTTTCCCTTTTAGGTTTTGGGTACTTCACAATACATTTGACAAGTACATTATAAAGTTAGAAAATACTCAGCTAGGAACAATAATAATAGTTATAATTAATTAATTAGGTTCATTGATGATCACTTAATAATGACATCTATCGGCTATCTGCCTGTTGTTTGTTAAAATTATCGATATCGATGAGTTATGTTCATAAACAACGTTTAAATAACGTTAGATGGCGCGCTTAGTAATTTCTTTTTCCTAGAACTTCCGTTACCAATATGAAATTGTGGAGCCACGGGCGCGAAGTAACCCGCTGGCCACCGGGGTTTATGTCGTAGTATGTTTTTGTACATAGATGGCAGCACTTTCTAAGACTTCTATGACTTGCTATCTCTCTCTGTTCGTCGGAATTGCACCGAAGATATAGGCAAAGGAAATCCGAGCCTGTTCGGCTTCACATTAACCGACTATGTATTGTTGTCACTTTTTACGTCATAATTTATTATGATACAGATTTGCGATATCTGTGAATTGTCAAATTCAATTTATTTATTGACAGTTATGTGTTGTTTAGTTGTTTTTTAATTGGTAATTGCAAATTAATGTAGTGCATTATAATGGAAATTACTGCTTGTGTTTAGTGTATCATCTCCTTTTACGTAAGTATATTATTTGTTTGTGAATCTGATTAGTTTTTAATTTCAGACATGAAATGTTTGTTAGAAGTAAACAATTACGATATTTTCTGAATTTAAAGGGCACTACGATACGAAGTAAAACCTTACGAATAACGTTGATTATTTATATCGATAATATGAGTTATTTATGTATGTACACGTAAACTACTGGTCTGTTTGACGAATAACATATTTGTTAGTAGAAGTTACATTCACTGAGAAAGTTATAACCAAATGTAGGTATTAGCAGTGCCGGATTAACCATGTAGCAAGAGTAGCAATTGCTACGGGCCCCGCGCGAAAGGGGGCCCCGCATATTTAAACCCACTCATCTCTGTCTGAGCGTAATTTTTTGAGTGAAACTTATTAAGATGTGGTATGTTGAATTTTTTTTGATGTCACAAAAATTTGTTAACGTTAACAACTTTTCTTACTAAGACAATCCACGTCAGACACTCGGTACCCAACTATTTCCTTGGCGTAAATAATTCAAATAATTTCATACGGTAAACACACAAGTTCTACAAAAAGTTGCTTGTATATGCAAGCTCTCTTACCCAACACTTAGTGCGGATGTGTAGCAGAATTGAAATAGTATGGCATAGTATGAGATTATAATTTTAAATTGTTAAAATTTTCTATTTATTTATAAGATTAACAGTCTACATTATTTTTAATATAATTTAGTAACCATATACCAAAAATCTATTTTCTAGAATATAAGTATACTAGCGGCCCGCCCTGGCTTCGCAAAGGTAGCAAAGCATAGTATTTGTACATTTAATTTTCTGTCGTACAAAATACTTATGAATTATACACATAAACCTTCCTCTTGAATCACTGCGTCCATTGTAGAAAATATATGAAAATCCGTACGGTAGTTTTTGAGTTTATCGCGTTCAGACAAACATATGCGATGGGGGGACTTCGTTTTATAATATGTAATGATGTAACGACATATCCTTAAAAATAAAAAGATAAAATTAGCCTGTCCTTCCTTGGATCACAAACTATCTCTATATTTTTTCACTCACGGTTCCACCCGCAAGAAAATATTTTTGCGGGATAAAAGTACCATTTTATATTTCTCTGGGATAAGCAATAGCCTAGGTGCTCCCCAAGGTCTTAAATTATCTTCCTACAAAATTTCATCGAAATCGACGAGAGTGGCTACAACCGCGAGGTAAAAAAAATTGGGATAAAAGTCCCGGTTTCTATTTTTCCAGGATAAGTAGTAGCCTATGTCCTTCCCTCGGTCTCAAACTATCGTCATACTTATTTGTTTGCGGTTCCACCCGCAAGAAAATATTTTCCGGGATTAAAATCCCGGTTTATTTTTTTCCCGGGATAAGAAGAAACCTAGGTCTTTTCCAGGGTCTTAAACTATGTCCCTTACAAATTTCATCGAAATCGGTTTATAGGTTTGGCCGTAACGACTCGCGAGAATAAAAAATCCGGGATAAAAGTCCCGCTTTTAATTTTCCCGGGATATAAAGTAACCTGTTACTCAGGGATACAGGACCATTCTAATGGTGAAAGAATTTTTGGAATCGGTCTAGTGCTTTTTGAGTTTATCCTTGTCAAACATACAAAAATACAAATCTTTCACACACACACATACACTCACGCCTGATATCCCCGAAGGGGTAGGCAGAGGCGCAACTAGTGCACCCACTTTTCGCCGTTATTCCGTCCCATGATGTGATAGGGGGCGAGCCTATCGCCATATCGGGCACAAATTCCAGATTCCGAGCTGATACTGAATATAAAAACTCAATATCACTTTGCCCGACCCGGGAATCGAACCCGAGATCTCAGCATTGTAGTCATAACTTAATACAACTACGCCACCGAGGCAGTCAAATCTTTCCTCTTTATAATCCTATCCTACTTTCCTACTAATCTATAAAGGCGAAAGTTTGTAAGAATGTATGGATGTTTGGATGTTTAGATGTTTGGATGTTTGGATGTAAGGATGTTTGTTCCTCTTTAACGCAAAAACTACTGAACGGATTTCGATGAAATTTGGCACACGGGTAGATCATGTCCTGGATTAACACATAGGCTACTTTTTATTCCGGGAAAATATAAAGCGGGACTTTTATCCCGGAAAAACTTTTTAAAGCGGGCGGAGCCGCGGGCAAAAGCTAGTATTAGTATAGATAGATTGAGACTGCCTCGATAGCGTAGTTATATTATGGTACGACTGCAATGCTGAGGTCTCGGGTTTGATGCCCGGGTCGGGCAAAGTGATATTGAGATATTCTATTCAGTATCAGCTCGGAGTCTGGAATTAGTGTGATATGGCGATAGGCTCGCCCCCTATCACGTCATGGGACAAAATAATGGCGAAAAGTGGGCGCACTAGTTGCGCCTCTGCCTACCCCTTCGGGGATAAAAGGCGTGAGGGTATATGTCTGTATATGTATGTAGATTGAGATATAGAAGTTATAACTAAAAAAATATATTTTATTACTTCAAGAGAGATTCTTATCTATACTAATATTATAAAGCTGAAGAGTTTGTTTGTTTGTTTGTTTGAACGCGCTAATCTCAGGAACTACTGGTGGGAATAAAAAATTCTTTTTGTGTTGAATAGACCATTTATCGAGGAAGGCTATAGGCTATATAACATTTTTTTTTTATATGGCCATCTTCGGCTCATTAGGGACGGCTGCGGGCTTCCTCCGACTCACGTCTAAGTTGTCGTCCGCAACCGCCCCTGCGCGTACCGCTTTTTTGCGGTCCTTTTCCTGTTGCGGGGGCTCAGAAGCCCCCGAAACACCGTACCGTGTCCGCCTTTTGGTGTCCGAGGCAGCGTGAGACACGCTGCCTCGGACATGTGCATCACGGGGGTCACAGAAGTTGGCTAGACTAATGGGTGGGCGGTACGTCCCGCCCACCCGTGACCCCCGGAGGCCCCTATTAGTCGCCTTTTACGACAGGCAGGGGATACCGTGGTGGAATTCTCCAAACGCCCCCAATCCACAGGGCGGGAGACGTCGGTCAGTCGTCCACCCGACGCCTCCTACGTCTCGTCTGGCGGCGGGATGGATTACCACTGCGCTGGCGATCCCTCTCGGCACTCTCCTTCCGCGAGAGGACCGCCTCGCAGAAGTGGGCCACCGCCTGCCAGGCCTCCCGGCCGCCGACCATGGAAGCGACCACGGCCGGCAGCGAGAGGTCTTCTCCGACGAAGGCTATATAACATCACGATGCAACTATTAGGAGCGAAGAAATAATGGAAAATGTGAAAAATGCGGGGAAAATTATTCATCCTTGAGGGCTTCCATTGCGTGCGCTGCGAAAACGGTTCAAGATACCAAAAATATATGTATGAAAGAATTATTCCTCTTGAAATGATCTAAAAAAAAAAAGTCCGCGACTGTATATGTCTATCTTTTAAAATAAACTCTCTAGAACCGTTTTTATGGTAATCAAATTTGGTCGAAATTAATGCATTATTTGTTAAGAGTTGTATCAACGTCATAATATTAATCTTTATACAAATAAATGTGTTGGATAGAGTGATTCAATGGGAAGGTTTTTATGTATGTACTTTTAGCCCGGAAACACTTATTAACGCGGGCGAAGCCGTGGGCAAAAGCTAGTGATCACTAACTGCAGTGGCGAACGTTCATTTTCGACAAATGACGTAGTCTGTCAAGGCCTGCGACCGACGGACACCGGTGTCCATATACATAGGGTTTTCTCACACATCTATATATATAAGCGTGACACTATGAATCAAAAACGTTTGAATTATCTCGCTTTGATGAATATAGAATATGATTTGCTCAGAGAAATTGATACGAATAGTATTATTTCTAAATTTGCCCACATGAAATCTAGAAAAGTTACTTTGTAAAAGTTTAAAAAATATTAAGGAAACAGGTAAATAAATATAAACATTGTTTAAAGTACACCATTGATTAAATATAACATTAGCTATTCCTAAAAATATAATATACTTTGTATTAAATATAAACTTGAAATATCTATTGAAAAAAAAAAATATTTTGTGTAGTATTATCTGTTTTCAATTGTTAGTTTCCTATCAAAATTATTCTAAATTGCCAGGAAATCTCATCTCAGGCTTTTTTTACTTGTCAGAGCCTAACAGCGCCTATAGTAATTTACTACACTATTAATTACCCACAAAATTGTAACCTATAGATAGCAAATAAACGTATTGAGTATTGGAATTGTATCTTTACCACTTTATACTTAAGAACCCATAGCAGATCAAGAGCTCTTTGAAAGAATTTGCTACGGGCCCCGCGCTTGCTTAATCCGGCACTGGGTATTAGGTATCTTGATTACATTTTTAATACTTATGTTTTTCTTTTAACAATTTAGTACGTACCTATGTCAACGATTGTTGAATTAGAATTAAGACTAATCCACTGTCGAAGTTTTAGTTTTTCGTTTAATTGACTTATACCGTGAACACCGTGCGATATGTTAACTGACGCAAAAATGGGTTGCCTCGGGTTCCCTTTTGAAAAATTTCACTCTTCGCCACTGATGACATTCATAGGCGATGCTATCTCCCAAACATAGACAAGTGTCTCGCGACGTATTCGGAAATCTGTTAAAATTCACCATGTACTTAAATGAATGCATTTACGGGAAAAGAACTTCTGTAACCAAAGTGAATTCAAGCTTCAATCTGACGTCAGCGTCACAGTTGGCATGCGGAATCTGAAAATAGGTACTCATCAATGCGCCGGCATTCCGGCAGATTGAGTGGTTGAGTGCCCCCCCCCCCCCCCCGGTCCCTGACGAGCACGGAACACTCCGCTAACAAACCTATTTCATAACTTCCCACCGATATTGCCTGTCGCTTACACGCCGACACTGACCCGGCGCCAGTACAGAGATGGAGGCCAGGGTCTGCGTCGGGAGACAGACCCACTGCCGCGATGTGATGAGGTGAATTATTGGGTTGCCGATATATAAATTTAGATGCGGCGTAAAGATAAGTTGACAGACATCCAGACTATATATATATATATATATATATATATATATATATATATATATATATATATATATATATATATATATATATATATATATATATATATATAGCTATCACAGCCAAACCACTGAACCGATTTCGATGAAATTTGGCAGGGAGATAGTTTACGACTCTAGGAAGGTGTACGGGCTACTGCGGGACCCATACACTCCTTGTTTATGATAGTTGATAAAAATGATAGTCCGAATTGTATGATACTGATATATTGCCAAAAGTCCTTAATAGATATATGATAGAGTTGATGATACAATTAATGAGCACGCACGACCTAACGCAGTCGTATTGATTTGCGAACTAACTTTAATATTTAACGTTGGCGTAAAGTGCTGACGCCGCAAAGTGCTTATTATGCTTAGGTATGAGTTAGCTCGTACATGCTCCCAGGCCTACGAGGAGAGGCCGATAAGATGAAATGAGATGAACTAAATCTAATAACAAGATGATAGACAATTTTGCTTAAACTTAGTGATACAATAGTAAAATGATAGACAATTATTATTATTCTAAGCTTTAAAGTCCTGTATCGGCGAAGAGCACGGGTGAAGTGCCCCTGTTTACACGAAATCTATGTACGCCCGTAATATTTTCCCTAACTACACTCACTTCACTTTTAATTTCATTGGTATTGCACGGCACTATGCTCTGCTTTTGTAACTCTAAGTCCACACACTGCACTGCACTATTGCACTGATATTTTCCGGAAAGACTGGAGGGGGTGGTATCCCCCTGAGGTGAACGTCGTGTATGTCTCCATATGAAGAATCCACTAACAGCTGCGGCCGCAGCTACTACTAGGTAGATCGCCGCGTAATGATGGACGTCGTGATAAGAGATGCTATCGGTTGTAAGCTCATTACGCTTCATCACATCCAATTGATCCTGGATGGCAAGCAACTGCTTTGGATCTATGCTATTCTCTGAGCTATTACTGGCAGGCAGTTCGGGTAAAGATATATTAATTAAATGGTTTATTGGAGCAATATCAGGTATACCATATTCAGGTTTCAATTCAATTTTACTAATATCCTGCTTATGAGAATTAAAATAGAAGTCAGCTGTTTTTATAAGACAGCTTTGACCTAATGTGAGTAATCCCGTACGGCTAAGTTGAATGGCCGTAACTTGATCTTCGCATATGAGCTTCAATTGTCCGCTATTATTGCAACAAAAATACAAATAAGTATTGAGTTTGTTTGTTGCTATGAAAGTGTTTGAGCAGGCTTTTATGGTCGTCTTGCAGCTTCCATTGTCTTCAGTTTTCATGCATAAAGATCTTTCATTGTGGAGATGATAGACAGGCTGTTTGATTCGACACAGTACATTATCTGAATCCTTGGCAATACACTGGCTTAAATCGTAGTCTGATAGTGAAAGAAATGTGTCTTGGTTGATGTTTAATGCTAGGTATTCGCTGATAGGCAAAACGCTGATCATTTTACTCCCAATTTGTTTGGGAATAGGGAGGACTCTATGTATTTCGTAGGAGTCTCGAGCGATTAATGGGAGTCGAATTTCAAACATCATATACTTTTTGGATATATGTGCTTTTATGGTAAGTAATTTATATATTATAGATAGATTCGCTTTATATGTAGGTAAGGCTAGGTCCTTAGGTAGTTCAGCGGATATGATGCTCAGCTCATGTTCTAGTTGATCAGGAAATATCAAATGAATATTAAACTTGCCGTGGAATACATCGGTTATAGTCTCTAATAAGTTCTCTTGGAGGGTTTTAAGCTTACTTATTATGTTGCTGGTGATCATGGCTGATAAGGTGAACTCGTTGATAAAGCTGTGAGTCTGCAGCTCCGACTGAACGGTATTCAAAGACTGTGCAATTTTAATCAATTTTTGGTTGACTGTTTTATGGTGCTTTTCCATGATAGACTCTACTCTCTTGATAAGATTGAGTTCTACTTCTACGACGGAAGTTTGATTTTTCCACAGCGTCGCCAAGTGTTTTTGGTTTTCCTGGATTAATTCTATGTCCCTCTCATATTTTTCGGCAAAATTATTATCTAGAATTCCAAACAAGGTGTTAGCGATATTGCCGACTCCGTTTATGAGTCCTCGACGCTTGCGCGAACGTGTGTCTGAATGCTGACTTAATAACAGCCGGTTGTAATGTTGCAGCTCTGTGTATTCATATTTTAATTGATACAAGACACTTTCGCAATGTGATCCCTCTTTTATCTTTGAACATATGTTATCTAGATATTCTAGGTACTTGCTAGTGGTTATGGTGCCTTCCCAGTATGGATTCATATCGTAGTAGACGACTAGGCGCCAATCGTCTCTTATTATATGCATGTTTGCAATCTTGTCAAAAAACAAAGCAGTGTTGTTTTGTAGGTGTGTGACAGTATAGAGGCATGACGTATTAGTTAGAAGAGTGAGAAAAAATAGTAATATAGAAGTTGCAACCGTAGGCAAATTATATTTTCTGTTAGCTCGGCAGCGTCCGAGGCTTTCCTTCTTCTGGTTCGGAGATATTTCTGTGTCCATAGCCTGACCTTCGTTATGATTGATTGGCAGAATTGATAACTTAATTATTGGTCTTTTTATATAGCCATTCTTAGTTTTGAGAGTAACAACTCGCACGTAGCCATCACTCCCGGGATGTAGTTCAACTACGCGACCCAGTGGCCATTTACCTGCGGGCAGATGGCCGTCGTTGATTATCACAATGTCATTTAATTTTATATTCTCACGAGGTTGTTGCCATTTACATCTTGTTGATAGAGTTGACAAGTACTCCTGTTGCCATCTTTTCCAAATGTCTTGGAACAGGTTTTGTACGAGATGCCATCTTGTACGAAGATCTCTCTCAGTTTCATAAATTGATAGAATAGGGCCACTTGATAGGAAATGCGAAGGGGTTAAATAGTCTAGATCCTCGGGGTCTTCCGTCAACGGGCATAGCGGTCTAGAGTTCAAGCACGCCTCCAGCTGAGTCAGGAGGGTACTAAACTCCTCAAAAGTGAGTTTTTGGACGCCAACTACCCTCTTGAGATGGTATTTGAGACTTTTTACTGCCGCCTCACAGAGTCCGTTTGCCGATGGCCATGACGGTGCATTAAAGTGCCATTTGATACCCATGTCAGCCACCTCAGAATGAAACTCAGAGTCAAATATTTTAAGTAATTCTTCATATTCTTGCTGTAAGACTTTGTTGGCTCCTACAAAGTTAGTGCCATGGTCACTATAAATATGACGCGGCGTTCCCCGACGGGCTGATAATCGCCGTAATGCGGCCAAAAATGAGGTACTTGTTAGATTTGATACTAGCTCCAGGTGTACCGCCTTGGTAGCCATGCATGTGAAGACTGCGACATAGCCTTTTGTGGTTTTGACTCCACGGCCAGCGTTGGCCTTGATAAATACGTGGCCTGTGTAGTCCACTCCTACATGATAGAAAGGCCTTGATGGATTGGCTCTTGCGGTAGGTAGGTCCCCCATAATTTGAGAATGCTTGCTCAGTTCATGTTTTCTGCACGTGATGCACTGCCGGAGTCGCTTTTTTGTAACTCGGTTACCCCCTACAATCCAATATTTTTGCCTTAAGTAGGCAGAGGTCAATCTGGGACCCCCATGATAGCATATTTCGTGTGCTTGATCTATTAGTAAATCGGCAAGGCGACTGTTTCCTGGAATTATGATGGGATGTTTCATGTCGGGGTCAAGGTTAGCATGTCGCAGCCTCCCACCGACTCTGAGTACCTCATCTTGATCGAGATACGGATTTAATACACAAATCTTGCTATTTTTGTGGACCTTATTTGTACTGCGTATGTCGGATAATTCTGTACTATATACCGAATGTTGTATGTTTTTAATAATCTGCAATGTTGCTTGTCTGAGTTCGTCCACTGATAGATAATTGTTTCTTTTAGCCTTAACCGACAGAAACCGGCGAATCCATGCTATTATCCTTACGGCCTTACGAAAACTCGAAAATTTTATTAAAATTGTTTCAGTTATCGGGTCGTCCTTTTGTTGAGTGATTAAATTTATTTGATGTGATTGTTTTATTTCTTGATCGGTGGCATATTTCATCCCTTTTTCCAGATCTTTAAATGTTGATAGCCATGTCGGACCTTGCCACCATAAGTTATGTTCCTTTAATTGTGTAGCAGACAGACCGCGACTAGCACTGTCCGCAGGATTCTCTTCCGACTTCACATATCGCCAACACTCTGATGGCATGGTTTGTATCACCTCTCGCGCTCTGTTGGCAACAAATGTTTTCCACCTGGATGGGTCTCCGTTTAACCAACCTAACACCACCATTGAGTCGATCCATCCATAAGTTTTTATATTATATCCTGTAAGACATTTCTTGATTTTTCTCATGAGTCTTGATAGAAGTAAGGCCGCACACAATTCCAGCCTTGGCAATGTGACAGTCTTGCTAGTAGGTACGAGCTTTGTTTTACCCGCTACTAACACTATAGACGAGTTATTGTCTCCTTTGTCGACGCGACAATATATTACACACCCATAAGCCTTCCCTGACGAATCACTGAACCCATGTAACTCGATACTCGCACCCTCGAGGGTCTCATACCATCTTGGTATTGTAATATTTTTGATATCATCGATACCCTCTCTGACTTCTATCCACTCTTCCTGTATTCCTTCTGGTACTGGGTCATCCCACTTGATATTTGACGCCCATACTTTTTGAAAAATTATTTTCAGTTTGGTTGATAATGGTGAAAGCCAGCCAAGTGGATCGAACAGTTTTGATATACATGATAGTAAGGTTCTCTTTGTAATTTTGTTTGCCACTTCGGATGATAGTTCGAGCTTGAAGTGGAAAATATCCTCCTGTGGGTTCCACCCTAAGCCTAAAGTTTTGTTGCTATTGTCTGATAACTTGAAGTTGAAGTTCGGTTCATTTAGTTGGGAAGGTTCCACATCTTCTAACAATTCGGAGGTGTTTGACTTCCACTTTCGCAAATGAAAGCCCCCAGACCTTAATAAATTAATAAGATCCATTTTTAATCTTTTTGCCGTTTCAAGATTGTGACAACCGTGGACTAGGTCATCCATGTAAAATGAGTTGTGTAGTGTGTCAATTACATGACTATGATAATTATGCCTCTCATCGTTCGCGAGCTGCTTGAGAGTCATCATCGCTAGGAACGGAGCCGCTTTCGTCCCGTATGTAACCGTAGTAAGTTGGTAATCCTTTATAGGCTCAGATGCTGTGTCACGCCAAACTATTTTCAAAAGTTGTTGGTCTTCCGGATGAATCCAAATTTGCCTAAACATTTTTTCGATGTCGGCCGTAAACGCAAGCTTATATTGTCCCCATAAGATGATCAGTGATTGCAAATCCTGTTGGAGATTAGGACCACAACACATGACATCATTCAGACTGTACCCGGATGACGTTTTACTTGATGCATTAAACACGACTCTAAATTTTGAACTTGTATGTACGCAATGATGTGTGTTAAAATACTCCGGATTCTTATTACTTGTAGAGGGAATCATATGACCAAGTGTACAGTATTCATTTATAAAGGCCTTATAATTTTGTTCAATGGTTTCATTCGCTTTAAATTTATTTTCCATGGATTTAAACTGTGCAATTGCTTTGAACTTGGATTTTCCCAGTTTCTCTGAAAACCCCTGTGTCATCGGCAGGCGAACCTCATAGCGACCATCTTCTCGCCTAGCAGTAGTTGATTTGTAATAGTCTATACAATGCTCATTTTCTGATGATAAGGGTGATTCCTCATTTATGTCCTCGATTTCCCAAAATTTTTTTTTCTCCTCTACGTTATTGATGACAACATTACATTGCAATGTTTTTACACTTCCGGTCAAAATCCAACCGAGACGGGTATTTTGAGCGATGGGCATATTTTCGCTATCTCTACAAATTCCATCCAGTATGATTAAAGAATAAACATCTGCTCCTAGAAGTATGTCGACCGGACGGCTTACATTAAATTCTGGGTCAGCTAATGTAATATTATTCAAATAGTTCCAACATGGTTTGGAAAAGGTAGTAGTTGGCAAACATGGTATTAGCTTTTTCATGATGTAGACTTCGGTTTCGAATTTGAAATCATTGATTAAGGCGTGACAATTAATAGAGATAAGTCCGGTACAGTTACTTTCCTTAATGCCTACCCCTGATATAACTCCTTGACAAGGAAGTTGGCTTTGGCCTAATAATTTGGCAGCATGTTCAGTAATAAGCGATGCCTGGGAGCCCTGATCTATCAGGGCCCGCATGTGGACAAATGTTCCGTCGTGGGTTTTAACCTTTAGCATAGCGGTCGCTAAAAGTACTTCGGTCATATTATGTTGCACTGACGCGTGCGAATTGCTTCGTACTTGTTGTGGAGACTCGGATTTCTGCATATTTACCGGCGCCTTTGATGCATTTGAGTTGTTGTTGCTAAGGCTTGACGTAAATGCTTCATGCAATATGGTATTATGCGATTGCTTGCATTCGGTACATCTTTTTTCCGAAATACATGGCTTACCGTTATGTGAATAAAGGCAGTTTTGGCATATATTTAACTTTGATACAAGTCGCCGACGTTGATGTGGTGTCATATTTAAAAACTGCCGACAATAATAAAGGCCATGTTCATTGGTTTTGCATACGCCGCATTTGAAAAATTTCCATGCATTATTGTTAGAGTAAGTGATATTAGGTTGTTGCGAAATACTTTTATTACTCATAACATATGCTTGTTTGTTCAAGTTTTTATTATATTTGTTAAACGTTTGTGACCCATGATTATAGTAATTTTGCATACTCTTGGAAGAAGTTATAAGCTTCTTAGGAGGGGATTCTAAGCTTGTAAACTTGCCCTCTAAAAATGAAAGAAATTCTTGCAACTTGGGTAATTCTCGAGGCTGCTTAATAGACGTTCTATAGTCATTATAAGTCTCTGTATTGAGTTTTTGAGACAATAGGTACACAATTAATGGATCCCAGGACTCTACATCGACACCTAGGTTTTTGATAGAGTTCACAGTTTCTAAAGTGGTGTCATGTAAGGTTTTCATGTGCTTTATTGAGGTTTGTTGCATCACGGGAACATTTAACAAAATTTCAATAAGTGAAAAAAATATCAGAGATTTATTGTTGTATCTCTGGTTGAGAATATCCCAACAAACAGTGTAATTATCAGAGGATATGCGTAAATGTTGAATCAGTCGATGCGCTTCGCCCGATACTTTAGTTTTCAAAAATTGCATTTTTTGAGCGTTGGATAGTGTCGGATTCATGTGGATAGTTTCTGTAGATAAATCTTTGAAAGACGACCATTCATGAAAATAACCGCTAAAAATTGGTATATTAACCTTTGGAGTTGACTGCTGCTGATGAGCCACGGAATGTAATTTCCTGTTTATTGATCTAGTAATCTCATTGTATTTAATTTCGTACCTATAAAATGTTGCTTCGTATTCGGGATTTCTACCTCCAAGTTCACCATCTAACTCCCAATGCATATTATCGATCATAGACCAACGTGATTTTATAGCCTCTAATAAATTATCGAGCTCCCATTTTTCTGATACGGAGTCTAAATCAATATTTGATATTGTATGCTCGAATGCCTTAAAATTGCTGCTTTGCTTACGCAGCATTTCGTCAGTTTTGCTATTTGTCCCTTGAGATTGAGCCAAGGGGCCTTGATGTATCAACGACACTTGAGGCGATAACTGCCTAGACGTTCCAGGCATGGATAATGGAGTAGCAGGTTTCAAAACTGGTGTCGAAGGCCTGTCCTCCTTAATTTGATAATTAGCGATTGCTGCTCTTATGTTTTCATATCTCTCTTTGCAAAAATCGAATTGACTGTTTGTAAAGTAGGAATGAGACTTAGGATAATCTTTACCGCATAATGTTATATGGTTTGATTCAAACTCCTGCCAGTATTTATCCAAAGTGTCCAACCTCCGCTTAAGATAGTCAAGCGTCTTTCGGTCGGCACTATCTTTTTTAAAGTTTGTGTAAATTTGTTCGATAGCATTAATAAGCTGTTGCTGATTAGCTAAGATGTCCTCCATGCTCGACATGATGATAAAACAAGTAATAAGGAAAGATCTTACTTGAATAAAGATCCGATGTTCACGTTTCCGCCAGCACGGTTGCTTAAGGCTTCAAGAGACGTTTCAACGCTTGTTTGATAGCACAGGAACCGTAGATCCAATGATTTATTTATTTATTTATTTATTTATTTATTTGTTTAGGATTGCTAACGGAGTTTACAATCATTCTTATAAAATCTACACATATTTATAGCTAATTATTACATACGTAATTGTTACTCTGGTTATAAGCAATCACAGCATGAGCCACAATCTTTAAAATAATTTAAATATATAGGTAACAGCAACAAAATCAAATCAAACCTTATACCATTAAAATAAAAAAAAAAAAAACAAAAAGAAATAAGGTAATGCATATTAACATTCAGCAATGGCTAATACTTTCTGTTTAAATTGTGATAGGTTATCACCGAATATATCAATGTCGTAACAGACACTAACTGTGTGATTGTACAGACAGGACAGGCGAGGAACAGGTGCATGCTTCCCTGTATTTGTTCTATTGAAGCGAACATGAAATAAGGGTCCAGGTTTGCGAGGTGGTCTATTAGGAACTTTTAATGCAAATTTGTTTAACAATGATGGTGTATCTGTTACACCATTCATAATTTTATGAAGGAAGAGCAAGTTTAAAAGGCCTCTCCTCTCGCTTAAAGATTGTAATTTGAAATGTTGAAGTCTATCCTTATATGACTTTATGTGGGCAGGTGGTTTAAAACGATGAGACATATGATAGAGCAGTTTTTTTTGGACTTTCTCTATCCTGTTAATGTGAACTTTATACTGTGGGGACCAGACCGCACAACAGTAATCTAACTTACTTCTAACATAGCTATTATATAACAACAATGTTGTGGATGGTTTTTTGAATTCTTTACCGTTTCTAAGGATAAAACCAAGTGATTTGTATGCAGAATTAAGAACTTTATCAATGTGGGTGGTAAATTTCAGTTTTGTGTCAATTGTTACGCCTAAATCACGAATGTCAATGACCTCTTTAATGGGTGTGTTAGAAATTATGTATGTAGTTTTATTCTTAATGCGTTTAAGAGTAAATTTTATATGGAAACATTTAGTTGGATTTAAGTACATCATATTGGATTTACACCAGGATGAAAGGTTATCTAGATCGTCTTGTAATAGCTTTGCATCATGCGCATTATATATGATTCGTATTAATTTTAGGTCATCTGCAAATAAATAATAATTTGAGTTCTTGAAGATACTAGTGACATCGTTTATAAATATATTAAAAAATAAAGGACCCAGATTAGAGCCCTGGGGTACTCCAGAATACGATACGAAAGGATCAGAGCTGTGGCCATTGATAACAACGTTAGATTGTCTATTATTTAGGTAGGAACTGCACCATTCAAGTAATGAACCTGAAATACCAAAATTCATCAGTTTCTTAATCAATATACGATGATTTACTTTGTCAAAAGCTTTAGTGAAATCTGTGTATATAGCGTCGACTTGACTACCTTTGTCGACTGCTAGTGTCACGTCATCAATGTACTGAACTAGATTTGTGTTGGTGGACCTTCTAGTTATAAAGCCATGCTGGTCAGGTGATAATTGGTTTCGAACATGTCTAAACAGGTAAGTGTATACTATCGATTCAAATACTTTAGCTAAACATGACAAAATGGATATTGGTCTGTAATTTAAAATGTCTTGTTTACTTCCGTTTTTATGAACAGGTACGATTCTCGCCTCTTTCCATTTAGATGGAAAAATACCTGATGATAAAGATTTATTAAAAATATAACACAATGGAGTTGAGAGTTCATTAGCACATTGAGCAAAGAATAGAGGTGGAATGTTATCCGGGCCTGCGCTTTTACTCTGGTCAAGATTCCTGAGTTTGGATCTTACAATGCTTGCATGAATAATAATGTTTCCAATTTTGTGTCCAGTATCTATAATCGTCTCATTTAGTGAGTTAGAGATACTATGATCCTGTTCATATACCGAGGAGAAATGAGTTGCAAACAATTCAATAATTTCCTTCGTGGAATGTCTTGTTGTATTATGTAGATTCATAGAAGGAGGGTAGCTAGAGCCATTACTTCGTTTGTTTTTAATATGTGTCCAAAAGAATTTAGGGTTTTTGGTAATCATTTCTTCAATAGAGCTAATATAATTATTGTAACATTCGCGCATCAATGTGTTACAGTCGTCGCGTAAATAATCAAACTCTATCTTGTCGATGGAGTTATTATACTTTTTATATTTTAAGTGATATTTGTGCTTACGTTTAAGTAATCGTATTAATGTAGGTGAGAACCATACTGGGTAATTAGATTTATATTTAGATGACAGTGGGATAATGTTTTTTATTATAGAATTTATAGTTTCATAAAATTTTTTCACCATTTCATTAACATCTACGCAAAGCTTAAATATATTTATCCAGTCAATTTGACTAACTTCAAGTTTAATTAATTCATAATTAGCTTTTCGGAAGTTTAATTTATTAATTTTATTTTTCTGTATACTCTTACCTGGAGTCCCTAAAATTTCAATAGTTACGTGTAAGGGAGGGTGATATTTATCAATTTCTCTGAGGGGGTTGGAACAATGAGTTACTTTGATATTACTATTCATGTTACTGAGCACAAGGTCAAGGATTTTACCGCTATCGTTAGCAATATGATTATGTTGAGTAATATCGTTTAATGACATAAAATCTATCAGATCATTTTTAATAGGACAATTAAAGATATTATGCGGAGTAGCATAACCATTATCACAATTAATTATCCAGTTTATTCCCCCTAAATTAAAATCACCAAAAATGATTGTATTGGTTTGGGATTCAAAGACTGTGTTACATTTCATAAGATAATTATCTAGGTGTGTTTGAGTAACAGGTGGAGGTAAATAAACAGCGCATAAGTTCAAAGTGAAGTCACAGTTGTTAAATTCAACTTTAACCCATACATCTTCACAGTCACTTTCTAAATCGGACAAGCGGCGCGATGTGAACTTCTTATTAATAGCAATTAAAACCCCTCCTCCCTTAGACCTATGACTGAATAATAATGAACTCTCCCTGTCACGCCTGTACACATCGTATCTATCATCAAATAATTCTAAACTAAAAATACTATCATTGAGCCATGTTTCACTAAATACAATTAAATCATAATTGTTTTTTTGAATTTGCTGCTGAACCTTAATAGTACTTAACCTTAGGCCTCTAACATTCTGGTAATAACAAGATAAATTAAAAGAATTTGAGATCATAATTATTAAAAATAGCACACATGGGTGCGGACTACAGCTAACCAGTATTGGATATATTGTAATAATTAGGAATTAAAAACAAGTACTAACAAAATTTTAAAATTACTTAAATAAAATACATATTGAGAGTTACTTTACTATAACTTACTCTAGTTTGGATAAAGCTTCAATTGTTTTTATTATTTTGTAGTCAGATGATTCATTTTTACGCATATAAACTAAACCATCCTTGATCCATACAAACTTGTAGTTAAGTTCTCTGGCTTTCATTCTGGCTGCTGCATGAACACTTTTCATAGTTGGAGACAGATGTTCGTTTATGTATACCGCACGCTGCTCTCCCGCTATTCCAAGGTGAGTACTGTTTAATTTATCCATCTTGGATGCTGCTCTCTTGTTGAAAGTGATGGCGGCTGCTAGGAAGTCATTTCTGATTCTTGGACAACTAAATTTCACCAACACAGAGCGAGGACGCTTGCTTTCTCGGTTGATCTTAGCTGTACGAGTACAAAGATGTATATCTGTATCATTTAGGTTACAATTAATTGTATTGGCAATTTGTTGAACAGTCTTGAACAAGTTTTCAGTTTTATATTCCGGTATGCATTGTATCTCAAGGTTATTAGCCCGAGAGTGTTGTTCCATATTAGTAAGGCGGCTACCAAGGATGTTTAGGTCTTTTTTAAGTTCGAGGTTCTCCGTTTCTAAATATCTTATTCGATCTTCCTTCAATTCAAGATCATTTCTCATCTGCTCGTGAGTGTTTTGTAAGCAATTAAGTGTCTCATCAACTCTAGATAATCGGCTCAATACCTCATTGATATGAAGGTCGAATTTATGAAGGATGTTAGTTTTGAAATCATCTAACAAGGACGCCATATCATTGCGAAGTTCCTGTCTGAGATCACTGTCAGTAGTATGATACGTTGCATTTTTTCGCAACGTAATATTTGATGCATCAGAATTAGACAATGGACTGCTACTTGAAATGTTGATCTGACTGTTAAAAGATTTCTTTTTTGCACATTCCATGCATATCCAAGATGATTTAAAGTCCTTAGTTAATTCTCTGAACTGTTTTGTTTTCTTTGTTCCTTCAATGCATTCGAAATGGTATTTAACTTTACATTCAAAGCATGTTAAACTGTTGAGAGTTGGTGATTGGTTTGAACAGCATCCAAATTTATTCAATCGTGACATTATTATTTTAATTAAAATAAATATATGACAATGCTAGGTTGTAAGTAGCTCCCTCTGTCGGCGGGTATGGAATTTAATATTATACTTCTGAAATGGAGGTTAATTCTCAATTTTTACAACAGATGGCGGTAGCGATCGAATCAATTCAAATAATAACGGATTTTATAACCCCGAATTTTGTTTAATTTTATAACACCACCAGTTAAAATTAATAAAGTCACGTCCAGTTTCTGGCTGAGTTTATTGATTTATGCAAGTTTGGTACATGTTAGTTGCAGTCCGCACTGATATGCTAAATAAGCATGAAGAAAGTCACCAACACATTAGATAACGCTTGAAGATCTTCTTATATCACTAAACTTGCGAATGAAACGTTTATTTGCACGATCAGATAGTTTAATATATTTTTAATATTATTACAACGTTGAGCACTATGAAATTACTGTGACAGATGACGCAGACGTCACAATAATAGCAAGTTCACTCACGATACAGTCACAGTTACTTATAAAACAGTCACTGAGTATTCACACGTGAGTAGCTCGAAGGACCAAAAAAGAATTATGTACGGGCTACTGCGGGACCCATACACTCCTTGTTTATGATAGTTGATAAAAATGATAGTCCGAATTGTATGATACTGATATATTGCCAAAAGTGCTTAATAGATATATGATAGAGTTGATGATACAATTAATGAGCACGCACGACCTAACGCAGTCGTTTTGATTTGCGAACTAACTTTAATATTTAACGTTGGCGTAAAGTGCTGACGCCGCAAAGTGCTTATTATACTTAGGTACGAGTTAGCTCGTACAGAAGGACATAGGGTACTTCTTATCCCGGAAAATCTTTTTCGCGAGTGGAACCGCAAGAAAATAAATGGAGATAGTTTGAGATCCAGAGGAGCACATAGGCTACTTTTATTCCGAAAAAAAAAGGGAATTTAATCCCGGATTTTTTGTGCTCGCGAGTAGAGCCGTCACGGGCAAACCACTGAACCGATTTCGATGAAATTTGGAAGGGTCATAGTTTAAGACCCTGGGAAGGACCCAGACTCTCTTATCCCGGGAAAATATAAACCGGGACTTTTATCCCGGATAAAAACAATCTTCGTTGAAACCGCGAGCAATTTATTATAAAGATAGTTTGAGATCCAGAGGAGGACATAAGCTACTTTTATCCCGAAAAAAAAAAGGAATTTACTCCCGGATTTTTTGTGCTCGCGAGTAGAGCCGTCACGGGCAAACCGCTGAACAGATTTCGATGAAATTTGGAAGGGACATACATAAGACCTTGGAAAGGACCCAGACTCTCTTATCCCAGGAAAAAATAAACCGGGACTTTTATCCCGGAAAATCTTTTTCGCGAGTGGAACCGCAAGAAAATAAATGGAGATAGTTTGAGATCCAGTGGAGGACATGAGGTACTTTCATCCCGAAAAAACACAAACCGGAAATTTTATCCCGGATTATTTTCTTGTAGTTTTTTATCTTTTTATTTTTAAAGATATGTCCTTACATCAAAACTTATTATAAAACAAAGTCCCTTATCGCATCTGTTTGTCTCTTTAACGCGATAAACTCAAACACTATCGAACGGATTTTCATTCGTTTTTTAACAATGATCGGTGTGATTCAAGAGGAAGGTTTATGCGTATCCTACTAATATTATAAAAGCGAAAGTTTGTAAGAATGTATGGATGTATGTTTGTTACTCTTTTATTAAATTTGGCACACGGGTAGATTATGTCCTGGATTAACACATAGACTACTCTTTATCCCGGGAAAATACAAGCGGAACTTTAATACATATTATACACTCACGCCTGTTATCCTCGAAGGGGTAGGCAGAGGCGCAACTAGTGCACCCACTTTTTGCCGTCATTCCGTCCCATGATGTGATAGGGGGCGAGCCTATCGCCATATCGGGCACAAATTCCAGACTCCGGGCTGATACTGAATAGAAAAACTCAATATCACTTTTGCCCGACCCGGGGATCGAACCCGAGACCTCAGCTTTACAGTCATACTGTAATACAACTACGCCACCGACTTTTATCCCGTAAAAACTTTCTAACGGGGGCGGAGCCGCGGGCAAAATCAAAAATTAGCTCTTGTTTTATATTGCTTTTCTTGCCAGCCCGAGCTGGCTTCTTACTTTTTATTTTTCATCATTTATTTTACTCCTAATAAAAATGTATGTAGTTATATAAGTGACTAATAATAATTAATTAAATGTGTCTCGACTTATCATAAGTGCAACCTTGTTCGCCTAAGTGATGAATAGAGTATTTAATTTTCTTTTATTTTATTTTATTTTAAAAGCTAGTAAATAATATAAAGATTCACTCCGGCATCAAGCTTGACCCTTTTTGAAGTTATGTATGTGTGATTGTAGCGGGTCGCACCGACTTAAACGGTCAGCATTGTTGATATAACGCGTCTCAGTGAAGTGCGGCTTTCTGCTTATTCTTTACCGTACAATTGCCCAAACCTTGTCAGACTATACCCAGGGCCGCGACCGCCGCCGAAATCTATGAAGCCTTTGATTTTTGTCGTCCTGTTTCGACAGTAATGTTTTTTATTATTCAAAGTTAACCTTTCTGGTTCATCGTGGGGTCCAGATTAGGTACTTTTTTATAAGTTTTAATAAAGAAAGTGACCTTTTGTAAATCGTTTGTAATAAGACATGTAGTTGGCAATTATAGCGACTGCAGCGCGGCAGTTCTTTTGTTTTGAACACAAAGCCCATAAACTGTAGGGGTCAGCCACCTTAGCCGACGCCTATTTACTATAGTGCTGGATTGCGTGAGGGGAATGGCAATACCGAGTGGCAAGGTTCAAAACACCAAAGTCAAGAAATAAACGTATATTCACACACACACAGTATATGTACAGTTACAATGTTTCTTCAACACGGTTATCGGTGTGCAGCGACTCGTGTCTACGCCGTAGCCTCGTAGCACCGTAGCTGGAGGATGCACCATATCACTGTAGCTCCGCGTCGTAGCTGGAGGCTACAGTGCGTAGCTCCGTGGTACGCAGCAGTGAGATGAGAGAGCAACCGCATATGCTCCTCTCGGTCACCCAGGAATTTTCTTTCTTGAAGACTGTTTCTTTCTTGCTGGTATTCACTGGCTTGAACTCGAACTATCCAAAATTCGGACTCGCTTAGGTACTCAGAAGTAATACCGTAGGGAGAGCCCCGGAGGTGCCCCGGAGGTCCGGCCCTCCTCGGAGGGCAATTTGTACTATGAGACGCGGACATATTCACACGGCACGGTGAAGTTAGACTATATTCCTAAACTAGTAATACTTTGGTACATAGGCATTAGGTGACTCTATATACTAAACAATATATAACAATCCTATGTGCGTTACGAAAAAAGTCATTTTAATTACTTATACTAAATTGACATATAAACGACGCACATAGGTGTCAATTCTATTAATAACTACGTTAACTTTATAAATATGTTAATCCCGCTGTCGCAGCGGGGTAGGCAAAACTCTAACCTACACTATTATGCTCGGTTGAACGTCGATTTGTCCATACCGGGCGCGCGGGGGCGCGATAACGTCACTATTGATAACACACAATTTCACTGTATTGTTCCTCTTACTGAGGGTGCGTTGGCGCCTACTGCGAATGCGCGGGAGCCGCGCATGCGGTGTGCGCACATCGTTGTTGTTCGTTCTGCGCATGCGTCCTGCATATAAACATTGGTCTTGGGAGACTTGTAGAACCTACTTTCTTACCTAGTCAACTATAAAAAGTGTGCTGTAGTATATAATTTCAATAATTAACGTTGGCATGCCATCCTGATTCCGACACCCCTATTGCGCTGGCGCCTGTGTGCGCCGCACACTTCGCACATAGGGACGGCGCAGGCCTGACTATGCCTATAATTCTACCGTGAGGTAATCTATTAAAACAAACAAATTGATGTTCTATATGATATGAGTCCGCGCCCGCTGCCCAGACCCGCTGTTCCGCGCTTGCTTCGGTGGAACGCGACGAGTCGCGGCGGCATGCTGAAACAACTGGCCCACACAATTCGCTTCAAATCAATTCCAGAATTGAACAAGCCTGTTTTCGTTCAACCAATTGAAACCGGCTCACCCGACACCCCGCACTCCGCACTTCGAACCCCTCGACTCATGCTCCTCACGGTTCATCACAGCCACCGAGTTTCATTTTCAAAGTAGGCGTTTAATGACGTGCCGCCTCACAGCACTACGCTGCTCCGCGCATGTAGGCGACACGTGGCTTGCATCTAAAGCCGGATATTTACACTGTGTCTCGTGTAGTACATACCTATATTAAACCGACGAGCTTAGTGCTTAGTGCCTACATATAAACTATTTTCTATTATAAAACTTTATATGTGAAGAAAGTTGTCACTTAGAATTTAGGGAGTTTTCAGTTTAGCGTGTTTTAAATAATGCACGGCCCAATATTATGTAGTGTGTTAAACACTCTACACGTTTAGGTTTATATAGCCAGCACATCGTCGCTTTACATTGTGCATAATACATATTTTGACTGCCTCAATAGCGTAGTTGCATTGGGTGCATGCATGCGTTACAAGTATGATTTGCACGCTGAGCTCCTGGGTTCGAATCCCGGGTCGAACCAAAAACATTGTGACTGGGTTTTTCCATTTTAAAAATTACTCAGTCGCACCTCAGAGTCAGGAAGTTGGCGGTGGGATACCCCCGTGCCTCGGAAAGCACGTACGGCCGTTGGTCCTGCGCCTGATCTCTCTCCGGTCATGTCGGATTACCGTCTCACCGGAATATGAGAGTAAAGGAAAAGCGAGTGCGCCTGAGTATTGCGCATACACTTGTGCACTATAATATCTCCTGCGTACCTGGCTGATCTCCGCTGAAATTAGCAGCTGTGGCCGAAACTGGCTAGGAGGATTACGTTTAAATATGTATTTTGACATAAAGTAGTTAGACAGACGATAGTCCGGTTGCGAACATAGACCTGGCCTCAGTTTTCAAAAATCGCAGAAAGACTTTACAGAACTATTTTAAATTGGGTCTTGTTCACGGCTTTGCCCGCGTGAAAAGCCTTTGCCACTGCCCTCTTACATTGTAGCGATTCGTAGCGCTACATTAACAACACCAGCGCCATCTATACAAAAAATCTGATTTGTAACATATTGTTTTTAGCAAATTACCGGGATAAAAGTAGGAAATTATTAAACCTAATGTTTTTTCGCAAGATTTGCAACGGAGAAATAAACTGTCTCGAAGTAGTTCAGAAAATAGTGACCATTACCGCTCCATCAAGACTACCGAGACCCCGTGCATACAAATATATTTTTTTGTAAATACTGGTGGACTTTGGGACACAACTCTCCGGTAATCAGGTTTAAGTTGTTGTAGGTATAACTTTTTTCCAAAAAAAATTGTCATTATGAATTCTCGCAGTTTAAACGACAAATCATACAACAGCTCCATGGTGAAAAAATAATGAAAAGTAAAAAACCTCCCACTAAACATCATAATGTGCTTTTTGCTGGATTTACCCCTTTCGTTGATGTCATTTTGCCCACATGAATCTGTATTGTTATCGCCACAATTGTAATTAAGTTTATTTTTAATATTTTTTGTCTTTGTCTGCCTCCTTAGTTATACAACGTAAGTAGTTGGGTCCGCCTATAATTAGGTGCATAATATAATAAGATTTGGTTTAGGTACGTTATATGTGTACGCTAACTATTGTATCATTTGTTGCACAGAAAAATGAAAACAGTGTTGGTGGGTCAAATAATAAGATAAGTAAATAAATAAATGAAATAAATGCATTTCTGTATGAACATTATTTCAGAGCCGCGTGAAAAAGTTAGTTAGATATATTATAAAATAATATTGAAGTATACTGCCTCGGTGGCGTAGTTGTATTACGGTACGACTGCAATGCTGAGGTCTCGGGTTCGATCCCCGGGTCGCGCAAAGTGATATTGGATTTTTCTATTTAGTATCAGTTCGGAGTCTGGAACTTGTGCCCGATATGGCGATAGTCTCGCCCCCTATCACATCATGGGACGGAATACGCACGGCGAAAAGTGGGTGAACTAGTTCTGCCTCGGGGATAAAAGGTGTGTGTATGCATATGCGTATTAAGGTACCTATGTAGGGGTACCCTACACTACCTATAAGTATATCATTTTATATACGAGGGGAAATAGCCTGACAATCTAATAAAAAGTTTTGTTACCTTTAAGTTAGTAATTTCTACTTAATAAAAGAAGAAGTTTACTTTAACTTATGACAGATTTACTGAGTTTTCGATTTATCCCGCGGTAGGTGTATACGATAGTAATTTTTAAATAATATATATTTCAATTATCTAAAAACGAGGCGTATATGTGTGTGTGAGGCGTGAGCTACAATCCGCGCGAAGTGATGAGAGTTGATGTTCGTCGACGAGACGTGACACGAAAAATGCATTAGCGCCTCCACGAGCGCCTCGGAGCTCCACGCACACATACACACAACAATATAACAGAACCAGTTAGGAATGAACTCGCTGGGAAAGTCAAGGCTTCAATCTTAGCGATGTGAGCTTTTCGAGTATTCAACATCCATTACAGAAGCAATATTGACATTGATAATTTAAATATATTATTAAACATATGGTACTGTAAAATTCCACATATCGGTAAATCTTAGGTTAAACTGGTATTCATATTGAAATTCTAACCCCAACATTTTCTCTGACTTTTACCATTAGAGTTTGATTCACAAACACTAAACTACGCCATCGAGGTAGGCTGGTTCATACTAGGCTTAATGGTTAATAAATGATAGTTTTAGGAGTGAACATGCATTTGTGTCTAAATTATTTATTTTAATGAACCGAGTGTTTAAAGTTGACATTACCGAGTCTCCAGAGACATTACATTACTACCAGAGAGTTGACATTACCTCATTTAAGGGCTCATACACATAAACACGACGCAACATCGTTCCACGATGCGACGTCGCGTCGTTGAACAACGTCGCGTCGTGGGACGGCACGAGAGAGCACCCGCTGCCCGGGACAATTTTGTCCCCAAAACCTCAAAATGGGCCCGGAATTCCCATCGGCTGTAAATCCTACTAATATTATAAAGGCGAAAGTTTGTAAGTATGTATGGATTTTGTTACTCTTTCAATGATGTTTGGCACACGGGTAGATCCACGAAGAAAAGAAGAATAGCGGAGGTGTGTCAAGCCAAAATCTCTTTAGAACGTAGCGTCGCTAAATGCGGGGGGTCGGGGGATGAAATATAACGATAGCTCCACCCCCCAATCAAAATCCATCTAGCGGTGAATGGCATTATTACAGCGTAACAGAGCTAAGTTGTCAATAATTTAGTTCGTCTTTTCACCCCTATGGCGTAACAAGCAATAGTGTTTTGTTCCAGACGATTCTATGTGCGTTAGTATGGTGGGACCACATTATTTATTATGCTACTGGCGCTTAGCCGTTTTTCAGCATATACATTACATAGGTGACACATACATACAGGAAAATTAAGGAATAAAACAAAATAAAAGAAGTTGTTAAAGTTGTTGATAAAAAATCTTTATTGATTAAAATTAATAATGATAATCTTACTATCTACTTCAGTAATTAATATCTACTTCAGTATCCTGTGATAATATTATTAATGCGAAAGTTCATTAAAATATTTGGATATTTACATGTGTGTTAGAAGTAAACACAGAAACAACAAAACGGATTTACATGAAATGGCACGCGAGTAGATCATGTCTTAGATAAACACATAGTCTACTTGTTATCCCAGTAATTTAGCCCCATGGAAGTAATGCATATTTTTAATCTCTTCATAGGGACTTTTTTTTAGCAGAAAGGCATTACACGCGTATGAAGCCGCAAGAAACACCTAGTATTATGATAAAAATGAATGTATTCCTTATTGGCCACTAAACAAACCGCATCATGCACATAAAAATCAAATTCAACCGAAACAACGCAACCTTTACGCCCAGGTTCCCGCCAAAGTCCGTAAAATATTATAGTTGCGATCAGAAATTGTTGGTTGTCAATTTAAAAAAAAACTAAAGTATTCTTTTAAATTTAATTTGATTTCTAAACGATGGGACGAATATTAAACGTTTGACATTCAAAACCAAAACAAGAAGAATAAAACTCCACTTTTAATGATATTTTAACTTGTAAATATAATTGATTTCTAAACGACGGGCGAACATCAAATGTTTGACAGGTAGGAATATTTTCTAAGGAAAAGCGAAATTATTGTTTTTACTATATTCCAACCATTTTTTTTATGTTTTCGAATATTTTGTTGGCGTCCAGTTGTTGCGCCTAATCATAACACGTATTCATGCATATCTAATGTCTGTATTTACAGCATCGGTAGTAATAAGTCACTTTCTCCGCAAAAAACAAAAAAAAAATGGGGAATCTAAAATGATAACAAATAAATCAATAACACGAAAAAAACTTACAAATACAACGAAATTAATAAAAATAATATCGACGCTTGAAAGGCAATCATATCTAAGCGATATTCAGCAATTTTTTTCAGTAGAGCGTTTTAAAGTTTTGATTTTGACAAAAAAAAAACATAACTAAACTATTCTCTGCACAAAAATAATTGTAACTGTTTTAGGAACTTCTTAATGTTTGACATTTTTTGACTTAAATCAACAGCCTTGACGATTATAAATTAAAAAGTTACCGTCGCTTAGTTAAAAATGACCTTAATTTACAAACATGTAAAATCATCTAAATGGATAATTTTATGGATACCGTAACAAGTACATTTAAAGAAATATCAAATATTTAAAAATGCGCAGTTGGTAAGAATCGTATAAGGATAACTAAATATATTAATAAAATCAATTAAAAATATCTATAGCTAAATTATTGGGTCGCACGAATGTAGAAAAACATAAATACGTGCCCAATATTGTAAATATTGTTATTCCCACCAACATTAAACTATTTAATAAGCAGCAAACTTTAATGAAAATCAAATTTTATTGTTAGATAAACATACATACATCCAAAATATGGCATATTGATATAGAATTTGATAATAGTTAACAAATTCGCTGGAAGGAGGTTCTCGCCTCAAGCAGAACTAGAAAACAATAATATTATCACTAGCTTTTGCCCGCGGCTCCGCCCGCTTTAAAAAAGTTTTTCCGGGATAAAAGTCCCGCTTTATATTTTCCCGGGATAAAAAGTAGCCTATGTGTTAATCCGGGACGTGATCTACCCGTGTGCCAAATTTCATCGAAATCCGTACAGTAGTTTTTGCGTGAAAGAGGAACAAACATCCTTACATCCAAACATCTAAACATCCAAACATCCATACATTCTTACAAACTTTCGCCTTTATAATATTAGTAGGATTTATTCATTGTGTTGGAAACTCGTAATTCTCTCTCAAATTTTATTTTTGCTGAAAGCACACACATACAAACTCACGCCTTTATCCCATACGGGTAGTCAGAGACTATGGAGCACCACATTCTACGATTTTGACATACGTTTTCCACAAAAGATTTTCATAGTACTTTGCAAACACGAGAAAGAAAGTGGGACGATGTAAAAGAGGCCATGGAATATAAGAAAAATACATGGCTAGATGAGAATAGCCAACGACACTTTCAAAATACTAGGTTCGCAAGCGGGTGTATTTTCTTTATTGCGAACAGGTGAATATCTCATAACAATAAGTATAACCACCTGAACTTACCCGGTAATATTAACTATGCGACATCATTGAAGTTAAAGGTTGACAAGTAAAAATATCTAAGCATAAAAAATAGAACTTGTATTATTCAGGTAAAATTATCTAACCGATTACTCTCTTTTTATTTCGTTTTATGTAAAGTTGTATATATGTACTATTAACAATATATTTTATTAAGCTGAAAATATCTTAGCACATCAATATGGTGAGTATGGGTCCAGGCAAATATATGTCGCAGATTCAGACGGATTTAGAATCTCATCTTCGTTGAGATCCGCCATAATAGTAATTTTCAATCAGTGCGCACACCCGGCGCAGCCGCCGTCTCGAGAGAAAGTTTCCGTAAGATTATAACGCTCTTTGAGAAACTATTTATTCCTCGATCACAAAGAGAATATCAACATTTCACTCGATCAAGCGTTCTACTTACAGAAAGACATGACGTTTCACATTGACAACTCAATTCTCGACAAACCAGCCTATAACAGTCATCAATGTCATAATGAGGTTTTACTCAATATAATAGGTTTTACTCAATATAATTCCCTTACACGGCCATTCTGGCAACCAACGCGCTCTCGCGTTGAAAGGTTCATTAGTCGTAAGTACCAACGTAACACAAAGTGTTTGGATTTTCAGCATTGGTAACGCATTATTTTCACAAGGCCAAAACTTCACAGCAAAACGTTGAAACCTTCAACATGACCTCTTAGCAAAGCGTTAAAGCTTTCAGCATAATCCGAACGGCAAAGCGTTAAAGCTTTCAGCACAATGTAACCAGCAAAGCGTTTAAGCTTTCAGCATAATCCTTACAGCAAAGCGTTAAAGCTTTCAGAATAATCTAACCAGAAAAGCGTTAAAACTTTCAGCATAGCCAAACAGCAAAGCGTTAAAGCTTTCAGCATAACCTGATAGTAAAGCGTTAAAGCTTTCAGCATAATCTTATCAGCAAAGCGTTAAAGCTTTCAGCATAACCGAAAAGCAAAGCGTTGAAGCTTTCAGCATAACTAGACAGCAAAGCGTTGAAGCTTTCAGCATAACTTGACATCAAAGCGTTAAAGCTTTCAGCATAATCCAACAGCAAAGGGTTAAAGTTTTCAGCATAATCCAACAGCAAAGCGTTAAAGCTTTCAGTGTTTCATCACGCTAAAGGGTTCAGTCCTCCAACAGAATGAAAAAAACAACCATTCAAACAAACAGTAACAATTACATGCCATTTATTAACTGGACTTTATAATCAAATAAAGTAACAAATAAACATTTCATCGAAACCAAACCCAAAATGAAACTATTCACTATTTCTATAAATCATGGAACAATTATTTTTGAGTTAAATGTGCCTTACTAATCGACACATCAACGTTTACAAAGATTGCTACCATGATTCGATGTAATAAAACTAATCATCTATTTCTTGAGATTCTACAGAATCCAGATATTCAGACAGTGCTGGTAGGCAAGCTGGATATCTGCGTAATCGTTCATGACAAACGTACTGACCACGTCCTCCAGATATTGGCTCGACCATATAACGTTCATTTGGACAAATTTTAGTTACTTTACAGGGTCCACTAAATTTTTCACTTAATTTATTAATTATTCGTGGATTTCTCTGGACTAAAACTAAATCGCCTATAACGAAAGGACGAATCTTGGCTTTGTTAGCATCATAACGTATCTTATCCTTCGTCGCTTGCTCGTCCATCCTACCTTTAGCTTCCTGTCTTATTTCCATCAGGTCTTGTTCATTATGAACATTCAAATTAATACCGAGATAGTTTAACTTAGGTGGACATTTGTTACAACCCATTAGTAACTGAAATGGACTCTTTCCTGTGTTTTTAGATATAGTGCAATTCAAAGCTAGTTGAACTTCACCCAAAACAGATTTCCAAGATCTCTTTTCATGATTTTCGGCCACAGTAAAACAATTGGTGAGTACGGACATTATCCGTTCTACCTGTCCGTTACCTCGGCAAACGCCGCTAGCTATTTCATGGAACTCAATAGACCACTCTCTACATAGACTCTGGAACTCTTGTCCCGTGAAAGCAGTACCTTGATCAGAGATAATTCGCCTGGGTGTTCCGAATATGTGAACGAAGTTTCGAAGAGCTTCGCAAGCAGATCGCGATGCTAAGTCTTTAACAGCGGTTAAATAACAAAATTTTGTGAAAGCGTCTACGATAACGATCACATATTCTTTAGATAGCCTCCCACCAGTTAATTTGCCGCTTGTATCAATATGAATAGTGTGAAATGGCTCTGCAATTTTCTCTATGGGGTGTAAAGCGGACTGCCTTTTTCCAGAAGGATTCTTGTTTATTTTACACGGTAAACAATGATCGACATACGCTCTAACAGACGAAGTCATATTAGGGAACCAAAAATGTTCTCTTATTTTGGATAAAGTTTTATCCCAGCCTAGATGTTTTAATTCATCGTGGAATTTTTGAATTATTTGCCAACGAAAGTTTTTGGGAATTATTATTCTACTTAAAGTTTTGCCATTGACTTGGAAATTTTTATGAAGTAAGTTATCTTTGTAGGTGTATGATGACCTAAGATTAGCGTCAATTGTGTCATTTTCAATGGATTCTATAATGCGGTTGATATCGGAATCCATTTTTTGTTCAGCCTGTAACCATTCGTCGTTAACACGCGAAACGTTCACTTCTTTGCAATTAATTGGATTTCGACTAAGGTAATCCACGTGTGGAATTCTTTCACCTTTTCGATACTCTATTTCGAAATCAAAGGTTTGCATGTATGCCCACCACCTGTGTACGCGAGGCAAAAGTTCACGTTTATGACGTGATGCCTTTAATGCGTTACAATCTGTAACGACCTTGAATTCCCTGCCAAGTATGTAGTGCCTAAAATGTTTTAACGCTTTAAACACCGCTAGAGTCTCCAGCTCGTAGCTGTGGTATCTGCTTTCCACATCCGTCGTTCTCTGGCTGAAGTAAGCAATGACTTTAAGTTGAATGTCATCTTTCTGGAATAAAATCGCACCATATCCAATCGAACTTGCATCAGTATGGAGTTCAATTGGTTTGTTAGGGTCAAAAATCGTCAATACGGGTGTGGAAGTCAGATACCCTATCACAGTGGTATGTGCTTTTGAATGTTCATCAGTCCAAATCCATTTGGCGTCTTTTTTAGTGAGTCCGTATAGAGGGGCCATGATAGTAGAAAAGTTAGGCACAAACTTCCTAAAATAGCCAGCAAGACCATTGAATTGCCGTAGTTCTTTGACGCAAGTTGGTAAAGGGGCGTTGGCTAAAGCTTTTATTTTTCCAGGATTGGGTTTGATACAATTCTCACTTATAACATAGCCCAAATATTCAACTGAGAACTTCAGGAAGGCGCATTTCTTCCAATTAAAAGTGAAGCCAGCTTCTGATAAAGCTAATAAGACTTGTTCTAGATTTTGGAAAGCCTCCTCTTTTGTTTTCGAAAATACAAGAACATCGTCCATATAGACGAGCGCTATTTTGTCTTTTAATCCTTTTAGTGCCTTATTGATGGCTCTTTGGTATACCGAAGGGGCGTTACAAAGTCCAAAGGGCATTTTTAAATATTCCCACACACCGTCCGGGGTTATAAACGCAGTTTTTTCGATGTCGTTCTGAGACGCCATCAAAATTTGATGAAATCCAGATGCCATGTCTAAGCTCGAAAAATAAGAAGCCTGCCCGAGGGTATCAATTTGTTCCGATATTAATGGCAAAGGATAACTATCACGCACGGTATTAGAATTAAGCTCCCTATAATCGACGCAAAGGCGGTCTGAACCGTCCTTTTTCTTTACGAGCAAGGCAGGGCTTGAAAATGGGGAAGAACTCTCACGTATAATGCCTTTGCTCTCTAAGTCAGCTATTATTTGGCGCATCACAATTCGTTCAGATGGAGCTAACCGATATGGATGTCGCTGCACAATTTTATCTGGGTTTTTAAGCTTAATTTGCATTTCACCTGTATTGACAGTTGATCTAGAATTTCCGCTAGCAAAATTATTCTTATGTTTTTCCAGTATGGTCCTCAACCTGTCAATATCACACTGCTCGACTAAGTCTGTGCTAATGTTATCTAACTCAGAGTTAGCATTTTGAGTAAGGCACACATTTACACTAATGTCTCGTTCTATCTTAACACCGTCACTATTAAGGGTGAACACCAAACCGGGAGTTTTAAATATCTCTCTACCTAGGATTACGTCATGTGGCACCAAATGTGAATCTACAATAATGAACGTTATCTCGGTATGAAAACCGTCGAATTCAGCATAAGTCGTCATTTTTCGAAATGAAAAGAATGGTACACAGCCAATACCCGTGAGGCGGGTAAACGAAATTTCCTTTTTATCCGGTAAACTATCTGCAATTTCCTTTTTGATAAGTGAGCACTCTGAACCACTATCAATCAACGCTTGTAGCTTATAGCCCCCAATACAGATTTCAATCAAATAGTCATTGGAGGATGAACAGATATTGACCGATTTTGTTTTCAATTTGGAGTCCTTAATAGTCTTTAACTTTTCATCTCTTTGCTTTGTGAAACAAGTAGGCTCAGAATGTCCAGGTTTGTGGCAATATGCACATTGTACTGGCTTATCGTTTGATGTATCGGTAGATGCCCTGGGATGGACGGTACTCTCATTTTTAATGTGATTATTATTGCGTAGTAATAAGCAATGACGTTTCAAGTGCCCTATTTTATTGCAATAATGACATCGCCGATCTATAGGCTTGTCGTTCATTTTAGATCTTTTTAAATACGAAGTGTCAGGGTCACTACGAGTCTTATCAAAATGTCTCTTAAGACTCTTAATGTTAGGATAGGTATTCAAATGTCTATCAAGTGCCACACAATTTGTCGGGGTATTTTTAAGTAATTCGGTACGTACCTGAGCATCCACAATACCGGTAATTACTACCTCAATTTTGTTTGATTCGCTCCAACTGGTATCCAGACGATCTATGAGCGCCAACTTGTTGGTTGAATACTCGATGTATGTTACTGCCTGATCGCTTTTGTACTCTACCATGTCACGAAACAGATCGTGGAACCTTTTTGTTGCAGCAAACTGTCGAGTAAGTCGTTCCTTTAACTCCTGCCAAGTCTGGCATAAAGGATACGACCGCGCTGCCCACTTTTTTGCACGTCCTTTCAAATTAATGAACACAGCATTCCTGGTCTCATAATCTGTCCACGAATTGTTTTGTCTATGATGGTCAATTTCCTCACACCATTGAGCCGCAGTGAACTGACAATCATCCGGATCAAATGGTGGTAAATAAATCTCACTTGCCTTAAGTTTTCTCGGTTCCACAACACTTGTTGAGGGCCTCTGGTTAGTGTTTTGGAGACCCGTCATCATATTTTGAAAAAATGTCGCCCATGTTTCTTGTGAAGGTGCAACAGGTCGGTCGTCTTTTGACAATGATTGTCTTGTTTCCATATTTTCTGTAGGTTTATATGACGGCGTAAAATATCCTTGATTCTGAGTAGCAGGCATTGCGGTAGACTCGCAGGATTCTTGTGGAAACGATCCCACCGCTGCTGTCGCAGATTCAGACGGATTTAGAATCTCATCTTCGTTGAGATCCGCCATAATAGTAATTTTCAATCAGTGCGCACACCCGGCGCAGCCGCCGTCTCGAGAGAAAGTTTCCGTAAGATTATAACGCTCTTTGAGAAACTATTTATTCCTCGATCACAAAGAGAATATCAACATTTCACTCGATCAAGCGTTCTACTTACAGAAAGACATGACGTTTCACATTGACAACTCAATTCTCGACAAACCAGCCTATAACAGTCATCAATGTCATAATGAGGTTTTACTCAATATAATAGGTTTTACTCAATATAATTCCCTTATCTACGCCAATGCTATAATTTTGTTGTGTAGGTAATAAACAATTAATTAAAGAGTGAGCATTGTTTTTATTTCAAGTAAACATATATTAATGCAAAACAGTAATATCACGATTTCAAGTAAAACACGATAAGTTCAAAATCAATTTCCTTAAGTGTACCAACTACTATAAATCCGAAAAGTCGTAAATTTTTTGTCGGTAAATGAAAAAAAAAATGTGAAATTTACCGGAATCATCTAATATCTAACCGCCAAAAAAATTGTCCTAGAGCTACGAAACCCGGATCAATCGACGCAGAAAAAATTGGCGATTTCAAATATGTATATAACTCATTTTCGGTATATCTGTCGTTTAGATATTATTGCCTTTCAAGCGTCGAATTATATTCGATGTTGGATGTCGCTGGCATGACGCACATATTTTTCGCAATCCGTTATTTCCGAATACTTACCCACAGATGTCACTACATTTTTTCACATTTCCTGTAACTAAATAATAAATGATTGAATAATGAATATATTTAGAGGCAAAATTAACTAAGTTTACTTATTTCTGCCGAAAAATTATTGTAATATGCGTTTATAATGTTAAAATCAAGATATCGGTGAGAAATATGTAGAATGCAACTTTTCGACGATAGATGTCTCTTGGTAATGCAACAAGAAAATATGTTTCAAAATGCAAATAAACATAAATTTAAACGGCTTACACATAAAATGTTATGCCATCTTGTTTGATTTTTGATCCTAAGCAACTTCTACTCTCATCAATATCACATTTCATGGTTAAAAGAATTTAATACGTATTTAAACGTCAGATGAGGCCGAACCGAACGCACTGACGATTCACTCAGAACTACGGTTTTAGGCCCCGCCTACTGTGACGTCATGGCCCAAATTGATGGTGACATGACCTATATGCCTTGCGGCACCTCCGCTATTCTTCTTTTCTTCGTGGGTAGATCATATCTTCGATTAACACATAGGTAAAATTTTAGCCCGGGAAAATAAAAAGCGCTACTTTTATCCCAGTAATACTTTTTGACATGGGCAGAGCCGCGGGCAAAATCTAGTTGCTTATAAACACGAACAAAAGTCTTCTTCCTCCGTGCTTATAAATCAAAGTTCTGGGTAGTGAAGCTCCTATTAGACGTAGTCGTAAGGTTTATAATTATTAGGCGACTGTGCCGCTATTTAGTTGGATATGGAAATAGTTTTATTTTAATTTTTTTTTATTTGATTCACCAAATGAATGTTCCTTATTGACATGCTTAATAGTAAAAACGTAAACACAATAAAATCACTAATTAAAGGGCCATTCTACACAATTGAACATAGCATGCATACAACAGATAATATCAGGTCGGTACAGGAAAACAACACCACCACACAATTCGCTTACACTACATACATACATACATACACTCACGCCTGTTATCCCCGAAGGGGTAGGCAGAGGCGCAACTAGTACACCCACTTTTCGCCGTCACTCCGTCCCATGATGTGATAGGGGGCGAGCCTATCGCCATATCGGGCACAAATTCCAGACTCCGGGCTGATACTGAATAGAAAAACTCAATATCACTTTGACCGACCCAGGGATCGAACCCGACGTCTCAGTTTTGCAGTCGTACTGTAATACAACTATGCCACCGAGGCAGACTGCCTCGGTTGCTTACACTAAACTTATATTAATATTATATAAGATATCAAGAGTTATGGAATACAGTGATTAATTATGTATTGTATTTTTGATTTATGATTATTATTGTATTTTTGTTTTTGTATGTGTTATGGGTTTATTGCCTGAAATAAAAATCATTTTATCTTATTTATTATTAATTAATTAATTTTGAAATTTGTAGATTTGCCTTTAATAAAAAGCCGTAAAAAATATCAAAATCGTTCCCTAGTCCATTGTAATTTGAAATCATTCTGTGGAAAGGACTGTGGACCAATATTATTTCAGCATTGAGGGGCCACAAAAGTATTTCTATTAGATAACCTACTACCTGCGCGAGATACAGCCAAAGAAATATTTTGCAGCCGGTCATCACTATCAAATATCAGTTAAGCCATTTATGATCTTATACAAGAATAGGATATCAGAAACTTTTTGGCGCTTATATAAAGAACTAGCCTTTGCTCGCGGCTCCGCCCGCGTGTAATAGTTTTCTGGGATAAAAATCCCGCTTTATATTTTCCCGGGATAAAACTAGCCTATGTCCTTTCTCAAGCTTTAGACTATCTGTGTACCAAATTTCATTTAAATTGGTTCAATAGTTTTGGCGTGAAAGCGCGACACACAGAGTTACTTTCGCATTTATAAAAATTATAGCGTTTGCCCGCGGCTCCGTCCGCGTAATGAGTTTTTCCGGGATAAAAGTCCCGTTTTCTATTTTCCCGGGATAAAACTAGCCTATGTCCTTTCTCAAGCTTTAGACTATCTGTGTACCAAATTTCATTTAAATTGGTTCAATAGTTTTGGCGTGAAAGCGCGACACACAGAGTTACTTTCGCATTTATAAAAATTATAGCGTTTGCCCGCGGCTCCGCCCGCGTAATGAGTTTTTCCGGAATAAAAGTCCCGTTTTCTATTTTCCCGGGATAAAAAGTAGTCTATGTGTTAATCCAGGACATAATTTACGCGTGTGCCAAATTTCATAAAAAAGTAACAAACATACACCCATACATACATTCTTACAAACTTTCGCGTTTATATTAGTAGGATACGCATAAACCTTCCTCTTGAATCACACCGGCCATTGTTGAAAAACGAATGAAAATCCGTTCTATAGTGTTTGAATTTATCGCGTTCAAGAGACAAACAGATGCGATAGGGGAGTTTGTTTTATAATAAGTAGTGATGTAAGGGCATATCTTTAAATATAAAAAGATAAAAACTTGCGAGAAAAAAATCCGGGATAAAAGTTCTCGTTTATGTTTTTTCGGGATAAGCAGTAGCCTGTTTCCTTCTTTAGGTCTCAAACTATCTTCATACCTATTTGTTTACGGATCCACCCACAAACAAATATTTACCGGGATTAAAGTTCCGGTTTAGGTTTTCCCGGGATAAAAAGTAGCCTAAGTCCTTCCCAGGGTTTTAAACTATGTCCCTTCCAAATTACATCGAAATCGGTTCAGGATTTGACCATGACGGCTCCACTCGCGAGACCAAAAATATCCGGGATAAAATTCCCAGTTTATGTTTTTCCGGGATAAAAGTAGTCATATCTTTCTCTGGATCTCAAACTATCTCCATACTTATTTTCTCGCGGTTCCACTCGCAGAAAAAGATTTTCCGGGATAAAAGTCCCAATTTATTTATTCCAGGCATAAAAAGTAGCGTAGATCCTTCCCAAGGTTTTAAACTATCTCTCCTCCAAATTTCATCGAAATCGGTTCAGTGGTTTGCCCGTGACGGCTCCACTCGCAAGAACAAAGAATCCGGGATAAAATACCCGTTGTTTTTTTTTGGGATAAAAGTAGCCTGTGTCCTCCGCTGGATCTCAAACTATCTCTATAATAAATTGCTCGCGGTTTCAACCAGGGTTGCTTTTCTCCGGGACAAAAGTCCCGGTTTATATTTTCCCGAGATAAAAGGTATCTTAGGTCCTTCCTAGAGTCTTAAAATATCTCCCTGCCAAATTTTATCAAAATCGGTTCAGTGGTTTGGCCGTGATAGCTCCACTCGCGCGAAAAGAAAGTCCGGAATAAAAGTCTCGGCTTATATTTTTCCAGGATAAAAAGTAGCCTATGTCCTTTTTCAGGCTCTAGAATATCTGTGTACCAAATTTAATTTAAATCGGTTCAGTAGTTTTGGCGTGAAAGCCCAACAGACAGACAGAGTTACTTTCGCATTTATAATATATTAGTAATTAGTAAGGATTTATATTAAAATGCTCTAATCTAGAATCGTATCTCGGTAATAACTTGCATTTATTGTTTATAAAAGACAAGAAACATATGAACCTTTTTTGGGCACTTTCGATTTTATTAGAATGAACTTGATAGCCGGGGTTCCAAACTTGGCTGCCATAATCAAGAACATTACGAATTACGCAATTGAAAACCGGTATAAGTACCTGCGGGTATTTAAATGTTCTAAGTTGTCTAAAAATAAAAAAATAAAAATAATTGGTTTGCTTTACTGACTATAATATAAACTATGTGGTCTCTAAAACTCAACGAACTATCAATAATTACTCCCAAATCTCGAATAGAAGTTACTTCTGCTAAAGGTACACCACTCAGTATGTATGTCATCTGAAATGGATTCTTTTTTCTAGTAAATTTAATGTGATAGCATTTGTCCACGTTAAGAATCATTGCGTTTTTATCACATCAAGATTGAATCTTATTTAGGTCGTTTTGTAATAATGTGGTATCTAAATCGTCCTGAATTACCTTATACAGCTTAAGATCAACTGCGTATAATTTGAAGTTACATTTGATTTCAAATGCTAAATCACTACATAGTATAAAACAAAGTCGTTTCCCGCTGTTTGTCCCTATGTATGCTTAGATCTTCAAAACTACGCAACGGATTTTGGTGCAGTTTTTTTTTATAGATAGAGTGATTCAAGAGGAAGGTTTATATGTATAATTTATCCCGGGGAAATATAAAGCGGGACATTTATCTCGGAAAAACTCATTCACGCGGGCGAAGCCGCGAGCAGAAGTCTAGTAGTTAATAAAAATGAGAAAAAACAGGGGACCCAGGTGGGATCCTTGAGGAACTCCAGAAGGTATTGACTTTACTTGGGATTGATAGCCAGCTAAAGCCACTAATTGGGACCTATGTGACAGATACGACTCATACCACCGCAACAGAGAGCCATGAATATCCATATTGCCTAACTTTTCCAACAGAAAACGATGATCGATAAAATCAAACGCCTTACCGAAATCAGTGTAAATGCCATGTACTTCTCCACCCTTATCCATAATTCGGGAGATATCATTAACAAATTCGACTAAGTTTGATGTAGTTGATCTTTTAGGCAAGAATCAGTGATTTGGATATAAAGATGATTTAACATGCCAGAAAATTTTAGATTGCACAATAGCTTCAAACACCTTCCCAAAAGCGGGCAGTATTGAAACTGGTCTATAATTAAAAACATCAGCTACATCGCCTTTTTTGTGAGTAGGAATAATTCGGCCATTTTTCCATTGAGTTGGAAACACTCCTTTCCTCAACGAATAACTGAAAATGTATAGGAGGGGCTTTGACAAGTATTCGAAGCATTCTATAAGGAAAATCGGCGGAACGCCATCTAATCCAGCTGTCTTATTACGATCAAGTAGTAATTTAGCGATTTACTTATTTCAGCTTCCTCTATCTTTAACCCTTAACTACCCAGTATGCTTTTGTAACGTACCTGACCAGTAGTGTCCGGCGGACACACTACAGAGATAAAATATAAAAAACCGTGTTAAAATCCGAAAACTACTTTTATTGCGATGTCTTATATTCGCGTAAATATAAGAAATCATTATTTATTTATTTTACCTTTTTTAGTACTTTTTTCAAACAGATATTACACGACATAATATTTTTACCGAGTGTTCAGAGCATACATTTCATATGAGAATACTGTTAAAAAGATTTGTATATTTTCGATGGACAAATATTATGAAAACGGTTCTTGCTTTTTGCTCAGAAGATTGAGCAGCTCCGTGATCTGTGGTAGCATCAGATGATCCCCTCATGTCTTGTATTATATGAGTACGATTCATCTTTTACACATACAAACCCAATTTATTTTTTAGAAAAGCCGAAGGTACTAGATGCGATGACACATTGAAAAATTTTAGATATAGAAACCTTATTTTGACCTCATAGTATTTAACTACTATGAGACCATTTTGTGTCTAGGATTTCCTACTACGAGGCATGTAAAATAATTACCAAAAGTAACGTTTCTCCTACTTCGAACGTACGATTCACATGACTAGTTGACCATATTGTACGCAATATTTTGAACTTCTTTTCCCAGATATTCGTATCAAAAAAAGGGTAAGTGTTTCTTTTAGCCACAGATCTCCTAAATTTTAAATCATACATCAGCTGAAAATCGTCCAGGATTTTTGGACAGATACTGTTTGAGTTATACGCTACTTTCAAAAGATATATGCTCATCGATTGTAACATTTTGCCCATGCAAATAAAACTATTTTAGGTTTAGGCACACATACTTTAACAACTTTCTAATGGGTGCAAGTAAATTTCTTGACTTTTTGAGAGATTATGTATCAAGGGCACGTTGAATTTCTCCCTATCTCAGTGTTGATTTCTCAGAACAAAAACGAGTATGACTGGCTTTTCACAAAAATATATAAGCAATGTGACTGTAACCAAATAGTCAAAATTACAAGTACAAAGACTGCTATTATATCACAAAGAATGTACTGTGAGTTGGTTTATTACCTACTTGATACGATATTGTTTTAAATAAACGTAAATAAACAATCTACCTTGGTACTTAAATCAAACAAAATATATTTGTGTCTGTTGGACACTTGTGGGTTGATGGGTTACAGTTTTGCTTTACTTGTAATAAATATTAAACTATTTATATTACAGATATTTTTATTGCACAATTAGATTCGGTAAACTTCGGAGGTAGATTAGATAAAGCGGTTTTTCGTTAAATTAAATACTTTAGGTTTTATGAATAACCGAACACAAAAATGTGTCCGACAGATACTTGTGGGTTGTTTAGGGTTAAGGACCCAATTGTAAGGCTAGAATTTGAGATTTCAAGGGCAGCTGGAGATGACTTACGCTTTTGGAGATATGTACTGTACATGACTGAAAATACTCCGAGAACAAGTTGCATGTCTCTAGCCCTCCTTCTGCTACATTGCTGCCTAGATAGGTTTCCGTTCGATTGAATTACTGCCCGATCTTGATCTACCAAGATCGGGCAGTTGCATTGCTCAGTATCGTACCAAAAAAGTCTGTGACTTTATTTCTGGGTGATTTTAACATGCCTGGAATCGAATGGTATCATGATAGTTTATATATGATTTGGATAAACTATCATTATACCATTCGATTCGATCGGAACAACAGGTATTGCTTTTGTTTTAAAATCCTTCCGCACGAATACTTGTCCATTACGAACCCAGACGAACTCGTAATTGTTATCGCAAGCTGCAATCCTTGCTGCTGCGTGTAATTTTTTATTGATAGGAGAAAGATGCTCGACTACATAAACTGGCTTATTGTCGCCAGCGATTCCAAGATGCATCTGATGGTATCCACGTCGCCGCTAAACGCCTGCCATTGTCAATATTACGGTTAGTAGCTATCACTTGTTAGTTTTAAGCGAAGTGAGTCAGTTATTGAGCAGTACGAGCGGAGCTTGAGCAGTGTCAACTGAAAATGTTTATTCAATTTAGGTACGTACAAATAAAGTTTATCTGAAGCCCCCGCGTCCCGCTCACATCAACGGGTGCATTGTGAGCGCTGGATGATGTATGTACATGAGGCAAGTCATAACCGCTGCGAGCCGGTGACAAAGCGTGTGCTGCAGAAGCGACACTAACGACGCTATCGGCGGGAAGCGCTCGATGGCGGCAATCACCGTACCGCATCGCGCCACATCGCGTGTTGCTATCGGTATGGGCCGGACGCATTTTATATAGATTAGTGCTGTGCCTTTGTGGTCGTGACGCGGTACGATAACAACCCCACATAAACGTTCACAATGCCGGTGACTGAAGAATTTCGGTAGTATTATCGAGCGCACGTGCAATAGAGTGTTCCTTCATTAGTATTCCAAAGGACATGTCTAAAAATGGGCCTGAAAATCTAAACAAGGCAGTTTATATATATTTGGATATAACTCATGAAAACTAGCCTTTTGCAATGAAACGTTCAATTTTAAAGACCTCTGATTTTGAGATGCATATAATTTTGTTCGGCTTGAAAACTACGAATGGAGGGGTCTAAAAATATTTTTTAATGGATCTAAGTTCCACATGTTGCCCCCTTTAATATCCCTAAAGTTTGAGCCTGTTTAGATTTTGAGGCCCAGCACCCATACAAAAAGCGGACATCTCCTTTAAATGGACAATCTTTTATTTGTAATATAATCTCTATGGTGGGCAAAGTAGAAGAAAAAAGACCTCGCGCACCCAGCCGCTGGTCAGACCAAGTGACTGCCCTCACTGGATTGTCTATTACGACTGCCTTAAGAGAAGCCGAAAACCGAAAGAAATGGAATGATATAGTAGATAAGATAAAGCCACGAAGGCCTTTCAGGGCCACGACCTTCAGCAATGAAGTACGCGACCAAGAAGAATATATTTTTTATACTTGTTACTTCATGATTCGGTCATCTATTGACCGATTTGAAAAAAATCCTTTATTTCAACAAATATACTTCCATAAGTCTTAAAGTATTTTTTCAAAATAGGTTCAGTAGTTTGATTTTTAAAGTAATATAACTGAAATAAATATGTCGTCCAAGTAAACGAAATTGCAAATTTGGCTTTTTTGTGACTTTTTGAAGTTATGCTTCTTTAGGCGGGATATGAAATAATGATGAGGAAGGAAGGAAAAAAGGAAGAATGCACAGCAAACCGCTAAAATAATTTGTGACTTTTATGGACCTAATACAGTGCCAGTATGAGTACCACAAAGTTGGTTTTAAGCGTTTTCAATCCGGAAATTTTGATGTCAAAGATGGACCTCGCTCTGGTCGTCCTGTTACGGATAAAGTATACGCCATTTTTGAAAAAGTGGAGCAGGATCGACTTATCAGTAGTTGCGTCATAACTGAAGAACTGAGAAAATGCACAAAATGCACGCTTACTGCTTACAAAACCAACACACCGTTCCGCGTTCGTTCGTCCCTGCGGCGCACTCGCGACTGTTTGTACTTTGTGTACTTACTGTGTACCAATCTCGAGGCATCGGTTATCACTCGCGTTCCAACCGTGTGTATGAAGATATTCTACTGTATAGTAATATTTATACTGTGCCGTGATCATGGGTGATGTCTCCCATACACAGATGGGAATTCTCCTTAGACACAGAGATAGATAGATGTCTGTAATAGCCCACTTTTTATCCCGGATAAACTATATTACACGGGCGGAGCCATAAGTAAAAGCTAGTATTTAGATACAATTACTATTTATTGTCATACTATATCGTTTCTTTTGTGTGTGGAGGTTTTATTTTAAAAATCCATACCATAATTAGTAATTTGGTCTCTTCTATAAAACCTTGTAGTAAGCGATTGTCGTATAATAAGTTAAATAGTACTTGTCGTAACAATACATATCCATCAACTATATGCAATAATAATACTAATGTATTGTAATTTATCTAGGTAAGTATACTATATTATATTCGAATTATGTATCTTATATTATCTAGTGTTCAAGCTCAGCTCGCGAGTGTGCATGCCCGCCCGACGCCCGTGTCTGGATTAAACAAACTCTGACCGCAGCGGCAACAATGATCCCGGAATAAATTAAACTGTTTTCACACATATTTGCATACGCTTTCACGTGGACCTACGTACATAATTCTTACTAGCCCGCTGTGTGCCTCAACTATATCGAACGTTATTGTTATTCCAACACAAGCGTACTTGTTATTACTCCTACTAACAATGTGTAACTTTGTTGTGTCTTTTTTGCCTTGGTTAGCCACAATCGGAGTATTCTTGCTCGCTTTGAAGTCTGTACCTGCAGTGGCGTCGTGTGCCGGGTCGGTCACTTCCCTGCAACATGGTTGAGGAGGCCGATGGCTGGCACATGCGTCATACTCGTGAACGGGTGCTGCTTGCGCGGACTGGTCTGCTCTGATTGGTGGTTGACTCTATTGTTTACCTAAAATTAAACATGTAGGTGGTTGCTTGACTTAGGTACTCTCCGTTAATTTCACATTTAATATCCACATTTAAAATTAAGTTTGTATTGTTACTTGTCATTTGTAAAATATATATTATTTAAAAAAAAACAAGATGACAAAGACCTACGCTGAGTTTCTTGGTGCTTCTTCTCAGGTCAGTGGGCTTTTCCGAAGCACCGGTAGAATCCTTTTATTGGTAAAAAAATATTGTAAAACATTGACATGTAAAAGCGCCCTTAGGGGCCTAATTACTTAATAAATGATTTGATTTTGAATGACAGCTTAATTACTGTGGAACGCATAACTGTGTTTTGAGCAAATTGTATATTCCCTATAGCTAGAGACCACAAAACGCTGCCGACTGAAGGCATTCGGAGGATTTGATTTATTACATAAGAAAGCCATTTAATTACTTTCGAAATTAATTTAGACGGATGAGGAGAACGTGGAGCCGTCGAGCATTCGCTGAATACAAATATAGACGGTGATTAGGCGAGGCGGCGGTGGCGCGGACGCGCGTTGGCGCCACGGACTCGGTACACAATCCGCGTAATCAAACGCATCGCGCTGCGCGCGCTTTAATTTAACTCATTGTCTCAATCAAAATCAATAAGGAGACGCGCTGCGCCAGCCGCGTGCCTACCGTCGCGGACCGACTGCCATCCCCACCCATCGGGTGGATCCGGCATCATTTGACGTTTACCGGATCTGGTACCAATATACCGGATCCGGCGACCAGACCCATTACATGCAATTTTTGGTAAAATAATAGAGCTGTTGCATGAGTAGGTTTTTTAAATGCGTTGTGCGTGGTGTTCATGCGTGCGAGTCGTTCGTCGCCTGATACTGATAATGAATTCTGAGCCAATAATTATTTAAAATTCTACTTAAAATTATTATTTATCGTAAGTTGATTAAATTAAAGAGTTGTTATTATATTTAGGTTGTCCCAAAAGCTACGCAAGATTTGAATTAAATAGAAAACACAGTTTTAGTAATATTTATTTATATTTTTATTGCATTATAAAGTACATACTTAGGATAGGGAAATAACACATCGGGCAAATGGCCCTCTATCGTCAAAAGTAAAATGTGCTTCATTGGTTAGGATAATTTTGCTCGAAAAATCATCATCCATTTGTTGACGTTCAATAATCCATTCAACAAACTCTCTTCGCTCTACATTGGCTTCAATGGTCAGATTCAGATAGTCTAGAGTTTGGGAAACGACATAGGCTGCTTTTTATCCCGGGAAAGTATAAAGCGGAACTTTTATCCCGGAAAATCTTTTTAACACGGGCGGATCCGGGGGCTAAAGCTGTTTTAATATATTTGTAACAAAATGCATTTAAATTTGAGGCACTCCTTCTCTATAAGAACTATAATTATAATGCCGAATCTGTCCATGCTCGCAATATGCTTTAAAAGATCGCGCATTATTATATTATTTTATAATATATTATAAAATCGAAAGTGTATAGTGATATATAAACTTACATACACACACACACACACACACAAACACACATACGGCTCGAATACAGAACCTCCATTTTTAAGTCTGTTAAAAATGGGCTCCGAATGCGTTGTCCAGTGCGACCTCCTCACTGCTGAGCCGGCGGCAACGTCTTTAGACTATGTGCTTTATTCGAATTCAGAAAATGTGAATACTTAAGCAGCGGTTGTCTCTTACGCCACTTTCAACAGGTCCGTCTGCAAATATTTAGGGCAGGCCGATGTCCAGCTGAGGACTTTATGTGGCTGATGATGATGTGTCTTACGGACAATTAGCTTCTACGCGGCTTCGCGACACTATGCAGGAGATGGCGGCAACAGCGCAGAGTGCACGTGATATTAAAGCACATCTTGATTTATTTGTTTACAGGTTACCCAATACGCAAGAAAAAATACACTTACATTGTCTCGCTGCGTAAGAACTCGATCAGTAGCCGGCGCGGCGTGGCGCGGCGTGGCGCGGCGTTTCATTTGATCGGTCGGGGACTCGCGTTTGTTTACTCACACAATAACGTTGAAGCGGGTTGTTTGCGCGGCCGCTTTATGAAATATTTAAACTGTTAAAATATTTCTTGCTTACGCGACTCTGATCCCGGTACATAAATTAATAAACGATGGCTCGCGTTGCCACCTGCGTTCCTCACCGCATTTCGATCCGGATGCCGAGCTAGCGCGGCGTACATCTGACCCGACTAAATCCCATCCAACAATATCTCTCTAAACAGGACAGGCCCACTCCGCAAAACTGTTTCAAGTATGAAGTAACTATAAGTAGGAATACTATGGATCGAGATTAAAATATAATGTATGTACAGTCCGTCACAAAAGTTGCTGAACAAATTCAACATATCAAATTAACTATACACGATAATTTTAAATGATACAATTATTTTTTATTATCCTTTATTAAACGCTGTATGGTAGTTTCTTCTTATTATTTATGCGAGGGTCCGTTTGGTAGGTACCACTGCAATGTCTATTTCTGTCGTGTGTGTAGACTACACAGACTGTACATCGCGTACGAGAGACCTACCAGAGTACCAGCAGTATTGGCGGGGGCTTGCCATTTAGTAGTTATAACCGATGTTACTATATCGGTTTCTACTGTAAACGGTTCCAATTTCAATTTAATGTGACTTATAGACACAAACTTATACTGACCTTTTGAAGTTATCCCAATTGAGTAATTTCTTAAGACTTATGCGGCGTCGAAAGAATTTCAAATGCGGGACCGAATTAAAAATATTTAATATTGTATTATTAGGTCTTTAGATATGAAATTGGCGTTTTTTATGGAAGTAATACGAAATCTTTTTTTTTGTAATATACATACATATAATTAACTAGCTTTTGCCCGCGGCTCCGCCCGCTTTAAAAAGTTTTCCGGGATAAAAGTCCCGCTTTATATTTTCCCGGGATAAAATGTAGCCTATATGTTAATCCAGGACATGATCTGCCTTTGTGCCAAATTTCATCGAAATCCGTTCAGTAGTTTTTGCGTGAAAGAGGAACAAACATCCTTACATCCAAACATCCAAACATCCAAACATCCATACATCCATACATTCTTACAAACTTTCGCCTTTATAATGTTATTATAGTAGGATTAATCAAAGTATGCACCAATGTTATCTATGCACTTTGCCTTCTCATGGGGAGTTATTTGACCCAGTGGCGGTCCTTCCATAGAAGCCGAAAAGCCCGGCTTGCCCTAACATAATTTACCTAAGTACTCAAAACCAAATGTGTAAAAATAACCAAAGCTTACGGTCAAAACGCTTCGAAATAATTTTATTTACAATCTTAAAATTCCCGCGCTACGGTTCGCTGAACCATCGCCTCGAGCGCACCTGACACACCACTAACCCACACACACACCACCACACCCGCGCCGTACACGCATTTAATATTTAATACAAAACAGCTAAGTGCGCACAAAATATACTCATCACTCTCTCTCTCGTTGGGTTTTACCTGGCTTTTCGCCGCTATATTTCTGCCTCATTCACACTTATGGATAGAATACGCATCAACTGCTACCACAAATGTATAGCTGTAGTAAGTTTCTATAGCAATCAGTACTGGAAATTAATCCAGGCTTAATGCCTCGGGTTGCCAATTGAAAGAGTTACCTCTAATATGCTTACTTTTATTCTGTATTATATTCCTAATGTAAATGCGTATTTTTTATTTATCATGACTATGTAACGATTTTAGTATTAATATAATTATAATTACACACCTAATTATAATTTTTAAGGTATTGCAGTATAATTTTATTTATCAATTAGTTTTCGTCAAATTATCAGCATTAATTTCATGGTATAATTTTGACTCGGACCTCGCAACACCAGTTATTTGAAATGTTACATTTTGAAGTATTTCTGTTTATTAAGTATTTTTTGAGTTATTTTAAGCATTTAAGGTGCAATAAATATAAGTGAAATTATTCCTTATTGTGTGGGAAAGATTTGATCAGCAAGAATAAGGCAAATTTGTTAGGTTATGATGGAAAACAAAAACTTTCAGCGAGTTGGCGAAAGGCGCGAAAGAAACATAAAAGGTATTTAGATCAGTATACAAATAACAAAACTAATTACTGTCTTATTGCATGCATTAACACGTAATCCGACTATGTATCAAGTTGTATTCTTAGACTAACGTTGTATTGTTGGCCTTGCATATTTTTTCGAACGAAACAAGTGTTTGGAATAGATAGGTACAATCTACTAAAATTATTTAATTACAGGTATAATCTAAGTACTTCATTTATCTTTGGGACAAAAACTTTCATAAGTTGTAATGGGTCATAATTGTTTTTGAATAAAGTTACATACCTAATTTCAACAAGAGTTCTAGTTGCCTCCATGGCATGGTTGTATTGCGCGCGAGGGTACGAATATAGCCTACGAGGTTCTGATTCGAATCCCGGTACGCGTTGTGTGGTTTTTTGTTTTATTTTTAGATATTATTTTTCTTTCTTATAGGTGTACATTTTATGTCAATCGGAGATGCGATTTTTTTTAGGTTGCTTGGGCTTGCCCTCATCTAAAACACACTGATTTGACCTCTTGACTAAAAAACCATGGGGGCGAGAATCAATAAACTCTCTGATGGAGGTTCGGACTGCCACATTAGAGTTGACTTTTTTCCTTGTAAAAAGTTGTCCAAATTATGGGAAAATGGTAATCTGTTGGAGCAAGGCCCCGAGAATACCTACAGTGGATGTCGCACACATTCCAATTGCATCTTTTCTAGTAAATAGCGGCCGTCTGTTGTGCACTGTGTGTGTTGTTTCAAGCTTTTTTATTCCCCCAATTTTGCTTCAATAGGTTAAAACAGTTCATCACTCACACCGAAGTTTGCAGCCAACTCTAAAGTGGTGTTGTGATGGCTCCGCTGCCACAACGGCCTTTAATTCCTTATTTTGTTGAAAATTATATAATTGTGATGAATTAAAAATTTATTTGGAATGTTGATAAGGATCAATAACATGTTTATAAAAACACCTGCATTAATTATGCATTATTTTAGAATAAATTTTATTACCATAAAGGTCAAAGTGAATTCACCTCAAAAGATAAACAATACTCTGGCGGACTTTTTTTCACAACTTTTAAACGGGGAGCAATTCCATCACACATGATTTTGCGTCATAATCGTTTATCCTACTGTGGCGTCTAAACACACCACTATTATATAGATTTGTACAGGGGTTTTGGTAACCCCGGTTATCGTCTGGCAACACTAGTTGCATTGTGGTAACACCACCGTTTCCTTTTTTACTTACTTATTCACGGCACACGAGGGCACGTGCCCGTAGTTCATAAGCAATAATTGTAACTAATTAACATGTGTGGATTCAAACTATAGAATGTCGCAAATGTATAAAACCGAAGAATAAAAGTATATTAATCCATCAACCAGTTTTGTGATTGACGAAGAATCCCACAAATGGTGACCCCGCACTACGAGCAACGTGCAACCTTCTGAGTCCGACCACCAGCACGGATCAGAAGCCGGATCAGTCCTAATAACTACTCCGTGCAAGAAACTGTCGAGTGAGACAATAAAGCGTCTCCGAGCCCGCGCTGTACACCGCGACAAGCAACTACAGGACCTCAGCGGAGCTGCCACCGCATCGAGTCGTGTGCGGAGGCCTATTCCCGTACACGCGCCAGTGTTTTGTGCTGTGCAGAGTGCTTTTACTAACCACGCATCCAAAAATTTTTTTCTTTTTCAAAAGCATAAATCGCCATATTGGACTCGTAAAGTGTTAACTAGTTCGCATTGATGGTGGCGCCGCCAACGGGCCTAACGGATGCTTAGGCGTACTAAACTTCCGGCATTGTATCATTCATTCGTTCTGAGCGAAATGTCAATATTGCGTCAAACGAAACGTCGAGATGTCAACTAACTGTCACTGTCATATTTCTTGTGTCGTGTTACGATAATCTAATTTTGTGTATATTATGTCGAAAATTTTGCCATTGCCTTAAGCCTTAAGCTGGATATATGCTAACTAACCAAAATTGCATTTATTCCTTTTTATATACCACTTTGCACGTTGTGTAAATTCATATTTGGAACGCATAAATTTTATTTTGTGGTATCGTGTGCGCATGTTCTGCCGGCTACTTAATCAATTATACGGGCGTACGTAACGACATTATAACCCTACGGAGAAATTGTTTTACCAACATTTAAAATACGTTTTTTTTTTAAAAAATGGCTGAGAGCAATAACACAAAATCTGACGCAGCAGATGATGGCAGTCAAAATCCACCACTACACGTTTACCGCGTGTCCATCCGCACCCCTCCTTTCTGTAAAGAGCGTCCAGCCTTATGGTTTGCTAGTTTAGAGGCTCAATTTGACATAAATGTAATAACACGAGAAACAACAAAATTTAACCATGCTGTCTCACTCCTTGACACTAGCTGTGCCTGCGAAGTGGAGGACATTATCACCTCACCTCCCCCACTTAATCCTTATACCACATTAAAAACAGCAATAATTTCCAGGTTTTCGTAATCATATGAAGAAAAAATTCGTCGTCTTCTAGAGAAGGAGCAGATAGGGGACAGGAAACCCTCCTCATTCCTCCGTCATCTCAAGTCCCTAGCAGGACCGGCTTTTCCAGAGGACCTGCTCAAGACCATTTGGACCAACCGGCTTCCCCGTCAGCTGCAACTTGTTTTGGCCGCCCAACGCCTGGAGCAACTTAGTGAGCTGGCAGAGTTAGCCGACACCCTCATGGAAATACAATCGCAGACACCCGAGGTATGTGCCACTTTTTCAAACAAAGTACAAGTTGCCAAAGAGGACAACCCATTAAAAACCCTGCAAGACCAAGTAGCAGAGCTGACACGTGCTGTTGCTTCCCTCACATTGTATCACAGAGAAAAATCACATGATCGCAGCCGCAACAGACCACGTACCCGTAGCCGCTCGCAACCACGTCAGAGCCCAGATCTATGCTGGTACCATGAACGATTTGGCAACAAAGCCCAAAAGTGCACACAACCATGCACATGGAAAAAACCCGACACGGGAAAAGGGACAAGCGGCCAGTAGTGGCGAGTACCGACCGCTTCGCCACAAGTCGCCGCCTCTTTGTTACCGACCGGTCTACCAAACAAAGGTTTTTGGTTGACACAGGTTCTGATGTGTGTTGCTATCCGAAACAACTAACTAGAAGACATCTTTTTAGCAGTGGTTACGACCTCAACGCAGCCAATGGGACTGCTATAAAAACATATGGGACTATTACCCTAAACCTAAACTTAGGACTGCGGCGAGATTTCAAATGGAATTTCATAATAGCTGATGTCAGCACCCCCATTATTGGCTCTGACCTTTTAAGTTTTTACAACCTTTTACCAGATTGTAGGCACAAAAGGGTGATCGACGGCACGACCAAGCTATGGATACCAGCCTCCACAGCTCAAACCTCCCAGGGCAGCATCAAAGCCGTTACATGTGGGAACTCACCTTTTGAGCAGGTGCTCTCCGAGTATACTGACATTATGCGCCCACCTGGGCTAGACAGAACAGTTAAACATTCTACTGTACATCACATCGATACCACTGATGGCCCACCAGTTAGTTGTCGCACTCGCCGTTTAGCCCCAGACAAACTCCGCATCGCGAAACAGGAGTTTGACGCGATGGTTCGGTCTGGAACCGCCCGACCCTCCAGCAGCTCGTGGTCGTCGCCCCTACATCTCGCACCCAAGAAGGACGCTACATGGCGACCGTGTGGCGACTACAGAGCACTGAATGCCCGTACCATTCCAGACAGGTACCCAGTACGACACATAGGGGATTTTTCGCATAACTTGACTGGCTCAACCATATTCTCCACAATAGATTTAGTTAAAGCATATCAACAGATACCTATAAGTAGCTCTGATATTTGCAAAACAGCCATAATAACCCCATTTGGACTTTACGAATTCCCCTACATGACCTTTGGTCTTAGAAATGCAGGTCAGACATTCCAAAGATTTATAGATGAAGTAGTGCGTGGCCTTGACTTTTGTTATGCATATGTTGATGACATATTGGTCTATTCCGCAGACAGTTCCCAGCATATCCAGCACCTCCGAGCTCTTTTCCAGTGCCTCCAGCAGTATGGAGTGGTGCTTAACCCAGCAAAATGCGTGTTCGGCGCATCCAAAGTGTCCTTTCTGGGATACCACATCAGCTCCCAAGGCACACGCCCACCTGATGACTGTATCCAAGCGCTCCGTGAGTTTCCTCCACCCAAGACCGTGCAAGGTATGCGTAGATTCCTTGGTATGATCAACTTTTACCGCAAGTACTTGCCGCACGCGGCTAAGTACCAAGCGCCGCTTATCAACGCTGTAGCCACCACGGGGAGTAAAGGCGCAAAACCTTTCCCCTGGACGCCAGAATTGACGAGGGATTTTGAGGCTTGCAAAGAAAGCCTATCAACAGCCACTATGTTGCACCACCCAGATCACCAGGCACAACTCGGTCTCTTCACAGATGCGTCAGGTACCCACATTGGTTCCTGCCTTCAACAACGCAAAGATGAAGCTGACAACTGGCAACCTCTGGCTTACTTCAGCAGAAAATTAACTGCCAAGCAAGCAGAGTGGCCCACCTACTACAGGGAACTTCTTGCAGTTTACGAAAGCGTGCAGCACTTCAGGCACATCCTGGAGGCCCAACATGTGACCATTTTCACAGACCACAAACCAATCACCTATGCTTTCCAGCAAAGGCGAGAAAAACTCCCTCCTGCTCAACTCAACCAGCTCGGTTTCATCAGCCAATTTTCAACAGACATAGTGCATGTCAAAGGCGAAGACAACGTGGTAGCAGATACCATGTCTCGTGTGGAAGCCATCTGTCTCGCAGATGACCAAGCGGCACTTGCTAAAGCCCAAACGGTTGATGCAGAACTCCAAAAACTACATTCTGATTCCTCATTAAAATTGGAATTGCTTCATATTCCAGGCACAGACGTCCAGCTGACGTGCGATACATCTACGGGCAAGCCGCGACCTTACCTGCCAGCCTCGTTCCGCCGTCCGACGTTTCAGAGACTTCACAACCTCAGTCACCCTAGCGCGCGCGCAGGCGCTCACCTGGTGTCTGACCGCTACGTATGGCCCTGCATGCGAAAAGACTGCAAGGCCTGGGCGCGCTCTTGCGTCGCGTGTCAGCGCTGCAAGGTCTCCCGCCACGCAACGTCGCCGATAGGAAACTTTTCGGGTTCGACAGCTCGTTTCCAACATGTGCACTTGGACATAATAGGTCCTCTTCCCCATTCGAATGGTTACACATACTGTTTGACAGCGATTGACAGATTCACCAGATGGCCAGAAGTATGGCCAATGTGTAGCATTACCGCAGAGGAGGTAGCCAATACATTTGTCTCAGGGTGGATAGCGCGTTTCGGCGTCCCGCTAGTTGTTACGACTGATCAAGGGCGACAATTCGAGTCTACACTCTTCGCCTATCTGATGCAGTTCTGTGCTACTAAACGCATCCGTACTACCAGCTACCACCCTCAAGCAAACGGGAATGGTGGAACGCCTTCACAGACATCTCAAGGCGGCACTCATGTGCCACAACAGCTCATGGTGCAAAGCACTACCGCTTGTATTACTGGGCATCCGCTCAGCTTTGAAGGAGGACCTACAATGTTCTTCTGCGGAACTTTTGTATGGCGAGCCACTGCGATTACCCGGAGAGCTCATCGTACCGAGTACAGACAAGCAAAAGATGACCGCGGAGGATGTCTTAACCCGACTTCGAGCCAAGATGGCCAGCATACGCCCCACCCCCGCATCACGACACGGCCACTCGTCGACATTCGTTTTCAAAGATCTGTCGACAGCTAGCCATGTACTCCTGAGGGACGACACGGTAAAGAAACCGCTACAGCCACCCTACACCGGGCCTTACAAGATCTTAGCCAGAAGTCACAAGACCTTAACGCTGGATGTCGCAGGCAAGCGGTACGAGGTGAGTATTGATCGCGTGAAACCAGCGCACCAAGAAACTGAGCAAGATCCGCAACTGTCACCAGCAGCTGGTCTCACGCCAGACCTGGTTTCCACGCCCCAGCTCTCCGCTCCCTCGACCAGGCCTATTCCTCCGTCCAGACACCCACAACCCACAACTTCCCTCCCTGCTCCTACGTTTGTCACGCGTAGCGGTCGCACAGTCAGATTCCGGGATGTCCTGGACCGTAGATATGTTTGATTTTTTTTTTCTCTCTCCTTATACATTTTTACATTTACATTTTTTACATTTACATTTTTACCTTTTACATTTTTACACTTTTATATATAATTTTTTTTTTTTTTTTTTTTCTCTGCCATGGTCAGAATTTCTCCGTAGGGGGGTGATGTGGCGTCTAAACACACCACTATTATATAGATTTGTACAGGGGTTTTGGTAACCCCGGTTATCGTCTGGCAACACTAGTTGCATTGTGGTAACACCACCGTTTCCTTTTTTACTTACTTATTCACGGCACACGAGGGCACGTGCCCGTAGTTCATAAGCAATAATTGTAACTAATTAACATGTGTGGATTCAAACTATAGAATGTCGCAAATGTATAAAACCGAAGAATAAAAGTATATTAATCCATCAACCAGTTTTGTGATTGACGAAGAATCCCACACTACTAATATTATAAAGGCGAAAGTTTGTAAGAATGTCTGGATGTATGGATGTATAGATGTTTGTTCCTCTTTCACGCAAAAACTACTGAACGGATTTCGATGAAATTTGGCAAACGGGTAGAACATGTCTTGGAATAACACATAGGCTACTTTTTATCCCGGGAAAACATAAAGCGGGACTTTTATCCCGGAAAAACTTTTTAATGCGGGCGGAGCCGTGGGCAAAAGCTAGTAATATTATAAGTATAGATGTATAAGTATAAATTTAACTACTTTTGTGGCTAACTACATAATATATTTTAATACATTGTTACCAGCCCCGTTTTAAATACTGCCCACTGCTTAGCACAGGCCTCCTCCACTACAGGGAGGGGTTAGGCCATAGTCCACCACGCTGGCCTAGTGCAGGTTGGGAGACTTCTCAGGTATGTAGGTTTCATCATGATGTTTTCCTTCACTGTTAAAGTGAACGATAATTGATAATCAATACACACGTTATTGCGAAGAGTCAGAGGTTTGGGTTTTGAACACGGACATTGTCTCGGCAGACCGTTTCATTCCCAACTAGGCTATCGTTCACACATATAATGTAATACGTGAATCGAATAATGTAATGTACCTACATGACATAATGTGAAATACGTTGTAGAAAGATTTTTCGCGCGCAAATAAGGCAATTTCCAACTTAGCGTAATGAGTACCTAAACCCTTTCAATGGGGAGATGTCGAAAGGGGTAGGGGGAGTTTGCTGCGACCGGGTGCGATATAACGTCGGGCTCTCGAAAAAACGTCCGTGATGGCCGCAAGGCATCGCGGCCCCTATTACCGAATTTTACAAGTGAGAGTTTACGAGTGATTTACGAGCCAATATCTCGCCGAGGTGAGCTCCCTGGCATGCATAAAAAGGTATTTTATCGTCGCAACCGATATCTTCCAAAGCTGTTCCCCCTCCGTCCCACCACCTCTTCGCCCCGCGACCGCGTCGCCTCTCCGCCTCGGTGCACGCTTCGTGAAACTCTGCAACAATCCTCATCAGTCTACATTACTTGTGGTTGTTAATCAAGTATTTAAAGCATTGTAATACGCTAAAACAAATGCCATTAAGCAAATTGACTGCCATTGTATCGGGATTAAAAAACATTGGGCCCTATTTTCACGAAGAAAGTTTTTTATTTAGAGGTGTAATATAGATGACGCTAAGTCGATGCATATTTATAATCTATTTGCGATATTTTACTTTGCGACCTAAACTTACATTACTTTGTTTCTGCAGGCTCGCAGGAAACGTGGCAATACCGACTAAGTATTATGGTGAATTAAAATGATAGCAAATTACCGATTCATTATGATAGCTTCATAATGTAGTGTTTGCAACAACAAAATGTATGACAATATATGATGTATGAAAAAATGTATGAAAATGTATGAAATGTATGACAAATACAGTGTATGGTTGCTATGAGCTTCGACGTTCCATATGTACGATATGTAATATGAACCAACAAATCTAAAATATGAAAAACATATGGTGTTATAACACTAACAATAACTTTCATTTTAACCATTGTTTATTTAGAAAAATCAGTTACTGCAATGACAGCTATATTTTTAAAAAGTCTGTAAAAAAGGGTAGCGAAATGTTTATTTCAAATTCTATAAAAATGAATAGGTACTATTATTGAAATAAAACTAATTTTCGTATTTTTCGAGGTTTTTATATTTTATTTAGGTAAAGCGTATAATATCTAACCTGTGACCACTCTATGGGCTGCTCACAGTTCACACAGGAAACACCAAGAACCAAGTCTGGATCTACACCTATTGAAATATTGGAAGCATGATTATAAAGTTACCACGTGTAAATACATGGCAAGATTAAAGCTTTAGTTCACAAATAATTTTTATTAAAAGTATTCTTAAATCATAATTTAAATACTAAATTTACTAAGCAGTACCGGCGTAGTACAAATGTATCCCGCCGCCCCCCCATCACTAGTATTTGATTAGTGTTGGACGCCGCTTCTCTGCGAGACTGCGCCCTGTGGTCACAATGAGCCTGCTATAGTGCGGGCGAGCGCGGCCCGCGCGTACTAATGTTTAATTAGGCGGCTGCGAGTGCCCGTGGCTCACGTCACTGGCCCCGATGCTCCGACGAGCGTAAGCTGCACCGGTTATTAACTTACAACTACATAAAAGATTCAGCACCGCGTCTGTTGTTAACTCAAAGAGATTTTATAACACGAACTAGCGCCGCTTGTATACGCGCGCTAAATAAATGAAAGCTCGTTGTTGAGCACTTATGACATACTCGGAGCATACGCGACCCGCTGCATGCTGTGCGAAGTACTCGTACTCAACTACAATAGTACAATATTATTTACTCAATGAAAGTTTGTCTTCTGAAGAAGCGGTCATCATACGCCAGAGCCGCGCCGCACAACAAACTGTAGCATAGAAATTGCATTAGTCGGCTATCAAGGACAAATGCTTGTGAAAGTTTTAACCTGCATTTCTACAACATATTAACCAATATAGCCGCATGTTATATCAACAAGTATTTTTAATGATATTTATATTTTGACGGGAATCATAAAACATCGATCATTAATTCCTTACGTTCTGCGCGCTACCCATACTTCTTATTGAAACGATAATAATTTCAACTTGTACAATTTTAACTTCCAACGCAATGGAATGAAAAAGTAGCGAAACACTCGTCGGCAAGTTACTTTGTACTTTCGTCGGAAAATTGTTGAAAAGTTTTAAAGCTTTGATTCAAAAAGCTACTGCGGTTACATTAGCAGCCATATTCTCTATATAGTGTCCAATTGAACCACCAATTGGAAGAAGGGAGTTAATCCAAAAAACAAGAATAGAGATAATTAAAAAAACGTTATAACTTTTTACTTTTAACTTATAGGCTCATGTGACATCATTGATATTAAAGAAAATATAAGGTTTTACTTATTTACTAATAGATCTGGCTAAGATATATAATAGTCATTTATAAAAAAGTGAAATAAATGAATATATTATTATCATTTATATATTTTTTTTTCATTTATAGTGCAAAATCAGAGGGTATCAGCTCCTGTATACGGCGATAGTGATAAGGGTGACGATTGTCGTCACGAAGAATTTGCCAAACTGCAACAAAGCTTATACCGAATCTTGTTCCGGCTCGCCTCGTACTTGTGATTGGCTATTCTTCAAAATAGTCTAACACTATTTCAGCCTGCTTGGCGTCGACTGTGCTTGGACGTGTACTTCCAGTAGACCAACGCAAAGAGCCCGTGGAATGTAGTCGTCTTGACATGTTCAGAAAACACTGGTACGAAGGCAGCTGTCGCTGTTCAGTGGGGGGTTTACACAGTTGATTTAAATGGCTGCGATTTTATTTATTTATTTATTACAAGGTACACAAAACAGAATACAGCCAAAAATATACATCAAAATAGCTTATACAATACCTGAATAGGACTAGGTTGTATCCCTAACTATGTATACACAGCATGTTAAACATAGGTAAACACAGTATTAAAAAGAGAAAAAAAAAAAATGTGATGTGCATTAGTATGGGCATCAACAAAGTGCTACATTTCAATTCGAGAAAAAAAAATAAAAATATATATATAATGGATATAACAATGAATGGGTGGCAAACATGATAATATGTTACAGACTCTTTTAAGGCGACACATTTAAGACATGAATAAATGGGTGATAAAACATTTCAATCCTACTAATATTATAAACGCGAAATTCTGTAAGTATAGATGGATGGATGTTTGTTACACTTTTACACAAAAACCACTGAACGGATTTCGATGAAATTCGGCACACGGGCAGATCATGTTCTGGACAAACACATAGGTCACTTTTTAGCCCGGAAAAATGTAAAGCGGAACCCTTATCCCGGAAAAACTTATTAACGCGGGCGAAGTCGCGGGCAAGAGCTAGTACCACATAAAATAACAATCACTTTAGGTTTTTCTTTATCTGTCTTCTAAAAGCATTAGAGTTGGAGTTAAACACATCGATTTCTATATTATGATCTAGGGTGAGGTTGTTGTAAAGCCTACAGATTCTTGTAACAGGGTTGTAAAAAGATGTGTTATTTTTATAGACTTGTAACGAGAAAATCCTGGGGTTGCGTACAGTATAGTTGGTATTAATTTTAAGGGATGACAATAATGTTGGAGAGTCCAAATGCGAATGAAGTATTTTATGAAGATATATTAGGTCTTGCTGCTGACGCCTGATGAAAAGAGAGGTCATATTCAAAGTATCAAGTCTTTGTTCGTATGTAAAAGAATTACGACCTTTATGAGATATGTAGCTGGCAATGCGTAGACATTTCCTTTGGACGCTTTCTATATTATTGGAGTGAACTTTGTAACAAGGAGACCAAACTACTGCACCATATTCTAGTACACTTCTGACAAGACTGTTATAAAGATATAGGAGAGATTGTGGATGTTTAAAATCTTTAGTAACTCTTGTGATAAAACCAAGCATTTGTAGGGATTTAGTTGAGATACGTTCATAATGATTTCGAAAAGTTAATTTGTCATCAAAAATGACTCCGAGATCTTTTGCAAATGTTTGGCGCTTTAATAAGTGGCCAGCAATTTTGTAATGGTATATTATTTTCTGGCGTTTGTTTGAGAATGAGACCACGAAACATTTATCTGTGTGTATGGGAAATCGACCAGACCTTCGGATGGTGTTAAATTGTGGACTGTATCTACCAACTGACCTGCAAGTGCAGCACTGCTCGTTTCCCTGGGTACCCAGCGTTGGTGAATGGCCATAGGTTGCTGATTGCCGTCAAGTATTGCACCACACGTATCACTAGTTTATTCTTGGAATAATGTTAATGTTTGGAATATAAGACACAGCGCGCACAGAACTACGTTGCGTTCGAAGCGGTTGCTTTTACGGAAGAGAGTGAACGTCTGTATTGCACGTTCGGGGTGGCAGCACTTGTCGCTGCTTAGGATGCGTTCGGATTTTGTGGCAGATACAGATCCGTTCATAATAGAAAATAAATAATTGTATGCCGTAGTATTGTGCCAGCATTACCTAATTGTAAATTAACAAAAGTACGGAACATGCCGCCGACCTTAAAATAACCTATTTTAACAAAATACTAAAACTAACATAGGGCTAAACTGAACTAGGTACTTTGAAATTAATCAATAGGAAGGGGACAGACCTTCACTACAGGTCGTTTTGTGAGTGTGTTACCAATGCGTACCGTCACAACACGAGTAACACCGTCAGCGCCCGGGTGGAGCTGATGCACGCGAGCCAAGCGCCACTGCAGTGGAGGTAATGTGTTGTCAACTAACACAACTACGGAACCTACGTTGAGAGGTGTCTTCGTAGTGTCGTGAAACCATTTACTTCTTTGCTGAAGTTGGTGAAGGTATTCAACACTCCATCGCTTCCAGAAGTGTTGGACAGCTTGTTGAATAATTTGCCATCGAACAAGGCGAGTAGTACTCTCAGCCGATAAATTAATTTCTGGCAATGAAGTCAATGGTTGTCCGACCAAAAAGTGTCCCGGAGTAAGAGGTAATGGATCTGAAGGATCATTACTCTGTGTACAAAGTGGTCTAGAATTAAGTATGGCTTCTATTTGACATAGAAGTGTGTTAAATTCATCGTAAGTTAAAGTTAGTTGCCCTATGACCCGATAAAGATGGGTTTTCATGCTTTTAACGGCAGCTTCGAATATACCACCGAAATGGCTTGCGTAAGGTGGGTTAAAATGCCACGTTATGGACAAGTCTGTTAAATTTTTACTTATGTGTAATTGATGGGCCGTATTTTGTAGAAATGATCGCAAATCTTTCAGATAGTTATAACAGCCTACAAAGTTTCGACCGCAATCGGAATAAATATCTGAACAAAGTCCGCGTCGAGAAATAAAACGGCGTAAAGCGTTAAGGAATGAATCCGTTGTTAAATCGGGAACTAATTCAAGATGTACGGCCTTTGTTGACATGCATACAAAGACGCAGACATATGATTTGAAAATTTTGGAATTACGAAATTTACTAGATTTAAGATTAAAATGCCCGGCGAAATCTATGCCTACGTGTAAGAATGGCCTAAGAGCGCTCACTCTTGCAGCAGGTAAAGGAGCCATTGGCGGCTGCGGAGCGGTAGGACGCGTGCGAAAACATTGAATGCAGCGACGCGTGCGCATACGGACTGCATCACGGGCAGATATAATCCAATACGTTTGAGATAAAAGGAATTGTAATGTTTGCGGACCTACGTGCAAATATAATTTATGAAAATAGTCTATAAGTAATGACGTAAAGAAATGTTTTTTGGGTAAAATTATTTGATGCTTGGCATCATAAGAAATGTGGGCACGTTGTATCCTGCCGCCGACCCTGAGAAGTCCGGCGTCGTCTATGAACGGTTTAAGTTTATGAAGTTTATTTGAACAAATGTCGTTATCTTTTAAACGTAAAATATCTTCAGCAAACTGATCTTGCTGAACGAGACGGATAACTCTTGTTAAAGCGAATTTGGTTTCAGAAACCGTAACATGCGGATGCGAGTAAGATTGTGTCTTACGGCATTTATGATAAAAGCGAAAAATTAAAGAAACAACGCGCAATAGTTTTGGCATTGACGAAAATCTTTCAAGAAATTTTAAATCTAAAGTTGATTCCTTTGAACTACTAAGAATATGCTGTCGTCGTTCTTCGTCAGTATGTAGATCGACGTTCGAAACAGGCCAATTAGATTGAGACTGTTTGAGCCAGATGGGTCCATTAAACCACAAGTTCTGATCTAGCTTAGACGGGAGCACACCTCGGGATGCAGGATCCGCGGGGTTGTCCTCGGAACGTACGTGTCGCCAGTGAGCAGCTGGAACTCGGCTTGTCGTCTCCGCAACGCGATTGGACACGAAAGTGCGCCATTCATGGGAGGACGAGCGTAACCATGCAAGTGTGACCGAAGAATCACTCCATGCGTAAACATTATCGATAGATAGAATTTTAGTATAAGTTACAAGAATGTTTTCAATAAGTTTAGATAAAAGTACAGCTCCGCACAGCTCTAAACGGGGGAGCGTGATACGTTTTAATGGTGCGACCTTTGTCTTTGCAAGAAGGAGATGAACATGAACAATATCGTGAGGATCAATAACACGTAAATATACACAAGCAGCGTATGCCTTCTCGGATGCGTCCGAAAAGCCATGTATTTGTATGTCTCCGTTATGATTAGGAATCACGTGACGCGGTAACGAAATAGATTTTACTACGTTTATATTTTGGTGCAGTTTTTGACCAATAAGTAAATTGTCGTTAAGTGAACGACCATTAGTAGTTTTGCAAGAGGCGTCAAAGACAACTCTAACTTTAGTTGTAGCGGATGACCCTTTGACCACGCAATGGTGAGGGATATAGTAAGGAATTTTATCTGAAACCGTGTGCTCAGTGACCGGTTCCATGTGACCTAGGTTTTCATATTCTCTGAGACATTTAATATATTCTTCTTGCAAAGAAGGATCGCGAGAAAGCTTTTGTTCAAGCTTGTAAAAACGATTAAGAGCAATTTGGCGAGAATCGCCTAGAGGGGGTACATTGTCCTTAAAAGGAAGGGAAACAATATATTTACCGCATTTATCGCGTTTGTGGGTATTAATGAAAATAGACTCACAAAGAGCTTCTTCTTTGGTGAGAGGCTTGATATCAGGCATCGACTCAAGCTCCCAAAATTTTTGCAATTGCATATCAAGTTGATATGTACTAACATTCATGCAGACTTGTGCTGGCAATGAATGGGAAATTTTACCGTTAAGTAGGTAACCAAAAATACTATTTATTGCCACGGGTGTACCCTGTGGGCCTTTAATGTTATCATGTAGTAAAATACTATCGGTATAGTCTGAACCTAGGAGAAGTTCGACTGGACGCGCAGAACGTAATTCTGGGTCCGCTAGGGGTAAATTTTTTAGATGTGGAATGTGCTCGAAAGAGCTTGGAATGCGAGGTAAGTAACTCGTTAACTTGGGTAAGATAAGAGCTTCGATAATTAATTTGGGTTCTAATTTATTGTGAGGCGTAACTTCACACAATACGTAACCACGCGGTTGCTCACTTTTATCGCCTATGCCAGTAACTGTCATGCTGGTCTTAGCATGATAGCGTTTTAAGCCCAGTCGCTGGACGCATGACTCCGCAATGAGTGTGGCTTGGGAGCCTTGGTCGACTAGAGCGCGCACAGGGCGAGGAGAACTCGAATTATCATCCGTCGAGCGAATATTTACCAACGCGGTGGTGAGCAGAACCGTACAATTTAATTTATCAGAAAAACTACGCATTGATGTGGGTGACGAAGAAGATTCCGCTGCCGAAATTAGCTCGGGGGAAGGTACGTTACATTCGCTAGTTAATGCTACATTAGAAATTACATCATCATGTATAGAAGTATGATGACGTTTCGAACACACACGACAATTGTGTCGAGATTTACAATCCTTGAATTCGTGTCCAACAGATAAACAATTGTTACAAATTTTATTTTGTTCGATAAAATCTTTCTTTTCTGTTAAAGTTAATTTACTGAAGTTAATACACTTATTTAATGAATGTGAATTTTGTTTACAATAAGTGCATGTCTTAACATAATTAATAGCGTAAGGAGTTGAAGTAGCAGCATGGATACTCATCGAGCGCGAGTGACGTGAATGTGCAAACGGCGCGTCAGAGGTATGTATAGATGTAGTAGTACGGCTAGTACGGTTTGCGTCGGAGTGGGAGCGCGCGACGGCTCGGCCCCAGTGGCGCGGCGACGCGGCAGGAAGAGAGCGGCGGATCGCGAGTTCGGAGCCGGAGGCGGGCGAACACGGCATCAAAGCAGTTGACATGGCCTCAGTGGCAGCCAGCTCTTTATTTAAAAACTCAATTAGATTATTGACACACGGAATAGTACTAGGCGAACTTAGCGACAATTCAAAACGTTTACGAAGAGTAGGTGTAATCTTACGTAACAAAATATTTAATAAAATGAAACTCCATTCTGTAACTGGCAAGTTAAAAGATTCTAAAGCTGTTAAGTTTTCTTTATATACCATCAGAATGTTACGCAAACTATGTTCGTAATTTTTATCAATAACTGGATCTATATCAAGGATTTTGTCTAAATGTTTATTTGCAATTATTCTGTTGTTTTGATAACGATCTAACAAAACTCGCAAAGCATTATTATAATTATCCCCTGTGATGGGAAGCGATTTAATTAAGTTATATGGTTCACCCCGTAAGGACAAAAGTAAATAACGGAAACGTTCTACGTCAGATAAATGTTTGTTATCATGAACTAGCGATAAGTACAAATCATAAAATGCATTCCATTCAGTTAAATCACCACGGAAGGTGGGTAACGTAAGTATTGGCAACTGATCTCTCGTATGACCTTGACTATGACAACAAGGGGTAGGCTGAACGCTAGCTACACTTTGTCTGCGTTGAATATCTTTTAAGTGATCAGCTGTGATTTGCACTTTGTAATATAAAGTGTCAAAATTGTTACGTATATCTAATTGTTCTTGAGACTTAAATTCACCGGTTTTAGCTAATAATTTTTCTATTTTGCTTTGTACTAGGAAAAATTGTTTTTTAATGTTATTAAGTTCCCTAACACGGGCACGAAATTCCACTTCATCTGTAGCACAATCAGCCATACGTTGTATGCTGTTCATGAAAATATCACGTTCGAATATCAATTGATCTAACTCCATGACTATGGACAATAGTTATTTGTATGATAGAAATATTATAAATGTTAGGTAAGCAGTACACTGATAGTATAGCGAAGCTTAACTTATTAACACGAAATGTTAAAAAGTTATTTTGCCGTACGAAATACGGGTTGTAAATTAAATATGAAATGATGTAGTGTGTCTAGTACGAAATACATAGACGACTTGATAAGTATTGTAATGTAATATGTATATGTGTATTATAGTAAATGTAGTGAATAAAACGTAGCTTGGAGTGGCGCGCGTGCCGTTGGATATTTAAACTCGTTTGACGGGAATGTTCGACGCGAGCGCTTACGGTGTGGCCGAACGAATACGCACAAGTTAAGAAAAAAAAAATGGAAATTGTAAAACTCGCTATTTTACCTAGTAATTCATTCGATAAATGAATTAGTACGTTCGAAAAAACAGTACGCAGTGGTATTGTCGAAAAACAAATACGCTAAGCCTAGGCAAATGGAATTTAACAAATTGTTAACCGAGGGTAGGTTCCACGGGTTAAGCAAATTAAAGTGTCGAAAAACAACTTTAATGGAATTAAACCAGTAATATGCTAGCACAATGACTTGAACATACGGTTCGAAGGTCCAGAAAATGTATGGGAAATCGACCAGACCTTCGGATGGTGTTAAATTGTGGACTGTATCTACCAACTGACCTGCAAGTGCAGCACTGCTCGTTTCCCTGGGTACCCAGCGTTGGTGAATGGCCATAGGTTGCTGATTGCCGTCAAGTATTGCACCACACGTATCACTAGTTTATTCTTGGAATAATGTTAATGTTTGGAATATAAGACACAGCGCGCACAGAACTACGTTGCGTTCGAAGCGGTTGCTTTTACGGAAGAGAGTGAACGTCTGTATTGCACGTTCGGGGTGGCAGCACTTGTCGCTGCTTAGGATGCGTTCGGATTTTGTGGCAGATACAGATCCGTTCATAATAGAAAATAAATAATTGTATGCCGTAGTATTGTGCCAGCATTACCTAATTGTAAATTAACAAAAGTACGGAACACTGTGTTTAAAAACATAAAATTAAGAGAGCACCATTCTGATATTTTTGTTAAGTCACTCTGAAGCTTTTTACAATCTTCATCACTCTCTATGGTACGAAATACTTTTAAGTCATCCGCATATAGTAGGCTTGGCGAGTTTAAGCTTTTAGCGAGATCATTTATAAACATGATAAAGAAAAGAGGCCCCAAATGAGAACCCTGAGGGACCCCAGATGTGATAGTGACTGAGGGTGAAATAAAGCCTTTCAAGATAACTAATTGATTCCTGTTCCTTAGATATGAGATAAGCCACCTCAGAAGACTTCCATGAATACCAAATGACGCCAATTTTGATTCCAGTATTGAGTGGTTAACTTTATCAAATGCTTTCTGAAAGTCCGTGTAAATTGAATCAACCTGACCTCCCCTAGCGAAGCATTTGCAAAGGTAATTTTTGTATTCCAGAAGATTACTAGTGGTACTTTTATTTTTTACGAACCCGTGTTGATTCAATGATATCATTGGCTTTATGTGATAGTAAATATGATCGAAGATGATAGATTCAAAAATTTTACCCAAACACGACAAGATACTAATTGGTCTATAATTACGACAGTCCGTTACATCACCTGTCTTGTGAATGGGAATGATATGGGCTGTTTTCCAAAGACTTGGGAAATTACCTGTTTTTAATGATAAGTTGAAAATGTGTAGTAGTGGACTAATGAGTTCTTGTTTGCACTTTTTAATAAAGAAAGGAGGTATTCCATCAGGGCCTGCACCCTTTTTGACATCAAGCGTGTTAATTTTTTTGACTATTTCTTTTTCGGTTATGGTTATGGAAGAGAGGACGCTATTCGAACAATAATATGTTCCAATACAATGTGTATGCTGAGGGGATGTTGATTCGAAAACAGAACCAAAATAATCAGAGAATAATTCACAAGCATCTTGGCCATTTTTGGAAATTGTGTTACCATATTTCATTACTCGAGGTATAAATTTAGCGCCCCTTTTCACATTAACATACTTCCAGAAAGCCTTGATATTGTTAGGTAATGCGCTTTCTGTAGACGAAATAAAGTCATTGTAGTCTCTCTTTAACAATTTTTTAGCTCTATTGCGCAATAGTGAAAAGGTATCATAGTCGCGAGGGTTTTGAAATTTTTTATAGTGTTGGTGATATTTATTTTTCTCCTTGAGGCACGCCATTAAACCAGAAGAGAACCAGAATGGGTAATTGTTTAAATAAGGTTTCTTATAAAGAGTATGTCTAGAGATTATTTCATTAATGATAACATAAAATTTTTCCATTGCTGTATCGGTATCAACGTTATGTAAAAGCTGAGACCAATCCACATTCAATAAATCGTATTTAATAGCGCTGTAATTAGCTTTGTAAAAATTTAAACGACTACGAGGTACGCATTTTAAAAACTTGTAATTTATATTGCTACTGAAAGTTATTAACAGTGGGGGGTGATAATTATCGACACGTATTATAGGAATAGATTCAACAACTTGTACATCTGTACAAGTTGAAAAAACTAAATCAAGTAAACGGTTATTTATGTTAAATGTACCATTAAATTGATAGAGGTTACATATAAAAATAGTATTTAGGAGAAGTGTAGATTTCGTGTCGGTCGCATTACTTGCAGTTAAAAAATTACTGTTTGAAACTGATGACCATGTTATATTCCTTGTATTAAAGTCGCCTATTGTTAAGAAAATGTCACGGGTATTCGCTGTAAGAATATTATTTTGAACATTTTTATGGAAAGATTTAAGTTCCTCAACTGGAATGTCAGGAGGAAGATAACAGACACAAACATGAATGATCGGATCTGAGGCTTTTGGTGGTAAAATGCTTATCCAAACATCCTCCGTTGTACTATCCCATTGCGATTGCCTTAGTACATTATAATTCTTTTTAATGGCCAACATAACGCCACCACCTTCATTTTTTATTGAACTAGAGGATTGACGATCCCTACGGAAAACATTATATCTTTGGTCAATAAATTCACCATCAAATACACTGTCATTGAAATTTGTTTCTGTAAGGCATATTATATCAAAGTCGAAGTTTAAAGTATTTAACATAAATTCTGAAGTTCTGCTTCTTATTCTATTAACATTTTGATAATAAATCTTTAACATTATGAAAACAAAAGCAATTACCAAATAGAAGCATTGGAATAATTTAAACAAAAAATAATAACAGATTAATAAAAAAAAAAAAAAGACAACTACTATTATAAAATAAATAGCGAGAACTTATCAAAGTATCTTATTTAGACTGTTAATGTCTTTGATGTGAATTGCCGGAGTATCATCACTCTTTCTTATGTAGACGCGATTATATTTCACCCATACATACTTATAACTACGTTCCTTAGCAGTCTTACGCGTAGCCATGTGTAGCTGTTTAATTTCCGGTGACAGATGTTCGGCTACGTAAATAGTGCGTTTTTCTCCAGGAATACCAAGGTGTACAGAATTCAGAGGGTTTGACTTGTTATCCTTATTGTACCTCTTGAAATATGAGATGAAGGTGTCACGATGGCGTTCAGAAGGAAGGGTTAGTAATATGTTCCTGGGACGGCCAGACGAGGAATCCAGCTTGGCAATACGGCGAACGGAGCGGATATCTCCATCAAGTAAAGGCATATTGATCACCTCAGAAATTTTCTTCAATAGGTCCAAGATATTTTCGTTACGTTTTTCTGGTACGGCATGAATTTCAACATTACATCCCCTGGATGACTTTTCAAGTGTTTGTATTTTTCTTTCGAGGATAGAAATATCGGATCGGAGTTTAATGTTGTTATTTTCCAACGATTCAATGGTTGACGTGGCTGCATCGATAGCATTCTTTAAATCGTTCTGCTCGGCAGATAGAAAATCTGTCGTCTCAGTAAATTCAGATTTTACCTTTTCAATGGCGGAGCAAATCTCGGATTGAACGATATTCCTGATGTTCCGTGTTATAGAAGCCTCAATGAAGCTAAGTCTAGAGTCCAACAACTTTCCAAAATCTTGATAGGAGATTGTATTGCTTGCAGTGTATTCATCACTGCTCGGAGTCACAGGCTGTTCAGAAGGTGTTTTAGTTTCTGACGATTCCATGAAGTTGCACTCTTTAAGAGACGTATTTTTGTCGTGAGTATTTGTGTATAAGACCTTCGAATTCGGAGTATTATGGTTGCAAGATGGGCATCGCCATGATCGTTTTAAATTGGTTATGTTATCTCTGAAGTAGGCAGCAGCCATATTGAGACACCGATAATGATATGCATTTCTACAAATTTTACATGTCACAATTTCATTGCGCTTAATAGAAAGGTGACAAGTTTGGCAATCCATGATTAGAAAATAATTTTAAAATCAAATAATAATAAGATGATGCCTTTATTATTAAATAGATGCTAATTATCGCTATAACGTAAACGATAGCGGAGCACCCTGCAAAAGCCTCACGGGAAAAAAGGTCGCAAGCGCTGTGCCGTTCGGGTCACTTTCACGTAACGCTGAGAATCTTGAATAAGCACACCGTCACAAAAACTATCATCGTGATTGTTCGTGTAGAATGTTTTTGAGTTTTTTACACCAAATAGTCACAATAAATAGTCTGGATTCACTTTGTTTCACCGTCGGGACTGTTATGATCAGTTTCGTATCACTTTTGCTGCGTAATTTACACTTTAGATAGTTAATTAAGAATAAATACTGCAGAGCGAACTACAATGTGTGTTGGATAAGGACCTGTGGATGTGGTAATTGATTGATTTAGCATCTTGTACAGGCGTTTGAGTTCAAAACTGTCACTAATTGGGTTAGTTTTTGTCTTCACTTATAACAAAACCATTTTCAAGCAAAGAGCGTTACTTTTTGTTGGATACTAATATCAAATTATTTTAATTTTTATATGGTTAAGATACGTAAATAAATACGTAAATAACTGAAAAGGTAATGTTTGGTTGTCAAAATTCGCTGTGCGTCGATTTTCACTTTTAGAAAGGCAAACGTATTCGGTACCAGTCAGCCTATAAATGGTTTTTATGACAATAGTTAACATACAAAAATAAATAAGTTATTTGATAGAAATCCTAAAGTTGGTTAAGCGCTCATTAGACAGTAGGTTTTGCTCTCAGTTTTACCACAGTCACGTCTGTGAGGGACGAATAACGTATCGTCTAATGTGGTGATTGACGGTTGAGTGGCGGTGATTGACGAATATCTGGATTTTTTTATTTGTGCGTCGCACAACCATCAATCATGACTTTTGCCATTAGACGAGCATTTCGTCCGGCAAACGTCAGTCAGCGCGCGGACAGCGGTGGAGTGGGACATATTGTGTTGAGTCGGAGAGTAGAGGTGATCATTAAACGTTATAACTGTTAATTTAACTCGTTATAAAAAAATAGCTGTTAATTCTATTAACTACTATTGCAATATTCATTAAACGTTTAAACTAATGAACGGACTGCGGAGGCAGTTAATGACATCTGTTAATTTATCATTCAACTAAACTTGATAACTGCTAATCATAGAAAAATGCTAATAACGCCTCTATAGGTTATTTATATGAAATTTAGCACTACTAATAAGCACAAAAATGATATTTTTTCTTTAGCTAAGACTGAAATTATGCCTTGTCGTGATTTGTGAACAATAAAATCGCCGCTTGCAATGATTGCGAAAATAATTTTATTTAGGTAACGTCAGAATTGATAAAAGTGGCCGCTATTTTGAATTTCTTTGTTTTAAGGTCAATTGACCTCAAAATCGGTATGTGGATATAACTTTAATTACCAAAGACTGATCCAATGTCAGAATTGAAAAAAGGGGCCGCCATTTTGAATTTCTTTGTTTTAAGGTCAATTGATCTCAAAATCGGTATGTGGATATAACTTTAATTACCAAAGACTGATCCAATGTCAGAATTGAAAAAAGTGGCCGCCATTTTGAATTTCTTTGTTTTAAGGCCAATTGACCTCAAAATCGGTATGTGGGTATAACTTTAATTACCAAAGACTGATCCAATGTCAGAATTGAAAAAAGTGGCCGCCATTTTGAATTTCTCTGTTTTAAGGTCAATTGACCTCAAAATCGGTATGTGGGTATAACTTTAATTACCAAAGACTGATCCAATGTCAGAATTGAAAAAAGTGGCCGCCATTTTGAATTTCTTTGTTTTAAGGTCAATTGACCTCAAAATCGGTATGTGGATATGACTTTAATTACCAAAGACTGATCCAATGTCAGAATTGAAAAAATTGGCCGCCATTTTGAATTTCTTTGTTTTAAGGCCAATTGACCTCAAAATCGGTATGTGGGTATAACTTTAATTACCAAAGACTGATCCAATGTCAGAATTGAAAAAAGTGGCCGCCATTTTGAATTTCTCTGTTTTAAGGTCAATTGACCTCAAAATCGGTATGTGGGTATAACTTTAATTACCAAAGACTGATCCAATGTCAGTATTGAAAAAACTGGCCGCCATTTTGAATTTCTTTGTTTTAAGGCCAATTGACCTCAAAATCGGTATCTGGATATAACTTTAATTACCAAAGACTGATCGAATGTCGGAATCGAAAACAGTGGCCGCCATTTTGAATTTCTTTGTTTTAAGGCCAATTGACCTCAAAATCGGTATCTGAGTTTAACTCTAGTTACCAAAGAGTGATCCAATGTCGGAATTGAAAAAGTGGCCGCCATTTTGAATTTCTTTGTTTTAAGGCCAATCCACCTCAAAATCGATATTTGGTCATGGCTTTAGGTACAAAAGACGGATCCAATGTTAGAATTGAAAAAAGTGGCCGCCATTTTGAATTTCTTTGTTTTAAGACCAATCCACCTCCAAATCGATATCTGGGCTGGCCTGTAGGTACAAAAGACGGATCCAATGTTAAAATTGAAAAAAGTGGCCGCCATTTTGAATTTCTTTGTTTTAAGGCCAATCGATCTCAAAATCGATATCTGGGCAGGCCTTTAGATACAAAAGACGGATCCAATGTTATAATTGAAAAAAGTGGCCGCCATTTTGAATATCTTTGTTTTAAGGCCAATCGACCTCCAAATCGATATCTGGGCTGGCCTGTAGGTACAAAAGACGGATCCAATGTTAAAATTGAAAAAAGTGGCCGTCATTTTGAATTTTTTTGTTTTACGGCCAATCGACCTCAAAATCGATATCTGGGCATGGGTTTAGGTACAAAAGACGGATACAATGTTAGAATTGAAAAAAGTGGCCGCCCTGCCCTGCCCTGTATGCCCTGTTGGTTGACCATTCAATTAATGTATCTTTTTTTTATTTACCCCCCTTCAACAGACTTGAAAGGCTACTCACGTATTAATTTTTTAAAGTATTTAATTTTGATGTGACTGCGTATTTAAATTGTTAAATTAGTAAAATTACAACCTCGATTTATTCTATTTGGCTAAAGACAAGCCCAAATATCTATCTTAAATCCAATCAGTCTTAAAACAAAGAAGTTCAAAATTGTGACCACTTTTCTTGAGTCTACCATTAGATCTGTTTTTTTACTAACGATGGCATGCCCAAGTATCCATTTTGACGTCAATTGTTCTTAAAACAAATAAATTCGAAATGGTGGCCACTTTTTTCAATTCTAACATTGGATCCGTCTTTTGTACCTAAAGCCATGACCAAATATCGATTTTGAGGTCGATAGGCCTTAAAACAAAAAAATTCAAAATGGCGGCCACTTTTTTCCATTCCGACATTGGAATGTTCTTTGGTAACTAAAGTTATACTCAGATGTCGAATTTGAGGTCAATTGGCCTTAAAACAAAGAAATTCAAAACGGCGGCCACTTTTTTCAATTCTAACATTGGATCCGTCTTTTGTACCTACAGGCCTGCCCAGATATCGATTTTGAGGTTGCTAGGCCTTAAAACAAAAAATTTCAAAATGGCGGCCATTTTTTTCAAATCTAACATTGGATCCGTCTTTTGTACCTACAGGCCTGCCCAGATATCGATTTTGAGGTTGATAGGCATTAAAACAAAGAAATTCAAAATGGCGGCCACTTTTTTCCGTTCCGACATTGGAATGTTCTTTGGTAACTAAAGTTATACTCAGATGTCGAATTTGAGGTCAATTGGCCTTAAAACAAAGGAATTCAAAATGGCGGCCACTTTTTTCAATTCTAACATTGGATCGGTCTTTTGTACCTAAACGCTTGCCCAGATATCAATTTTGAAGTCGATTGGACTAAAACAAAGAAATCCAAAATGGCGGCCACTTTTTTCAATTTTAACATTGGATCCGTCTTTTGTACCTACAGGCCTGCCCAGATATCGATTTTGAGGTCGATAGACCTTAAAACAAAGAAATTCAAAATGGCGGCCACTTTTTTCAATTCCGACATTGGATCAGTTTTTAGTAATTAAAGTTATACCCAGATACCGATTTTGAAGTCAATTGGCCTTAAAACATAGAAATTCAAAATGGCGGCCGTGTACACCAATTCTAACATTGGTTCTGAATACTATAGTGCTAATGTCCATAATAAATAAATAAATAAGTAATATAAAGATACATACTAAAATAATTTTAAGGTGTAAAAAATTGAACAGTCATTACACCTCAAAGAAGATTTTTTCAATTGTATGAACGGCACGCAAGCGTCATTTACACAAATGTTCATGAATACGTAATAATTAGAAAATGTTTATTTCGATGTGACTGTTATTGTAAAAAAAATTAACCTGTTGGTTATTGGTTCAATGTTAAAAAATTTAACATAATTAAAATAAACGACGCAAGACACGTGTTGAACATGTTATCGCTAATGCTTTTCACGTAACTCTTTACTTCTTGACCGTTATAACTTAACTATTAATTTAACACGTTATTTTTTTTTAATGTTTAACTATTAACCATTAATAATTTTTAACCATTAATCACATCACTATCGGAGAGGCGCTGGCGCACCCGCGCGGCTGGTTACTTCTCCGAACTAACATTATGCTTTATGCTACAGTCGCAGAAAAAATATATTTTAAGTTTTGAAACAATCCCTGAGTAGTGGTATACCACGAATCTTTAATAGTTAGTCTATACTAATTTTATAAATAGGAAAGATTTGTTTCATTTTGTAATTTTTTTTCACTAATAGGAAGATACATTACTCCTCAGTCCTATAGGCTACTTTTTATCCCGAGAAAATAATTTTATCCAATAAGATAATAAAGAAAATAGTTGTCATAGTCTTTATCTTCTTTTGTATCTCACGAGTGAAATTTGGACAATAGAAAAAAATAAAATAAATAAATAATTATGATTACACAAGTTGATAAAAAATGCTATGCGCGGCAGTCTCCGAGTGCCACACGTCTTTTTTTATATATATATTTGTGTATACAACTCTTGAATGACGCGTTGGTTTACACTTGCACGATTTTTTTTATGACCGGCACCGACTTCAAAAAATTATTCATTGTACATTAATATAATCATACAAATGGCAGTGTATATAATATTGGTATTATTAAAATTTCTTTAAAACCCATAAGCAAAGCACAAGTTATTTTTTTCCTTATAGTGGTATTTGAAGTCGGTGCTATTTTTTGTTAAAAAGATTTTATTTTTCACTTTTTAGTAAAAAGGTGATGCGATCAAGAGTTACATAATTATAATTATTGCTATTATAATTTATGAAAAGCTGTAATTTATTATAATAGAAGGAATTCCCAAAGCTGTGTTGATTTAATATTTTGATGATCAACAACAGATGCAGATCTAGCAATACTAGCTCAAAAGTCATAGACTTGAAAGTGAAAAAGTTTTTATAGCATTTACATTGACATATAAAACTCTTTGAGTAAACTGACAACTCAAAATTAAAAAATAGAACAATTTTGACAAATTTCTCCTGTCACAAGTGTAATTACAGAGTAATATAATTTACGACCCTTTAAACTATTTTCAGCACGCAATTACATATTTATAAGAAAACTAGCTTTTGCCCGTAGCTCCGCCCGCGTTAGAAAGTTTTTCCGAGATAAAAGTTCCGCTTATATTTTCACGGGATAAAAAGTAGTCTATGTGTCAATCCAGGACATAATCTACCCGTGTGCCAAATCTCATAAAAGTGGAACAAACATACATCCATACATACATTCTTACAAACTTTCACTTTTATAATTTTTATAAAAAAAGTTTTTACAGCACAAGGAGAGTAAACCAAAATGATGGAATAGTAGTTTACATTAAAAACACCTTGGCTGATATTAAAGTGCTGGAACCACAGTTTAAAGATGTTAACTGTATTTTGATAACTATCGGAAGCCATACATGTATTGTGACAATTTATAGATCGCCATCTATTAAAGATATTACTGGATTCCTCTGGTCGCTTGATCAAATTCTATCTAATAATTCCTCGTATCCGAATATAATACCAATAGGTGATATGAACATAAATATAGCTGAAGATAGCACTGATCCTAAAGCCACTGAATATTTGAATCTTACAGCTAGCCATGGCATACTACCGGCTCATAATAAAAAAACACATTTCAAAAGTTGCCTCGACCATGTCATGTTGAAAACCAAGCACAAAAGCACTACATTAGTAATTGAATCTGCTACAACTGACCATGATGCAGTGATGCTTTCACTAAGTAAAATGTACACCAAGGATAATACACGTATATTAAAAACAAAGATTGATAATAGATTGCTTGAAACTCATATAAAATCTATAAATTATTCGGATATCTACAGTATCATGGATGCTAATGAGGCATGTATGTACTCTTTCTACAGCCATTCGTTTGAGCTCAAATGTTCATGTTATTCCCCATCGTTTAAGGATACTGAAACCATGGATCACTCCAGGAATACTAAGATCCATAAGAAATAGAGACCGTATGTACAAAAAACTCAAAAAATCTCCGAATAATGAGACCCTTAGGACTACTTTTAAGAGGTATCGTAATTACTGCAATACCTTGCTTAAGAAACTTAAATTGAAATATGAAAGAGATAAAATTTTAAAAGCTAAGGAAAACCCTAAAAAGCTTTGAAGAGTAATTAAGGAGGTCTCTCATATCACTGAGGAAAATACTATAGCACGGGATTTATTACTAATCAACACTTGCCCAAACAACTCAGTCAATTTGGTAAATGAATTTTTTGTTGGCGTCGGAAAAAATCTTGCTGAGAAATTGTCGAATGCACATCTTTTTGATGATGACCATAATTCCAGTTTAAAAAAATCTACATTAAACTCCCTAGTACTACTTGAGACAAATGAATATGAAGTTGGTCAAATTATTAAAAGCCTTCGCTCCGACAGTGCGGTTGGAGTGGATGGCATCCCCGCTTACATTCTTAAGCGATACCAAGCCACATTTGTGCCACAACTTACATTTATCTTCAATCTATGCATCACATCCGGAGTTTTCCCGGATTATTTAAAGAAAGCTCTTGTGCATCCAATACACAAATCTGGACCTAAAACTAATGTCTCCAACTACAGACCAATATCTGTATTGCCTACCCTATCAAAAATCCTAGAACAGCTAATGAATAGAAGGCTGAAAGGATACCTCGAATCCAATCACCTTCTATCAGACAGTCAATATGGTTTCCGCAATGCTAGATCCACTGATGACGCGGTCCATGACCTTACCAACCACATTGTTGATACCCTAGATAGAAGGCTTAAATGCCTATCTATTTTTATTGATCTGTCTAAGGCGTTCGACACCGTATCTATTCCGAGATTATGTGGCAAATTGGAAAGCCTGGGAATTAGAGGGACGCAACTAAAATTGTTTAAGAGTTACCTTGAAAACAGAACACAATGTGTGAAAGTGGGTGATCTTGTTAGCAAGGATCTCCCAGTTGTACATGGAGTACCGCAGGGTAGCATCCTTGGACCTACATTGTTCCTCGTGTATGTGAACGACATGTGTCAACTCACGTTGAATAATGGCAGAATAGTAGCATATGCCGACGATACAGCCTTGACATTTAAAGGGCCAACATGGCGAGAAACCTTCTTAGCGGCTCAGGAAGGCTTTAATAAAGTCAAGCGATGGTTGTCTACGAACCTGCTGACCCTAAATGTTGACAAAACTACTTTTATGACCTTCAGAATAAAAACCACTGCTTCACTTAGTTGTACGGACGCTCTTAGCATTGCAGTCCATAAAATAGAATGCAGCGCAGATTGTAGTTGCCCCAAACTGCTTCAGACATCGTCTACACGCTACCTAGGTGTTATCTTGGATAACCGGCTATCATTTCGACCTCATATAGAGAATCTGTCCAGTAGAACACGCAAACTCATCTACGTATTCAAACACTTAAGACATGTTGCTGAGCCTAATATAATTAAGATGGTCTATAAGGCAATGTGTCAATCCATACTATGCTACTGTATTTCTTCATGGGGTGGTGCATCAAAAAATCATTTAATAAAACTTGAGCGTGCTCAAGGAGCTGTACTCAAAGTCTGCACGTTCAAACCTTACTTATTTCCGACAAAAGATCGGTACGAATACTGCGAAGTCCTAACAGTCCGACAATTGTTTATTCTTCATACAATAATGAGACAACATACCACCTCCCTAATTCAAAGCCAAGTTTCCATTCCTCCCTCAATCAGATCCAAACGAAAATCTAAAATTCACCACACTGTGTTATGTAAAACTTCTTTTGGACAAAGATTTTATCTTTTCTTGGGCACATATCTATATAACAAGTTAGAAAACCACCTAGCCTATAGCAAAAAAAATAAATATGAGTGTAAAAGGATTATTACTAAGTATCTTCTGAGCCTTACATATGATGAAACAGAATCTCTCATTCACACTTCACTCTAAAACATTTAATCCCCTATCTAACTAATACCTCTCGCATACACACCACACTCACTCACATACACATACATACACACACACACACACACGCACACATAAACATTCACACACATATCTGCCCAGACATGCAAAAAGGTATATTATACATACTTACCTATCACAAAACCGAGTGGAAAATTATTTTAATTTATTTTAAGCGTTTTTGTAGATTCTGTAATGCAAGTACATTTACATACATATAAATGTTTCAAAGTGTACTTCACTTGTTCTGTCTTTCTTTAACATGTACTAGTTACAGTGACAATGGAAGTTTGCTGGTGCTTATAGCTCAGGTTTTTCCTTTTTTAAGCACCAGCCGCACGAATATATAGTCTCTACTAGCGCAATTAACTACTAGACTAAGCCACTATTTGTGACACTCATATATGTATGTACCTCAATAATAATAATAATAAATAAATAAATAAATAAATAAACAAACAAACAAACAAACAAACAAACAAACAAACAAACAAACAAACAAACAAACAAACAAACAAACAAACAAACAAACAAACAAACAAACAAACAAACAAACAAACAAACAAACAAACAAACAAACAAACAAACAAACAAACAAACAAACAAACAAACAAACAAACAAACAAACAAACAAACAAACAAACAAACAAACAAACAAACAAACAAACAAACAAACAAACAAACAAACAAACAAACAAACAAACAAACAAACAAACAAACAAACAAACAAACAAACAAACAAACAAACAAACAAACAAACAAACAAACAAACAAACAAACAAACAAACAAACAAACAAACAAACAAACAAACAAACAAACAAACAAACAAACAAACAAACAAACAAACAAACAAACAAACAAACAAACAAACAAACAAACAAACAAACAAACAAACAAACAAACAAACAAACAAACAAACAAACAAACAAACAAACAAACAAACAAACAAACAAACAAACAAACAAACAAACAAACAAACAAACAAACAAACAAACAAACAAACAAACAAACAAACAAACAAACAAACAAACAAACAAACAAACAAACAAACAAACAAACAAACAAACAAACAAACAAATAAATAAATAAATAATATTAGGAGGATACGCATAAACCTTCCTCTTGAATCACACCGACCATTGTTGAAAAACGTATGAAAATCCGTTCGATAGTGTTTGAGTTTATTGCGTTCAAAAGACATATAGGTGCGATAGGGGACCTTTTTTTATAATAAGTAGTGATTTAAGGACATATCTTTAAAAATAAAAAAACTGCGAGAAAAAAATCCGGGATAAAAGTTCCTGTTTAGGTTTTCCCGGGATCAGAAGTACCTTCCAATTTTCATCGAAATCGGTTCAGGGGTTTTGCCCTGACGGCTCCACTCGCGAGACCAAAAAAAATCCGGGATAAAATTCCTGGTTTATGTTTTTCCGGGATAAAAGTAATCGTGTCCTTCTCTGGATCTCAAACTATCTCCATGCTTATTTTCTTGCGGTTCCACTGGCAGAAAAACATTTTCCGTGAAAAAAGTCCCGGTTTATTTATTCCCGGCATAAGAAGTAGCCTAGATCCTTCCCAGGGTCTTAAAATATCTTTCTACCAAATTTAATCGAAATCGGTTCAGTGGTTTGGCCGTGACGGCTCCACTCGCAAGAACAAAAAATCCGGAATAAAATTTCCGGTTTATGTTTTTCTGGAATGATAGTAGCTCATGTCCTCTTCTGGATCTCAAACTATCTCCACTTATTTTCTTGCGGTTCCACTCGCAGAAAAAGATTTTCCGGGTTAAAAGTCCCGTTTTATTTTTCCTGGGATAAGAAGTAGTCTGTGCCCTTCCCAGGGTCTTAAACTATGTCCCTTCCAAATTTCATCGAAATCGGTTCAGTGGTTTGCCCGAGTTATAAATGATGACTCAATGTATTTTGAGATAAGTGTTTAATTAAAAAAATTACATTTATGTTTGTAGTCTAACTTAAACAAAGGTCCGCTAGATAATGAATGAGACAACTTTACTAAGCGTAAGCTGCCATCGCTTGCACTTTCACACACTCACACTTAGAGTTGCTAAAGCGTCACTGTAACACCCCCCGCACTAGTTGGAAGCCCGATGTTCTCGACCAGAGAAGAAGGGCTGATTGGTCGTAGCTGGTTCAGTTCGGTCCTCGGCTGGTGATGGTCGCCGTAAGTTGCGAATGAATTTGATGAAGTAGTAGATGCCAATTATCGTCAATAATACATATATGGGAGTTGTCCAATAGTGGTAGGAGTGATCCTGGAGATCTTCTTTATTGATCGACTTTTCTCTTTCAAGGAATGTTTGAAGTTTATATAGATGATCCAAGGGTATATTATCCAGTTTCAGCGGTTGTCCAGAATTTTCAACTGTAATATTAGATAGTTGGAACGACAATAATTTTAAAGGCTGGCCCTTACTTTCATTTTTGTAATTCCTTATGGTGTTTGTCTTTGTGGTTAATCTGCATCCGCTAGGAATTTCCAGTAAGTAAGTACCTTTAATGGATTGGTAAATTTCTTGTTTGCAATGTATCTTAATTTTGGTTCGCTGTAAACAGGTGAGAATGTAGTGATTGTCGTCCAATTTCTGCAATAACTCTTCAGTAGTTTCGTAATATACGAATTTGCAAGTACTTGTAATATCTTGTTTCAGGATCAATTGATAGATACAATCTTTGGAGTCGGAGGTGAATATAAAGTTAGCTTGTTTACAGTAGTAAGTTTCTCTAAATATTTGGCATTTATTCTCCATATACAGATGCTTTTCCTCGTTCATAGCCAGGTAAGGTTTGGGTTTTTTTTTTTTTTTATATGGCCATCTTCGGCTCATTAGGGACGGCTGCGGGCTTCCTCCGACTCACGTCTAAGTTGTCGTCCGCAACCGCCCCTGCGCGTACCGCGTTTTTGCGGTCCTTTTTCCTGTTGCGGGGGCTCAGAAGCCCCCGAAACACCGCATCGTGTCCGCCTGTTGGTGTCCGAGGCAGCGTGAGACACGCTGCCTCGGACATGTCCATCACGGGGGTCACAGAAGTTGGCTAGACTGATGGGTGGGCGGCACGTCCCGCCCACCCGTGACCCCCGGAGGCCCCTATTAGTCGCCTTTTACGACAGGCAGGGGATACCGTGGTGGAATTCTCCAAACGCCCCCAATCCACAGGGCGGGAGACGTCGGTCAGTCGTCCACCCGACGCCTCCTACGTCTCGTCTGGCGGCGGGAGGGATCACCACTGCGCTGGCGATCCCTCTCGGCACTCTCCTTCCGCGAGAGGACCGCCTCGCAGAAGTGGGCCACCGCCTGCCAGGCCTCCCGACCGCCGACCATGGAAGCGACCACGGCCGGCAGTGAGAGGTCTTCTCCGACGACTGTTCTGAGAGCGCTGCGCTCCTCATCCCAGGCTGGACAACACTCCAACGTATGTTGGGCCGTGTCCATTGGGCAGTTGTCACAATAGTGACACACGGCCGACTCCTCTACACCTACCACCCGAAACAGGAACTCACCGAAGCAGCCATGCCCGGTGAGCACCTGCGTCAGGCGGTATGTTGCCGCTCCGTGGCGCCTGTCCAGCCATTCGGCAAAGACAGGACGCACTGCCTCTACGACCCGGTGCCCCCACGACGGGGCCTCCAGCCTGAGACGCCACTCCTCCACGGCGGCTCGCCGTAAGGCGGCCCTCTTGGCCTCCACCTCCTTCAGGGCCGGACGCTCCCCGCGACTGAACGCCTCCTCCCGCCAATGGAATACATCGGCAAGGGATTTGGCGTCCAGGTCCCAGGGCAGAAATCCGGCCAATAGGCAAGCCGCCTCGAAAGAGACCGTGCGGTACGCCCTGACCGCCCGCTGCGCTAAAGCTCTCTGCGGGGCGCGCAGAAGGGCGACGCAGGGGCGGCCCAGGGAGTCAGCCCAAACGGGGCTGCCATAAAGGGCTATGGACCGCACGACTCCGTGATACAGCCTCCGGCAAGGGAAGCCAGGACCTTCCAGGTTGGGCAGCAGGCGGGAAAGAGCGCCCGCTGCCCGGGACAATTTTGTCCTCAACTCCTTGAAGTGGGTGCGGAATCGCCATCGGCTATCTAGGACTAAACCTAGATACCTCATGCTAGAGCCGATGGGGATCCGCACCCCCCCAACGACGATGCCGGCACCGGCCGGTGGCCCTCTCCGAGGTCCGTGAAAACACACGGCCTCGGTTTTCTCGAGGGCCACCTTTAACCCTAAACGTTGGATTCTACCAACCACTTGGCCGGTGCCCGCCGCCGCCAGAGTTGCGGCGTCCCGGAAGGTCCCAGCAGTCGCTGTGACTAACGTATCGTCGGCGTAACAAGTCACGCCGACGCCCCGGAGATTGGAACCACGGAGCACCCAGTCGTACCCGATGTTCCACAGGAGAGGGCCCAAAACCGAGCCCTGTGGAACACCGCACGACATCGCTCTTCGGTGCCACCCATCGGCGCCCGGATACACCACGTGCCTGTCAGACAGGTACGCGTGCACCAGACGCCGGAGATAGGGCGGCACCACGTGGTACCGCAGTGCCTCGTGGATGCAGGGCCAGGGCAGCGAGTTGAATGCGTTAGAAATATCTAACGATACTGCTATCACTACACTGCCTCCGGCCACTGCATCCTCCGCCTGTGCCTTCACCCGCAGAATCGCGTGGACAGTGGAACGTCCCCTCCTAAATCCAAACTGCTCGTCGGCCAGATTTGGTCCGACCCTTTCAAGGTGCTCGACGAGGCGGGTATGAATGATGCGCTCGAAGAGCTTTGCCACCTCGTCGAGCAACACGATGGGCCGGTAGGCCGACGGCGACTCTGCGGGTCGTCCTCCCTTCTTCAGCAGGACGAGCTTCCCGGTTTTCCAACGCACCGGGAAGACGCCCTGCTCCAGGCAGGCGGTGAATAAGCCGCGGAGCCTCGGGCCCAGGTACTCGAGGGCTAGCACCCAGGCTTTCCCGGGGATGCCATCGAGCCCTGGGGCCGTGTTTTTGCTCCGCAGCCGAAGCACTGCCGCCCGCATTTCAGCGGGCGAAACCTCCGGGATATCCCTTGCCGGATTCTCACTCGACGATGACGCCACATCCGGTGGCGCCATCGGTGGAGGAGTGAACTCCTCGGTGGCCGGGAACAAGGCCGCGACGACGTTGGCCAGTAATTCTGGCCGGAGACTCTGCGACAGCGGGGGCGCCGCTGGGCGAAGCTTCTTCATCACCATCCGGTAAGGGCGCCCCCACGGGTCCCTGTCGAGAGTCCCCACGAACGCCTTACGTGCCGCGACCTTGGCCCCATGAATGGCCACCCGCAGCGCTCTCTTTGCCTCTTTGTAGAGGCCATAGAGCTGCCGCTCCTGGTCTGCGTGGTTTTCGTCTCGGAGCCGGCGACGACGATGCCTGGCGTATCGGCGGCGCGCAGCAACGCACGACGCGCGCAACTGCGCTAGCTCCGCCGACCACCAGTACACCTGTCGCACCGGCGAACGGCGGAGAGCTCGGGGCATGCCGGCGTCGCAGACATCCGACATTGCCACCCCGAACCACTCCGCCTCCTGCTCAACCCGTACCGGCCCGTCCGGCACGGGGAGCCACGACATGACCAGAGCGGCCAGCACTAGGGCCTCCCCATCGAGGCGACGAAGCGCCCACCGCGGGCCGTCCTGATTTGGGGCACTCGGTACACCACTGGACTGGACACTCGGGGACGCGGAGACGCCGAACCTGATGTAACGATGGTCCGACAACGTCTCCACGCCCACGAGGACTCTCCAGTCCCGGACACGGCGTGCGACGGCGGCACTCGCCAACGACAGGTCTATAATAGACCCGCCGTTGTGCCGCACGCACGTGTCCACCGACCCCCTGTTCAGGACGACCAGGCCGACAGAGATCGCCCATTCCTCCAGGACCCGACCACGACCGTTCGTCGCCGGCGAACCCCAAGCCACGGATTTGGCGTTGAAGTCGCCGGCGACGACCGCCGGGCGAGGTTAACCTTGTTCCACCAAGGCCCCCAGCCGAACGAGGAAAGACTCAAATTCGGCGAGGGGTCTGTTGGGAGAAAAGTACACTCCTACTATCCAAATGTCTCCCAACAGAACCGCCACGCATCCCCTGTCCTTCGCTACTTTTTCGAAGGGTGGGGAGCCAGCGGCGCCCCGGCTGATGATGGCCACCAAGCCGTCAAGGTCCCCCGCCCAGTTATCCCGGGGGGGGACAAAATACGGCTCAGCGACCACGGCCACTTGCACCGACCACTGCGCCAGGCTTTGGGACAACAGGTCCTGGGCACTGGCACAGTGGTTGATGTTCGCCTGGAGGAAATTTAGTTCCATTTATTGGGCGATCTCTACCACGTCCATCGCGGCCCCTTGCGGTGGGCTCGCTGCCTGCGGCTGGGTCGAAGCCCCAGCGGCAGCAGCACTTCGTACCCCGTCGCGACGCCTATCGCGACGGGAGGGGGCGGGGCACGCCTTCCCGCCCACCGGATGTTTGGCGGGCCTCCCTGCGGCCGCGCAGACTGCGCAGTTCGGCGCGGCCTCGCATCCGCGGGCTTTGTGGCCCGGTTTGCCGCAGCGATAACAAAGATCGCTGCGGTCCGGTCCTCCGGTGCAGGTGCTCTGCGTGTGACCGTGCTCAAGGCAACGGAAACACCGCATCGGGCGCGCCCCGAGCACGGTCACCCGGGCCACAGTCCACCCTACCATCAGGCGGCCCGCCTTTATTTTTTGTGCCGCCCTGGTCGGCACCTTGGCCCAAACTGCGCTCAGGCCGGAGCGATCAGGCCGGATTTCTCCGACCTTCACGGCATCAGCTGCGCACTCGCCAGCAACGCTGAGGGCCGCTGCGACCGTCTCGGAAGTGGCTGCCGGATCCAGCTCCGACAGCCGCAGCTCCGTGCACTTGGTGGGCCGGGAGATTTGGACATCTTCCGACCCGCCAAAGCATTCCCTCAGCCTTGCGGCGAGGGAGTCCGCCTTCTGCTCCGACTCAGCCCCGGGCACCTCATAAAGCATGGCACCCGTGGCTGCCACCTTGGGCCTCAGCCTGTCAATGCCAAGGCCGGCGAGGTCCACGCGGTGCTGAGCATCCGTCAGCACCTTGGCGTAGGTTAGGCCCTTGGCCACCGCCGCCGGCGTCAGCGACAGCACTATGGCCGCCGAGCGTGGCTGACGCAGTTTGGGCTCCTTGCGCCTCTGCCTCTTCTGCTGCGGCTTCACCGCAGGCGCCGCAGCGGGGCTGGGCTTCCCCCGCTTCTTTTTCCCCACCACCACGGTCCATTCAGCGTCCATGGACGCTGGGGCCGGTGGCAGTGGGCGGGGCTCCCTCGGAGCGGCCTTTGCGACGGGGGGAGCAGGAGGACCACGTTTCCCCCTCCCCTTCTGGGGCACCCCAGACGGTCCAACGACCGCCACGGCAGCAGAGGTGGAGGGCCCGGCCACGATGGCAGGAGCCTTAAGAGGAGGAGCAGGCTGCACTGCTCCTTTCCCCTTCCCCCTCCCCTTCCCCTTAGAGGAAGGCTGGGGAGCTCCCCCAACGAAACCACCCTGGACGGGGAGTGGTATGTCCCCGGGGGTGGTACGTCTCTCGTGGGCCAGTGGAGGCCTCTGGGCCGGCCCTAGGAGCACCGACTCCATTCTGGCCTGCCACTTGGCCTCCACTGCTGCCAGCTCCTCCAGACGGCGAAGGAGAGAAGCGTTTTCACGCTTCAGCTCCTTCACCGCCTCCTCCAATTTGGCGCACTTGTCTCGCCACTTTTTAGCCTCGCCTTTAGGGCGAGCACTCGGAGCCGGTTCCGCCGCGACAACCACCTCGGCGGCGGGCACCTTCTGCTTAGCGGCAGAGCGAAGGACCATGCCCTCCTCGCTCTCCTCTCTCCTTGCCCTTTGGCGGGCCTCCCTGCGCTGCAGGAGATCGCGCGCCTTGGCTTTCTTTCTTTGGTCGACGGAATCGTCGACCAAAGATGGTCCTCCTCTGCCGCGTCCGGTTGTCGCTTGCGACTTCGGGACCGGCTCCTCAGTGTCGCTCCCGAGGGACGACCTGCTATTCACCTCTGAGCGTTTCCTCCAGAGCCTACGGCTCCGAACGGAGGAAACGCTCCCACTCGATTCAGAGTCGACGTCTACGGACATCTTGCCCGCGCCGACTCTCTTCGCTCTATCAGTGGGCTTTCGCCCACCAATCTCCGCCTCTCCAGCCGGAACTGGAGTAGGCAACCTCGTCAGTGTGATTTTGGGGTTATTTTTGTCCATTGTGAATCCCACGAGTGTGGGGGAAATAAAGAGTCCACCCAGGCAGTGCCCCCTGTACCTGGGTAAGCCTAGCGTAACCCGCCAAGAGGGTCGGCCGGTACTCTGGCGGGGGTCGCACTAGTGACCGAACTACCCATCGGCCATGCATCCCCTCGCGGTGCGCCGCCGCTTGGGATTCGGGGAACTTTTTATAGAGGTTTTCTCCCTCGTGGTCCGGGCGATTAAGCCAAGACCCTCGGTCCAGCTGGAGCGCGAGACATGTCCACGGACCTCCATACTAGATTACGATCTGCAACGGTGACAGCGGAGAGGAAGGTTCCCCCCCACTGCCTGCTCGGGGCGGTGTTAGCGCACACCGAGCCCGTCGACACCCCCGGATGAACCAGGAGCCGCCCGAATAAACGGGCCCACCATCTAAAAAATGCGGCAGCCACCGCAAAAAGCGGCGACGACCGCCGAGACCACTGTTGTCAGGATATTGGCCGTAGCGCCGATCAACTCGACCGACGCTCCGTTGCCCAGGGTGCACCACGTGGAGGTTTCCTGACTTCGCACCCCGGTAAGGTTTGGGTGGAATCAGGAGGGTATTATTGGTAGTTGGTGTTGGAAACAAGTGGTAATAGGAGTATGTGTCTTTATACATTATTGGGAACTTCAGAATAAACACAATGTTATTGTTTGCGTAATAGGAACCGCAACTGATTATGTCATAATAATCTCTTACCGCGGAATATTCGTCTACAAGTAGTTCTTGCTTATTATATATTTCTAACAGAGTATCAATCATATATTTTATATTTTGCTGATTAATGACACTATGATGTACGACTCCCAATTTTGAAAAGGATATAGCATTTTCTAACATTACTACGTAGTCCAATATACACCGTAAATTTACTTTCATTAAGTTATATAAACTATTTATTTTAATGTAATCTATTAATTCATAGTTCGTCATATTAACTTTATGTATTACTTCATTTAATTTTAAGTATATTTTATTTTCGTTGGATCTAATTTTTATCAAAGTAATATTAACGGTTTCTAAAATCTATTTATTTAAACTTATGCCTGAATTATATTTATGTATAATATTGAATTTATTTGTTTCGCTACTTCCTTTTTGTGTACGTATGGATATCTGTAAGACCGCGCATAAATAGGTAACTCGTCAGTAGTGTTGATTTCGTGTTTTATTTCATTGGTAAAAGTAAGAGGAGAGTCTTCATTATAAAAAACGTCACTATATGACTTGCATAAATGCAAAAGATTGTATTTTTCCTCTTCATTTAAATGTGCGGTTCTAATCAATGGTTCTATATGAATTATTTTGTCACTAAATATTTCAACATTATATAAATTAAAATTTTTGTGGAGTGTATGGGCCTTAACAGGCGACATCAAGCTTACAATGATGTCATAGTTCGTCGGATTGATTATCTGAAGGTGTGCATAGCCCGCCGCGGATCGTGTTACCGTTGTCGGGATGTAGCCTTCGTTTATTATAGTGTGTGGTACAAAAATTTCGTTATTTTTAATTGAAACAGGGATTTTAACATATTTTGATGAATTCGCCCTAATAAGAGCTTCGAAAAGATTTTGTATTCATGAATTCATTATTTTTATCTTTATTTTAGCATTTGGTGTAATTAAAAGTTTATTTTCGAGATCGATTTTAGCTTTCAAGGATTTTAACATTTCATAGCCTAATAATCCATCAAAAACATCGTGAAATGTATAGATATAAAACTTCGATAAAGTTTTTTCGTTCAACTCTCGGAACATAGGTATCTCTATAGAGTAGTTATTTTGTGTAGTACAGCTTACATTAGTAACTGAAAATGGTTCGTAATTAAATTGACGTTTTGATAATAAGAATCCATTATTTCAGGTGAAAGAAAAGATTGGTTAGCCCCCGTGTCAATGAGCAATTTGAGGGGTGGTTCTTTAATTTCTATGTATGGAAGTTGTCTTTTGATGTGGACATTAATTTCCATCAAGATTGGGGTTCTTTGTCCACATCCTGCTGAAAATTTTGATTATTGTCACAAGATACATCCTCTGTTACTGGCTCTATAGAGCTCTCATTGCTAACGTAGTCAGCATGAGCGGTCTGATAAGCTTGTTCGGGGAACGCGTCGTAAATATTATCATCTGTCTGGTACATATCATCTACAGTATGATAGTTAAAATTAGACGCATGGGGACGTGGTGGCATTTGAGCAGATCTATATGAAATACCACTCATTGGTTCAGGAGCAGGTTTTGAAAATGACTCGTAACGGGGCAATACCTGTGGACGCGGGATATTTTGTAGTTGAGCCCTCGGCTGATATTGGAACCTATTGAAATTTGGTTTACCAACATAATTATTGTATTGCGTTGGAGATGGGAACTGTCTATTACCATATCCGTAATTTTGAGGGTTTCTAAAAGAATTAATCGTTGGTCTAGGAAATTGAATCGGCTTATTTTGTTGAGAGGTATTTTTTTTCTGGACATACTGTATATTTTGTTCCTCTTTTATGTACTGTAAAGCAGTAGGTAAGTCTACTGGTTTCATTGATCTGATGGTGGTCCCCAAAGGTTCTTTTAGTCCACCTAAGAAAGTTTTAAGGGTTTGAGCAGTGAAAAAATCTCTTTTACATTCGATAACGCTCGAAACAGTTTCATGAAGATTTATATAATTAATTATTATGCTAAGAAGGTGCACGCATCGGTTATAAAAATCAAAAGCGTATTCATTTTCCTGACGCATCGACACTAAGTCTCGACATAAACAATTTTCATCCCGTTGATCACCAAAATTTCTTAAGAGGACGTTTTTTATAACGTCCCAAGAACTGACCCCATGTATATTTACTACTTCTTCAGCTTTGTCTTTAAGTTTGTTAAGAACGCTATGCAAAAGAAACTCATTAGTAAAACTATTAGGCACTGTTGGATTATAAAACTTAGTAAGTACTGTTTCTGCCGTCGATATAAACCTATAAAGCTGATTATGATTCCCGTCATACGAGGGTATAATCTCTACAGCCGCTTTAATTATATGCAAATTATTATCACTTTCATTATTAGTAGGTTCCATTATTTGTATTAATGAAATGAATACGAATATATACTTAACAAAATTATACTAAGAAGAAAATGATTACTGATTTTAAAATAATACTTCTTCTTTATTCATAAATAAAAATCGGACCCAACGTTATCAAAAACTGTATACGAAATCAAAAATATGACTTAATACCAGTTAATGTCAAGTAATAATATTAGTAAGAGTAAAATTCAAATCGATGTAAGATCATAGAATTAGTCTTTCTTACGTTATTACCTACGCAGCTGAAGTTCACAATAATACACAAAACCACAACGGATGAGATAAGGAAATGAGACTCACAGGAGCAGCATCCACAGCATCAGCATCTTGAAGCGAGGTCGAGTGCGAGAAACTTTTGATTTTCGAAAAGTTTCAACTTCTTGATCCTTTTAGACTGCGCCAGTTATAAATGATGACTCAATGTATTTTGAGATAAATGTTTAATTAAAAAAATTACATTTATGTTTGTAGTCTAACTTAAACAAAGGTCCGCTAGATAATGAATGAGACAACTTTACTAAGCGTAAGCTGCCAACGCTTGCACTTTCACACACTCACACTTAGAGTTGCTAAAGCGTCACTGTAACACCCGTGACGGCTCCACTCGCGAGAACAAAAACTCCGGGATAAAATTCCCGTTTATTTTTTCGGGATAAAAGTAGCCTATGTCCTCCTTTGGATCTCGAACTATCTCTATAATAAATTGCTCGCGGTTTCAATCAAGATTGTTTTTTCCAGGATAAAAGTCCCAGTTTATATTTTCCCGGGATAAGAAGTACCCTAGGTCCTTCCTAGAGTCTTAAACTATCTCCCTGTCAACTTTCATCGAAATCAGTTCTGTGTTTTAGCCGTGATAGCTCCACTTGCGCGAAAAGAAAATCCGGGATAAAAGTCACGACTTTCATTTTTCTAGGATAAAAAGTAGCCTATATCCTATCTCAGGCTCTAGACTATCTGTGTACTAAATTTCATTTAAATCGGTTCAGTAGTTTTGGTGTGAAAGCGCAACAGACAGACAGACAGACAGAGTTACTTTCGCATTTATAATATTAGTAAAGCCTCCACTACACTACTCGCAAAGTTACCTCGACGAATTACTCGTCGAAGTTCACCGAAGTCCGAACTATGTGGCTACACACTCGTGCAACCTCGCGAGGAGCTCAGTCGCCCGGCGCCCGCACGATAGGCATCATGGATGACGTTCAAGTGGCAGCTGCCGTTGCAATGTGTACTCTCGCGTTAATACGCGAGAGTACACATTGCAACGGCAGCTACGTACGTATTTATAATTCAACGAAAATTAAAAAGAAATGGATGCATGATGCTAATACACACACACACACACACACACGTACTCACGTCTGTTATCCCCGAAGGGGTAGGCAGAGGCGCAAGTAGTGCATCCACTTTTCGCCGTTATTCCGTCCCATGATGTGATAGGTGGTGAGCTTATCACCATATCGGGCACAAATTCCAGACTCCGGGCTGATACTGAATAGAAAAACTCAATATCACTTTGCCCGACCCGGGGATCGAACCCGAGACCTCAGCTTTGCAGTCGTACACGATACAACTACGCCATCGAGGCAGTAGTATGATGCTAATATTTTTGATATTTTTTAGAAGTAAATGCCAAAACTACTGAACGGATTTCGATGATATTTGGCACATGGATAAACCTAATCCTGGATCAACACATTATAGATCGGCTATTTTGTCCCCGGATCTTGCTTTTTTTTTGTAGGAAATATTTTAATTTTAAATCAGGTTTTTTGATAGATGGTGCTGGCGTTGTAAAGATGGTGCCATAGTGAATAAGGGGCTTTTGTAACGTTATACCGCAAAGCTCTAAATAAATATTGTTGATTTAATTGCAATATATTATGATAGATCAGCTTTTGCCCGCGGCTTCGCCCGCGTTAATAAGTTCTTTCGAGCTAAAAGTACATAAAAACCTTCCGGTTGAATCACTCTATTAGCTATCTATTTATTGAAAACCGCATCAAAATTCGTTGCGTAGTTTTAAAGATTATAGTGTAGTGGAAGCTTTTGACTCGGGCGCAAAAACCGACAACCACTGGAAGTCGCCCGAGGCGAGGCGAGGTTGCACGAGGCGAAGCGAAGTGGCCTTCCACACTATCTTATTCGGCCAACCTCGATCAACTTCGCGAGTAGTGTAGTGCAGGCATTAGGATTGTTTTGAAATTACATATAGATACTAGTGTGTTCAGGAATTAAAGGAAGTATAAGACAGGTCGGTCTAGAAATCTTTAGGAGAGGCCCATGTTCAACACTGGAAATTATTCATTTATTTTTATTTATTTTATTTTTTATTTTTTATTTAATAGGAAAACAAACAGTACAATTATACATATAAAAATTAATGTAGTAAAACTAGTACATTGACCAGTAAAGTTTCCACAAATAAATGTTAGAAAAAACCGCAATGATACACGCAAGGGCAAAATTAGGTAAATAAAAAGTAACAATGCACAAAAAAAAAATTACAAAAATAAATAAATAAATAAATAATTACGTTATGATTAGCAACTCATCGTTAGTTAAAACTAAATACAGTCTGATATATTTTTTTTAAACTTCAAGTAGGAGCCTGTAAATAAATCAATATGAGAAAACTTTTTGTTATACTCATTACAAGCTCTAAAGGTGAATGTATTTTGTGCATAGTTAGTTCTTACATGGGGCAAATGAAACAAGGACTTACTAGCATTACGCGTACATAAGTTTGGACATCTGAACTTCAAGCAATTCAAAAGATATGAAGAATCTATATTATTTCTTATTAATTTAAACAAGAATAATTGGTCTCTCAGCGTTCGACGATCAACTAACTGTCTTATAACGGGAGGGGTAACATTTGATGCATGGCTTTTATATTCAAGATGCTTAACAAATTTCCGTTGAATTTTTTCCAAACCTTCTACGTATACTTTATGTGCAGGACGCATATTCTCGAAGAGAGAACAACGTAAAGTGCATACCGCGCATGCGCGATTTCGTAATAGAACTCGGACCTCTTAGTGACGTCATAGACTTTAGTCAGTGATCTTAGTGAAAAAATCGTGTTATCGTTAGGGTCATTGAACGCTTATAACTCACCCGGTATGAACTGTGTAGTGTTTCATTCGGTGTCATAGTGTAGGTTAGAACTTTGCCTACCCCGCTGCGGTAGCGGGATGAACGTATGTATAAAGTTTAAATAGTTATTTTTAGAAATGTTGCTTGTGTGCATCGTTTGTGCTAAACTTAGAGTAAGTAAATCACGATAACTTTCTTTGTAATGCACATAAGGTTGTTTTATGATGTTTAGTATATAGAGCCACTTAGTGTCTATGTACCAAGACACTTATAGTTTAGGCATATAGATTTAACTTAGGCGCGAATTGAAAATAAGTGTAATCTTGAAAGTGAAAAAGAGGTCCTAGAAAGAGGGAAGGCCCTCTTAGTGCTCCGTACGGTATAGCCGCGGAGTACTTAAGCTAATTTGTTTTTTTGTATTTTTGAGTTAAAACGTGTTAGGAGTTTTGTTTAATAGAAATAGTTCGGGACATCAAGAAAACAGCAAGTAGTCGGCAAGAAAGAAGAAGTCTGCAAGTTTGAAGAGGAAAAAGGCGCTTATGCAGAGTGGACCATCCTTCCTCATCAGCTGTGGCACGGTGCTACGAGGACGACTTCCAGCTACGTCGCATAGCTACGGCGTAGCAACGAGAGACTACGCGCCGAATATTAACGCCGGGAGAATTTGGCTACCGTTGTGGCTGAACTTTGTAACTTTCGATTCAGTGTGTGTGAAATAAACGCTATTTCCCGATTTTACGCCTTTGTTACTTTGTCACTGGTATCGCCATATTCCCACTCACGCAATCCAGCACACACACAACACATTGCGGGGTGTTGGCCCAGTCCGAGCCCCGCACATTTTCTGGTCCTTCGCGAGCCGGATCTACGTGAGTGTGGAAAATGCCAGTGACAAGGTCAGTCGGGAAACGAACGGCGTCGGCCACGGAAGCGTCAACGACGGTCACGTCATGCACCGCGACGTCCGCAACGGGGACGTCCGCGACCGCGACGTCTGCTACAGCAACGTCTGCGACTGAGGCCACCGAGACCACCATCGCCGACACCGTTCAAACGTGTTTCACCACCGATAGGGATACCGCTGCCGGCACCGCTGCGGAGGAGCTTCAAGCCGCCGCACCGGAAGAGAGGAAGCCACAGCGGCCCCGAAGTCGACCAGCCACTTCTTCAAGGCGTTCAACGAAAGCACGTCGCCTGGCACAGGCCAGGGCCGAACTCACAAAACTCAAGATAGAGCTAGCGACCGCAAAGCTAGCAGAGATCGAAGCGGAAGATAGCGAGGATGACCTTAACTCCGTCATCACCGAGGTCGAGCAGGATCAACGCGTTCACAGCTGGTTACATACCAGTCAGCTGCTCGCGATTGATAACCGACCTCACGAAGTGCAAGATGCGCAATCCCGTGTGCAGCCGCCACCCGAACCCATAGACCCAGTGATCACCGCCGCATCCTGGGACATCCCGGCGTCTGCACCGGCGGGAGCCAGTGCCGTGCCCCCGCCAACGTGTCACCCAGTGGCAAATGATGCATCAAATAATCCGCTCGATTTCATAACATTTTCAGGTAACCCTGCGGCATCGAACCCGAATGTGCAGCCGCTGCCTGCGAAGCAACCGCCGCCTGTAGTAGCAGCCTGGTTAAGAGAAAATGAAGCTTCGCAACAGCCGCTGCCGCCGCAGCCCCCGCCTACCCCGCGTCAAGTGCGGGGCGGGGAATTGGTCGCAGCGCGACCGAACTCCGATTATAGTGAACTTGCGTGTGCCATAACGCAAGCTGTGCAAGCTGCACAACATAGACAGCCGTTGAAGTATACGGAGTTGCCCATTTTCAACGGTGCGCATCAAGATTGGCTAACTTATAGAGCCGCTTATAATGAATCCGCAAGTTATTTTACAGCGTTGGAGAATATGTCCCGATTGCGCCGCAGCTTACGGGGCACAGCAAAGGAAGCAGTACAAGGGCTGCTCATCACCAACGCCGAACCGAACGCTGTGCTGAGGACTCTCGAGACGCGGTTTGGGCGTCCGGACTCGATCGCATTGGCCGAGATCGAGCGACTCTGGGCGCTACCCCGCCTCACTGATTCGCCGCGAGATATTTGCACTTTCAGTACGAAAATAGAAAATGTCGTGGGAACCCTGCAAGCGCTCGATTGTGCCTTCTACCTGTATAATCCGGAGGTTACGAAGGCGGTGATGGAAAAATTGACTCCGACGCTGAGAAGGCAATGGTATGAGTTCGCCGCCGCACAACATAGAGGTGAGCCCGACTTATTAAAATTTAGCCGATTCATTGCCAGGGAAGCGGAGATATGCAGTCCGTTCGCCGTGCCAGAGATCATCGCGGACAAGGCCCCGGTGAAGGCTAGCGGCGGCGAACAACCACGCCGGCAACGAATACATACCGTCGCCGACAAACAGAAGCCCGCATGCTGTGTATGCAACCAGGAGGTACATTCGATGGGCGAATGTACACGATTTCGGGATGCCGCGGTTGACGCGCGGTGGGACTTAGCAAAAAAACATAGGCTATGTTTCAGGTGCCTGAAATTTTGAAGCAACACACATGCAAGCCTCGAAAATGCGACACGGACGGGTGTGAACGACATCACCATAGGATGCTGCACTCGGACCGGAGGAGTAAGAGTACCGACGAGGCCACCAATGAAGAGGTGGTAAATTCGGCATGGACGTCGCAAATGTCATTTTTGAAAATAGCTCCGGTATGCATTTCAGGACCGGCGGGAGAGGCTCACACTTTCGCGCTACTTGATGACGGGTCGACGGTCAGTTTGATCGACCATCAGCTGGCCAAGGACATCGGCGCGGAGGGACCGGATGAACCGCTCCACATAATCACGTACGATGGAGAGAAAACTACACGGAATAATTCATGTCGTGTTAAGTTTCAGATAAGGGGAAGTCGGGGACGGCAGCAGATAGAAGCCCGCACCGTCGACAACTTGAGATTGGCGGCGCAGCGTATTCCTGAAGAGGCGCTGCGAGACTGTACCCATTTGAAGGGCCTCCTGCCTGCATCACAAACGCAAGAAGCGAAACCCCGACTTCTTATAGGCCAGGATAATTGGCATTTGCTTATATCTAGCAAGACACGGTCCGGGAGGAGGAACCAACCGGTCGCCTCGCTCACACCACTAGGATGGGTGGTACACGGGAGCCGGACCAGAACCCTAGGACACAGGGTGAATTTCGTCGGCCAGACAGCAACCGACGACCTAACTGAGGAGCTCGTAAAAGAATTTATTTTGCTCGATAATCTGTTTGTAGATCCCCGCAGGCCGAAGAGCGACCCCGGAGAAAAGGCGCTGAGAATCCTGGAGGACAACACCACGAGAGAACCCTGCGGAAGATATACCACGTCTCTCCTGTGGAAAAAAGAAAATGTCGAGCTCCCGAACAATTACGAGAACACTTTGAAAAGGCTGCACAACATAGAAAACAAGCTGGATAGGAACCCCGAACTCAAGGTCAGATATAACCAACAGATGGAGGCGCTGATCGAAAAGGATTACGCCGAGCCAGCCCCCGCGACCTCCCATGCAACAAGGACATGGTATTTGCCGCACTTCGCAGTTTTTAATGCTTTGAAGCCGGACAAGCTGCGAGTTGTGCACGACGCGGCGGCCAAGACAAAGGGTACCACTTTGAATGATAACTTATTGACAGGTCCAGACTTGTTGCAGCCTCTTCCCGCCGTCCTGATGCGATTTCGGGAACATCCCATTGCAGTCACCGCGGATATCACGGAGATGTTTATGCAGGTGAGATTGCGCGAGGAAGATCGCGACGCCCTCAGATATCTCTGGCGAGCGGATCGCCGAGATAACGAACCGCCGGAAATATACAGGATGAAGGTACTCATTTTCGGTGCATCTAGCTCTCCCGCGACGGCGATTTATGTCATGAATCGCAACGCGGACAGATTTCGATCGACGCATCCGGAAGCTGTCGACGCGATAAGGAGAAAACATTATATGGACGATTACCTTGACAGCTATCCGGACATAGAAAGCGCGACAACGATTGCGCGGCAAGTGCGCGACATTCACGGTGAGGCGCATTTTATATTGAAAAAATGGACGAGTAATTCGCCTGAGGTACTTGAAGCACTCGGCGAATCGGCAAGTCCCCACCGCGAAGAGGTGGACTTAGAAAAGGCGGAGAGAGTCTTGGGCCTCATTTGGAGACCAACGGAAGACAGACTCGCCTTCAATTTGGATTTGGCGCGCATACCGCCAAACTTGTTAATCAGAGAAGCGCCCACGAAACGAGAAGCGCTTAAAATAGTAATGTCCCTGTTTGATCCTCTAGGTCTTGCATCCCCAGTGACGGTAAGGGCCAAGCAGCTGTTGCAGGAGGTCTGGAGACGCGGCACTGCATGGGACGATCCGCTTGACGGCGACATATCCGCCGGATGGGCGGATTGGGTCACACAGCTGAGAAGATTGGGTCACGTGTCCGTGCCACGCTGCTACCTAGGCTATACTCGAGCTAGAAGATTGCAGCTGCACGTGTTCACCGATGCCAGCGAGTCCGCCTACGCGACCGCACTATACTGGCGAGCCGAAGATGAAGACGGAAGGGTCACGGTTTCGCTTATAACAGCGAAAGCAAAAGTTGCGCCGCTGAAACTAACGTCCATTCCCCGTCTAGAATTACAGGCAGCAGTACTCGGCACACGGATGGCAGCCGCGGTGAAGCGCGAACACGGAAGACAACCCGAGTCAACGACCTACTGGACAGACAGTCGGACAACGCTGAGCTGGATCAGAACAGGATCCAGATCATACAAACCATACGTCGCTCATCGCGTCGCGGCAATAGAGGAACATTCACAAACGAGCGAATGGAGATGGGTGCCGACGCGCCACAATGCCGCTGACGATGCCACACGCGACGTGCCGGACAACTTCGATGAGCGACATCGATGGTTCAATGGGCCGGAATTTCTCCGAAATCCACCCGACTTATGGCCCACGGAAGAAAGGGGCATCATCACCACGACCGGTGAAGAAAGAGTAGGCGCCGTCACCTCAGGACATCGAGAGCCACAGCTCTCAGAGGCCCTACCCGACGTGGATCGGTTCTCGAGTTGGACCCGATACTTGAGAGCTACAGCTCGCACTCTGCAGGCAGTGCGCATGTTCCGGCGACGGTGTGATTACGTTAATCACAAGCGAACAAAGGCCGCTTCGCAAAAGGACCCGGATTGGAAACGCGCTCAAACGTCGAAAAAACCGTTGAAGAGGAGCGCGCGAAAATCGGAGGACATAACATTCATGACCCTCCCAGCTGAGCTGTTAGAACGGGCGGAATACCTCATTATAAAAATGAGTCAAGAAAAAGTGTTTGCCGAAGAAATACGTGCACTCGCACAAGGAAAACCCGTATCACGGGATAGCCGCCTGTATCCTTTGAGTATTGTACTAATTAATAATTTGATATGTTTAAATAGTCGGATTTCAGCTACCACGGGAATCACAGAAAAAATGAAGCACCCTCCGGTCGTCGACGGCGAGCATCGGGCAACACGGCTGTGGATCGAGCACGTCCACGCAGAGCTGCATCACGCCAGCGTCGAGAGCGTGGTCAACTGCTGCCGCCAACAGAGATGGATCCTGAGACTACGCCCGACGGTCAAGACTACACTGAGGAGCTGCTTGAAGTGCCGCCAGAGGGCGGCGACCCCGCCGCAGCCGGTGACGGGCGACTTACCTGCCTGTCGGCTGGCTCATCATCACAGACCATTTACCTATACCGGTCTTGATTACTTCGGTCCGCTCACCGTAACCGTGGGCCGCAGCAATCAAAAGCGCTATGTAGCTCTCTTTACATGTTTGACAGTTCGAGCGGTGCATCTAGAGGTGGTGCACTCATTAAGTGCGCAGGGTGCAATCATGGCACTCAGGCGCATGACAGCGCGTCGTGGGAGCCCCGTCGAGCTGTGGTCCGACAATGCGACCAACTTCCACGGCGCGGAACGAGAGCTGCGCAACACCCTCCTCGCGGGCGCCGAAGAAGAGGCGTCGCGGAGGGCGATCCGATGGCGCTTCATTTCCCCGGGCGCGCCATTCATGGGCGGCGCCTGGGAGAGACTGGTGCGGACTGTGAAAACCGCACTAAAAACGGTGCTCCACGAGAGGAGCCCTCGAGAAGAGACGTTGGCAACGTTACTCGCCGAGGTCGAACTAACAGTCAATAGCCGACCATTGACCCACGTGTCGGTGAACCCTGAGGATCCGGAAGCCCTGACGCCTAACCACTTTTTGTTGGGCGGTCGGGGCCCGTGGTCGGTGCCGAACTTCCCGGCCGACCACGACTTCGGCGCGCACGCCGACCTCAAAGCCACACAGCAGCTCGCCGACGCATTCTGGACGCGTTGGCTCCGGGAGTACCTCCCCGAGCTAAGAAACCGGCGGGAGGCCCACAGCCGGGGCCCCGAACTGCAAATAGGTGATGTCGTCCGCATCATAGACGGCACGCTCCCGCGCAACACATGGCCGCGGGGGCGCATTTGCGCCATGTATCCCGGCCCAGATGGAGTGGTGCGCACAGTGGACATCACTACCCGCGGAGGTGTCCTGCGACGACCCGTGAAGAGGATCGTCGTCATACACCAAGCTGACGACACAAGGACCGAGAGCGCCGCGCCGCAGCCAGCGGCGGATGCATCCTGCCCGACAGCGTGACTGCATCACCCCCTGGACGCTGGGTGATGCACGGCGGGAGAATGTGCAGGACGCATATTCTCGAAGAGAGAACAACGTAAAGTGCATACCGCGCATGCGCGATTTCGTAATAGAACTCGGACCTCTTAGTGACGTCATAGACTTTAGTCAGTGATCTTAGTGAAAAAATCGTGTTATCGTTAGGGTCATTGAACGCTTATAACTCACCCGGTATGAACTGTGTAGTGTTTCATTCGGTGTCATAGTGTAGGTTAGAACTTTGCCTACCCCGCTGCGGTAGCGGGATGAACGTATGTATAAAGTTTAAATAGTAATTTTTAGAAATGTTGCTTGTGTGCATCGTTTGTGCTAAACTTAGAGTAAGTAAATCACGATAACTTTCTTTGTAATGCACATAAGGTTGTTTTATGATGTTTAGTATATAGAGCCACTTAGTGTCTATGTACCAAGACACTTATAGTTTAGGCATATAGATTTAACTTAGGCGCGAATTGAAAATAAGTGTAATCTTGAAAGTGAAAAAGAGGTCCTAGAAAGAGGGAAGGCCCTCTTAGTGCTCCGTACGGTATAGCCGCGGAGTACTTAAGCTAATTTGTTTTTTTGTATTTTTGAGTTAAAACGTGTTAGGAGTTTTGTTTAATAGAAATAGTTCGGGACATCAAGAAAACAGCAAGTAGTCGGCAAGAAAGAAGAAGTCTGCAAGTTTGAAGAGGAAAAAGGCGCTTATGCAGAGTGGACCATCCTTCCTCATCAGCTGTGGCACGGTGCTACGAGGACGACTTCCAGCTACGTCGCATAGCTACGGCGTAGCAACGAGAGACTACGCGCCGAATATTAACGCCGGGAGAATTTGGCTACCGTTGTGGCTGAACTTTGTAACTTTCGATTCAGTGTGTGTGAAATAAACGCTATTTCCCGATTTTACGCCTTTGTTACTTTGTCACTGGTATCGCCATATTCCCACTCACGCAATCCAGCACACACACAACACATTGCGGGGTGTTGGCCCAGTCCGAGCCCCGCACACTTTATATTTGGGGTTCCAAATAACAGACCCATACTCCAAAACAGATCGTACAAATGAATTATATAAGAGAATGAGAGTGGAATCACACCTGAAATCTTTACAGATTCTCAGAATGAAACCAAGCATACGGTAGGCTTTAGCAGTTACATATTTCACGTGATAATTAAATGAGAGTTTACTGTCAAGGTGTATTCCCAGGTCTCTCACCTCGGTTACTCTGTTTAGAGAATTACCATCAAGATGATAGTTGTAGGTGATAGATGTAATCTTACGTGAAAAGGATGTGACACTACATTTAGCGACATTTAACTTTAATAAATTATCTTTACAATATCTACATAGCCGATCAAGATCATCCTGCAAAAGCAAACAGTCAGATGCACTAGAAACCCGTCTAAAAATTTTCATATCATCGGCGTAAAGTAATAATGATGAATTGTATATAACGTCTCGAATATCATTTATAAATAAATTGAACAGGAGTGGACCAAGGTGAGAGCCCTGAGGAACTCCCGAAGAGACCGGGACGAATGAAGAACAGTAACCTTTGATAGTCACTGCTTGGCTTCGGTTACGAAGATAAGATGAAAACCAGCGCAGCAGATCTCCGTGTATACCAACCCTTGCAAGTTTGTCGACTAATAGCGAGTGAGATATTTTATCAAAAGCCTTCGAGTAGTCAGTATACACGACATCTACTTGCTGTCCATTATCCATAGACTTTGCGACTTGATCAACAAGTTGGCATACGTTAGTTTCTGTAGATTTTTTATTGATGAATCCATGCTGCTCCTCGATTAAAACCGGTCTCAACAATGGGAAGATCATATCATAAATAATTTTTTCAAACATTTTGGCAATTGTACATAATTTGGAGATGGGCCTATAATTAAGAACGTTATGTTTTTCCCCACATTTGAAGACCGGAACTATGTATGAGCGTTTCCAAAAAGAAGGCATTTCTCCGGAGTTCAAAGATTTCTTGAATAGCAAGTAGATTGGAAAAGAAAGTGTTTTACAGCAGGATTTTAAAAGCAATGGAGGTAATTCATCGGGGCCATATCCTTTCCTGACGTACAGCCGTTTCAGGTATTTAACAACAGTTTTATGAGAGATCTTAACCGACCCAATATTAAAAAAATTATGAGAAGTCGAATTAGGATAATCTACAATACGCGAATTAGGCGGTTCAAAAACTGACTTGAAATAATCATTGAAGACATTACAAATTGCTTTCCCATCATTAACTGAAATATTATTAAAACTTACTCTATTGGGTATGCTACTGCTAGTTTTTTTAGATTTGACAAAAGACCAAAAGAATTTGCTGTTGGTTCTAATTTTCATCTCAGCATTAGCAATATACTTTTCATAACATTCTAACTGAGCTCGCTTTTGTCGATCTCGCAATAAACTAAAAGTTACGTAATCTGAATACCTGTTGTAAGTTTTCCATTTTCTATGGTATTTAAGTTTTTCAGTAATAATTTTTATCAGAGGTTTAGAGTACCAGAAGGGATAATGGTTGTCATGCTTTACTATTTTAACTGGGATTAATTTAGTAATAATTCATATAGGTTCTCTCTTCTGTATAGCTGATAATGATAATTATGCAGATGAAGGCAAATAACTTAGGATACACTCTACTAACACTACCAAAAAATTAGGACCAGCTTCTTTCGATAATAATAAAAGCTTTCGTTTTTAATTCAGTAAATTATATTTAAGCGTCAGAAAGAAAATATAAGTATTATGTAACATAGAATTTTACAGAAAAGGTGCTAGAAAAACTTTTATGGTTTGTATCTATGTAATCCTAGTCATTCGAGGTATTTAAAAAAATAAAATATTTTTGATTTTGTGTTTCATTTATTCGTACAGCATATCGCGAGGATGAGTGGAGCAGTCATATTATGGTCTTATAACTCTGAACGTAAACTTATAGGATCGTCGGGGTAGTATCACGCTAGGACTTCACGCTCAGGTCTATATTATAATATAAATAAAAGACTCCCATCATTTGAGTAAAGCAGCCTGATGCTCACTGTTGAGCGGTTAATCCGATTTCCAGAAAATCATTACGCAGTTAGATTAGACTTTGGTTTGGGGTATACATTCCCTGATTCTCTAGTAATCCTGAAATCGGGTGGAAATTTGAATGCTCCATTACGTAGCAATGATTAATGGATTTATTAAATCAGGAATTAAACATTCCTTTCCTTTAGTAGAATCACAAACTTGCATGGATGTTTTGCGTCACATACATATTAAGGTAATATACGTACCTATTAAAAGCATCCTAGTCGTCATCCTAATATATTCGTTCTCAAAACTAAGCAGCTCATATTTGTCATACTTTGAGGCCCATTGGAAGCCTATATTTGGATATTATAGCGAGATACTAAACATATTCTATCGAATCTGTCAAAAAGCGCCCACTCATTTTATGATAGCAATATGACAAATTTACGTTCCCGCGATTTATGACTTTTTTATAAATAAATGTTTTCATAATTCTATTTATCCCTTACCATCTAGCGGATGTCCATGTTATTCGTATAAAGGGTCATCATGCATATTTATTATTTCTTATTCAATAAAAATAGCTCCAATTTACGCATTGCTAAGCGATTTTCATAAGGGCACTTCTAAGTCGTCGAATGAAATTACTCGTATTATGCAGGGCTATTCAGTCTGTTCCATAAAATGATGAACCCTAAACCAAGATATATTGAAATGGGACCACTTCGCGACCCTTACCTACCTAACAAAGAAGGAATCAAGGAAATACACTCACAATTTTCGGAAAAATCAGTGTACATACATAAAAAAAATATAAACACACGAATTGAGAACCTCCTCCTTTTTTGAAAGTCGGTTAAATAGACAATTATTAGGTAAAATAGGTACGTACGCCTTTCTGTTAAATAATCTAGTTCCCTGTCACTAGCTTTTTTTAATAGCTAGCGAGCTTACTAGGGTTGACAATATTTTTGGCTAAGATAATTAATTATATTTTCTACGGGGTATTTTGTAACACGTTGTATACATGTAAATGTGTTGGATATATTCCCTTCTTCCATTTTATAAGATCTATATACAAATAATTTGAATAATTTGAAAAAATAAAAAATAGAAAACAGACATTATAAAAGCAAAATCACTGCAAACACAAAAAATAATTCAACTTTATATTCGCTTAGTAAGTATATACGTATACTTGGAGTCGATTCTTAATTTAAATTGCCAGCTAAGCCAAGAAAATACAAGATCAAATATACGAATACATTGTTCAATTTAAATTTGGCACCGAGTCCAAATATACGTATATACTAAGCGAATTTAAAGTTGAATTATTTTTTGGTTTGCAGCGGTTTTGAAGTCGATTTATTTTTCGCTAAAAAGTTTTATTCATTGCTTTTTTGTTAGTTAAATCTATAATAGTGTAAACAATACATCATATGTATACGATTGCAGCATTCGCGAGTCATCTGCTGTTAGTTATTGAAGAGTTCCATTGTGTATCTCCGAAGATCTTCATCAGATCTTCATAAATTATATACTGAAACCTTCCCTGAAAACTATACATTTGAACATCGGAAACCACATCCAAATCGGATCAGTAGTTTTTGAGAAACTCGCGGCCATACAAATTTACATACATACATACATACGTATCGAATACAGAACCTCTTTTTTGAAGTCGGTTGTGTCGAATATGGTTTTCGATATTGAAATGTATATATTTCAGGGAAGGTTTTAGTATATAATTTATGAAGCTCTGATAAAGATCTTCGGATATACACAATGGAACTCTTCAATAACTAACAGCAGATGACTCGCGAATGCTGCAATTGTATATCTATGATATATTGTTTTCACCATTCTATAATTAACAAAAAAGCAATAAATAAAAAATAAACCGACTTCAAAACCACTACAAATCAAAAAATAATTAAAATTTGTATTGGCTTAGTATAGACGTATATTTGGAGTCGGTGCCTAATTTAAATAGAACAATGTTTTCGTATATTTGTTTGTGTATTTTCTTAGTTTAGCTGGCAATTTAAATTAGGCATCGACTCCAATTATACTTCGGCTTCGTCCTCGAGATTAGCATGAAGAGAAGTTATAGAACACATGTAGTACGTGTACTTAGTACGCCTTTGCACTTTATTTGAGACTTATTTTTTTTTTTTTTATACTTTGGTCACACCCAACCTGTCAAGAGAGATTCATTCGCGTTTTAGTGCGTCGCCGTATTGCACGTTAAATTAAAGTTATTCTTAATCTATTGCTCATCATGGATTTTTAGTGTAATAGAATAGAAGAACATGGAAATTACTTCTATTTGGTACACAAAATAGAAGATTACCTAAGTGATGAACATTGTTCCCGTTCTCCGAGACTACCGACATAATGAAAAATACCACACAGGTAAAACGGTTAGTACCAAAACCTTATGCTTCTCATTGTGTACCGGGCCAGAATAATGTTGAGGACAGTTACTTTGCGTCTGTCTCCTATTTACATCGATAATATTAATATGGTCCCTGAACAATTTATTTTGCTATGTCGGTGTAATAATTACGACTGTTTCCTTCTTACCATGGTACAATTTAAATTTATCAGAAGGCTAAAGCTTCTGAGGGGCATTGCCCTAATTACACATTTTTTCAATCTACCGTCGTTATGCTAAATTCTGTTACCCGGGTCTGCGTGCTACACATGGCGGTTGTCACTACCCGAAATTGATGCTTGCGATCAGTATTGTACGACTGGTTCTTATGTATAATGTTATGTAACAGTATGTTAGTACCACCAGTGGCGGCCTTAGGGAGTGGAAAATACCCTCCTTCGGCAATCGGGAAAAAAGGCCTTGTTAACATCTGCCGGCCAGAGCCTTACAATATTTAGGGCCGCTATTATCTACCAGTAGATAACGAGCACCGCTTGAAAAATATCAGCGCAAACGGCGCAGTGGATTGACGACTCCTGACAACGTGGCGCGATGCACCACTGCACCACGTCGCCATGTGCTGGATATTACGAAATATCAATTTAATAGCATAAAAGACACTTATGTCTGGTCATGATTTAGCAACGTTTTAAATGCTTAATGACCTACAACAGCACAGTATGTGTTAAATGATAACGAGTCGATCTAAGAACGGAAAATCCTGCAGCAACGAGGTACTGCCATTTGAATTCACCGAGAACGGCACGGAACAGGATAAGTTGCAGGTAGGTGATCTGAGTTAAAAATCGTAGTCGCTCGCAATCATAAATGATCACAGAATTATACATATACTAAGGTTTTTTGGCCTTATGTCTTGTGTCTTGGGTATGACTGAATATGTCACTATTTTGAGGGTATAACATCACTGTTTCAAAATGCAAGAATTAAATAGTAACCTGCCTAAACCAACATGGATAAATTAGGCGAATAGATTAGAATATTTTAAAATAAAATAACACAGATCCCAGAAACGTGACTATAATTTAGTCCAACCGGAACTTAGGCGTTCCGCATTTTACTCTTTGTATTTAATTGTTTCATTGTATACTTACTTTGATCTGTGGGTTGTCTATAAAGAACATAGAATTTTATTATAATTTAAATCAAATCAAAGAGGCTTTTATTCAAATTGACTCAAAATGATCATGTAAATCGTTATTTATCTACCATCATGTCTCAGAAGCGGAAAAAGAGTTTCCCTTAGAAATATTATGATCTGTCTATATTGTTTGATTGCCTTAAGGGACTCGTTACAATTTTTTAGACTCAGAATATTTATTGAGTCTTTCACATGCACAGTTACCGAAAAGAAACACCTTTTAATATATGAAAACATTGGTATTTTACATTAAAAATAATCGACAATGATGTTAGCGGTCACGGGCCGGGCGAGTAATGGCGCGCGCATGGCGACGGCGGAAGTTCCCGCCGCTCCCAACTGGCGAACGCGTGGCGCTGGCGAGCTCGGGGCTCGCCACAACTGCGTGTGATTGGTTGATTTGGAAACTGTTTTTTGACCGGATGTTATAAGTCTAATTTCTTCCTGGCAAAATTAATTTGCCTGATATATATCAATACACTCGCTTACAATGATTCTAACATAGCTGGCGAATTGTGGTGTAAATATATTAACACTTGTGCCTACACCTTAAATAGGAAAAGGCGTGATAATATTATGTTTACATGTACACCATTATTATTGTTAATAGCTTTTGCTCATGATTGCGCCCGCGTTGACATTCCTTCCTGGGATAAAGAACAGCCAGTAGCACTCAAAGATTAACTATTGAAATGATTTTTCAAAATAGGTTACTTAATTTTTGAGTTTATTTATTACAAACAAATATGAAAAGAACAAATCTTTTCTCGTTATTATTTTAGTGACGTATTCTTGTTTGTAACATACAGTCTTGTGATAATTTTCAAATATCATTAATTAGTCGTCAACTCAATATTTATTAATATATACCTACAATTGATTCTAAGATAAAATATAATAATAATATAGTACTTACATTTATATTATAGCTTCTCCCTCTCTTTCAAATTTTGCCGTGCCCGACAGGGACATTATGTACCTGACTATATTGTTAAAATGTAACACATTTTTAACCGACTTTCAAAAAAGGAGGAGGTTCTCAATTTGTGTGTTTGTATTTTTTTGTAACCAATAATTGTGGTAAATAATTGAAAATTGAAATTGAGACGATGCTATCAATCATCGGTAGCGCCTCAAAATTTGTTCAGATGCCTGAACAAAGGGGGGGGGGGGGCTGCATGCAGGTGACTCGCAGCTAGTGGAGAGTAAAAGTATGAAGAAAGCAGCGCATAATATTATTTATAGTTATTAGCTACCGTGAGGGACGAGTACACTGGTTGCGCCTCTGTTCCCCTTTAGGGATAAAATCTCTGAGTCTATGTATGTATTTATTTTACGAATTCTACAAAACCTACTCTATGTATAGGCGTAACTAACGCAGTCAGAAGGTTGACTGTCGCTATGATGATATTTTATAATATTTAACGCTTTAACTATTTTTAATAAAGTGTTATAAAGTACTCCGGTTTTACTCTTGAGATCTAAGCTTCCGTGGTGTTTTCCTTCTTGGAAACGTTCACTAACAGTAACAATAATTCTGTCATATTCTCGCAGTCGGCAAGTGTCAATTTATTTGTCACGGAAAGAATTTTGTTGGGTCGGTTATATAAAATGACACATTGCTCAATTTTTTGATCCAACTACTCCAATAAGTAGCATTCGCTACGAGTTCCACACATCAAAATGTGGTCTTTATATAAAGGTTGAAATGTCTATTTCCTAATATAAAAATTTGCCTAGGAGTTAATCTTCAGCTTGGTATGTTTGTGGCAGAGTAGGTATCATCTATTCAGATGATACTCCAATTCCATTTCAAGTTTTAATATTCTTATATTGATAAATAATATAATTTGATGACAGATCTAAGATGTCTGTTTTGAGAAAATATCTTTGTTTTGTTGATTGTAATTATTAATTAATAATGTTACCGTGAAGGAAAACACGGAGAGGAGGCTTGTATGCTTTAGAATTCTCCATGAGGGTCTCGCGAATATGCGGAGTCTGCCAACTCACGGTAGGCGAGTGTGGTGGACTGGGACCTGGACCCTCTCAGTTCAAGGGGAGGACCGTGCTCGGCTGTGGGTGATATATAATACGGGGCTGATTGCATCGCATTGTTACCGTTAATTAAGTTTGTTTTTCCAGTTAATATGATTTTTGACACAAATATTACGAAGAAGAAGCGTAAGACTTTGAAAGAAGTGTAGACCACCTCCAAGTTAGTTACTGCAATCACATGCTGCCATGCTGGTCAAGACAAACCAATTAAAGGATTTTTAAGGGAAGTATATTCAATCGATGCTATCTAAATATGATATACCTAGATGATATTAGATCATACAAGAGGGAACATTTCCCTTATGCCAAGGCTATTGTTTAATTATTTTTAAGTGCCTATACTATAGCGGCTATATATAGCCACCATCCAAAATAACCATTTGTTGAAGGAAATTAGAATTTTCTTAGAACCAGATCTTATTACTGAAGGCATAATATAATATTTTTTATAATTTACTCGGAATTTGCTCAAATAATCGCTAATATAGTATTGATAATATAATATCTTTTATGACAAAATGAATTCATAAAAATTAAGTTTCTTTATTTATGTTGCCAGAAAGCCCCATATAACAGTATGGTCACATTCCATATCTTTTTAGCGAATGTGGAATAGATATAACTCTATTAGATGTCTAGTGCTCACAGCACGAGGCACGTTGCCACGGGCTCCACCGCGTACCTATAGGTACTTATGGCATAAAACTGCATTCGATCTACCAAACTGCAGTTTGGATCATAAATTATTAATTTTGACTTATCCTGGAGATTCGGTAATGAGACCTTAAGAATCTAGTTGGGAATGACGAAATTTTTTGTTAATTCAATGATAACCAATTAGAAATTTTATATTGATATCCTATCAAAAAGCTTATTGCTAAGTACAAGCTTATAAAGTTTTTTGATTAGCTAATTGTAATTACTACTGCAATTGAAATTATACAAATATTTCACTACTTATTCTCTAAAAGTCTACATGTGTTCTATAACTTCTCTTCATGCTAATCTCGAGGACGAAGCCGAAGTATAATTAATGATTAAACGAACTTACCTGTACGTGAAGTTCTATCATAATTATACGAAGGCTTCGTCCGAGGAGATTAGCATCCCTCCCTCCCGTGACTTGCGTTAACCCTAGTAAGTTGTGAAATATTGGTATATGGAACTCTCTCTCTAAACTAAATGAATCTCTCTTGACAGGTTGGGTGTGACCAAAGTATAAAAAAAAAAAAAATAAGTCTCAAATAAAGTGCAAAGGCGTACTAAGTACACGTACTACATGTGTTCTATAACTTCTCTTCATGCTAATCTCCTCGGACGAAGCCTTCGTATAATTATGATAGAACTTCACGTACAGGTAAGTTCGTTTAATCATTAAATATACGTCTATACTAAGCGAATACAAATTTTAATTATTTTTTGATTTGTAGTGGTTTTGAAGTCGGTTTATTTTTTATTATTAAAATATGATAACAAATTTTCTCTAACAGCTTTTGTTTTTGAGTTATCGCTAACTACCCTCAATTACTATTTTTACTTACATTTTCGTTTTTTGTTGGACACAAAAATATGTTTTGTTGTCTTCGATATGGCTTCATCAAGAAGATGTTGTGTGCTTAATCCAGATTTTTTTTGCTACATTTATGGCGAACATATATTTGAAAAATATCGAAAACTTATATCGAACTTTGTAAAAACTGCGTATCATCAATACAAGAGCAAGAGCTAGGGTGCAATATGAGCATAAAAATTCACTTCCTGCACTCGCATTTAAACCGACTTTCAGAAAATGTAGGCGATTTTATTGATGAGCAAGGTTAAAGATTTTATCAGGATACACGGACAACGGAAGAGCGTTATCAGGGAAGGTGGGACTCACATATGATGGTAGATTACTGCTGAAGTTTGCAACGTGATTAGCCTAAAGTCGTTCATTCAAACAAAACTTGTAAAAGAACATTTGATTGTGTTTAGCAATGTGCATGCACTTTTGTGTTTCGGTTTGAAGTACATTGTAGCCAGTGTAACTACTGTACGTAAGGAGACTGTCAGTCTAAGAAGAAGACTTAACATCTCATGTCTCTGGATGACGAGCGCAGTGGAATGCTACACAGTACTTAATAATATAGTTTCACTCTCTCTTCAAATTTTGCCGTGCCCTACAGGATCCACGATTGTCACGTATGTATTCAATTGTACCATCTCTATGTATAAACAATTGTGGAGTGCAATAAACTTTGAATTTGAATTTGAATTACTTTGTAAGTCAAGGTGCTGGATAGTGTTGCTACTGTTTAAGGGTGGTCGTATCGCTTACCTTAAGACGAACGGTATGCTCGTCTCGCCATTCAATGCTATAACAAAAAAAAATTACGTAACACCTTACAAACATAACACGTTGCAACAAAATTAACCGTGTTAATTTGTACCTTAACATAGTATAGTCATCACTAACACCTAGTGTTTGTATCTTGATATACAATAATAGCGTCCTAATCGGAAGCTGGTGAAATGCGCATTCCGAGCGTGAGAGGTTAAAGTGTTGCGCGCTAATGACGCTCACTGTTGCGCGCTACGAGTGACAAACGGAGGCTCGGGGTGTCCGCGAGCTCAATACGCGCTGATGTTAATCCAGCTCGAGCCGTCTTAATGACTGAAGCGGCCCAGTAGGCTTGAAATGTGGAAAAGACGCAATTCGGAAGACGATGTCGTTGAATTTTTATATTTGTGATTGATTGAGAGATCAACACGTCAGTCACGTGTTAGTCTCTCAACAAATCCCAATAAATCTAAACGGAGTCTGATCGTGTTCTTTGACACATTCTAAGTCCTTTGGTCTCTAAAGTATCGCCGCGCACACTTGTCGGCCGAAACCATTATGTGGTATAAAACGCATCAAAATGCGTAAGTGTACTTTGCAGTACCCAGATAACGAATAAATATTAGGCCTACAAGCTGGTAGGTATAACGTATGCACAAATCCATCTAGGTAGTTTCAAAACATTAGCTTGTTTAGAAGTACCTATTAATAATTATTTTAAAGTGAGGTGTGAGTGAGCGAATTACAAAAGAACCCAAAACCAAAAAAGGATCCAGCCCAGCTTTATGCTACAGCGTGAACTGCAGCGCTGATTTTCAGCTGAACTAAATACTGATTTCATCAACATGAAACAAGAAACAATTTTTATAACATATTCAACGGAAAGCAAAGAAGCTATATCCATCCATGGCACCCTCTATAGGACGCCAACGCGGTCTGTTTGAAAATCAAATTAAGAATTCAATTATTTTCCTCAAGATCAAATTACCGGAATAAAAAGTAGCCTATGTTTTAATCCAGGAGGTGGTTTATCCGAGTGCCAAATTTCACCGGTTTTTGCGTTTATTTCTAACGTAATTATGCATTTAAACAATAAAACATTTCTAAAGCTTCCGCATTTATTATAATATGAATATTATCCTACTAATATTATAAAGGCGAAAGTTTGTAAGAATGTATGGATGTTTGGATGTTTGGATGTATGGATGTTTGTTCCTCTTTCACGCAAAAACTACTTAACGGATTTTGATGAAATTTGGCACACGGATAGATCATATCTTGGATTAACACATAGGCTACTTTTTATCCCGGGAAAACATAAAGCGGGACTTTTATCCCGGAAAAACTTTATAACGCGGGTGGAGCCGCGGGCAAAAGCTAGTACATAATAATAATATCTATACTAATATTATACAGCTGAAGACTTTTTATCCCGGGAAAATATTTTTATCCCGGAAAAACTTTTTCACGCGGGCGGAGCCGCGAGCACTACTAGTGGTAAGATAAAACCCGATAAGATTTTTTGGGTTATAGCGGATATGCGCAGGGCGGCGTGGAGGGTTGCGAGCAGGCTGAGGGCTAGCGGGTGTGTGGGAGGGTGGGAGCTGGTTAACGCCTGCGATGTGCACCTCTGTAATTATTCAATAAAACAGAAACCTCCAATTGTATTCCACTTGTCCATTCAGCTTTGAGTGGTCACGCTCGTGCCGCGTAGGTTGCGCGACGCACTCAAGTGATATGCCCACACCCGCCTCTCTCGCCTTAGCCCCTATTGCTCCTTATTTTCCGACCTTATTTGCGTTGGCATCAGGACCTTAATCTTATATTTTCAGTGGGTACTCACATTCACATTCACGCAATTAATTCGATAATTCAAAACGGTCAGAGTGGGATGTCGCACGGCACACCACTTACCACGTCCTTGACGGCGAAGTTTCTTTTGTTTCACGTTATTCTTTGTTTATTTTTCACTATTTTACTACCCCTGAATATCTCAAAGAACGTTTAGAATTTTTACATCTTTCTCGTTCCCGGTCCCTGCGTTCCTCAAACACTCTTTTTCTGAAAATACCTGCACATACCTCTAAGTTTTATGACGGATCCTTCACTGTACAAGCTGTCCGACTTTGAAATGCCTTGCCACTAGTGATAAGAAAAGCGAAATCCTTAGTTATATTTAAGGATTTAGTAAAAACCACTATCTCTCTAGAACATAGTGTAAAATATCACTGTATTTATTAATTAGTGTTTATATTAGAATATTTTAATATTGTTATACACCGTGAATTTATAGTCGTTTTGATACCGAAAATTTTGAATTCTGTGTTACTAATACAGTTTAAAAAAAATATAAAAAAAAATAAAAATGTTTATTTATGAACATTAAAATTAATGTGACATTAATAATGTCATTTACGAATAAGAAGTGAGAACCCGTGGTAACACAACTAAACCTCACGCACTACGATCACTACGATCGGTGTCATTCATAACTAAGTGGCAAAATATTATCAAATAAAGACGAAGAGACCGCCGCGCCGCAGCGTCGCCAATCACGCGCACCCCTTTGATGTACCTGCGCGGCGCGGCGAGCGCATCCACTCGCGAGCACCCCGCCCGCCCGTCAGTCAGTAGCGTGGCAACCCGCGCCGCGCACGTTCAGGTTGTATTATTTACGCTGCCATGCGAAAATGAGTCATCAGTACGAATATTCAAACGCAGAGTATTTCAGCTGTACGCCGCGCTGTTACTAAGTACAATTTGGAAGAGGCCAGACGTACGTACTCTCAGCCGGAATATTTAAATGCGCTGAGACTACGAGGGATCGACTATCCACATGTTCCTACTCAATCACGTTCACGGACAATTCTACGTGCCAGCTCATGCGCAAGGCCGACGACGCCTGAGTGACTCGCCGGAGATTGAAGAGGACATTTTGGATATTTCGAGCGGGATCCTCGGCGAAGCAAGAGAATGGCGGCACAAGAATTTAACGGTAGCCAATACTTTGTGCAGAAAACATTGATTACCCACGGATTACATCCGTATCGTTTCCGTCGGGCGCACGTCATTAACGACAACGATGCTCCGGCGAAAATAACCCTATGTCAGTGGTTATTAAATAGTAATATCAACGCTAACATTCTGTGTACGGATGAGTCGTCACTGGTTTACTCGAATTGGACTATACAACGTGCAGAATGAACAATACTGGGCTCTCATAAATCCTAACCTGATAGGGGAAAATCACAACAAGTTCAGTTCAGTGTCGATGTTAGGGCCAATATTATAAACGACCAATTAATAGGACCTACTTTTATTGAAGGTCATATTACGGTCCGTTCGTATTTACAAATGTTTTGAATTGTAAAATTCGAATTATAAGAGAAGCTCGGACTTAACGCCCCTTGATTGTTTCTTGTGGTCGCAAATAAAAATGCTCGTAGACTCCAGAGAACACCAAAGTTGTGAAGTGTTACGTAGTGCGATAGTGGACACCTTAATTCAAGTGAAAAGTGACGAGAGACATATTCGAAAGAATACACAATCGAACGCGGCGGACTCCATTTCAAGTAGTTGCATCGTTAGCGACACGCAATCCCAATTTCCTCCGAGTTAATAACTTTTGTAAGGGGAGTGCGAAGGGCGCGGCGCGGCGTAGGACGCTCGCTCGGCGCGGGCGCTCACGCCGCGCGGGGGTCACGTAGGCGGTGCGCACTACGCAGCGGCCCGCGAGCCGCCACAAAACAACTCTGATGGCCCCCGTTCGCCCTTCCCGCCTCCCGAATGGAACTATTTGTTGCTTTTTTTAACATAATATTAAAAATTATAACATTTACCGATACCGACTGACTTTCTTTTACCCTCGTAAGTAATAACAAACAATAAATTAATTGTCATTTTTATAAATTTAGCACTTAATGCAAGTTCTTTCAAAAGTGTAAATAAAAATCAAATTGCCGTCTTGCTGCGTATCAACTGATTGTAAATAGGTACTTACATAAGTCGTAACGTATCGAATTATGATTTGATATTATTCCTAATACAATCAATGCCGTCACGATCAAAAAGTATTTTATTTAAAAGTAAGCAAGTACTGGTGACTGCCGCGGTGGCGTAGTTGTACTGTGTGCGCTGTACCGCTCTGAGGTCCCGGGTTCTAATCCCGGGTCGGGCAAAATTATATTCGAGATTTTCTGCTGAGTATCAGCCGGAGTCTGGAATTTGTGCTCGATATGGGAATAGGCTCGTCTCCATTATATCATGAGACAGAATACGCTAGCTGTATCTCTTTCTGTGTGTGTAGGTACTTGTGTAGTTTTTATTAAATTGAGGAAATATGGAACCGCACACGTATCGCCTCGCTCTGCGTAGGATCAGCTGTTATCGTGCGTCATGGACTGGTGTCCATGACGCGCGATAACAGCTGTTGTGGTCAACAGTGCAGCGCGGCGCGATCCTTTTGTGAATAAATTGTCACGTCGCGGCGTTACTATCATAACTCGAACGAGTGAGAAATATATTTAAATATTTTTTTAATTTATGAACGATACAATTAATTCACTATTTTTTCTTGGTCCTACAAATGGTTCTAAGTAACAACGTTTCGGTTTCAAAACAACTATAAATTCACGGTGTATATGTATTAGGAATTATTAAGTTCTATTTTTTTTTGTTTGTTTCTTTTCTTTTTCTTGTTGTACACCGCTATCTATGTGTGTTTTTAGATTCTTTCCATACAAAGGTTGCCTGGAAGAGATCGCTTGTAGCGATAAGGCCGCCCATTGTACACCATAAATTTAAGGAAATTGTATTTTTTTTATTTGTTTTCTATTTTAAAATGGTTATAGTAAAGAATATTTGTATTTGTATTTTACTATTATTATTACATGTAGCAAAGTGCATATACAAGAAATATATAAAATAGAAACCTATTGTTGCGACACAGTATGTTACTATTGCAGTTATTACGGTCATAAATTGTTATTTTCAATTTTCTTGTAACTATACCGAAATAAATACTTTTATTATTTTTTGTTTTAATTGGTTTTGTTTCAGTCTCAATACTGCTAATGGTAAATCTGACAATACTAATGACGGTGGCTACGATTTTTTGCCTTTTTAAAGAAAAGTTTCCGTTCATGGACCTATAAAGAGCATAAGGAAATATTAATTAAAACCCTCGGTTAATTCACAATAAAATGTGTTAGTTGGTGCGCCATGCTTCACGATGCGGCAACTTATACATTTTTATCTGGCCGTTTGAAACTAACAGCTGGGCTTATCCACTCACGTGATGCAATTAGGTTGTGCAAGTGTCAATTCTCCGGCATGGCGAGTCCTTTTGGTCCTGGTGGTGCTCCACGTAACCATGACACGTATGTGCTCTACTTCCTTCAATTTTCTTCTTTGTAGTAGAACTCGATAAACGATCCTATGCGTAACTCAATGGTAAATTATCACGATATTATGATCATAGTTGTGTTTTGTTGTCGCAATATGTGTCGATCACATGTAATATGTTCAGTCTTTACTACATTTGCGCTGAGGTCTGAGACATTAAATCACATGTCTCAAGCTGATCAAGAAACCGTTCTTGTATTGTACACACATTGCAAAAAACTTTATTTAGCATGCTAGTGGATATTAAACAATAGTTATGTATCGTACAACACAAGTCTACGAGTCCTGACACGGCGCGGGCGCGCGGGCACAATTAAATTTCCGCCCTGAGCTCGACGGGAGGTGAAGCGACAACGTTAATGCGATCTGCCAATATCTATAAAGGACGCACGCGCACCGTCATTTCCGCCGGAAATGTGACTTATAACCGATACTTCCGGCTCCACATTGACTGTACCTACTCTGCTCTCCATGCTCCACAACATTATAAGTAGGGACCAGATTATATTATGCAACATAAAAAGCTTGATACATGCATGCAAATGCCCTTGAATTATTTAAATCATATTTAAGCAATTGGATACAAAGTGTTGATGTCAACGGGAAACTATCTCCTGGTTCTATAGTTACAATGGGAGTTCCACAAGGCTCAATTTTTGGACCTTTTCTTTTTCTAATTTACATAAATGACTTACCTTATTTCATAAGGGACAATTGTGACAATTGTGTAGGATGTATCGATAATATGCATCATAACTACATTTTATAGAAAATACGCTATTAGCGTTGAAAATGGCTTAAATATGCAAATGCATATGCAAATATGCAAATGCATCTTATAATCTGGTCTCTAATTATAAGACAACCTGAGCCCCGCGTACTACACGCATTTTGTACCTGAGAAAGTGTTGCCCATCACCGCTATAATGTAACAAATAACAATATGATGCTACGTGTGTCCGTAGTGAGATCCACTACTTGAGGAATGAGGGCAAACGAATGGAACCTGTTTCAAAGATATCATCGGCGCCTGTAAACGTTGATAATAATAATCGAGTTAACCACGCGTATCTTACTAGTAAAATATTATAAATGTGAAAGTTTGGAAAATGTTTGGATTGTGCCTACTTATTACATCATACATTATGAATCATCGAAATCAATATCCTTTGCAAGCACTCCCTATTTGGCACTGCTAAATATCTGTTGACTATTAATTATTATTAATTTTATATTATGATTTTTTATACATGTCAATGGCCATGTAGTGCCTGGTTAATGATTTTATATGGTCATCTCCTTTAAGAGAATTAAATACGGATCCTGAAGTTAGCAATCGATGGCGAGGGTCGGAGTAGCTCAATTGGAAGAGCACCGGCACGGTACGCCGGAGGTCGTGGGTTCGAGTCCCGCCTTCGACTGTTTCTTTTTCAGGATTCTATAAAAATATAAAATTATTAATTATTATATAGACTCAGTCCCTCTCCATACTCCTATGATAACGCACGAATGCTATGTAAAACGAGTTACATTATAATAATATACTCTGAAGTACCATTGCTTTTTCTTTTGCCTTTCCGTCAACCTTCTTCTTGATTGTTAGAATTAAACACAGAAACTACTGAATGGAATCTGGTGTAATTTGGCACACGGGTAAATCATGTCCTGAATTAATACATAGGCTAACTATTATACCGTTAATATGCTTCCATAGAAAAGAATGTAATTTTTTTAATAGATTTCAATAGCGTAGTACTATGTTTTAGGAATGTTTATAGCGTCTCACTTGTAGAGGAGGCCCGTGCTCAGCAGTGGGCAGCATATAATATAGAGCTGGTGGGTAGGGTAGCGGGAAAGGCTATTCGTGCGGGCGATGCCAAGAGCAACACCTAGCAACTTACTGAACATCTATTTTGTAGGGTAGTCTAGTTTAAATGTTGTAGTTTGTATTGGTAACTTGTATAATATAACTAGTGGCCGCGGTGTTTGTAATGCCATTCGAATACGGTGCGGGCGCGTACAGATTGACGCTGTGTACGCGACAAGTGCTGGGCGTAGGGCCAACCTCAATAAACAACGTCGCAAGAGCGGGCTGCCTGCTTTAATAAACATTGATACAAAGTGGTCGCGCGCCGCTGCGAAAACTTTACAAATTGGTCAGTCCCACCCTGCCCCGTCCCGCACCGCCCCTCACATCCTGCAGACCACAGCCGCACCGCACGCGACATTCCGCCACAGTAATTTGTATACGTGCGATAGTAGCTGGCTCTTTTATTTTTTATTTTTACGCGGATAAAGTGAATTATTACTACCGCCCAGTGTTCAAGGGGAACGACTGAGCGGTTATGTTGGGTTCACTGTGCCTTACGACCCGACGTTGAGCTGCCCGGAGAGATGGAAAACGTCGGGCGACCGCCGGGCCGAGTCCCTAACCTATGTACACCGCACGGCATACCAACCAAAACTCCGCGGTGGCCATCTTCGACGTATTAGAGATGGCTGCGGGCTTCCTCCGACTCACGTCTAAGTTGTCGTCCGCAACCGCCCCTGCGCGTACTGCTATTGCGGTCCGTCTCAGAAGCCCCCGAGCACCGAAGAACGCCCTCGGCGTCAACGGCAGCGTGAGGCCTAACCGACACGCTGCCGTCCATCACGGGGGTCACAAAAGTTGGTCAAACTAATAGGTGGACGGCCCCTTCCGCCCACCCGCGACCCCCGGTGGCCCTTATTAGTCGCCTTTTACGATATAGTAGCTAGCTCTACGAACATACAGTGCAGAGCACGCACAATTTGACCAAATAACCACTACGCCTACGGTATCAATATTCTACGTCGTAGCAAGCTACGTACGTAGCTCTACGCACGTCACAAGCTACAATATGTTGGGGCTGCTGCCGTTGACGATACCCGGAAGTAGTTGTGTTGTTGTCGTAGGCTAAAATAGTTAACGCCAAATCACTTACTGTTATTGTTACTGTTGTGGGGCTCCTTTTTCCGCACTTAGCCCGTAGAAAGTCAGGCCGTTGTGCGTGATGTGCCAGTTAGAATTATAGCCAGCTCAACTGCTTTCAGAAGCGCAAGATCTTCCCGGTTCCTTCACAGGCTTCTCGGAGTGACCCCGGTGTGCCGAGGATTTCAGCCCGTTGTGCAGCTACTCCTTCGCATTCCAGGATAACATGGGAGGCTGTTTCGTCAGCCGACAGGCATCCCCTGCAGAGGGAGCTGTCGGTGATACCTAAAACATATAAATGTTTGTTTAATGAGCAGTGTCCAGTGATCGTACCCACCATTGTGCGTAGAGAGGTCCTGTCCAGCAGGGCCGCGCCATCCATATGTGCGAAGTGTGCGGCGCCAAGGCAATAGGGGTGCCGGAATCAGGATAACATGTTATATTTGTCATACTACCACCATATTCTTTATAGGTGAGTAGATAAGACAGTTCGTACAAGTCTCCGAAGACAATACTCACGCCTGTAGTTTACACTACTTGAATTTGGACCCAATGTTTATGACCTTTATGTTAAAATCAAAAGAACCGCTGCAGTCGCTACAAAAACCAACTTACATGTCTTATTACAAACGTCTTTCAAAAGATAATTTTCTAAAATAAAACTTATAAAAAATAGTAATGTTTTCTACATTACGACAGGACGTCAAAAATCAAAGGCGTTTCATAGATTTCGCACACAGGCGCTGTCTTGGGTCGGCGCGGCCCTGCTGTCCAGAGACATAAGGCGTCTCGACAGACGTCGATCTGGGTATGGCACTGTTTCTCGGGATTGTCTACATGCACTAGTACTTGCCCATTGATCCGCGTGTTGTTCTTATGTTCTTCGGCGCAGCCATGATCTTGATGAGCCAAACCACTTTTAAGTTGAATAATCACTATCACTACATAGTATAAAACAAAGTCGCTTCCCGCTGTCTGTCCCTATGTCACTATGTCCTCATGTCCCTATGTATGCTTAAATCTTTAAAACTACGCAACGGATTTTGATGCAGTTTTTTTTAATAGATAGAGTAATTCGAGAGGTAGGTTTATTTGTATAATATATGCATAATATAGTAGAGGAACATTGGTAATTTAAAAGGTTTCTAATGTGATCTCGTAGATAAACACATTTTTTGCGCTTACATTGCAGGCGCTGGCTAAACCCAACGAGATAGATCAAAATAATGTACTATACTATTATGCACCTTAAAAAGGTCTACAAAAAAATCCGCGATGGTATATGTCTATCTCTTAGGCATAACCCACAATAACCATTTTTTATCCTTTACTTTTGACGAGAAATAATGGCTATTTACGAAGCGATTTTAAGCAATACAGCATTAATCCTTATCCAATTAAATACCATAAATACATTGTGCATTTAATATAGATCAATATGGCCATCAGATCTATCAGATCGTGGGACGGAATACGCTCGGCGAAAAGTGGCTGCATTAGTTGCGCCTCTGCCTACCCCTTTGGGTATAAAAGGCATGAGTATGTGTGTGTGTGTGTGTGTAGCCTATGTTATTTGCTGGTAACGTAGCTTTATATTGGTGAAAGCAATTTTAAAATCGGTTAAGTAGTTTTTGAGTTTATTCGTTACAAACGATTACAAAAATACAAATCTTTCCTCTTTATAATATAAGGCATCAAGATTAGGCTTGATGAGAGATTTGTCACGACTGAATGTATTTAGCACATATCGACAAATCTAATATGCACGAAAATTGCTGTATGACCATTATTGGGTCCAGGCTCGTACACTACAAATCACGGACAAGAGAAGTAAGTACGCTTATTGTTAACGATATACCGATTGTTACTCCGCATTATTAAGTTAAATATTAGTGATTAGTGATTTCATTAAGTAACAAAACTGAGCAGTTGTCTTTCTACTAATATCGGTGCCGATGCCCTCGATAGTCCGTGCGCTATCTTGTGACCCACGAGTAGCTCGTCAGTGCTCGCGTCTACCTCTTAGAACTACATTCTGTTAGTTTACTTATTCAGAAGGTACATGGTACATACAAGGAGCGTCGGTGCGCCGTTTGAGATGCAAACTTCGTTGCATATTTAATGGCACATCTCCTCCACGAGGACGACAATGCGCATTGCGCTTTGCACTCACACAGACTCCCCGCCGCTGTGTAGGGCCGCGCGCGTTACTTACCACGGGGCACTCCTGGCTGTCTGACCATAGCCGTAGAGAAGTCACTTGCTCGAACGTGTCACTCCACCTTTTTTTCTTTTCTTCGTGGGGACTCTTACACCAGCATTTCAAGTTAAACCCGCGGTGGCCTTCTTTTCTTCGACGCATAGGCATCTTAGGTAACCTCGTCTCTTTTATTGCATATATTAAACAACCGCTGGACCTTTAGCGTTTCACTTCTTATAATTAGAGATACTGGAACTATGATGCTTACACCATTATGTTATTGGAACATAGGCTGGTAACTACATCCATCAGCTAATTTGAATTAATATGTAATAGTTAGGTCCCTTCACGGTTATTTCATTGTACGTGATTACTTAACAGGGAGTGAAATAAACTGCCGAGACATAGTCTGGCGGTTCAAAACTCAAGGCACACACCACTGATTTCTGAAAAGAAATGAAAACTTTTATTCGAATCCATAAAATATTGAACATTACTTAGATTCAGTCAATTTTTACTCTGCCAGCAGTTCGGAAAGCAGTTTCCACCAGATAAGAACGGGCAAAAAACTCTAGGGTTGCTCTTTTCAAAATCAGTTCAAAGGTATAAATTGGGTATAGTACATAATACAAATATACATATACAGATTTTTATTTTGTTTAAAGCAGTTCATATATTTACTTGCATCATAATAAATTCTCAATTCCCATTCGAGTGTACAACCCTCTCAGGATTAACGCAATAATTCGATGATCTGTACTTGTCCAATAAAGATAATTATTAACAACTATTAGTTCTTAGACATAGTAAGCGAAATGGGTAGACTAGCCCACACAAGCAGCACCCGTTCCAGCCATCGGCCTCCACAACCATGTAGCAGGGAAATGGCCGACCCGGCACAGGACGACGCCGCCTCAGGCACAGACAGTTAGTGTATGTCATACCTAAGCCGTTTAAAATTATATTATATTATTTGGAAAAAAAAAAAACAAAAATTATGTAATTTACTCGATTCAATGACAAAGATTCCAAAGAAAATCACACAAAGAAAATAAAAATAAAAAAATCCTATTCCCAGGCATTTCTATCTTCCAGGTATTCCGAAATCTTGTAATAAGCTTTATTGCACAACTTTTGCTTTATAGTTGCCTGGAATTTACTTATATTTAACGTCTTGATCTCAACGGGAACTTAATTATAAAAATGTATAAAGTAACCCTTAAAAGATTTGCTGATCTTTTGGAGCCTAGTTTTGTGATTAAGTAAATTATCCTTATTTCTAAATTAAACTATGGATATCACAAACTTTTGGGAATCTATCATTGTATCAATTTTGAAGTTACGTGTGTGTTTTGTTTATTGAATACACTTGTTTATTCTACATATCTATGAATTCTGCATATGTATTTTGAAGGTATTCATGCCCACCCGCACTCGGTCAGCGTGGTGGACTCAGGCTCAGGCTAAGCCCTCTCGCCAGTAGAGGCGGTGCGTGCCCAGCTGTGGGACAGCGTAAATAATACAATGCTGTTATTATTTTTAGTCAGGCTCGATATTAAGACTACCTACTGCTTGTTTTATCTCAACAGCTACAAAATCCGTTGGTTCTACAACCCTGTCTGAACGCCCAGAATTGATTCTAATATTATATTTCTAACTGTACCAAAAGCTGAATCTATGGATCCGAAGATTGAGTGGGCGGCCTCTCGCGTAACAACAAGCCAGCCGGTGTTCTTTTTTATTGCATTGAATTACGAGACGAGCATGTCGTTCGCCTGATGGTAATCGATACGACCACCCATAAACAGTAGCACCATCATTCAGCACCTTGAGTTACAAAATACTGTGTGGCATTCCACTGCGCTCGTCATCCTAAGATATAAGATGTTAAGTCTCTTTACGTCCTGTAGTTACACTGGCTACAATGCCCTTCAAACCGAAACACAAAAGTGCATACACACTGATGCCTGGCGGTAGAAATAGACATTGTGGTGGTACCCACCCAGGCGGACTCTTACACATGAGAGACCTACCACCAGTAAAACGGCCTCACCACGGTTATTGCACCACAAAACTAGCCAATTAAACCCTCAAGCAGATTCCGACAATAGCGAAGCCACGTGAACGGTACGGTGCGACGTACACGTCGTTAGCGCCGCCGGGTGTAATTACGTTGTTAGCGCCGCGCGCAGGAGCCGTCACGGGACCGCGGGACTCGTATCATTAACCATTCATACAATATTCTGTCTAACAAACACAAACTGCACCTGCGATGGCGATCAGCCCTAAATAGTGTGTCTTTTGAACACTTTGAATATGAGACACATTAAAAGTGTGCTGCGTGCGGTATAAATAGGAGCGGGGTGGTGCGGAGCAGCGCGGGACGTTACGGGGCGGCGCTCGTTCCAGTTCGTTGTGTCTGCTCGTATGAAAACATGTAAACAAGAGAGCTGCAGCGGCGACACTAACCCGGCGCGATCACGCGCTGCGCTCGCCGCCGCGCCGTACCTGTGCAGACAACAGCCCAGCGCCAAGCAACAGCCCTGTGCCGCACACGACACATTTTCACAAAATTATAATAGTAGCCCGTCGAGCACACGCTTTTTCCACTTTTTACGATTTTGAGGGAGTTTTTTCCATGTCACATCATAAATGCCAAATGTTTTCATATCTCTTTTGGCGTAATTTATAAATCTCAACACCGGTCTTCCGACATCCGGCGGATAGAAGACTAAAACGTTATGAGGCTGATGATGCTCCACCCGTTTCTTTTGACCTTTGTGCGGCAGAACTTGTCGCTCTAGGATTGGCTTATACACCCCTGTAATGTAATGCAGGTCCACCAGACAATGATTGCATCCTCTGAAGACAAGGCCAATCCAATAAAATCGCCTATACTACGGACTATAGACGATTTTATGTTCTCTACGCAATTAGACATCCACCACCAATCCTTATTGGACAGGAAACTGACGTCAGATAGAAAGAAAAGAAAGACAGAAATGTTTATTATTGGTACAATAACATGTATGTTTAATAAAAAAGGGAGAAAAAAAGTAAATACAAACAAAATAGAACATAATTATATGTATTGTGCCAACAACAGGAAACCCCATTCAGCTTTAGGTAGCAGCTTTGCTGTTTCATACAGTGCGATGGTTGTTTGCATTGCAGCCCGAGCGGCCGCCCAAACTTACGAACTTAACTTTATTATTTAATTTACAAAACTTAATTTATTTATTTATTTAAATATATACAATTGCAAACTTACAGCTAAGCCAAAACGCTCACAATGTTACACTATACTAAGAACATATTACAAATATAATTTACTTAAATGAAATATAGCATACATATAGGTATAAACATCTGATGGGATCAACATGTATGTCGGCATTTTGAACCTCATTTAGAAACGAGTTTACGACTCTGACAGCTCTCGCCTGTAGATGCATTGTTAGCATATCGTGTGCGCAAGTCATCATATGACGATAACAGCTGGTGTCGGCGACGCTGACCTACGCGACTATAGTTCTGCGGGGCATAATAATTCAGACGCAACAAAACACAAGGATTATCTACTCTGTTACGTATTAACAATATGTAATGTATAATCAGTAGGAGCTTGCACATGAGCTCCAGCGTAAGAGGCCCTACCATGCCAGAGACTAATAAAGATGGGAAAAGAAAGGGGTAATAACTGCAATTCCTCTTGTAGAGATACTTGGCAAACTTAGGAGTATTTTAGCCAACACCTGGTCACGTAGAGAGTCATGACTTGCTGCCGCTGTGCCTTTTTTTCATCTTCAGGTCATTAGGGATGGCTGCGGGGTTCCTCTGACTAAAATGTATAAGTTGTCGTCCGCAACCGCCCCTGCGCGGTGCCACTTAATGCACTCCGTCTCCTCTTGTGGTGGGGCATACATAATATTATCTTGCGGCGGACAGCACCCGTGCCGACCGACTAGAGCCCTCCTTGGCCCTATTAGTAGCCTCCTACAACAGGCAGGGGATACCGTGGTGGAATTCTCCAAACGCTCCTAAACCACAGCTACCGCTGTGCCTGGCGCGCTACAGGTGTGCAGGCAGACTCCGAGCGTACATTCCCGCGAGACCACCACATGCGCGCCCACTTGCTGCCTCACGCCACGCCGACCATCCACAGTGCTCCGGCTATAAACTTCAACCCGACTTTAAATTATAAAACATTGCATGGCATCAAGCATTCAGGCACTCACTCTTGTCCTCAGGTATAAGATTTTATACTTGATAATTGAAGTACCTATTAACGTTAGCTACAATTTTCTTTAAACTAAAATACAATAGTGCATATAAAACATTCATTAGTACCTAGGCAAACAGTCTGGTGTGGGAGAAGTGCCAATTAGTGAACATCTGGTACTGGAATACCTAATATGTAGGTGGTCTTAAATCTCAAGCCCGACGCATTATCAACTTAGAACACTACCAACAGCAGCCGCACCCTCCACCCTCAGGGCTCACTGACACTCCGCAGCGCTTGTATTATGACATTAGTTTAATAATCAACCATTGCTTATTATTTTAGAAAAAATATATAATCAACTGATTTGCTTAAATTAAAAAATATATAAGTATAGACGCTCCAATAACGAATTTGTCACCAAGCATTGTAATCATGTAACTTGCATCCTTCTCAAGTTATACTCAAACGCGAATTTTCTCCAGTGAATTTATGTTTTCATAGCTTTTTTCCCTGTATTGTAACTGAGGTACGCGGTTCCTTTTACTGAGAACATTCATTAGAACGACCTCGTTTATTTAAGCGTTTGTCCACCAATACGTCGAGATGAAAGGGAACCTATGTGTGAACATTAAACTTGACTTTCAATATGTGTTAAACATTAACTGTGGTAAAATTTTCTATACACCTGCCAACTATACAAGCCTATTTTCTACACATTCAACTAGAAATTTTATATTATTTAATAATATTTAACCCATAATAATAATATTCCAAGCTAAACCGTAACTTTATTGATGTTCAATCGATGCCTCATCCAGTCGTTGTACTACCTATGAATTCGTGTTTCTCGGTTTGCGTTTTAATTAGGTACTAAAAATCGAGTTGTGCATACCCTCTCGTAGATTAATATTAATACAGTGTCTGTTTAGTAAGCTCACCTATTTGATTGTTTTATGTTATAATTTCTCAGTGCGTGAATTATTGTAATTCTTCATGAGAAATAAAGTCTTCTAAACCGATAACTCATTGTATGAGTAATGTATATATATTTCTTTTTTTATGGGATAGAATGACGAGACGAGTTCCAAAGTACTGTGTGGCATTTTACTGCACTCGTCATCCGGAGACGTAAGATGTTAAGTCTTATTATACCCAGTAGTTACACTGGCTACAATGTCTTTCAAACCGAAACACAACAGTGCATGCACATTGCTGCTTGGCGGTAGAAATAGACATTGCGGTGGTACCCACCCAGACGGACTGTTACATATGAGAGGCCTACCACTAGTAGGTCTCTCATATGTACATAGTATTAAAATTAAAATCATTTACTTATGCATGAGCCTAAGGAGTTGATTTTAATTTTAATGTGAGATATATATTTTGTTATTGCAACATTTGTAGCAGTAAGTATCCCTGTAGAGTGGGTTCTGTTTTGCACTGTAAAGTGGAGGAGCGGCGTGCGCGGCAGGCGCAGCGCGGCGCGGCCGTGTCGCTTAAATCTTGAATGCTCAATAAGTGGTAATGCAGCGGCTCCATTAGATAAATTACTCTGTGTCACTGAGGGGGAGTGCGGGAAGTGGGAAGGAGACGGGGCTCGGTCCTCTGGGAAATTATTACACGGCGACGTTTGGCACGCGACACTTGTGACTTCGACGAGTGACGAAAACACTGAACATGTGACGCTGCACTGCGCTGTATACAACTACCGTCTTATCTAGGAACTCCGAGCTCCGGCGATAGCAACTCGACGCAACGCTCCGTCGGTGTCAACCTCCTTCCTTACCTCTTAGCTGTAAATTTAACATTATACAGTTGAATATTGAAACTTTAACTGTTGGTAGCCACCGAGTTTTGAATCGGAATGTGTCTTGATACCGGAATGTTTATTTTACATTCGAACAGTAACTACATAGTACATGCCACTATATCATTGTTGTAAGCTGTCTTCTTCTCAGGTCAATCTTATGTCTCGGGATGACGAGTGCAGTAAGATGCCATCCAATGTTTTGTAATTCAAAGTTCAATACAGTGCTCCTTATTTTACTGGGTCTAACACGGGAGCGGCTGTTTTTCAGGTATATAAAACTGGAATGCAATGGAATGCAATCGGCCCTGTATTATATATTGCCCACTGCTGAGCACGGGCCTCCTCTATTACTGAGAGGGTTCAAGCCTTAGTCCACCGCGCTGGCCTAATGCGGGTTGGCAGACTTCACATACCCTCGAAATTCTTATAGATAATTCTCAGGAATGTAGGTTTCTTCACGATGTTTTCCTTCACCGTTAAAGCGAACGGTAATTGATAAACAATACACACGTAACTTCGAAAAGTCAGAGGTGTGTGCCTTGGGTTTGAACCTTCGGACAATGTCTTGGTAGACCGTTCCATTCCCAAATAGGCTGTCGTATTTTCGGACTGTTTCTTTTTCAATGTTTCCATTAAAAATAAAATCATATTTATAATATTCGAATACTTAGAACAAAAAGATTATTCTATCCCACCAAAAACATAAATGTAAAAAGGAGACCCAAGTTCAATACAAAAATTATTGGCTTGGCTGTGGGTTTCGCCACAAAAAGAATGGAGATCTAAATGGGAGCCAAGTTCTATGCTAAATCCAAATATGTATTTATAGGAACAAAATAACATTATGAACAAGTATTAAACTCTATTTCTTTGCTTTATTGGATACCTATAACAATTGCTGTTATTTAAAAATGTGAGATCTTAAAGTAGGTTAGATTTGACTTGGCCAGTTTTTATCAGAATTAAAATATATTATATAGGTATGTTGAATAACTTTATAAAGTGACTGATGTAATGAAAACTGGCCAAGTCAAATCTAACCTACTTCAAGTATTATGAATAAAATTTCATTTTAGTAATTAATTACACGTGTACCATTTTCATCGGCTTCTGGCAGTAACAAATCTGAAACTATTAAATACAGATCAAACCATTTACTTATTTTAAAGCCCTGCAAGTCGGCCATCCACCTGTGAGGCGCTACCACGAGCCCTCGATACGCGGCGACACGGCTGCTGCCGCCCACATCTCACACCTGCCGTCATTCATAGACCGTATGGTCACAGTCAGCAGCGAGAGCATTTACAACATGCTGTGTGCCCTCGTCAGTCCTTATACCCTGTGGATCCATAGTGATCCAGAGATGGGAATACGTAGCCTTCCAACACTAAACTAAACACTCGTCTAATTATAATTTGCGAAATGCATCCTCACCGAACGTGTATCGAGCAGAGCAAGTAGAGCGCGGCGTGCGACGTACGACGGCGACGGCAATGGCCGTGTGTTATGAGTGTTGGCGCATGGCGTGCGGAGTGGCGGTGTGCGGAGCGCAGGGTGCGGGCGTCGGGCGCACGCAGGCGGCGGTCGGCAGTCGTCGACGCGCCCCCGCGCGGCCTTCTCGTCCGCAGTGTACGACGCGCCGCCCGCGATGAGCGCTGCCCGCGCCGCTTGACGGACTCCGCCGCTTCGCCGCTCTCTGTACGCCGACTGCCGAACCGCGACCTCACTAACATGAAATAAACGCTTCGACATCACTTTGGACTTTGTTCGCTGCATTCCCATTCGGTAAATGTGCTAGTGACGCCCGATGTCGAACTTGCGGCTTCCACACTGCTCTCCGCAATCCACACTCGCCAGCCCATCCGACGCGGCTGCACCGACGTGCACTCACGTGGGAATCTTCGCTGTTGACTCGCCAGTTGTGTTTGTTCTCGCGCTTTAGGAGTGTTCAAGAATGGGTGCCATCCCGTGGTTCCCTAGTGTGTGTGTGGTGCAAATGTGTCGGTGGTGTCATTCAAGGCTCGGCGCTGTGGCAATGATGCATCGTGTTTATGCTCCTTGCGGTCCCACGACTGCACTACTTATTACTTACTACACTACTCGGCAACGCTGACGAGTTACAACTTACACCATAACTCGGGCACGCGACTTCCCTCAAACAAACTGTCACTAACGATATGCAATAAATATCTACTATGCTAGAGTCATCAACGCAGTGTAGAGACACATTAACTTCTAGTTCTCTGGTACTGGTGATATTTACTGCAGCAATACTGTGCTATGAATAATTGCATCTAACATCAATTATTACGATAGCGACCAGTGAGTCTTTATGCGTCCCCATTTCTCAGTATTGTGTGACGGCTCGTTGCGCGCATATTAGTGACACCTGACGCCTCAAGCGTGTGTGTCGCGATGAGCTCCAATTCAGAGGTCTGAGGTAGCACTTATATTCGAGCTCCAAGCAGGTTTGCCAGTTGCATACAGTTTAAAAGGGAAGATTTAGCAGCTACTTCTAGTACTTTTTTAGATATACAGAAAATCAAAGTAAAATGAAGCGTTGTTGCTGTGTTGTGTTTAATTAAGATGACAGAAAGTCCAAATGCACTCTTTCCTTCGCAATTTCAATTTCGTTTCGCAAAGGTCGTAATTACACGCATCTAGATTCTTTTGGTAGAGTTTGTTTGTAGGAGGTAACCAATCGCCATCACATGACCTACTTGCTTTTTTGTCTTCGTTCCAGTATAGAAAGAGTGGCTCACATAGACAGACGCGTGATAAGTGACAAAATAAATTATATCATAAAAATATTTTTCAATATAAACATAACATATTTTAAATGTATGTCACACCGTACCACGCTATTGTTAAATATATTAGCAACACACTAGTACAATATAAATTATAATAATGCGATTTATCACCTCTTGTGACAAAGGCCGTGAAAACCAAAAACATATAGGTTGGGGCAAAAGTTTTTTCACGTTTAATATGAAAATTCAAGACTTCTTTCTTCAAAGTTAATTTACATTTAATTACAGTATATAGATGCCATTGTGATCGATAACTTTTTGCTATCTTGTTGGTAGTGCCATAATACCGCTGTTGTATAAATTTTGGGACTTCTGAAAAAAAAAACGCAACAAGTAGTTTATGCAGTAGATATTATCTTGACGTTAACCTGACACAGCTTACAGAATTAAGAAGAGACTGAAACAGATGGAAATCTGAAGGTGCAAGGTCAGGGCCATATGGTAGATGCATTAACATCTCCCAGCTGAACTCTCTTAATTTTTGCTGAGTAGCTAAAGATGTGTGTGATCTAGCGTTATCGTGATGAAAGACCACACCCTTTTTATTGAATAATTCCGGCCACTTTCTCTCAACTTCTTGCTTTAATCTCAATCTAGTGGTTGGCAGTAGAGATCCGAATGATGGTTCTGCTAGACGGTAAAAGCTCATATTGAACAATGCCCTTCCAATCCTACCATACTCACAGCATTACCTTACTGCGAGCTGCCATATCATTACCTGAGTTAGCTCGTAGTAAGGCTTCACAGCCCATAGGCTGTAGGCAGAGGCGCAGCTAGTGCACCTACTTTTCGCCGTCACTCCATCCCATGATGTGATAGGTGGCGAGAGTATCGCCATATCGGGCACAAATTCCAGACTTCGAGCTGATATTGAATAGAAAAAAAATAAACCGACTTCAAAACCACTACAATTCTAAAAATAATTAAAATTTGTATTCGCTTAGTACGTACACATTATGTATATTTGGAGTCGATGCCTAATTTAAATTGCCAGCTAAGCTAAGCTAACAAACAAATACCGAAAACATTGTTCAATTTAAATTAGGCACCGACTCCAAATATACATAAATATGTACTAAGCGAATACAAATTTTAATTATTTTTTTATTTTTTGTAGTGGTTTTGAAGTCGGTTTATTTTTTGTTAATAAGTTTTTATTTATTGTTTTTTTGTTAGTTAATTATAGAATGATGTAAACAATACATCATCGATTGCAGCATTCGCGAGTCATCTGCTGTTAGTTATTAAAGAGTTTCATTGTGTATCTCCAAAGACCTTCATCAGATCTTCATAAATTATATACTGAAACCTTCCCTGAAAACTATACATTTGAACATCGGAAACCACATCCAAATCGGATCAGTAGTTTTTGAGAAACACGGGGTCATACAAATTTACATACATACATACGGATCGAATACAGAACCTCCTTTTTGAAGTCGGTTAAAACTCAATATCACTTTTCCCGACCCGGGAATTGAACCCGAGACGTCAGCATTGCAGTCGTACCATAATACAAATACGCCACCGAGGCAGTCTATTGATTTAAGTTTATTAATTTTTTAAACAATTATTATTTTCTTAATTTTAAAGAAAGAAACAAAGCAGAAAGAAAATATTTTTTTGTAACAAGCATGATTGCAAAAAATGTAGCAAATGTTTTTTTTTTATATTTCGACAATCGAATTCGAATAAAATGAAATGAAATGAAAATATATTTACGAAAGACAAAATTTAAAGTGCTAATATCCATGGTCTTCACACTAGGCAAGCCTGTATCGTGAAGACCCAAATATAATAATGATGTACAACATAAGAATAATAAAAATTATGATTAAAATAGTCAGCAAAGTACCTACTGGGGGACTTCATTTTCTGTTAAGGGGAAACTGGCCACCCTTTCCCTGAGGGTCTCAGGGCGGGCGCTCAGTATGCCGAGCTTTGCTCGAGTAGAGGAAAACCATAATGATTACAACATAATTATGTACTAAAATTCTTAATTTAATTTTACTCGTCACAAAAACGACCCCAACTGAGCATAAGCTGGTAAAAACCAGCGCTGGTCTTCCGTTGAAGAATTTAATCGAAGTTTCGAGTCGAATTTGCCTGAATTTGACGATTGCCTCGGTGGCGTAGTTGTGATACAGTGCGACTGCAGAGCTGAGGTCTCGGGTTCGATCCCCGGGTCGGGCAAAGTGATATTGAGTTTTTACTATTCAGTATCAGTCCGGAGTCTGAAATTTGTGCCCGATATGGCGATGGGCTCGCCCCCTATCACATCATGGGACGGAATGTCGGCGAAAAGTGGGTGCACTAGTTGCGCCTCTGCCTATCTCTTCGGGGATAACAGGCGTGAGTGTATATATATCGAGTCGCATTTAATATTCACTGTTCATTTTTACCCGACCGCGAAAGAATGAGGGTTATTATCAAAAAGTTTTCATTAAACAGCTTCAACCTTTTTCGTTACAGTGATGCACGCACATCTTAAAATTTCACTCTCATCATTTTTTCCTAACACGCTTAAAGAAGTATAACTTCAAAAAAACGAGTGGTCGACCTGCTATTGTCACCTTAGCGGCGCACCTTAAATATTTTATTAAATTTATTGTGACAACTGCCCCCTGGACACGGCCCAACACACGTTGGAGTTTTGCCCAACCTGGGACGAAGAACGCAGCGCTCTCAGAGCAGTCGTCGGAGAAGACCTCTCGTTGCCAGCCGTGGTCGTTTCCTTGGTCGGCGGTCGGGAGGCCTGGCAGGCGGTGGCCCACTTCTGCGAGGTAGTGCTCACGCGGAAGGAGAGTGCCGAGAGGGATCGCCAGCGCAGTGGTGATCCCTCCCGCCGCCAGACGAGACGTAGGAGGGGTCGGGTGGACGACTGACCGACGTCTCCCGCCCTGTGGATTGGGGGCGTTTGGAGAATTCCACCACGGTATACCCTGCCTGTCGTAAAAGGTGACTAATAGGGGCCTCCGGAGGTCACGGGTGGGCGGGAGGGGCCGTCCACCTATTAGTCTAGACAACTTTTGTGACGCCCGTGATGGACGGCAGCGTGCCTCACGCTGCCTCTGACGCCAAGGGCGTCCTTCGGTGTACGGGGGCTTCTGAGCCCACGCAACAACCTGTTGTCCGTCTCCTGAGACGGACCGCAAGCGGTACGCGCGGGGGCGGTTGCGGATGACAACTTAGACGTGAGTCGGAGGAAGCCCGCAGCCGTCCCTAATGCGCCGAAGATGGCCACCGCGGAGTTTTGGTTTTCTTTAAGAGATCAAATATGGAATTTGAAATTGGACAGCCGAGAGTAGGGTCGAAATAGCTCAATTGGCAGAGCACCGCCACGGTACGCTGGAGGTCGTGGGTTCAAATCCTGCTTTCGACTGTTCCTTTTTCAATGTTTATATTAATTTAAGAACATTATCCAGTATGTATAAAAAATCATAATATAGGATTCCTTTTTTTGTTGGGATAACGAAGACAACCAGATAACTTGGAGGAAGTAGAAGGTAAAAGGCCACGTGGGCGATCACCTACCCTCTGGTCTGATCAATTAAAACAATATATGTAATACAAAAAAAAATAGCTTCAATTTATAAACCTTTAAATAAAACTATTTTTACGGATTTTGAACAATTCTTTAAAGTCGCATTAATTGGTAAAGACAAAAAAAAATCGTACAATTCCGGTCCCATAGAATTCAAATTGATCCAATTATAAACAAAATCCGCAATCTGACATTTTTTTCGTTTGTCCGCTTCATGTGAAATACCCCACTGCCCAAGGCAGGCGAAGGCGCTGCTCGCTCATTCAGTGTAATGAGACTGACAACTATATCTGACCATAGATTCAATTCCGGCCTAAGTACCAGCTTAGCGACCCGGGGATCGAACCCAACATCTCAGTGTGATAGTCACACGTGAGCAATATACAACTACGTCGCCGAGACAATCTAGTCCAAAGTGAATGTAATACTTAAATAAAATATTAATTAATTATTATGAATATACACAAACACACTCACGCCGTTTATCCCAGAAGGGGTAGGCAGAGGCGCAACTAGTGCACCCACCTTTCGCCGTTATTCCGTCCCATGATGTGATAGGGGGCGAGCCTATCGCCATATCGGGCACAAATTTCAGACTCCGAGCTGATACTAAATAGAAAAACTCAATATCACTTTGCCCGACCCGGGGATCGAACCCGAGACCTCAGCATTGCAGTCGTACCGTAATACGACTACCTATATTAATATTATGTTATAAATTATGTTGGTAGAAGTTGTATGCTGATTTAAAGTATAAAAAATCCCACCAAAAACATAAATGTAAAAAGGAGAGCCAAGTTCAATACAAAAATTCTGATAAAAACTGGCCAAGTCAAACCTAACCTACTTTAAGATCTCACATTTTTAAATAACAGCAATTGTTATGGGTATCCAATAAAGCAAAGAAATAGAGTTTAATACTTGTTCATAATGTTATTTTGTTCCTATAAATACATATTTGGATTTTGCATAGAATTTGGCACTCATTTAGATCTCCATTCTTTTTGCGGCGAAGCCCACACCCAAGCATGATTTTTGTATTGAACTTGGCTCTCCTTTTTTACATTTATGTTTTTGGTGGGATATCATTACGTTCTGTAAAAAGAACTAGGCAGGTATTGAGTTATGTGGTGCCGCGCGACGCAGACAACACCGTTGGCCGGTTGTTTAGCGCGTATTACAAGTTTTTTGTATGGGAACACCACTTATTTTTTGACTTGACTTTATTTTTATATTTCTGTTATATAGCAGAAGTCAGTCAGTCACTACTAAAATTTACGACTTTTTGACCTTCACATATCTTTATAAGGGGCGGTTGCGGACGACAACTTAGACGTGAGTCGGAGGAAGCCCGCAGCCGTCCCTAATGCGCCGAAGATGGCCGTATAAAAAAAAAAAAACATATCTTTATAACCGTTTGAGCTAACTTCATGAAATTTGGGCTTCTAGATGCCCTTATGGATATAACTACACCCACGTAGTTTTATGTGTTTACGTTAAATAGGTTTTGAGTTATAGAAAGGTCAATAGTGGCACCAAGTGGTTCGTGTAATATTACACTCGGGGCCATATGTATGGATGTTTGGATGTATGGATGTATAGATGTTTGTTACTCTTTCACGCAAAAACTACTTAACTGATTTCGATGAAATTTGGCACACGGGTAGATCATATCCTGGATTAACACATAGGCTACTTTTTATCTCAGGAAAATATAAAGCGGGAATTTAATCCCGGATTTCATTTTCTCGCGAGTGGAGCCGTCACAGCTAAACCACTGAACCGATTGCGATGAATTTTGGTAGGGAGATAGTTTAAGACCCCGGGAAGGATCTAAGATACTTATTATCCCCGGAAAATTAAAACCGAGACTTGAATCCCGGAAAATAGTTGTCTGCGAGTGGGACCGCAAGAAAATAAGTATGGAGATAGTTTGAGATCCAAAGAAGGACATAGGTTACTTTTATCCCGGAAAAACGTACACCGGGAATTTTACATCGGATTTTTTTTACGCAGTTTTGTATCTTTTTTGTTTTTAAGGATAATATGTCCTAACGTCACTACTTCCTACTAATCCTACTAATATTATAAACGTGAAAGTTTGTAAGAATGTATGGATGTTTGGATGTATGGATGTTTGTTACTCTTTCACGCAAAAACTGCTTAACGGATTTCGATGAAATTTAGCACACGCTACGCACAGCCTACGTTTTATCCCGACAAAATATAAAGCGGGACTTTTATCCCGAAAAAACTTTTAACCGCGGGCGGAGCCGTAGGCAAAAGCTAGTTACTAAAAATAATAAGTCCGCAAAGGCGGCTTCAGGGCGAGCCCACGGTGAGTGACGACACCGCGTACCTACCCCAATTCCGTGGAGGCTAAATGAGACCTCCTAACCCTTAGCTTGCCTTAACTGGCCGGCTAGGGGTGGAAATCGCAAGAGCTAAGAACCTGAGCTCCAGGGTTGATGTGCTCAAGCTGTGCAATAGCGAGGAAACCCGCCCCGGGACGCGACAACGATACGTGATGGTGTTATCGGTGCACACCTCTCGACACCCTATGGCCACCCGCACCGGTGTTGCGTCCTTGGCATACGTCGCTTTTGGGCTCTAGTGGGGGCAAGTCACCGTCTGCCTTGAATATGAAAGATTTAGTCATTTTACTGGGCAGGCGTCCCAAAGTCTCGATCAATAGCCCAGCAACCAATCCAGCTAGATCTTCTCTATAGACCTAGTATAGTTCCGATCTTCTCTGCAACAGTCCTTGCACCTTGCGGGCGCTGTCTTTGGCTGTATTTCCTCCAAAAGTATAGACAGCGAGGGTACCTGCAAGGTGTACACATCCAAACTAGAGTAATGTATATTTAAGGGGCCTTGACGTGATGGATCTACATCCCCACGCAAGTCTTCCAATAGGACCGGTCTTCGTGTCGTGATTTCCCACAGGAAAGATACAATATAATAATAATCCTCCTAGCCAGTTTCGGCCACGGCGGCCAATCTCAACGGAGATCAGCCAGGTACGCAGGAGATATTATAGTGCACAAGTGTGTGCGCAATACACAGGTGCACTCGCTATTCCTTCACTCTCATAGTCCGGTGAGACGGCAATCCGACATGACCGGAGAGAGATCAGGCGCAGGACCAACGGCTTTACGTGCTTTCCGAGGCACGGGGGTATCACACCGCCAACTTCCTGACTCCGAGCTGCGGCTGAATAAATTTTAAGATGGAAAAACCCAGTCACAATTTTTTTGGCTCGACCCGGGATTCGAACCCAGGACCTCAGCGCGCAAATCGTACTCGTAATGCGTACGCAATACCACTACGCCACCGAGGCAGTCAGTAATAATAATAATATATGTACTAGTGAGTAATAATATTGTATTTGTGTGCAGGTGGCGGAGTGTGCGGGCGGGCGTGGAGGTGGTGGTGCGGCGGCGGCGGGGGGCGCGCGCGGCCGCGGCGCCATGCGCTGACGCCATGCGGCGGCCGACATGCCGCGCCGCGCTCCGCAACACGCGGCTCCGCTGCTGCTGCTGCTCGCGCTCGCCGGTACACACACACACACACACACACACACACATATATATACAGCACGCACGCGTCATCATCCATGCGCAATGCGTATAGTGTTAGCTCACGCGGAATTTGACAAAATGTTATGTAGTACATGGTGTTGTTTGTATGCGGCAGGATGTGCCGGTAACCCCGACGCGAAGCGGCTGTACGATGACCTGCTCAGCAACTACAACAAGTTGGTGCGACCCGTGCTCAACGTCAGTGACGCGCTCACCGTCCGCATAAAGCTCAAGCTGAGCCAGCTCATCGATGTGGTCAGCCATCTCTAACACACACACACACACACCAACACACCCATAGTTCCTACGATATCATATCAGCAATCGTTGCAATGGCACTGTTTCTAATGTAGTAAAATAATTGTTGCAGAATCTCAAGAATCAAATAATGACAACCAATCTGTGGGTGGAACAGGTTAGTCTCATGGTGTATGTGTGCGCATGCGTGTGTGCGTACGGTTTCTGTAGTATTACTTGTATCATTTTATTCGCAGAGCTGGTACGACTACAAGCTATCGTGGGAGCCGCGCGAGTACGGTGGCGTGGAGATGCTGCACGTGCCTTCCGACCACATCTGGCGGCCCGATATCGTGCTCTACAACAAGTGAGTTCTCTCGCCACCGCTGGTACTGCCAGTATCGACTGACTTGTGCCCGCCGCATGCCTAACGTCTCGTTGTGTCCGTCTGAGAGCAGTGCTGACGGTAACTTCGAGGTGACGCTGGCGACCAAGGCGACGCTCAACTACACAGGCCGAGTGGAGTGGCGTCCGCCTGCCATCTACAAGTCCTCGTGCGAGATCGACGTCGAGTATTTCCCGTTTGACCAGCAGACGTGCGTCATGAAGTTTGGCTCATGGACCTACGACGGATTTCAGGTGAGTAGTGCGTGTATCACGCTCATACGATTTCACACACTGACTAACGACTCGAGTGTGACCTATTCACAGGTAGATCTGCGACATATCGATGAAGCGCGAGGCACCAACGTCGTAGAGTTGGGCGTCGACCTCTCCGAGTTTTACACGTCCGTCGAGTGGGACATCCTGGAGGTGCCCGCCATCCGGTAAGCGCACCAGCATGCGTTCTCCGGTGTGTGTCCACTCTCAGGCGACTTTTCGCTCGGTAATCATCGCCCATGTGTTCCGTAGGAATGAAAAGTTCTACACGTGCTGCGACGAGCCCTACCTGGATATAACATTCAACATCACGATGCGCCGGAAAACACTCTTCTACACCGTGAACCTAATCATTCCGTGCATGGGAATATCGTTCCTGACGGTGTTGGTGTTCTACTTGCCCTCGGACAGTGGCGAGAAGGTGTCGCTATCCATATCGATCCTACTGTCGCTCACCGTGTTCTTCCTGCTGCTGGCCGAGATCATCCCTCCCACATCGCTGGTAGTGCCGCTGCTCGGCAAGTTCGTCCTCTTCACCATGATCCTCGACACGTTCAGGTAGGCGAGGGACCCGTTGGCCGTTTCGCATTTTGTTCATTATCTATCCATAGCGATCGTTAACAGGTTGCCTTTTGTTTCAGCATATGCGTGACTGTGGTGGTTTTGAATGTGCACTTCCGCTCGCCGCAGACGCACACGATGTCGCCGTGGGTACGGCGCGTGTTTATCCACGTGCTGCCGCGGCTCCTGGTCATGCGCCGCCCACACTACCGGCTCGACCCACACCGCAGTCGCTTGTGAGTACATTTCTGAGCCGCGCCGCTCTCGCCTGTGCATGTACACATATTTACTTTGTTGTCCGCAGCGCAGGACTGGTGACCGGCGGCGCCGAGACTGCGCTATGGGACGAGGGCTCACCGGGCGTGCCGGCACCGCCCCGCCCACCGCCTTGCGCACCCCCGCTGGCGCCTTGCGCCGCCTGCGCGCCCGCTGAGGCACCGGCGCTCTGCGATGCGCTGCGCCGGTGGCATCGCTGCCCCGAACTACACAAGGCTATAGACGGCATTAATTATATTGCCGACCAAACTAGGAAAGAAGAAGAGTCCACCAGGGTAAGTTATGCGTGATGAACGACACCCAGAAGGTCACGTGGACGGGACAAAACACTAAACGGCTCGTGTATGTGTCGTAGGTGAAAGAAGACTGGAAGTATGTAGCGATGGTGCTCGACAGACTATTCCTGTGGATATTCACGCTGGCGGTAGTGGTGGGCTCGGCGGGCATCATCCTGCAAGCGCCGACGCTGTACGATGACCGCGCGCCCATCGACGTGCGCCTCTCGGAGATAGCGTACACAGCTGCAAAGCCGCGGCCGCCGCCGCCGCGCTGAGTGCGTCGCCCCGCGCCTCTCGGGACCTCTCAGCGCCTGTCAGCGTCACAAGCGCCTCTCGCTCGTATTTTCAATTCACGCAAATTCGAATTTGCAATATTGTACATAGTATACATAATTAATATAGTTTATACAAGGAAACATCGCGATCGATTCTAAGTCGAATTTCTTTTGATAGAGACGAAATAAAATGATCGTTTGTATATGTCCAAGTGTTTCAATATGCATTACCTTCATGTGTTTTTCTTCCAGCAAAGCGACATTTCATTGCGTGGTTTGTTACTCTACAAAAATGTTATGAGGACTATATTTATTTGTGGATTTTGCTGCTTGACAAATTTTACATAATTATTATTCGGTGTCAGTACATTCGGATTAACATTTTGAGACATTTTAATATGGTGTCAATAATCATTATCACATAATATACAATAAAAAGAATTGTAAAAACAACCCGAGAGACGCGAGGAATAAGTAATAGAACGACATTCTTGAAATCTGTATGTTGGTTTACTTTGAATTTCTTTGAGGTACCACACCAAAACCATTGGATTTAAAACCTAATTAAGTATAAAAAATATGAAGCTTTATTCGGAGTAACATTTAGGTAGTGTTAATTTCATAAAAATTGATCCGCAGAACTAAGAGATATTATTTTTTTAGTTTATTTGAAACAACACCACGCGTCACCTCGGCACAATGCGTATTTTTCACGTTTGAAAAATTTCGAGCACACGAAGTAAAAGCACACACACACACACACTCACGACTTTTATCCCCTAATGCATCCACTGTTCGCCGTGCGTATTCCGTCTCATGGTGCGATAGGAGCCCATCGCCATATAGGGCACAATTTTCAGACTCCGAGCTGATACCGATTATTGAATAAAAAATCTAATAACACTTTGTCCGACCCGAGGAAAGAACCCAAAACCTTTGTATTACATTTGTGCTGTAATACAACTACGCCACCGAGGCAGCACCAGTAAAAAAATATAATAAAATATTTCTATCATACTGATATGGTGAGGTATCAAATAAAAGTTGATAAGTAAATAGTCGCATAAATGACAAGTCAAAAGAACTTACCTGTAAGTGAAGTTCGACTATAATAGGGTAGTTGATTACTTTTTTATTAATGCATTTATCAAAAATGTATGTCATCCAAAGTCTAACGGAAAAAGATTTTTCAAAATTGATACAATAAATAATAATCCTCCTAGCCAGTTTCGGCCACGGCGGCTAATCTCAACGGAGATCAGCCAGGTACGCAGGAGATATTATAGTGCACAAGTGTGTGCGCAATACACAGGTGCACTCTCTATTCCTTCACTCTCAAAGTCCGGTGAGACGGCAATCCGACATGACCGGAGAGAGATCAGGCGCAGGACCAACGGCTTTACGTGCTTTCCGAGGCACGGGGGTATCTCACCGCCAACTTCCTGACTCCGAGCTGCGACTGAGTAATTTTTAAGATGGAAAAACCCAGTCACAATATTTTTGCCTCGACCCGGGATTCGAACCCAGGACCTCAGTGCGCAAATCGTACTCGTAACGCGTACGCAATACAACTACGCCACCGAGGCAGGCGGTTACTAAATATAAACACAAACTCGTTCACCAAGTACCTACAGCCGAATCAAGGGAAAATACTTAAGTACTTATAGGTAGGTTTCCTAAAACGTGCGAGCGAATCTCCATGAACTACAACGTTGGAATTAGTTTATTTGTAATTTTAGTTTTACAAAAAGGAATGAGAATGTCGTTGATGGGGTGTCTAGGAATTTAGTTAGGACTACGGAACAGAATATAACACAAGCAAATTTTAGTTGCATTAGGTCATGCAAGTCATAAAGTCATACAATACATGCAAGCATGAACACAAAACCCGCTTTTCTTCATACATTCGATTAATTACGTGGTAGGTACCTAACTTTTATCGCCAAAAATATCCAGTTGGTCAATTTTACTACTGGATATTCGTCAGGAGCAATTGTGTCGAAAGTGTTAAAATAATGAATTATGTTAAAATAATAACGTAGTAAAATGTACAAATGAAATGTAATTTGAAATGAAATGAATGTAATGTTGTTAAAGGAAATAAAAACAAAAAGTATATTAGAGGACGGTAAAAATAAGTCTAAAAAGTAAAAAAATATTGTCGGGCCGAGGGACCGCGAGGCCATCGCTTAGCTAGCTTCGCTCGCGAAAGTAGTGGCCGGTTGTCGCGACAACGCAGAGGTCGTCCAGCAACGCTGCACACTAGAGGGTGGGTGTGGTGGATGCGAGCAGAGCCGGGTGCCGCGTGACGGAAAGTCTTTTGTTGTTTGATGGGGTTTTGTCGGTTCGGTGGGTGGTAGTCTGTGGTGGTGGGTGGTTGTCTGTGGTGGTGGTCGATTTGTTTGTTGTGTTTGGTGGAATTTGGCAAAAAAATTGTTAAGGTAACCTTAAAATGGTGTAATGGCGGTGGAGGTTTTTGTTTTAGTTGTTGGTGGGTTGTTTTGGCGGCGTGTCTCTCGTCGGGGGGGTGGTGGTGGTGGTTTGTTTGTGTTTGGTTCGGTTTGGTGGAGTTGATTTGAAAAGTGTAAAGTAACCTAAAAATTGTGTAATGGCGATGGAGGTCCAGTTTGGTTTCTTTTGTTTAAATTGATGGTGGGTGGGTGGTTGTGTTGTTGTTGTTGTTGTTGTTGTTGTTGTTGTTGTTGTTGGTGGTGGTGGTGGTGGTGGTTTGTGTTTGTTTGAACGAGTTGTGTTTGTGAAATAGATAGTCAAGTAACCTGAAAAAAATAGTTGGAGGCCGAGCGCAGTGCGCATGCGCGCCGGTGTTGCCACGTTTGTGGGTGTTTGCTTGGGTGAGTATTTTAGTAGGTGGTGTTTTTTGTTATTTTGGGGGTGATTAACTAGCTTATTTATGTGTGTATTGTTGTTGTTTTTTTTTGTTTGGGTATTTTATTAGGTGGTGTTTTTTGTTATTTTGGTGGTAGTTACCGTTTATTAGTGTTGTTTGTTGTTATTTATTGTTATGTTATATTATTGTTTCTGGTTGTCTTGTTGTTTGTTAGTCGGAGTTGGGGAAGTTTGTTGTTGGTCGAGTCGAAATAATAAATGATTGATGAATGTATTGTATTTTATGTTTATTTAGGTATTGTTAATTAGCTAATATTAGGTAAGTTTGTTTGTTTATTTTGTTTAAGCCATGTATACACTGACGAGTTGTTTTAGTTAATTAATTGCGCAACTTTACTTACTTAATTAAAAAAAAGTCTGTACAATTGAGTCATAAGTTGACAACACTTTTATCGCTGCGCCGCGGCGCCGCAGGGCTCCACGCCGGGCCGCGCACGCACGCGCCTATCAAGTAGCGTAATTATGAATTTGTTGCCGAAAATAGTGCTACTTTATGGGCGCGTTGTTTTCGCGCGCTCGTGTATTCGCTGGAGTCGTTTGGTTATTTATGTGATACATAGGTAGGTACGTTATATTATTTGTTGCGATTGGATTGTGGCGCCATTACAATTTTTGGTTTTGTCGTATTCATTGAAAATGTTCCTGATTTGTTGAAAAGTTGTTCGTTAGTTTCCATTTTTGGTCAAGTTAAAGTTGTACTTCCAAGTACTGAATAAGCATATTAACACGTCATATTGTATTGTTTGTAAATTAGCGATATTAAAATTATGTTGACTAAGTAAGTACATGATGAAGTTTGTGGTGATCAGTAGAGATTAAACGCGAAATTGTTGTTATAAACGCGAAATTGTTGTTATGCTCTTATTCGAGAAACTGAAAAAAGGGTTATACGCCTGAACATTTTTTTCTGGCACTCGCCGACCGCTGCCGCGGCACGCTCGCTTCGCTCGCTCGGCTCGTGCTGCTTTACAAAAGTCTAACATAACCTAACCGAATGGGGTTTTTCTGGGTGAAGGAGTTTTTCGCTTGAACATTTTTTTTGATTTTTCAGCATTAATTGTTGACTAGATTTGGTTGGCCTTGAAAATGTAACGACTCCCAGATGAATAGATAGACGGACAGATAGACAGACAGATAGACAGACAGACAGACAGACAGATAGACAGACAGACAGACAGACACGATTTTATTAAGTTGAGTTTAGCATTTGTGGCTTAGATTTGGTTAGCCGTGAAAGCGTAAAAGATCGATAGATAGACGTATGGACAGACAGACAGACAGACAGACAGACAGACATTTAATTTTGTTGGTTAGTTGAGTAACGGAATTCGGCATCACGTGGTTTTAAATTGCATGGATCCAAGTCCGTTTCGGAATGACATTCCGTTCCGTGGTTATTTCGGAATGTGTTTGGAATGCGCGTCTTTCATTTCGTCGGTGTGCCGCGTCGTCGCCTTCGGACGTCGGGGATCCTCCGCCCGGAGCTCGCCGCGGCCGGTTGTCATTTTGGAAACTTGAAAAGTTGGAAGTGCCGAGGGGAGATTGGGGATTCGGGTCCCGCGCGGTGTCTTTTTTCCTTTTTTCCCCAGTCTCCTCGGCAGTAGGCGGCGTTTCCGCTGACGTTGATTTTGGGGTGTTTCAAATTTTGCCTGCGTCGCATATTTGGATATTGTTTTCCGTTTCCGTCCGTCTACAATTTTATTATTGTGCCATTTTTGTGGGTTTTAACGGAGTAGACTTCGGACGAGCGGGGTCCTTCGGCCAGATTTTGGGGACTTGGGGTCTTTTTTTCCCCAGTTTCCTCGGCAGTAGGCGGCGTTTCCACTGGCATCGATTTTTGGGTGTTTGAACTTTTGCTTGCGTCGTATATTTGGATGTCGCTTTTTGGCTGCATGCAATTTTATTTATTGGCCTTTTTTAATTGTATCGATGGTTTAATTTTGGGGTGTTTTAATTTAATTACCGTTTTACTTTTTGCCTTACTTTCAGGGCTTCGATATTTTCTTCTTCTCGATTTGTGATTTATTGCCATATGCACTTGGGTATTTTAAGATTTATCGACATCTAAATTTTGTCGATCCATTGCTTTATCGTGATTTTAAATTATAACTATTTCGACTTTTCCCATTTAGACGAATCAATTATGAGTTATCGACATATTGTTTTATCGATATATCAATTAAACCGATTTCTTGCTATATCGTCATTTTATTTAGCAACATTTTAGTTTTGTCGATATTTCGATTTGACCGATTTATAGCCATATCGTATTTTTATTTAGCGTAATATCATTTTGTCCACTTTTTGATTAGTCTGTATTTGAATTAGACCGATTTATTGCTATATCGTCATGTTATTTAGTAATATTTTAGTTTCGTCGACATTTTAGTTTTGTCGACTTTTTGATTTGTCGATATTTCGAATTGACCGATTTATAGCCATATCGTATTTTTATTTAGAGTAATATCATTTTGTTCACTTTTTGATTAGTCTGTATTTGGATTTGACCGATTTATTGCTATATCGTAGTTTTATTTAGCAACATTTTCATTTTGTCGACTTTTTGATTTGTCGATATTTTGATTTGTCGATATTTCAATTTGACCGATTTATTGCTATATCACAGTTTTATTTAGTGACATTTTCATTTTGTCGATTTTATGATTTGTCTATATTTCGATTTGTCCGATTTCTTGCTATATCACAGTTTTATTTAGCGACATTTTTATTTTGTCGATTTTATGATTTGTCTATATTTCCATTTGACCGATTTCTTGCTCTATCACAGTTTTATTTCGCGACATTTTTATTTTGTCGATTTTATGATTTGTCTATATTTCCATTTGATCATTTTGATTTATCGTTATTTGAATTGAACCGATTTGTTGCTTTGTTGCTATATTGTTATTTTAAGTGTCATTTTTCAGATTGTCACCTTTTCTTTGATTTATCGGTATTTATGTTTCTGAAACTAAAGGTCTGCCTCTTAAAGTTACAGTTGTCTTTAAAGGTCAAGGTCAAGTTACTAAAGGTCAAGGTTAAGTCACTAAAGGTCAAGGTCAAGTCTCCTAAAGTCAAGGTCAAGTCTCCAAAAGTCAAGGTACAGTCATTAAAAGTCAAGGTCAGTCAAGGTCAAGTCATGAAATGTCAAGGTCAAGTCTATAAAATCAAGGTCAGTCAAGGTCAAGTCATTAAAAGTCAAGGTCGAGTCTATAAAGGTCAAGGTAAAGTATCTAAAGGTCAAGGTCAAGTCATTAAAAGTCAAGGTCAGTCAAGGTCAAGTCATTAAAAGTCAAGGTAAGTCAAGGTCAAGTCATTAAATGTCAAGGTCAAGTCATTAAAAGTCAAGGTCAAGATATTAAAGTCAATGTAGGTCTCTAAAGGTCAAGGTCAAGTCTTTAAAAGTCAAGGTCAAGTTATTAGTCAACGTAGGTCTCCAAAAGTCAAGGTCAAGTCTATAGGCAAGGTCAAAACATTAAAAGTCAAGGTCAGTCAAGGTCAAGTCTCCAAAAGTCAAGGTCAAGTCTCCAAGAGTCAAGTTCAAGTCATTAAAAGTCAAGGTCAAGTCATTAAAGTCAACGTAGGCCTAAAAAAGTCAAGGTCAATTCATTAAAGTCAACGTAGGTCTACAAAAGTCAAGGTCAAGTCTAATTAAGTCAAGGTCAAGTCTCCAAAAGTCAAGGTCAAGTCTATAGTCAAGGTCAAAACATTAAAAGTCAAGGTCAAGTCATTAAAAGTCAAGGTCAAGTCTCCAAAAGTCAAGGTCAGTCAAGGTAAAGTCTCCAAAAGTCAAGGTCAAGTCACTTAAAGTCAAGGCAAAGTCACCTAAAGTCAAGGTCAAGTCACTTAAAGTCAAGGTCAAGTCATTAAAAGTCGTCATCTAAAAGTTTTTTTTTTTTTTTTTTTTTTTTTTTTTTTTTTTTTTTAAGGTCAAAGATCAAGTTAGGTTAGGTTTTCCATTAATCAAAAAAACTAATTTTAGGTTAGGTTAGTTTAGGTTAGGTTAGGTTAGGTTAGGTTAGGTTAGGTTAGGTTAGGTTAGGTTTTTTTTTTTTTTTTTTTTTTTTTTTTTTTTTTTTCCAATCCCCCTATCCAGGACAAGGGATATTGCTTACTTTTTTTTGTATTTTTTATCTTTCTTTTTCTTTACATTTTTTAGAACTTACAACTAAACAGACTCTTATTAAGCTTAAATTTCCTTATTTAGTTTATTTCTATGGTCTATCTATCTTAAATCAAAATCTTAATATCACTACTTAACAACTATTTTGCTTGCTTTATTTTCTTATTTCCTATACATTCCTTCTTACTTAATTACTAATTATATATAATTGTTTATTATATATTTAGTAATCTATTTTTACTTACTTGTTTAAATCTATTGTCTTATTTGCTATTTGTTTACAGTATCTTAAAAATTTATGTACAGTTTGTTTATCTTTAAGTATCTTATGTATGTTATCTTTTGTGATCATAACATTAATTTCACTTTCTAGGTCGTATCTTTGTTTGGCGTGGATGGGACACTCGAGCAGGAGGTGTGGGACCGTCTCCCGAACGTCAGGGTCACATTGGCACGCCGGGCTCCCCTTGCACTTGAACCGGTTCAAGTACTCGGAGAAACCGCCGTGCCCCGTGAATACCTGCGTCAGTATCGGATCCAGGACGATCCGCCTTACGACCCTGTGCGCATCGACAGCGTCCGGAAAGAACAGCTTCGTCACCGAAGCCGTCTCTCCGTCCGCATATCTCCGGCTCCACTCGCCAATCGAGTCCTGTCGGATCTGTCGCTTGACGAATGAAACCGGACATTTATCGTAATGCGCACGGGTCTTCAGGTGTTGTGCGGCATCCTTAGCGAGCGTGTCCGCCCTCTCATTTCCCTCCAACCCCACGTGCGCCTTTACCCAGAAGAGCTCAGTTTTCTGGGCGCGTTTACTGGCTTCCTTCAACAGGCTTTTTATTTCAAACGCTATGGGGTGGAGGGAATCACCTCTGGTGACTACTTCAAGTGCGGACCTGGCATCGCTGAAGATGCCGCACGCAGGAAGCCCGCTACGGAGCACCTCCACCACGGCTTCGCGGAGGGCGAGAAGCTCCGCCTGGTAGACGGAGCAGTACGGCTCCAGCCGCAATTTTCGGGTACTCGTCTCGGCGGCACCGTTCCATATGGACAGCGCCGCTCCGACTTTCCCGTCAATCTTGCTTCCGTCGGTGAAGATACTAAGACCTTCACCGACGTGCTGGGCCAGTTCCGCTCCGTCAACCAGGCATTGGAACGTCCCGTTCCCCCGTTCCGCCGGGTGGTCCAAGTTGACGAAAGCCACAGGAGCCTCCACCTCCCGGTCTCCCACTACCTCACGAGAGTGCCCCCTCTTGACCTCATAAAGGAGTGCGGTTTCCCGCACCCTTATGTCAAGTGGGAGCACCCCCGCCAGCAGCAGGGCCGAGTTGAGGGAGACAGTCCTGTAGGCCTTCGTCATCTTCTGCGCGAAGCTGCGCTGGATGGCTCCGAGCTGCTTCCTTACACCCAGCTTACGGCTGGCCGGAGCCCATGCGCTTGCGGCGTACAAGATCACGGGCTCCACCGCAGCCGTGTAGATCGTCCGGATCACATCGGGTCCCAACCCCCACTGGACCTTGGCCGACCTTGCGAGCACTTTGAATAGGCTTATTGCCTTCGCGCACGCCTGCGTCACGTGACCGTTAAAGGTCAGTTTTCGGTCTATCGTTAGGCCAAGCAGCTTTATCTCGTTTGAGAGACCAATGTCGACTCCGCCCATGTGCAGGATCGGGGTGTCATACTTTAACTTGTTGGTGATAAGCATTGCCTTGGTTTTATGAGGCGCGAATTTAAGCTTATTTCTGACACCCCAGTCCCGCACATAGGCTAGTGCCGCATTGGCCTGTCTCTGCGCTTCTCCTGTGGAACCCCCATCAAACACCAGGACGACATCGTCAGCAAAAGCTTGGCAATAGTCGCCCCGGCGCTCGAGCCCTTGTAAAAGAGGGTCGAGAAGGAGGTTCCACAGGATTGGCCCTCCGATAGAACCTTGAACACAACCTTTAACGGTCCTGCCCGCTGACTCGGCGCCCGCGTATCGGACCCTGACCATCCGATCATCCAGATAGCTGGCGACCATCCTTCTGATGTTTGGTGGGCAGCGTTCTTCCGCCAACCGGACTTTTATAGCTGGCCACCAGGCGCTATCGAAGGCTCCCTCTATGTCCAACGATATCATAATTATGACTCGCTTCTCAAAAAGTTTCGCCCTAATATGTTTCATCAGGTCATAGAGGGAGTCCTCGGTGCCCCTTTGTGGCATAAATCCGTATTGGCGGTGGCTCATCCTCGGAAGGATGTGCCATTTCAGCCTACCCACCAGCATCTTTTCCAGGATCTTCCCCAGCACTGGCAACAGTCCTATCGGTCGGTGTGCCTTGGGAACCGAGTAATCATCCTTACCCGGTTTCCGCAGCACAACGACCGTGGCCTCCTTCCAGATCTTCGGGAAATAGGCCAATTCTAGGCACTTGTTGGCCAGTGCTAGGAAAGACTCCGGATCTTGGGTGATCGCCTGCGAACAGATATCGGAGGTCAGGCCATCCGATCCGGGCGCCTTCTTCGGATTGAAGGTCACCAGCGCCGCCGTGAGCTCCTCCAGCGTGAAAGGTGGGTCATGTATCTCATCATGGACCCAATCGTTCACGCATGAAGCAAGCTCCCTGGTGCGCCGGTGATCTTCATTATCCTCCTCGTGAGGGTCGTCCGGGTAGAAGGTTTCAGCAAGAAATCTTGCTGACTCCTCCTGACCCAGAATTTGTCCGTCCCTCACGAGTGGCGCATCTTCGTGCCGCTTGGTCAGCCTGCCCATTACCCGATAAATCCCATCCCACAGCCCTTCTTTGCTCTGTCTGCCACAGAATTCCATCCAGCTTTTGGTCTGGGCTTCTTTCGTTTTTGCCTTATTTTGCTCATATTTTGCCTTTGCCTCTTTATATTCTCGGATGACCCGCGCCTTCCTCACAGGTGCCGCCCATCTGATACGGCGTTTTTTCCGCATCATGTCGCGTCTGGACCCTTCGAGCTCTTTAGACCACCAAGGAATCGCGTACTTCGTGCTCTGTTTCTGTTTTAGTATGGTTTCTTCACTTGTTTTTGTAACTAATTCTGTATATTTTTCTATAATTGTTTCTAAATTATCTACTTCTTCTAGTTTATCTATATCTACTTTGTTAATTTTATTTTCTTCCATGTACTTTTTAAATTTCTGTCCAAATTCTATCCAGTTCGCTTTTTTAGTATTGTATATTCTGGTAGTTCTTTTAATCGCGATTCCTTGGCCCTTCTGTAAGGTGATTTTGAAGGTGATGGTGTTATGGTCCGAGCTCGTCAGGTCCTCTTCGACCTTCCAGTCGCAGACTCGATCCAGGAGATCGACCGAACAGGCGGTGATGTCCACCTGGCTGGAGTAGGCCCTGTCGCCTCTCACGGTGAAGAACGTTGGCGTATTGCCTTCGTTCAACACGTGGAGGCCGGCCTCATCCAGCCAACCGGACACCTCCTCTCCTCTCCGGTCGATCTCCCGGCTCCACCATAGGCTTCGTGCGTTGGTGTCCCCGCCTATTAGCAAGCGCCTCGGGCCCAAGCCACGGCAGACGCTCCTAAGTTGGTTGAGGTATTCCTGTACCGGCGCGTTGGGCTCGAAGTAACACGAGACCACCACCATCTCCCAGGCGCTGGTACGGATTTTCACCACGACTATATTAGTCGTGGTGAATTGGGGGCAGACCAAGGCGTCCAGGTCTCCGTCGTAGACCACAATGGCTGCCTTGGCCCGCCCCTCTTCCCGTTCCGCGCACTGGAAGATCCTGGCGGCCCCGTAGTTCTTCACCCGGCCGATAGCCCCGACGTACGGCTCCTGGATCAATGCGAAGGCCAATCTCCTTTCCGCTGCCACTGACATGAATTCTTCCGTCGCAAGTGCGCTCCTCTGGAGATTGGCCTGCGCAACCAGGTATAGCCGCGCGTCGGAGTCCGCGCCAGTCGCGGCTGAGCCCAGCGCTGCGGGGATCACCTTAGCAGTACGCCATGGCGGATCTGGCCAGCGCGTCCCACCTCTTTCGCACTGGACAGGCTTCGCTGAAAGCGTTGTGCCCAGTCTCGGCGAATTTCGCCTTGAGGCAGTTGCAACACGTCGGTGCTGCAGCTGCCATCCAATCTGGGCACTCCGCCTTCAGGTGCGGCCCGCCACAGTGACTGCAGACATCCAGCGAGCCCCGGCAGAACCGCCTCCCATGGCCGTAGCCCAAGCACTTCGAGCACTGGACCAAGGGAGACTGGTCCTCCACCTTGACCCTCTGGATATCGACGTGGATCGCGCCGGCCTCGGTGAACCTGCTCCATAGTTGAGGCGACACCTGGAGTACCACGTGGGCCATCAGAGGGTTCCGAGCCTTTCGTCTGTATCTGACTTCCATTCGGTCATCTTCTTTCTTGATCTGGCTGAAGACAGATTTGTTTTGGGTCCTAATCGCCCCCAAGACCTCCTCATTGGTGTGGCAGCTGAGTAGGTCTTTGATAATTACGAGGGGATCCTTATTTTTAATGTCTTGGACATCCAAATTTTTCCCCTCTTTCCTCAGCCGCTCTTTCACCTTCACCAACTCTTCTTTATCTTGGCAACCCATAATCACTTTTCTTTCTTTCGCCTTCCTTATTCTATCGATCTTCAGTCCTTCTTCTTTCGCGTTGACCGCTTTTCTAATTTGCTCTACGACCTCGTCTCCGGTCTCCTCTTCGTTTTTGGAAGTCACGACAATTGAGTGTAGCGCCGTAGTCGTCTCGGTTGTCTTATGCGGACCGGCAGCCACACTCGCGTAAGTCCTGTTTGCGTCCATTGCTTCCCTATGTGTCCTAATCTCTTGTTGCAGTCTTTCCATTTCTTGCTTCCCCTCCTGCAGCAATCTTCCATGTTCTTCTAACTTGCTGAGGAGTTCTTTCTCCAGTCTGTTCCTTTCTTCCGATCCTATTCTTTTACTTATTTCATCCGTTCCAGTCTTCTCCTCTAGCCTTCGACTTTCCTTTTCTTTTGTTCCTTCCACTTCCCTTCCATTATAGGGCTTTCCCTCCTCGGCTTCCTTGACCGGTTAGGTTAGGTTAGGTTAGGTTAGGTTTTTTTTTTTTTTTTTTTTTTTTTTTATTGTGGGACTCAACGTCCCACTCCTGGTCCCCCTATCCAGGACAAGGGAATTTTTTATATTATTTTTATTTCTTTACTTTTTATGTATTTCTTTACATTTGAGCTTAATATACTATTCTTATTATGATTCACAACTAATTCTTCCTTATATCTATTTTCTATCGTTATTTATTCTTATGTCTATATCTTATCTAGTGCGCATTATATTCTAACTCTTCTTTTCTTATGTAGTACATTTGTTTCTACTGTCTATCTTATTACTAGTCTTATATAATAACAATTATATAGGTAGCAATTACAATTAATACTACTTATTTCTATTATTTATCTTAATTACTATATTCTTACAATATTTGATAAACTTATGTACTACGCTTTTATCAGAAATTATCCTAGGTATATTGTCTAACGTTAACTTACTATCTATTTCTATTTCTATGTCATGTCGTTCTTTGGCGTGGATGGGACATTCGAGCAGGAGGTGTGGGACCGTTTCCGCCACGTCAGGGTCACACAAGCACGCCGGGCTCTCTTTGCACTTGAACCGATGCAAGTACTCAGAGAACCCGCCGTGCCCAGTGAACACCTGCGTGAGGACAGGATCCAGGACGATCCGCCTTACGACCCTGTGCGCATCGACAGCGTCCGGAAAGAACAGCTTCGTCACCGAAGCCGTCTCTCCGTCCGCGTATCTCCGGCTCCATTCGTCAATCGAGTCCTGTCGGATCTGTCGCTTGACGAATGAAACCGGACATTTGTCATAATGCGCACGGGTCTTCAGGTGCTGTGCGGCCTCTTTCGCGAGCTGATCCGCCCTCTCATTTCCCTCCAACCCCACGTGTGCCTTCACCCAGAAAATATCAATTTTCTGGGTGCGTTTCTTGGCTAGATTTAATTTAGATTTAATTTCAAACGCTATGGGGTGGAGGGAATCGCCTCTGGTGACGACTTCAAGGGCGGACCTGGCATCGCTGAAGATGCCGCACGCCGGAAGCCCGCTACGGAGCGCTACATCCACGGCTTCCCGGAGGGCGAGAAGTTCCGCCTGGTAGACGGAGCAGTACGGCTCCAGCCGCAACTTTCGGGTACTCGTCTCGGCGACGCCGTTCCATATGGACAGCGCCGCTCCGACTTTCCCGTCAATCTTGCTTCCGTCGGTGAAGATACTTAGACCCTCACCGACGTGCTGGGCCAGTTCCGCCCCGTCCGCCAGGCATTGGAACATCCCGTTCCCCCGTTCAGCCGGGTGCTCCAAGTTGACGAAGGCCACAGGAGCCTCCACCTCCCGGTCTCCCACTACCTCGCGAGAATGCCCCCTCTTGACCTCATAAAGGAGTGCGGTTTCCCGCACCCTTATGTCAAGGGGGAGCACCCCCGCCAGCAGCAGGGCCGAGTTGAGGGAGACAGTTCTGTAGGCCTTCGTCATCTTCTGCGCGAAGCTGCGCTGGATGGCTCCGAGCTGCTTCCTTACACCCAGCTTACGGCTGGCTGGAGCCCATGCGCTTGCGGCATACAAGATCACGGGCTCCACCGCAGCCGTATAGATCGTCCGGATCACGTCGGGTCCCAACCCCCACTGGACCTTGGCCGACCTCGCGAGCACTTTGAAGAGGCTTATAGCCTTAGCGCACGCCTGCGTCACATGACCGTTAAAAGTCAGTTTTCGGTCTATCGTAAGGCCAAGCAGCTTGATCTCGTTAGACAGACCAATGTCGACCCCGCCCATGTGCAGGATCGGGGTGTCGTACTTAAGTTTGTTTGTAATTAGCATCGCCTGGGTTTTGTGTGGCGCAAACTTCAACTTATTTCGGACATCCCAATCCCGAACATAGGATAAAGCCGCATTGGCCTGCCTCTGTGCTTCTCCTGTAGAACCCCCATCAAACACCAGGACGACATCGTCAGCAAAAGCTTGACAATAGTCGCCCCGGTGCTCGAGCCCCTGTAAAAGGGGATCGAGGAGGAGGTTCCACAGGATTGGCCCCCCGATTGATCCTTGAACACAACCTTTAACGGTCCTGCGAGCTGACTCGGCGCCCGCGTATCGGACCCTGACCATCCGATCATCGAGATAGCTTGCGACCATCCTTCTGATGTTTGGTGGGCAGCGTTCTTCCGCCAATCGGACTTTTATGGCCGGCCACCAGGCGCTATCGAAGGCTCCCTCTATGTCCAACGATATCATGATCAGGACTTTCTTCTCTCGAAGTTTAGTCCTGACATGACTCATCAGATCATAGAGGGAGTCCTCGGTGCCCCTTTGTGGCATAAAGCCGTATTGGCGGTGGCTCATCCTGGGAAGGATGTGCCATTTTAGCCTACCCACCAACATCTTTTCCAGGATCTTTCCCAGCACTGGCAACAGTCCTATCGGCCGATGTGCCTTGGGAACCGAGTAGTCATCCTTACCCGGTTTCCTCAGCACAACGACCGTGGCCTCCTTCCAAATCCTTGGAAAATAGGCCAGTTGTAGGCACTTGTTAGCCAGTGCTAAGAAAGACTCCGGATCCTGGGTGATCGCCTGCGAACAGATATCGGAGGTCAGGCCATCCGATCCAGGCGCCTTCTTCGGATTGAAGGTCACCAGCGCCGCCGTGAGCTCCCGCAGCGTGAACGGTGGGTCATGTATCTCACCATGGACCCAGTCGTTCACGTGCGAGGCGAGCTCTCTGGTGCGCCGGTGATCCTCATTATCCTCCTCGTGAGGGTCGTCCGGGTAGAAGGTCTCGGCAAGAAATCTTGCCGATTCCTCCTGACCCAGGATTTGCCCGTCCCTCACGAGTGGCGCGTCCTCGTGCCGCTTGGTCAGCCTGCCCATTACCCGATATATCCCATCCCATAGCCCTTCCTTGTCCTGTTGTCCACAAAACTCCTTCCAGCTTTTTATTTGCGCTGTCTTAGCTGCGTCTTCATATTCCCCTTTTGCTTCTTTATATAATTTTATGACTCTATCCTTCCTTACAGGAGCTGCCCAACGGATTCGACGTTTTCTTCGCATCATTTCTTTCTTGAGCCTATCGAGCTCGCAGGACCACCACGGTATAGTATAAGTATTATTAGTCTTCTTTTTTGGTATTATTTCTTCGCTAGTGTTAATTATCAATTCTATATATTTAATTATTTTATATTCCAATTCTTCTACAGTTGCTATTTTATCTACTTCAATTTTGCCTAATTTATTTTGTTCTATTTGTTGTTTAATTTTTAATCCAAACTCTGTCCAATTTACTTTTTTCGTGTTATATTTTCTTGTAGTTCTACTGATTTTTATACTCGTGCCTCTTTTAAACTTAATTTTAAATAATATCGTGTTGTGGTCCGAGCTCGTCAGGTCTTCTCTGACATCCCAGCTATCCACTTTATCCAAGAGATCGACCGAGCAGGCGGTGACATCCACCTGGCTGGAATAGGCGCGGTCTCCCCTCACGGTAAAAAACGTTGGCGTGTTGCCTTGGTTCAACACTTGGAGACCCGCCTCGTCCAGCCAACTGGAGACCTCCTCTCCTCTTCGGTCGATCTCTTGGCTCCACCATAGGCTTTTAGCGTTGGTGTCACCGCCTAATAACAGGCGCCTCGGGCCCAATTCACTACAGACGCTCCTCAGATGGTTGAGGTAATCCTCAACCGGCTTGTCTGGTTCGAAGTAGTACGAGACCACCACCATCTCCCAGGCGCTGGTGCGGATTTTCACCACCACGATATTATTTGTGGTGAATTCAGGACAGATCAAGGCGTCCAAGTCTCCGTCAAAGACTACTATGGCTGCCTTGACCCGTCCCTCTTGCCGCTTCGCGCACTGGAAGATCCTGGCGGTCCCGTAGTCCTTCATATGGCCAATTCCTCCGACGTACGGCTCCTGGATTAATGCGAAGGCCAACCTTCTCTCTGCTGCCAATGCCATTAATTCTTGCGTGGCAAGTGCACTTCTTTGTAGGTTGGCCTGCGCCACCAGGTATGGCCGCTCGTCGGAGGTCGCATCTGACGAAGCCAGGCCCGGGGCTGTGGGGACCACCTTAGCAATACGCTATGGTGGAGCGAGCTAGCGAGTCCCACTTTTTGCGTATTGGGCAGTCCTGACTGAATGCATTGTGCCTGGTGTCTGCCATTTTGGCCTTTTGGCAGTTGCAGCAAGTTGGTAGCTCGGCTGCCATCCAGTCAGGACATTCGGCCCTTAGATGGGAGCCCCCGCAATGACTGCAGACATCCAGGGCACTTCGGCAGAATCGTCTTCCATGACCATAGCCCAGGCATCGTGAGCACTGGACTAATGGTGACTGGTCTGCGACTCTGACCCGCTGGATGTCTACATGCACCGCACCTGCCTCCGTAAGGGTCCTCCAAATTTGCGGTGACACTTTGAGCACAATGTGCGCCATAAGTGGGTTCCTCGCTCTTCTTCTATATTTCACTTCCATGCTATCCTCCTCTTTCTTTATCCTGTCCAGTAAGTTCTTGTTTTGCATCCTTATGGCCTTTATAATTTCGTCGTTGGAGTGGCAGTTGAGGACATCCTTCAGCACGATAAGTGGGTCTTTGTTTTTCACCTCTTCAACATTCAAATTTCCAGCCTTGTTTATTTTATCCCTTACTTTCGTGAGCTCCTTCCTATCTTGAAATCCTACTATAACTTTCCTTTCCTTTCCTTTTCTGATGTTGTCTACCTTTATTCCTTCCTCTGCCGCATTGACAACTTTCCTTAACTTTTCCACCACTTCATCGCCCGTTTCTTGCTCGTCCCTTGATGTCACTACTATGGAGTGTAGCGCCGTAGCCGCACTTTGTGGTTTTCCATTTTGTGGGCCGGCTGCTACACTCGCATAGGTCCTTTGCTTTTTGGTTAGGTTAGGTTAGGTTAGGTTAGGTTTTTTTTTTTTTTTTTTTTTTTTTCCAATCCCCCTATCCAGGACAAGGGATATTGCTTACTTTTTAAGTTTTTTATCTTTCTTTTTTACATTTTTTAAGCTTACAACTAAACAGACTATCTCTTAAGTTTACTTAATTAGTTTTATTCTATGGTATCTATCTTTACTCGAAATCTTATCATAACTACTTTACAACTATTTATCTTATTCTATTTTCTTATTTCCTATACCTATTTCGTACATTCTTTTTTACTTAATTATCTAATTACTAATTATATATAATTAATTATTATATATTTAGTAATTTCATTTTTACTTATTTAAATCTATTGTCTTACTTGCTATTTTTCTACAATATCTTATAAATCTATGTACGGTTTTCTTATCTTTAAGTAGCTTATGTATATTATCTTTTGTGACATTACAATTTATCTCGTTTTCCAAGTCATATCTTTGTTTGGCGTGGATGGGACATTCGAGCAGGAGGTGTGGGACCGTCTCGCCCACGTCAGGGTCACACAAGCACGCCGGGCTCTCCTTGCACTTGAACCGATGCAAGTACTCGGAGAACCCGCCGTGCCCAGTGAACACCTGCGTAAGGACAGGATCCAGGACGATCTTCCTGACGACCCTGTGCGCCTCGACTGCGTCCGGAAAGAACAGCTTCGTTACCGAAGCCGTCTCTCCGTCCGCATATCTCCGGCTCCATTCGTCAATAGACTCCTGACGGATCTGTCTCTTGACGAATGAAACCGGACACTTGTCGTAGTGCGCACGGGTCTTCAGGCGCTGTGCGGCCTCTTTAGCGAGCACGTCCGCCCTCTCGTTTCCCTCCAACCCCACATGTGCCTTCACCCAGAAAAATTTAATTTTCTGGGTGCGTTGCTCGGCTTGTTTAAGTAGCTTTTTTATTTCGAACGCTATGGGGTGGAGAGAATCACCTCTGGTGATGACGTCGAGGGCAGACCTGGCGTCGCTAAAGATGCCGCACTCAGGAAGCCCGCTTCGGAGCGCCTCCTCCACGGCGTACCGGAGGGCGAGAAGTTCCGCCTGGTAGACGGAGCAGTAGGACTCCAGCCGCAATTTTCTGGTGCTCGTCTCGGCGGCGCCGTTCCATATGGACAGCGCCGCTCCGACTTTCCCATCAATTTTGCTTCCGTCGGTGAAGATGCTAAGACCTTCACCGACGTGCTGGGCCAATTCCGCCCCGTCCACCAGGCATTCGAACGTCCCGCTCCTCCGTTCCGCCGGGTGTTCTAAGCTGGCGAAGGCCACAGGGGCCTCTATCTCCCGATCGCCCACCACCCGCTGGGAGTACCCCCTCTTGACCTCGTAAAGGAGTGCGGTTTCCCTCACTCTGATGTCAAGGGGGAGTATTCCCGCGAGCAATAGGGTCGAGTTGAGAGAGGCGGTCCTGTATGCCTTCGTCAGCTTCTGCGCAAAGCTGCGCTGGATCGCTCCGAGCTGCTTCCTGATACCGAGTTTTTGGCTAGCGGGAGCCCACGCGCTAGCCGCGTAGAGGATTACGGGCTCGACCGCCGCCGTATAGATCGTCCTGATAACCTCCGGTCCCAACCCCCACTGGACTTTGGCTGACCTCGCGAGCATTTTATATATATTGGCGGCCTTCCGACAAGCCTGCGTCACGTGACTGTTAAAGGTGAGTTTCCGGTCTATCGTCAGGCCAAGCATCTTTATTTCGTCCGACAGACCAATGTCGACGCCTCCCATGTGTAGGATTGGGGTATCGTACTTTAATTTGTTGGTTATTACCATTGCCTTCGTTTTGTTTGGCGCAAACTTGAGTTTATTTCGGATACCCCAATCCCGCACATAGGCTAGTGCCGCATTGGCCTGCCTTTGGACTTCTCCTGTAGAACCCCCGTCAAACACCAGGACGACATCATCGGCAAAAGCCTGACAATAGTCGCCCCGGCGCTCGAGCCCCTGTAGCAGGGGGTCGAGGAGGAGGTTCCACAGGATTGGCCCTCCGATAGACCCTTGAACGCAACCCTTAACAGTCCGTTTCGCGGCTTCGGCACCCGCGTACCTGACCCTGACCATCCGATCATCCAGATAGCTGGCGATCAGCCTTCGGATGTTCGGTGGGCAGTGCTCTTCCGCCAATCGGACTTTGATAGCTGGCCACCAGGCGCTATCGAAGGCTCCCTCTATGTCTAGCGACACCAATATTATTACTTTCTTCTCACGAAGTTTCTGTCTAATATAGTTTACCAAGACATAGAGGGAGTCCTCGGTGCCCCTTTGTGGCATAAATCCGAATTGGCGGTGGCTCATCCTTGGTAGGAGGTGCCATTTGAGTCTGCCCACCAGCATCTTTTCCAGTATCTTTCCCATCACTGGCAACAGTCCTATCGGTCGATGCGCTTTGGGAACCGTGTAATCGTCTTTACCCGGTTTCCGAAGCACAACGACCGTGGCCTCTTTCCAAATCTTTGGAAAGTAGGCCAGTTCTAGGCACTTGTTGGCCAGCGATAGGAAAGATTCCGGATCTTGGGCGATCGCCTGCGAACAGATGTCGGAGGTCAGGCCGTCGGAACCGGGTGCCTTTTTCGGGTTGAGGGTCACCAGCGCAGCAGTGAGCTCCCGCGACGTGAACGGTGGGTCATGTACCTCACCATGGACCCAGTCGTTCACTCGCGAGGCGAGCTCCCTGGTGCGCCGGTGATCCTCATTGTCCTCCTCGTCAGGGTCATCCGGGTAGAAGGTCTCGGCAAGAAATCTTGCCGATTCCTCCTGACCCAGAGTTGTCCCGTCCCTGACGAGTGGCTGGTCTTCATGCCGCTTGGTCAGCCTGCCCATCACTCGATATATCCCATCCCATACCCCTTCTTTATCCTGCTTCCCACAAAACTCTTTCCAACTTTTGACCTGTGCTGTCCTCGCTTCACTTTCATACTCTTCCTTAGCCTCTTTGTACTCCCTAATAACTTTTTCCTTTCTAACAGGAGCCGCCCAGCGAATTCTTCTTTTTCTCCTCATCATTTCCCTTTTCAATCTTTCGAGTTCACCGGACCACCACGGTAAGTTAAATTTACTATTAGTTTTCTTCCTAGGTAATGTTTCCTCACATGTTTTACTTATTATCTCTGTATATTTGACTATTTTACTCTCTAAATCTGCTATTGTTTTTACGTTATCTATTTCTACTTTATTAATTTTGTTTTCTTCTGTTAAATTTTTCATTTTACTTCTAAATTCTTGCCAATTTGCTTTCCTAGTATTAAATTTCCTCGTTATCCTAAAAATGTTTATTCCTTTATCTCTTTTTAATTTTATATCAAATGTGATGGTATTGTGGTCTGAACTCGTCAGATCCTCTCTGACTTGCCAGTTCCCTACTTTATCCAAGAGGTCGACCGAACAGGCGGTGATGTCCACCTGACTGGAGTACGCCCTTCCTCCTCTGACCGTGAAAAACGTCGGCATGTTGCCTTCGTTGAGCACATGGAGCCCGGCTTCATCCAGCCAGCCAGACACCAACTCGCCTCTTCGGTCGATCTCTCGGCTCCACCATAGACTCTTTGCATTGGCGTCTCCACCAATTAATAGGCTACTCGAACCCAACGTCATAACGATTTTCCTCAGGTGTTTGAGGTATTCGTCAATCGACTGGTCCGGTTCGAAGTATATCGAGACCATCACGATCTCCCAGGCGCTAGAGCGGATTCTCACCACGACGATATTCGTTGTGGTGAGCTCTGGGCAGATCAAGGCATCCAGATCGGCATCAAAGACTGCAATGGCTGCCTTGACCTGGCCATCCTCCTGCTCCGCGCATTGGAAGATCCTGACGGTCCCGTAGTCCTTCATCCGGCCAGTCCCTCCGACGTACGGCTCCTGAATAAGGGCTGCGGCCAACCTTTTTTCCACCGCCCATGCCATCAGCTCTTGCGTGGCCAAGTTTTTCCTTTGAAGGTTGGCCTGCGCCATCAGGTATGGCCTTCCGTCGAAGTCAGACGTTGTTGGGTCCGGAGCTGTGGAGACCACCTTAGCAATACGCTATGGTGGAGCGAGCTAACGAGTCCCACTTTTTGCGTATTGGGCAGTCCTGACTGAACGCATTGTGCCTGGTGTCTGCCATTTTGGCCTTTTGGCAATTGCAGCATGTTGGTTGCTCGGCTGCCATCCAGTCAGGACATTCGGCCCTTAGATGAGGGCCCCCGCAGTGACTGCAGACATCCAGAGTACTTCGGCAGAATCGCCTTCCATGACCATAGCCCAGGCAACGTGAGCACTGGACTAATGGCGACTGGTCCGCGACTCTGACCCTCTGGATGTCTACATGCACCGCACCGGCCTCCGTAAGGGTCCTCCAAATTTGCGGCGACACTTTGAGCACAATGTGCGCCATAAGTGGGTTCCTCGCTCGTCGCCTGTATTTCACTTCCATGCTACCTCCTCTTTCTTTATCCTGTCCAGTAAGTTCTTGTTCTGCATCCTTATCGCTTTAACTAGGTCTTCATTGGAGTGGCAGTTGAGGACGTCCTTTAGTACGATGAGTGGGTCCTTATTTTTCACTTCTTCAACATTCAAATTTCCGGCTTTATTTATCTTATCCTTCACTTTAGTTAACTCTTGTCTGTCTTGAAAACCTACTATTACTTTTCTTTCCTTTCCTTTCCTGATGTTGTCTACTTTAATTCCTTCTTCTGCTGCATTAACCACTTTCCTTAATTTCTCTACCACTTCATCGCCTGTTTCCTGTTCGTCCCTTGACGTAACTACTATGGAATGTAGCGCCGTAGCTACACTCGGTGATTTTCCACTTTGTGAGCCGGCAGCCACATTCGCGTACGTCCTTTGACTCCTCCATTCCTCTACTCCTTTGGTTATTAGTTCATTTATCTTTTCAATTTCCTTCTTATTCTCCTTCAGTAATTTCGTGTTTTCTTCTAATTTTTCCAAAATATCCTTTTGTCCTTCCTTATCCCTTCTGGTTTTGTCTTCCTTCGATACGGTCTCTTCTTCATCATTTTTCCTTTGTTCTCCTGTCCTATTCCTTTGTATTTCTTTTCCCTTATACGATCTTCCCTCTTCCGCTTCCTTCACTAATCTGTACAGTCTTTCTGCGGCGTTTATAACTTCTGTCTTAATTTCAGTTTTCAGGTTCCTGCTGTTGTTTATCTGCAGCTTCGTCTTGATAAGACAAGCCTTTGCTTCAGCTGTCCTGCTCGTGTATTCCACTTCTTTTGTTGGTGATTTTTCAATCACCGTCAGGTCAACATTTGTTATAGGCTTCTTCGCCAGAGTGGTCATGCCAACGGTTCCAGATTTCTGTTTCGCCAACCCGGCGGTCCTGGGTTCTGCTGTACTATCCAGCTTCGTCTCAATACTCCGCCGGGCTTGCGCAACAGTAGTTCTGCTCGTTTCCTGCGAGCTTGCCTCGGGCGATTTAGAAGCCACTCTGCTGCTGTCTTTAGCCGGCGTGCGGAAACCAAACATTGTGGGAGGGGAGATTGGGACTGATAGGGGGACTCGTCAATCAGGTATATGCCAAGTGTAAATGGCTTGGTCGTATAAAAGTCAATTTAAATTAATGAAATATAAAATTTAATATATAAAGTCCAAAACAGTTTTTAAATTTAGTCTAGCTAAATTCAAAGTCCTTATAGTATATAAATGTGCCTACAAGCACAATAAGTCAATAAAATAATTTGTGTCTAATTTTCTCTATTCCTTTTCAGGTCAAAGATCGTTTCTGGCGTGTGGAGCAACGCAGCGTAAGGTAAGTATCTTCCTGGTAAGTGTTTTTATCTTGTTTAGGCGTTAACTCACGTGTGGCATCCAAATATTTATCAAAAGAACAAATTTTTGTTAAAGGCTCTCGCAACGGTATAGCCTTACCCTACCTAATGGAGGCCTTTTTTTTTTTTTTTTTTTTTTTTTTTTTTTTTTTTTTTTTGCCGGAGCGCGACGCACGATACGTCGGGAGATGCGTCTCGGCGAGTACAACCAGAATATAAAATAATCTAGGGTACGGATAGTACAAAAATTTTTGACAATTCACAAAACAACGGAAATTTCGGGAAATTTGGAAAATTAAGAAAATTTGAGGGGTGCGGATGTCAGAAATATCAGCAACGGTAAGTTAATATAAAATCCAATTAAATGATATGCCACACAATATAGTTTTCGTACAAAAAATTTTGACAATTCACAAAACAACCGAAATTTCGGGAATTTTGGAAAATTTCGAAAATTTGAGGAGGGGGAATGTCGCAAATATCAAAAACGGTTAGTATTTATAAAATCCAATTAAACGATATGCCACACGCTATAGTTTTCATACAAAAATTTTAAGAAATTAGACAATGTTCGTTTTCAATGTACGGTTAGGTTAGGTTAGGTTAGATTAGGTTAGGTTAGGTTAGGTTAGGTTAGGTTAGGTTAGGTTAGGTTAGGTTAGGTTGCCCTGGGATCTGGACGCCCGATCCCTGTCCGATGCTTTTCATTGGCGGGAGGAGGCGTTCAGTCGCGGGCAGCGTCCGGCCCTGAAGGAGGTGGAGGCCATGAGGGCCTCCTTACGGCGAGCCGCCGTGGAGGAGTGGCGTCTCAGGCTGGAGGCCCCGTCAGCGGGGCTGAGGGTCGTAGCGGCAGTGCGCCCGGTCTTTGCCGAATGGCTAGACAGGCGCCACGGCCCGGCTACATTTCGATTGACACAGATGCTCACCGGACATGGTTGCTTCGGTGAGTATCTGTGTCGAATTGTTGGCACGGAGGTGTCGGCCGTGTGTCACCATTGTGACAACTGCCCGCTGGATACGGCTCAGCACACACTGGAGTTTTGCCCAGCCTGGGACGAGGAGCGCAGCGCTCTCAGAGCAGTCGTCGGAGGAGACCTCTCGTTGCCGGCCGTGGTCGCTTCCATGGTCGGCAGTCGGGAGGCCTGGCGTGCGGTGGCCCACTTCTGCGAGGTGGTCCTCTCGCAGAAGGAGAGTGCCGAGAGGGATCGGGAGCGTGAAGATCCCTCCCGCCGCCAGAGGAGACGAAGGAGGCGCCGGGTGGACGACTGACCGGCGTCTCCCGCCCTGTGGATTGGGGGCGTTTGGAGAATTCCACCACGGTATCCCCTGCCTGTCGTAAAAGGCGACTAATAGGGGCCACCGGGGGTCACGGGCGGGCAGCAGGGGGCTGTCCGTCATTATTCATTGTTGTGACCCCCGTGATGGACGGCAGCGTGGCTGGTTGGCCTCACGCTGCCGTAGACGCTGAGAGCGTCCTTCGGTGCGCGGGGGCGTCTGAGCCCCCCCATAACAGGAGACGGGCCGCACCAGGCGGCACCGCGCAGGGGCGGTTGCGGACGACAACCTTGACACTTTAGTCTTGGGCAACCCGCAGCCGTCCCTAATGCGCCGAAGAAGGCCACCGCGGAGTTTTAGTTGGTATGCCGTGCGGTGTACATAGGTTAGGGACTCGGCCCGGCGGTCGCCCGATGTTTTCCATCTCTCCGGGCGGCTCAACGCCGGGTCGTAAGGCACGGTGACCCCAACATAACCGCTCGGTCGCCCCCCACGAAGGCCGGGCGGTAGTGGTAACACACTTTCTCCGCGAAAACAAAAAAAAAAAAAAAAAGGTTAGGTTAGGTTAGGTTAGGTTAGGTTAGGTTAGGTTAGGTTAGGTTAGGTTAGGTTAGGTTAGGTTGGGGTGCGAAGTCAGGAAACCTCCACGCGGTGCACCCTGGGCAACGGCGCGTCGATCACGTTGATCGGCGCGACGGCTAATATCCTGACAACAGTTGGTTGGCGGTTGTCGTCTCTTGCGGCGGCCGTCGTCCTGTTTTGGTGGGCCCGTTCATCGGGCGACTCCCGGTTCTGTCCTGGGGGTGTCGACGGGCTCGGTGTGCGCTAACCCCGCCCCGAGCAGGCAGTGGAGGGGGAACCTTTCTCTTCCGCTGTCACCGTCGCAGATCGTAATCCGGTATGGAGGTCCGTGGTCATGTCTCGCGCTCCTGCTGGACCGAGGGTCTTGGCTTAACCGCCCGGACCGCGAGGGAGAAAACCTCTATAAAAAGCTACCCCGAATCCCAAGCGGCGGCGCACCGCGAGGGGATGCATGGCCGATGGGTAGTTCGGTCACTAGTGCGACCCCCGCCAGAGTACCTGCCGACCCTCTTGGCGGGTTACGCTAGGCTTACCCAGGTACAGGGGGCTCTGCCTGGGCGGACTTTTATTTCCCCCATACTCGTGGGAATCTCATGGATATCTCTAATTTAAAAAACCCCATTATAAAATTGACGAGGTTGCCTACTCCAGTTCTGGCTGGAGAGGCGGAGTTTGTAGATGGTGAAGGGAGTGTGGGCGAGAAGCCCACGGAGGTTGTGGCCGATTTCATTCGGCCACTCGACATGTGTGTTGACTCGGCTGCGAGTGAGAGTGTCTCTTCTGTTAGGAGCAAAAGGCTGTGGAAGAGACGTTCGCAGCCCTCGAGAAGTAGTCGTTCTCCGTTTGAGAGCGATACTGACGAGCCAGAGCCGAAGTTGCGGGTGACGAGGAGTCGTGAAAATTTGCAAACGCAACGCGACCTATTTAAGCGCCAGGAGGTTCGTCATAAGACGAGCCAGCTAAAACCTTCCGCCAAGTCGCCGACGCCTTCCAAGGCGATCAAAGCGACTGAGACCGGCGTCATATTGCGTGACGATCTCCGGAACTGTGAGGATATTGTGAGGACCATTGTGAAAAAATCGGGAAACCTCAAAGGGACCTCACAAAAGGCGCTGAATTATGTTTCGGACGTAATCGCGCAATATGTGAACCAACCCCAGTCGTCGCTGGTCGCTCGCCTTGAAGACGAGGCAAAGAAATGGCGAGAAAATAGTTCCCGCCTCGAGGCAGCATTGAAAGCGCTGCAAGAGGAAAACGTTACCCTCCGGCGTAGTTTTGAGGAGGCGGAAGCAGCTTCCAGTAGGCGCACAGAGGAGTTACTGGAGCGAGCGGAGGCCAGATGGCAGGCTCAACTAGAGTCGGCACTCGCAGGGCCGGCCCAGCGGCCATCTCTAGCCCATGAGAGGAGGGCCACCGCTGGAGATACAGTACTCCCCGTGCAGGGTGGAATTGTAGGGGGACCAGCCCAGCCCTTAACTCGCAAGGGCAAGGGTAAAGAGAAGGGAAAAGGAGCTGCCCAACCCAATATTGAGATGGTGGCTTCAATTGCCGGCCCCTCCAACACTCTACCCATATCAGGGTCATCATTGGTGCAGGCACCTAAGAAAGGAAAAGGAACAGGAAAGAGAACCGTTCCTGCCCCTGTCCCAACACCAGTGGTAGCGGCGGCCCCCTTACAGCCCAAGGGTAAGATGGGGAGGAGTAAAACAACTCCCCGCATTACGCAGCACACTCCCCAGGAGCCCCGCCCATTGCCACCAGCCCCAGTGTCCATGGACACCGAATGGACCGTGGTAGTGGGCAAAAAGAAAAGAGCAAAGACTGCACCAGCAGTCGCTACACCTAAAAAGAAGCCGGAGCCGAAGCTGCGCCCTCCGAGATCAGCGGCTGTAGTTATTGCTCTGACTCCAGCAGCTGTACAAAAGGGCCTCACATATGCGGGGGTCCTGACAAATGCTCAGCAGGGGGTAAGCCTAGAAGGCTTAAACATAGATAGGCTTAAGCCTAAATTTGCAGCCACGGGTGCCATGATTTATGAGGTACCCGGGGCTGAATCTGAGCAGAGGGCCAACTCCCTTGCCGATAGGCTGAAAGAATTTTTTAAAGGGTCGGAAGACGTCCGCGTTACCCGACCCACCAAATTCGCGGAGCTACGACTGTCTGAATTAGACCCGGCAGCCACTCCAGAGACAGTAACAGCGGCCCTCTGCACAGTTGGTGAGTGTGCTGCAGACGCAATAAAAGTGGGACAAATCCGTCCTAATCGCTCGGGCTTAGGCTCGGTCTGGGTAAAGGTGCCGGTCAAGGCGGCCCAGAAGATTAAGGCGGGCCGCCTGCGTATAGGGTGGACAGTGCCTCGAGTGACGGTGCTCGAGGCAAGGCCCCTAAGGTGCTTCCGGTGCCTGGAGTCTGGGCACGTCCGGGAGCGCTGCGACTGCGCAGTGGACCGTAGTGGTCTATGCTACCGCTGCGGTCAAGAGGGCCACAAGGCCCGCGAGTGTAGCGTGGCGCCGAACTGCGTAGTCTGCGTAGCTTCCGGTAAGCCCGCCGGGCACCAACTCGGGGGGAAGGCATGTCCTGCCTCCTCTCGTAAAACCCGTCGCCGCCCGCGAAGAAGACCGGCTGACGCTGAGGCTACGGCCCAGCAGCAGTCGGCGAGCCCGCCGCAAGGGGTGGCCGAGATGGAAGGAGTTGAAGAGATCGCCCAGTAATGGACCTGAAGATCCTCCAGGCGAACATCAACCATTGCGCCCGGGCTCAGGACCTGTTGTCCCAAAGCCTGGCGCAGTGGTCGGTGCAAGTGGCCGTGGTCGCCGAGCCGTACTTCGTCCCGCCCAGGGTTAACTGGGCCGGGGACCTCGACGGTTCGGTGGCCATCATCACCCAGGGTGCCGCAGGCTCCCCGCCCTTCGAAAAAGTAGCGAAGGGCCAGGGATGCGTCGCGGCTCTGTTGGGAGACGTATGGGTTGTAGGAGTTTATTTCTCTCCCAACAGACCCCTCTACGAGTTCGAGGCTTTTCTCGTTCGACTGGGGGCCCTGGTGGAGCAAGGCCAACCTCACCCGGCGATCGTCGCCGGCGACTTCAACGCCAAATCCGTGGTGTGGGGTTCGCCGGCGACCGACGTTCGCGGTGAGGTCCTGGAGGACTGGGCGATCTCTGTCGGCCTGGTCGTCCTGAATAGGGGGTCGGTGGATACGTGCGTGCGGCACAACGGCGGGTCTATTGTTGATCTTTCCTTTGCGAGTCCCGCCGTTGCACGCCGTGTCCGGGGCTGGAGAGTCCTCGTGGGCGTGGAGACGTTGTCGGACCATCGCTACATTAGGTTCGACGTCTCCGCGTCCCCGAGTATCCAGCCCAGTGGTGGACCGAGTGCCCCTAATCAGGACGGCCCGCGGTGGGTTTTACGTCGCCTCGATAAAGAGGCCCTAGTGCTGGCCGCTCTGGTCGTATCGTGGCTCCCCGTGCCGGACGGGCCGGTACGGGTCGAGCAGGAAGCGGAGTGGTTCGGGGTGGCAATGTCGGACGTTTGCGACGCCGCCATGCCCCGAGCCCTCCGCCGTCCGTCGCGGCGGCAGGTGTACTGGTGGTCGGCGGAGCTAGCGCAGTTGCGCGCGTCTTGCGTGTCTGCGCGCCGTCGATTCGCCAGGCATCGCCGTCGCCGATTGAGGGCGGACGATCACGTAGACCAGGAGCGGCAGCTCTACGGCCTCTATAAGGAGGCGAAGAGAGCGCTGCGGGTGGCCGTTCACAGGGCCAAGGTCGCGGCAAGGAAGGAGTTTCTGGAGACTCTCGACGGTGACCCGTGGGGGCGCCCCTATCGCTTGGTTATGAACAAGCTTCGACCAGCGGCGCCCCCACTGTCGCAGAGTCTCCGGCCAGACTTGCTGGCCAACGTCGTCGCGACCTTGTTTCCGGCCACCGAGGAGACCACTCCTCCACCGATGGCGCCACCGGAAGTGGCGTCATCGTCGTACGAGACTTCGGCAAGGGAAATCCCGGAGGTTTCGCCCGCTGAGATGCGGGCGGTAGTGCTTCGGCTGCGGAGCAAAAACACGGCCCCAGGGCTCGATGGCATCCCTGGGAGGGCCTGGGTGCTAGCCATCGAGCACCTGGGTCCGAGGCTCCGCAGTTTGTTCTCCGCCTGTTTGGAGCAGGGCGTCTTCCCGGCGCGTTGGAAAACCGGGAAGCTCGTCCTGCTAAAGAAGGAAGGACGACCCGCAGAGTCGCCGTCGGCCTACCGGCCCATCGTGTTGCTCGACGAGGTCGCCAAACTCTTCGAGCGCATCGTCCATGCTCGCCTCGTCGAGCATCTCGATAGGGTCGGTCCGAATTTGGCCGACGAACAGTTCGGTTTCCGTAGAGGACGTTCCACCGTCCACGCGATTCTGCGGGTGAAGGCACAGGCGGAGGATGCAGTGGCCAGAGGCAGTGTAGTGATAGCGGTATCGTTGGATATCTCCAACGCCTTCAACTCGCTGCCCTGGCCCTGCATCCACGAAGCACTGCGGTACCACGTGGTGCCACCCTATCTCCGGCGTCTGGTGCACGCGTACCTCTCTGACAGGGACGTGGTGTATCCGGGCGCCGATGGGTGGCACCGAAGAGCGATGTCGTGCGGTGTTCCACAGGGCTCGGTTTTGGGCCCTCTCCTGTGGAACATCGGGTACGACTGGGTGCTCCGTGGTGCCAATCTCCGGGGCGTCGGCGTCACATGCTACGCCGACGACACGCTTGTTACAGCGACTTCTGGGACCTTCCAGGATGCCGCAATCCTAGCGGCGGAGGGCACCGGCGACGTCGTGCGTCGCATCCAGCGACTTGGTTTGAAGGTGGCCCTTGAAAAGACCGAGGCCATTTGTTTTCATAGGCCTCGGAAAGGGCCACCGGCCGGTGCCCACATCGTTGTGGAGGGGGTGCGGATTCCCATCGGCAAGAATATGAAGTATTTGGGATTGATTTTAGATAGCCGATGGGAATTTCGCACCCACTTTGAGAAAATACGGACAAAACTGTCCCGGGCAGCGGGCGCTCTTTCTAGCCTGCTGCCCAACCTGGAAGGTCCTGGCATCCCTTGCCGAAGGTTATACCACGGAGTCGTGCGGTCCATGGCCCTGTATGGCAGCCCTGTTTGGGCTGATTCCCTGAGCAACCGCTGCGTCGCGCTCTTGCGCAATCCTCAGCGTGTAGTGGCGCAGCGGGCGATCAGGGCATACCGCACGGTCTCGTACGAGGCGGCTTGCATGTTGGCCGGATTCCTGCCCTGGGATCTGGACGCCCGATCCCTGTCCGATGCTTTTCATTGGCGGGAGGAGGCGTTCAATCGCGGGCAGCGTCCGGCCCTGAAGGAGGTGGAGGCCATGAGGGCCTCCTTACGGCGAGCCGCCGTGGAGGAGTGGCGTCTCAGGCTGGAGGCCCCGTCAGCGGGGCTACGGGTCGTAGCGGCAGTGCGCCCGGTCTTTGCCAAATGGCTAGACAGGCGCCACGGCACAGCTACATTTAGATTGACACAGATGCTCACCGGGCATGGTTGCTTCGGTGAGTATCTGTGTCGTATTGTTGGCACGGAGGTGTCGGCCGTGTGTCACCATTGTGACAACTGCCCGCTGGATACGGCCCAGCACACACTGGAGTTTTGCCCAGCCTGGGACGAGGAGCGCAGCGCTCTCAGATCAGTCGTCGGAGGAGACCTCTCGCTGCCGGCCGTGGTCGCTTCCATGGTCGGCAGTCGGGAGGCCTGGCGTGCGGTGGCCCACTTCTGCGAGGTGGTCCTCTCGCAGAAGGAGAGTGCCGAGAGGGATCGGGAGCGTGAAGATCCCTCCCGCCGCCAGAGGAGACGAAGGAGACGCCGGGTGGACGACTGACCGGCGTCTCCCGCCCTGTGGATTGGGGGCGTTTGGAGAATTCCACCACGGTATCCCCTGCCTGTCGTAAAAGGCGACTAATAGGGGCCACCGGGGGTCACGGGCGGGCAGCAGGGGGCTGTCCGTCATTATACATCGTTGTGACCCCCGTGATGGACGGCAGCGTGGCTGGTTGGCCTCACGCTGCCGTAGACGCTGAGAGCGTCCTTCGGTGCGCGGGGGCGTCTGAGCCCCCCCCGTAACAGGAGACGGGCCGCACCAGGCGGCACCGCGCAGGGGCGGTTGCGGACGAAAACTTAGACATTCGTCAGAGGAAGCCCGCAGCCGTCCCTAATGCGCCGAAGAAGGCCACCGCGGAGTCTTAGTTGGTATGCCGTGCGGTGTACATAGGTTAGGGACTCGGCCCGGCAGTCACTCTACGCCGGGTCGTAAGGCACGGTGACCCCAACATAACCGCTCGGTCGCCCCCCACGAAGGCCGGGCGGTAGTGGTAATGCACTTTCTCCGCGAAACCAAAAAAAAAAAAAAAAAAAAGGTTAGGTTAGGTTAGGTTAGGTTAGGTTAGGTTGGGGTGCGAAGTCAGGAAACCTCCACGCGGTGCACCCTGGGCAACGGCGCGTCGATCACGTTGATCGGCGCGACGGCTAATATCCTGACAACCGTTGGTTGGCGGTCGTCGTCTGTTGCGGCGATCGTCGTCCTTTTTTGGTGGGCCCGTTCATCGGGCGACTCTCGGTTCTGTCCCGGGGGTGTCGACGGGCTCGGTGTGCGCTAACCCCGCCCCGAGCAGGCAGTGGGGGGGACTCTTTCTCTCCCGCTGTCGCCGTCGCAGATCGTAATCCGGTATGGAGGTCCGTGGTCACGTCTCGCGCTCCTGCTGGACCGAGGGTCTTGGCTTAACCGCCCGGACCGCGAGGGAGAAAACCTCTACAAAAAGTTACCCCGAATCCCAAGCGGCGGCGCACCGCGAGGGGATGCATGGCCGATGGGTAGTTCGGTCACTAGTGCGACCCCCGCCAGAGTAACTGCCGACCCTCTTGGCGGGTTACGCTAGGCTTACCCAGGTACAGGGGGCTCTGCCTGGGCGGACTTTTATTTCCCCCATACTCGTGGGAACAACATGGCAAATTTAATCCCGAAAATAATTTTGACGCGATTGCCTACACCAGTTTCTGGTTCTGGGACTGGAGAGGCGGAGTTTGAAGACAGACCATCGGGGGGCACAGACCCCAAAGAGGCGCAAAAAAGGCCGGCGAAATCCGACTCAGAGTCGGAGTCTCATCGTCCGCGCTCAAGGCGACGAAGTAGCCAGAGAGCTCGACTGTGGCAGCATTCTGCCACTGATGAGGCGCGCACGCGATCTCCACTCTCTAGTGGGGACGAGAGCTCCGAGCTGTGCTCGGGGAAGCGGAGTGCTGGTCCAGCAAAGTCCAAGGCGAGGGCTCGTAAAGAGGTGACCGCCCAACGGCGAACAAAGGAGGTGACAACGGAAAGGCTCCGTTTCCTTAAGTCACCGTTGCCGGGGAGTACCTTGGAGGGGGACGAATCCCGCATTATTCTTAGGGATGACCTGAGAGAATGCGGGAATGTCATAAAGAGGGTTGCTTTAAGATCGGGCAACCTTAAGGGGACATTCCAAAAGTCCCTAAATATGGTCCACGATATTATTACGATGTTCGTGGACCAGCCGCAGTCGGAAGCAGTGGCTCGCCTTGAGGAAGCGGCTAAAGTCTGGCGGGAGCGAAGTGCTCGCCTTGAAGTGGAAATGGCCACTCTTAAGGAAGAAAATGCCTCCCTTCGCCGTCGCCTCGATGGTATGGAGCACCTCGAGGCACGTCTGACGGCTAGGTTTGAGGCGGCCCTTCAGGGACCCACGCCAAGGCCGTCATTGGCTCACGAGGTGGCACGGCAGAGCCCAGTAGCGACTCCCCTGCCAGTTCAGGGCGGATTCGTGGGGGGTGTTTCCCAACCCTCTACCGTCAAGGGAAAGGGAAAAGGAAAACGGAAGGGAGCATCTCAGCGTGCTTCCTCACCTGTTCCACCTACTGTGGCAGGTCCCTCTGGCGTTCCACCGCCTCCAGTGGCTGGGCCATCCAAGGCACCTGTGACGGTGCCTCCTGTGCCGCAGACTGCCGCGCCTCCAACGAAACCCCAAAAGGGGAAAAATAATAAATCAGGAGGTGCGGCCGTAAAGAAGGCCCAGCCTCCCCCGGAGCCCCGTCCGTTACCGCCGGCCCCGGCGTCTTTAGAGACTCCGTGGTCCGTTGTGACGGGCAAGAAGAAGAGGGCCAGGTCTGACGCGGTAACGGCTGCAAACCAGCAACAACCACCGCGCCGGTCCGAGCCAAGACTCCGTCCACCGCGGTCCGCTGCCGTCGTAATCTCATTGACGCCGGCGGCTATTGAGAGGGGGTTGTCGTACGTTCAGGTCCTGACGGACGCCCAAACGAAGGTGGACCTCACCGGCCTGGAAATAGACCGGCTGAAGCCGAAGTTTACGGCCACGGGCGCCCCGATGTATGAAGTGCCCGGGGTCAATTCGGAGCAGAAGGCAGACTCCCTTGCCGCCAGGCTAAAGGAGTGTTTTGCTGGGTCGAAAGATATTCGTATCTCTCGGCCCACCAAGTTTGCAGAACTGCGAGTCTCGGAGCTGGACTATACAGCCACTCCCGAGACAGTCGCGGCGGCCCTCTGCAGAGTCGGTGAGTGCGGTGAAGAGACGGTGAAAGTGGGCCAGATCCGTCGAGACCGCTGTCGTGTGGGGGCGGTGTGGGCGAAGATGCCGGTAAAAGCGGCACAAAAGGTTAAGGCGGGCTGCCTGAAGATAGGCTGGGTTGTTGCTCGGGTGACCGTGCTCGAATCACGCCCGTTGCAGTGTTACCGCTGTCTCGAGCGCGGTCACGTCCGGGACAAGTGTGACTGTCCCACAGACCGCAGCGACCTGTGCTATCGCTGCGGGAAGTCGGGTCACATAGCTCGGCAGTGCGAAGCTGAGCCGAGCTGTGCCATTTGTGCAGCTGCCGGCAAGCCCGCTGGACACCGAGTCGGAGGGAAGGTGTGCCCCAGCTCCTCCCGCCGCTCCCGGCGCCGCCCACGTACACGTCCTGCTGCCCCTGTGGGTACAACCCAGACGCAGCAGGCGAGCCCATTGCAGGCCGAGATGGAAGGTGTAGAAGAGATCGCCCAGTAATGGACCTGAAGATCCTCCAGGCGAACATCAACCACTGCGCCCGGGCCCAGGACCTATTGTCCCAAAGCCTGGCGCAGTGGTCGGTGCAAGTGGCCGTAGTCGCCGAGCCGTACTTTGTCCCGCCCAGGGATAACTGGGCCGGGGACCTCGACGGTTCGGTGGCCATCATCACCCAGGGTGCCGCGGGCTCCCCGCCCTTCGAAAAAGTAGCGAAGGGCCAGGGATGCGTCGCGGCTCTGTTGGGAGACGTATGGTTTGTAGGAGTTTATTTCTCTCCCAACAGACCCCTCTACGAGTTCGAGTCCTTTCTCGTTCGACTGGGGGCCCTGGTGGAGCAAGGCCAACCTCACCCGGCGATCGTCGCCGGCGACTTCAACGCCAAATCCATGGTGTGGGGTTCGCCGGCGACCGACGTTCGCGGTGAGGTCCTGGAGGACTGGGCGATCTCTGTCGGCCTGGTCGTCCTGAATAGGGGGTCGGTGGACACGTGCGTGCGGCACAACGGCGGGTCGATTGTCGATCTTTCGTTTGCGAGCCCCGCCGTTGCACGTCGTGTCCGGGGCTGGAGAGTCCTCGTGGGCGTGGAGACGTTGTCGGACCATCGCTACATAAGGTTCGACGTCTCCGCGTCCCCGAGTATCCAGCCCAGTGGTGGACCGAGTGCCCCTAATCAGGACGGCCCGCGGTGGGTGTTACGTCGCCTCGATAAAGAGGCCCTAGTGTTGGCCGCTCTGGTCGTGTCGTGGCTCCCCGTGCCGGACGGGCCGGTACGGGTCGAGCAGGAGGCGGAGTGGTTCGGGGTGGCAATGTCGGACGTTTGCGACGCCGCCATGCCCCGAGCCCTCCGCCGTTCGCCGCGGCGGCAGGTGTACTGGTGGTCGGCGGAGTTAGCGCAGTTGCGCGCGTCTTGCGTGGCTGCGCGCCGTCGATTCGCCAGGCATCGCCGTCGCCGATTGAGGGCGGACGATCACGCAGACCAGGAGCGGCAGCTCTACGGCCTCTACAAGGAGGCGAAGAGAGCGCTGCGGGTGGCCGTTCACAGGGCCAAGGTCGCGGCAAGGAAGGAATTTCTGGAGACTCTCGACGGTGACCCGTGGGGGCGCCCCTATCGCTTGGTTATGAACAAGCTTCGACCAGCGGCGCCCCCACTGTCGCAGAGTCTCCGGCCAGACTTGCTGGCCAACGTCGTCGCGACCTTGTTTCCGGCCACCGAGGAGACCACTCCTCCACCGATGGCGCCACCGGAAGTGGCGTCATCGTCGTACGAGACTTCGGCAAGGGAAATCCCGGAGGTTTCGCCCGCTGAGATGCGGGCGGTAGTGCTTCGGCTGCGGAGCAAAAACACGGCCCCAGGGCTCGATGGCATCCCTGGGAGGGCCTTGGTGCTAGCTCTCGAGCACCTGGGTCCGAGGCTCCGCAGTTTGTTCTCCGCCTGTTTAGAGCAGGGCGTCTTCCCGGCGCGTTGGAAAACCGGGAAGCTCGTCCTGCTGAAGAAGGAAGGAAGACCCGCAGAGTCGCCGTCGGCCTACCGGCCCATCGTGCTGCTCGACGAGGTCGCCAAACTTTTCGAGCGTATAGTTCATGCTCGCCTCGTCGAGCACCTCGATAGGGTCGGTCCGAACTTGGCCGATGAACAATACGGATTCAGGAGGGGACGTTCCACCGTCCACGCGATTCTGCGGGTGAAGGCACAGGCGGAGGATGCAGTGGCCAGAGGCAGTGTAGTGATAGCGGTATCGTTGGATATCTCCAACGCCTTCAACTCGCTGCCCTGGCCCTGCATCCACGAAGCACTGCGGTACCACGTGGTGCCACCCTATCTCCGGCGTCTGGTGCACGCGTACCTTTCTAACAGGGACGTGGTGTATCCGGGCGCCGACGGGTGGCACCGAAGAGCGATGTCGTGCGGTGTTCCACAGGGCTCGGTTTTGGGCCCTCTCCTGTGGAACATCGGGTACGACTGGGTGCTCCGTGGTGACAATCTCCGGGGCGTCGGCGTCACATGTTACGCCGACGACACGCTAGTGACAGCGGTTTCTGGGACCTTCCAGGATGCCGCAATCCTGGCGGCGGAGGGCACCGGCGACGTCGTGCGTCGCATCCAACGACTTGGTTTGAAGGTGGCCCTTCAAAAGACCGAGGCCATTTGTTTTCATAGGCCTCGGAAAGGGCCACCGGTCGGTGCCCACATCGTTGTTGAGGGGGTGCGGATTCCCATCGGCAAGAACATGAAATATTTGGGATTGATTTTGGATAGCCGATGGGAATTTCGCACCCATTTCGAAAAGATTAGGACAAAACTGTCCCGGGCAGCGGGCGCTCTTTCCAGCCTGCTGCCCAACCTGGAAGGTCCTGGCATCCCTTGCCGAAGGTTATACCACGGAGTCGTGCGGTCCATGGCCCTGTATGGCAGCCCCGTTTGGGCTGATTCCCTGAGCAACCGCTGCGTCGCGCTCTTGCGCAATCCTCAGCGTGTAGTGGCGCAGCGGGCGATCAGGGCATACCGCACGGTCTCGTACGAGGCGGCTTGTATGTTGGCCGGATTCCTGCCCTGGGATCTGGACGCCCGATCCCTGTCCGATGCTTTCCATTGGCGGGAGGAGGCGTTCAGACGCGGGCAGCGTCCGGCCCTGAAGGAGGTGGAGGCCAAGAGGGCCTCCTTACGGCGAGCCGCCGTGGAGGAGTGGCGTCTCAGGCTGGAGGCCCCGTCAGCGGGGCTGCGGGTCGTAGCGGCAGTGCGCCCGGTCTTTGCCGAGTGGCTAGACAGGCGCCACGGCCCAGCTACATTTAGATTGACACAGATACTCACCGGGCATGGTTGCTTCGGTGAGTATCTGTGTCGTATTGTTGGCACAGAGGTGTCGGCCGTGTGTCACCATTGTGACAACTGCCCGCTGGATACGGCCCAGCACACACTGGAGTTTTGCCCAGCCTGGGACGAGGAGCGCAGCGCTCTCAGAGCAGTCGTCGGAGGAGACCTCTCGTTGCCGGCCGTGGTCGCTTCCATGGTCGGCAGTCGGGAGGCCTGGCGTGCGGTGGCCCACTTCTGCGAGGTGGTCCTCTCGCAGAAGGAGAGTGCCGAGAGGGATCGGGAGCGCGAAGATCCCTCCCGCCGCCAGAGGAGACGAAGGAGGCGCCGGGTGGACGACTGACCGGCGTCTCCCGCCCTGTGGATTGGGGGCGTTTGGAGAATTCCACCACGGTATCCCCTGCCTGTCGTAAAAGGCGACTAATAGGGGCCACCGGGGGTCACGGGCGGGCGGCAGGGGGCTGTCCGTCATTACACAATATTGTTGTGACCCCCGTGATGGACGGCAGCGTGGCTGGTTGGCCTCACGCTGCCGTAGACGCTGAGAGCGTCCTTCGGTGCGCGGGGGCATCTGAGCCCCCCCCCCATAACAGGAGACGGGCCGCACCAGGCGGCACTGCGCAGGGGCGGTTGCGGACGACAACTTAGACATTCGTCAGAGGAAGCCCGCAGCCGTCCCTAATGCGCCGAAGATGGCCACCGCGGAGTTTTAGTTGGTATGCCGTGCGGTGTACATAGGTTAGGGACTCGGCCCGACGGTCGCCCGATGTTTTCCATCTCTCCGGGCGGCTCAACGCCGGGTCGTAAGGCACGGTGACCCCAACATAACCGCTCGGTCGCCCCCCACGAAGGCCGGGCGGTAGTGGTAACACACTTTCTCCGCGAAAAAAAAAAAAAAAAAAAAAAAAAAAAAAAAAAAAAAAAGGTTAGATTAGGTTAGGTTTTTTTTTTTTTTTTTTTTTTTGTTTTTACTCCTGGTCCCCCTATCCAGGACAAGGGAATTTTTATATTGTTTTTTAGTTCTTTACATTGATTTTGTTTACATTTAGGCTTAATATTATACTATTCATATAATGATCCACTAATTAATCTTTATATCTACTGTCTATATCTATTTATACTTATGTCTATATCTTATCTAATGCATAATTTTTACTAACTTTTTATCTTTTTCCTATGTAGTACATTTATTTCTACCTTCTATCTTATTACTAGTCTTATATAATAACAATTATATAGCTAGCAATTATAATTATTTCTACTTATTCCTATTATTTACCTTAATCACTATATTCTTACAGTATCTAATTAACTTATGTACTACGCTTTTATCAGAAATTATCCTAGGTATATTATCTAACGTTAACTTAGTATCTATTTCTATCTCTATGTCATGTCGTTCTTTGGCATGGATGGGACACTCGAGCAGGAGGTGTGGGACCGTCTCCATCACGTCAGGGTCACACAAGCACGCCGGGCTCTCCTTGCACTTGAACCGATGCAAGTACTCGGAGAACCCGCCGTGCCCAGTGAATACCTGCGTAAGGACAGGATCCAGGACGATCCGCCGCACGACCCTGTGCGCATCGACAGCGTCCGGAAAGAACAGCTTCGTTACCGAAGCCGTCTCTCCGTCCGCATATCTCCGGCTCCATTCGTCAATCGAGTCCTTGCGGATCTGTCGCTTTACGAATGAAACCGGACACTTGTCGTAATGCGCACAGGTTCTCAGGTGTAGTGCGGCATCTTTAGCTAGCTGATCCGCCCTCTCATTTCCCTCCAACCCCACGTGCGCCTTGACCCAGAAAAATTTAATTTTCTGGGCGCGTTTATTGGCCATTTTCAAAGAGTTTCTTATTTCAAACGCTAAAGGGTGGAGGGAATCACCTCTGGTGACGACTTCAAGGGCGGACCTGGCATCACTGAAAATGCCGCACTCAGAAAGCCCGCTGCGGAGCGCCTCCTTCACGGCTTCCCGGAGGGCGAGAAGTTCCGCCTGGTAGACGGAGCAGTACCGTTCCAGCCGCAATTTTCTGGTACTCGTCTCGGCGGCGCCATTCCATATGGACAGCGCCGCTCCGACTTTCCCATCAATTTTGCTTCCGTCGGTGAAGATGCTAAGACCCTCACCGACGTGCTGGGCCAGTTCCGCTCCGTCGACCAGGCATTGGAACGTCCCGTTCCCCCGTTCCACCGGGTGGTCCAAGTTGACGAAGGCCACAGGAGCCTCCACTTCCCGGTCCCCTACTACTTCGCGAGAGTGCCCCCTCCTGACTTCATAAAGAAGTGCGGTTTCCCGTACCCTTATGTCAAGGGGGAGCAACCCCGCCAGCAGCAGGGCCGAGTTGAGGGAGACAGTCCTGTAGGCCTTCGTCATCTTCTGCGCGAAGCTGCGCTGGATGGCTCCGAGCTGCTTTCTTACACCTAGCTTCCGGCTGGCCGGAGCCCATGCACTTGCAGCATACAAGACCACGGGCTCCACTGCAGCCGTGTAGATCGTCCTGATCACTTCGGGTCCCAACCCCCACTGGACCTTGGCCGACCTCGCGAGCACTTTGAATAGGCTTATAGCCTTAGCGCACGCCTGCGTCACATGGCCGTTAAAGGTCATTTTTCGGTCTATCGTAAGGCCAAGCAACTTGATCTCGTTTGAGAGACCAATGTCGACTCCGCCCATGCGCAGGATCGGGGTGTCATACTTAAGCCTGTTTGTGATCACCATCGCCTGGGTCTTGTGTGGCGCAAACTTAAGCTTATTTCTGACACCCCAATCCCGAACATAGGCTAGAGCCGCATTGGCCTGCCTCTGTGCTTCTCCTGTAGAACCCCCATCAAACACCAGGACGACATCGTCAGCAAAAGCTTGACAATAGTCGCCCCGGTGCTCGAGCCCCTGTAAAAGGGGATCGAGGAGGAGGTTCCACAGGATTGGCCCCCCGATAGATCCTTGAACACAACCTTTAACGGTCCTGCGAGCTGACTCGGCGCCCGCGTATCGGACCCTGACCATCCGATCATCCAGATAGCTGGCGACCATCCTTCTGATGTTTGGTGGGCAGCGTTCTTCCGCCAATCGGACCTTTATGGCCGGCCACCAGGCGCTATCGAAGGCCCCCTCTATGTCCAATGATATCATAATCAGGACTTTCTTCTCTCGAAGTTTAGTCCTGACGTGACTCATCAGATCATAGAGGGAGTCCTCGGTGCCCCTTTGTGGCATAAAGCCGTATTGACGGTGGCTCATCCTCGGAAGGATGTGCCATTTTAGCCTACCCACCAGCATCTTCTCCAGAGTCTTTCCCAGCACTGGCAACAGTCCTATCGGCCGATGTGCCTTGGGAACCGAGTAATCATCCTTACCCGGTTTCCGCAGCACAACGACCGTGGCCTCCTTCCAAATCCTTGGAAAATAGGCCAGTTGTAGGCACTTGTTAGCCAGTGCCAAGAAAGACTCCGGATCTTGGGTGATCGCCTGCGAACAGATATCGGAGGTCAGGCCATCCGATCCGGGCGCCTTCTTTGGATTGAAGGTCACCAGCGCCGCCGTGAGCTCCCCCAGCGTGAACGGTGGGTCATGTACCTCACCATGGACCCAGTCGTTCACGTGCGAGGCGAGCTCCCTGGTGCGCCGGTGATCTTCATTATCCTCCTCGTGAGGGTCGTCCGGGTAGAAGGTCTCGGCAAGAAACCTTGCCGATTCCTCCTGACCCAGGATTTGCCCGTCCCTCACGAGTGGCGCGTCCTCGTGCCGCTTGGTCAGCCTGCCCATTACCCGATATATCCCATCCCATAGCCCTTCCTTGTCCTGTTGTCCACAAAAATCCTTCCAACTTTTCGTTTGTGCTTTCCTTGCCTCATTTTCGTATTTTTCTTTTGCTTCCTTGTATTCTCTTATTACTTTTTCTTTTCTTATGGATGCTGCCCACCGGATTCTTCTCTTCCTTCGCATCATTTCTCTCTTTAGGTCCTCAAGTTCCCTTGACCACCAGGGTATACGGTAAGTACTTTTATTCTGCTTTTTGGGTATATTTTCTTCGCTTGATTTTGTTATTGTTTCCGTATATTTTATTGTTTTTTGTTCTAACTCTTCTATTGTTGTTATTTTGTCTATTTCTATTTTGTTTAATTTATTAGTGATTAAAGATTGTTTAATTTTTATTCCAAATTGATTCCATTTTGCTTTTCTTGTATTATATTTTCTTGTAGTGCTGTTGACTCTTATTCCTTTCTCTGATTTTAACTTTATGTCGAATGTGATTGTATTGTGGTCGGAACTTGTGAGGTCTTCCCTAACTTTCCAGTTGTCTATCTTATCCAGGAGATCGATCGAGCAGGTGGTGACGTCCACCTGGCTGGAGTACTCCCTTCCTCCTCTTACGGTGAAAAACGTAGGCATATTGCCTTCGTTTAACACTTGGAGCCCGGTTTCATCCAGCCAGTTGGACACCTCCTCACCTCTTCGATCGATCTCCTGGCTCCACCATAGGCTTTTCGCGTTGTAGTCTCCCCCTATTAACAGGCGTGTTGGGCCCAGTCTGCTACAGATGGTCCTTAGCTGGTTTAAATACCCGTCTACCGGTCGGTTTGGTTCGAAGTAGCACGAGACCGCCACGATCTCCCAGGCGCGGGATCGAATTTTCACCACTACGATGTTGGTCGTGGTGAACTCCGGGCAGATCAATGCGTCCATGCAGTCGTCAAAGACCGCTATGGCCGCCTTGACCTGTCCCTCCTTCTGCTCCGCGCACTGGAAAATCCTGACGGTCCCGTAGTTCTTCACACGGCCGGATCCTCCGACGTACGGCTCCTGGATTAAGGCAAAGGCCAACCTCTTCTCAGTAGCTATTGACATAAGCTCTTGAGTTGCTAATGCTTTTCTTTGGAGGTTGGCCTGTGCCACCAGGTATGGCCTAACGTCGGAGTCGGGTTCGGGTACATTCGGGCCAGGGGCTGTGGAGACTACTTTAGCAATAAGCTATGGTGGATCGAGCCAGCGCGTCCCACTTCTTCCGCACCGGGCAGTCCTGACTGAAGGCGTTATGCGCCGTGTCAGTGAATTTTGCCTTCTGACAGTTGCAGCAAGATGGTGTTGCGGCCGCCATCCAGTCAGGACATTCAGCCCTTAGATGGGGGCCACCGCAGTGACTGCAGACATCCAGAGCACTTCGACAGAATCGCTTTCCGTGACCATAGCCCAGGCAGCGTGAGCACTGGACTAATGGTGACTGGTCGGCGACTCTTACCCTCTGAATGTCTACATGCACCGCGCCGGCCTCCGTAAGGGCTGCCCAAATCTGCGGTGACACTTTGAGGATAATGTGTGCCATCAATGGGTTTCGCGCTCTTCTCCTATATTTAACTTCCATGGCTTCATCCTTTTTCCTTATCCCATCCAGAAGATTCCTATTCTGCATCCTTATAGCCTTTATAATGTCGTCATTGGAGTGGCAATTAAGGACGTCCTTCAGCACGATTAGTGGGTCTTTGTTTTTCACCTCTTCAACATTCAAATTTCCAGCCTTGTTTATTTTGTCCTTTACTTTCGTAAGCTCCTTCCTATCTTGAAATCCTACTATAACTTTCCTTTCTTTCCCTTTCCTGATGTTGTCTACCTTTATTCCTTCTTCTGCCGCATTGACCACCTTCCTTAACTTTTCCACCACTTCATCGCCCGTTTCTTGCTCATCCCTTGAAGTTACTACTATGGAGTGTAGCGCCGTAGCCACACTCTGTGGTTTCCCATTTTGTGGGCCGGCTGCTACACTCGCATAGGTCCTTTGCTTTTTCCACTCCTCTGCCTCTTTGACTATAAGTTCATTTATCTTTTCTATTTCCTTTCTATTTTCTTTCAGCAACTTTGTATTTTCTTCCAGTTTGTCAATTATTTCCTTGTGTTCCTCACTTTTCCTTGTGGTGTTTTCCTCTCGCACAACGTTCTCAGTCACTTCCTTTTTGCCCTGGTCTCCTGTTCTATCCCTTTGTGTCTCCTTATATAATCTCCCCTCTTCGGCCTCCTTCACAAGCTTGTAAAGCCGTTCCGCGGCGTTTATCACCTCCGTCTTTATCTCAGTTTTTAGGTTGCGGCTGTTGTTAATTTGGAGCTTCGTCCTAATGAGGCAGGCCTTAGCCTCTGCCGTCCTACTAACATATTGCGTCTCTTTCAACGGCGACTTTTCAATAGATGTTAGGTCTATATTTGTGGTGATCTTTTTCGCCGTGATGGTTGCTCCAAGCGTACCAGACTTCTGTTTCGCAGGTCCGGCAGCATTGCGATCCACTGTGCTGTCCAGCTTCGTTTCAATGCTACGTCGGGCCTGCGCGACAGTAGTCCTGCTTGTTTCTTGCGAGTTAGCCTCTGGTGATTTTGAGGCCGCTTTGTTCACCTCCTTTGCTGGTGTGCGGAATCCAAACATTTTGGGAGGGGAGATTGGGATGAATAGGGGGAATTAGTCAATCAACTTTGTTCTGTTCGCCAAGTGTAGATGGCTTGGTCGAACAGCGATGTCAATTTGTTGTATATTAAAAATAAGATGTAAAATATGTATAATTTCAGGAGTCAAAATTTTTATTTAGTCTTGCTAAATAACCATCAACTTAGCTATAATGTCTTTAATGTGCTGTCAAGCACGTGTAGTCAATAATTTAGTATTTGAGTCTAATTTTTCTGTTTTATTTTTCAGGTAACCGGCGGTTCCAGATCGAGTGGAGCAACGCACAAAGAGGTAAGTATTCTTCTAGGTATCTTGTTTAGGCGTTAACTCACGTGTGGCGTCCAATATTTATCAAAAGAACAAATTTTTGTTAAAGGCTCTCGCAACGGTATAGCCTTACCCTACCTAATGGAGCGACAATAGGATGGGTGGGGGGGCCTTTTTTGCCGGAGCGCGACGCACGATACGTCGGGAGATGCGTCTCGGCGAGTACAACCAGAATATAAAATAATCTAGGGTACGGATAGTACAAAAATTTTTGACAATTCACAAAACAACGGAAATTTCGGGAAATTTGGAAAATTAAGAAAATTTGAGGGGTGCGGATGTCAGAAATATCAGCAACGGTAAGTTAATATAAAATCCAATTAAATGATATGCCACACAATATAGTTTTCGTACAAAAAATTTTGACAATTCACAAAACAACCGAAATTTCGGGAATTTTGGAAAATTTCGAAAATTTGAGGAGGGGGAATGTCGCAAATATCAAAAACGGTTAGTATTTATAAAATCCAATTAAACGATATGCCACACGCTATAGTTTTCATGCAAAAATTTTAAGAAATTAGACAATGTTCGTTTTCAATGTACGTTACTTAGGTGGATTTCCATATATTGAGGTAAAGTCAAAAATTAAATTTTGCCGGAGCGCGACGCACGATACGTCGGGAGATGCGTCTCGGCGAGTACAACCAGAATATAAAATAATCTAGGGTACGGATAGTACAAAAATTTTTGACAATTCACAAAACAACGGAAATTTCGGGAAATTTGGAAAATTAAGAAAATTTGAGGGGTGCGGATGTCAGAAATATCAGCAACGGTAAGTTAATATAAAATCCAATTAAATGATATGCCACACAATATAGTTTTCGTACAAAAAATTTTGACAATTCACAAAACAACCGAAATTTCGGGAATTTTGGAAAATTTCGAAAATTTGAGGAGGGGGAATGTCGCAAATATCAAAAACGGTTAGTATTTATAAAATCCAATTAAACGATATGCCACACGCTATAGTTTTCATACAAAAATTTTAAGAAATTAGACAATGTTCGTTTTCAATGTACGTTACTTAGGTTTTTTTTTTTTTTTTTTTTTTTTTAAATGGCCATCTTCGGCTCATTAGGGACGGCTGCGGGCTTCCTCCGACTCACGTCTAAGTTGTCGTCCGCAACCGCCCCTGCGCGTACCGCGTTTTTGCGGTCCTTTTCCTGTTGCGGGGGCTCAGAAGCCCCCGAAACACCGTGCCGTGTCCACCTTTTGGTGTCCAAAGCAGCGTGAGACACGCTGCCTCGGACATGTCCATCACGGGGGCCACAGAAGTTGGCTAGACTAATGGGTGGGCGGCACGTCCCGCCCACCCGTGACCCCCGGAGGCCCCTAATAGTCGCCTTTTACGACAGGCAGGGGATACCGTGGTGGAATTCTCCAAACGCCCCCAATCCACAGGGCGGGAGACGTCGGTCAGTCGTCCACCCGACGCCTCCTACGTCTCGTCTGGCGGCGGGAGGGATCACCACTGCGCTGGCGATCCCTCTCGGCACTCTCCTTCCGCGAGAGGACCGCCTCGCAGAAGTGGGCCACCGCCTGCCAGGCCTCCCGACCGCCGACCATGGAAGCGACCACGGCCGGCAGCGAGAGGTCTTCTCCGACGACTGTTCTGAGAGCGCTGCGCTCCTCATCCCAGGCTGGACAACACTCCAACGTATGTTGGGCCGTGTCCATTGGGCAGTTGTCACAATAGTGACACACGGCCGACTCCTCTACACCTACCACCCGAAACAGGAACTCACCGAAGCAGCCATGCCCGGTGAGCACCTGCGTCAGGCGGTATGTTGCCGCTCCGTGGCGCCTGTCCAGCCATTCGGCAAAGACAGGACGCACTGCCTCTACGACCCGGTGCCCCCACGACGGGGCCTCCAGCCTGAGACGCCACTCCTCCACGGCGGCTCGCCGTAAGGCGGCCCTCTTGGCCTCCACCTCCTTCAGGGCCGGACGCTCCCCGCGACTGAACGCCTCCTCCCGCCAATGGAATACATCGGCAAGGGATTTGGCGTCCAGGTCCCAGGGCAGAAATCCGGCCAATAGGCAAGCCGCCTCGAAAGAGACCGTGCGGTACGCCCTGACCGCCCGCTGCGCTAAAGCTCTCTGCGGGGCGCGCAGAAGGGCGACGCAGGGGCGGCCCAGGGAGTCAGCCCAAACGGGGCTGCCATAAAGGGCTATGGACCGCACGACTCCGTGATACAGCCTCCGGCAAGGGAAGCCAGGACCTTCCAGGTTGGGCAGCAGGCGGGAAAGAGCGCCCGCTGCCCGGGACAATTTCGTCCTCAACTCCTTAAAGTGGGTGCGGAATCGCCATCGGCTGTCTAGGACTAAACCCAGATACCTCATGCTAGAGCCGATGGGGATCCGCACCCCCCCAACGACGATGCCGGCACCGGCCGGTGGCCCTCTCCGAGGTCCGTGAAAACACACGGCCTCGGTTTTCTCGAGGGCCACCTTCAAACCTAAACGTTGAATTCTTCCAACTACTTGGCCGGTGCCCGCCGCCGCCAGAGTTGCGGCGTCCCGGAAGGTCCCAGCAGTCGCTGTGACTAACGTATCGTCGGCGTAACATGTCACGCCGACGCCTCGGAGATTGGAACCACGGAGCACCCAGTCGTACCCGATGTTCCACAGGAGAGGGCCCAAAACCGAGCCCTGTGGAACACCGCACGACATCGCTCTTCGGTGCCACCCATCGGCGCCCGGATACACCACGTGCCTGTCAGACAGGTACGCGTGCACCAGACGCCGGAGATAGGGCGGCACCACGTGGTACCGCAGTGCCTCGTGGATGCAGGGCCAGGGCAGCGAGTTGAAAGCATTGGATATATCCAATGATACAGCTATCACTACACTGCCTCTGGCCACTGCATCCTCCGCCTGTGCCTTCACCCGCAGAATCGCATGGACAGTGGAACGTCCCCTCCTAAATCCAAACTGCTCGTCGGCCAGATTTGGTCCGACCCTTTCAAGGTGCTCGACGAGGCGGGTATGAATGATGCGCTCGAAGAGCTTTGCCACCTCGTCGAGCAACACGATGGGCCGGTAGGCCGACGGCGACTCTGCGGGTCGTCCTCCCTTCTTCAGCAGGACGAGCTTCCCGGTTTTCCAACGCACCGGGAAGACGCCCTGCTCCAGGCAGGCGGTGAATAAGCTGCGGAGCCTCGGGCCCAGGTACTCGAGGGCTAGCACCCAGACGTTACTTAGGTGGATTTCCATATATTGAGGTAAAGTCAAAAATTAAATTTTGCCGGAGCGCGACGCACGATACGTCGGGAGATGCGTCTCGGCGAGTACAACCAGAATATAAAATAATCTAGGGTACGGATAGTACAAAAATTTTTGACAATTCACAAAACAACGGAAATTTCGGGAAATTTGGAAAATTAAGAAAATTTGAGGGGTGCGGATGTCAGAAATATCAGCAACGGTAAGTTAATATAAAATCCAATTAAATGATATGCCACACAATATAGTTTTCGTACAAAAAATTTTGACAATTCACAAAACAACCGAAATTTCGGGAATTTTGGAAAATTCCGAAAATTTGAGGAGGGGGAATGTCGCAAATATCAAAAACGGTTAGTATTTATAAAATCCAATTAAACGATATGCCACACGCTATAGTTTTCATGCAAAAATTTTAAGAAATTAGACAATGTTCGTTTTCAATGTACGTTACTTAGGTGGATTTCCATATATTGAGGTAAAGTCAAAAATTAAATTTTGCCGGAGCGCGACGCACGATACGTCGGGAGATGCGTCTCGGCGAGTACAACCAGAATATAAAATAATCTAGGGTACGGATAGTACAAAAATTTTTGACAATTCACAAAACAACGGAAATTTCGGGAAATTTGGAAAATTAAGAAAATTTGAGGGGTGCGGATGTCAGAAATATCAGCAACGGTAAGTTAATATAAAATCCAATTAAATGATATGCCACACAATATAGTTTTCGTACAAAAAATTTTGACAATTCACAAAACAACCGAAATTTCGGGAATTTTGGAAAATTTCGAAAATTTGAGGAGGGGGAATGTCGCAAATATCAAAAACGGTTAGTATTTATAAAATCCAATTAAACGATATGCCACACGCTATAGTTTTCATACAAAAATTTTAAGAAATTAGACAATGTTCGTTTTCAATGTACGTTACTTAGGTGGATTTCCATATATTGAGGTAAAGTCAAAAATTAAATTTTGCCGGAGCGCGACGCACGATACGTCGGGAGATGCGTCTCGGCGAGTACAACCAGAATATAAAATAATCTAGGGTACGGATAGTACAAAAATTTTTGACAATTCACAAAACAACGGAAATTTCGGGAAATTTGGAAAATTAAGAAAATTTGAGGGGTGCGGATGTCAGAAATATCAGCAACGGTAAGTTAATATAAAATCCAATTAAATGATATGCCACACAATATAGTTTTCGTACAAAAAATTTTGACAATTCACAAAACAACCGAAATTTCGGGAATTTTGGAAAATTCCGAAAATTTGAGGAGGGGGAATGTCGCAAATATCAAAAACGGTTAGTATTTATAAAATCCAATTAAACGATATGCCACACGCTATAGTTTTCATGCAAAAATTTTAAGAAATTAGACGGTTAGGTTAGGTTAGGTTAGGTTAGGTTAGGTTAGGTTAGGTTAGGTTAGGTTAGGTTAGGTTAGGTTAGGTTAGGTTAGGTTAGGTTAGGTTTTTTTTTTTTTTTTTTTTTTTTTTGTGAGGCTCTGCGCCTCATCCTCGTTCCCCCTATCCAGGACAAGGGATTTTGGTATTTCTTTTTTATTTCCCGGGATGCCAAATTAGACCAGCTTGGCGAACTGGCTTACTCGAGGCGATTGACCCCCGGTTAGGTTAGGTTAGGTTAGGTTAGGTTAGGTTAGGTTAGGTTAGGTTAGGTTAGGTTAGGTTAGGTTAGGTTAGGTTAGGTTAGGTTAGGTTCCGCCCTGTGGATTGGGGGCGTTTGGAGAATTCCACCACGGTATCCCCTGCCTGTCGTAAAAGGCGACTAATAGGGGCCACCGGGGGTCACGGGCGGGCAGCAGGGGGCTGTCCGTCATCACACGTTGTGATCCCCGTGATGGACGGCAGCGTGGCTGGTCGGCCTCACGCTGCCGTAGACGCTGAGAGCGTCCTTCGGTGCGCGGGGGCGTCTGAGCCCCCCCATAACAGGAGACGGGCCGCACCAGGCGGCACCGCGCAGGGGCGGTTGCGGACGACAACTTTGACACTTTTCGTCATGGGAAACCCGCAGCCGTCCCTAATGCGCCGAAGAAGGCCACCGCGGAGTTTTAGTTGGTATGCCGTGCGGTGTACATAGGTTAGGGACTCGGCCCGGCAATCACTCTACGCCGGGTCGTAAGGCACGGTGACCCCAACATAACCGCTCGGTCGCCCCCCACGAAGGCCGGGCGGTAGTGGTAATGCACTTTCTCCGCGAAAAAAAAAAAAAAAAAAAAAAAAAAAAAAAAGGTTAGGTTAGGTTAGGTTAGGTTAGGTTAGGTTAGATTGGGGTGCGAAGTCAGGAAACCTCCACGCGGTGCACCCTGGGCAACGGCGCGTCGATCACGTTGATCGGCGCGACGGCTAATATCCTGACAGCAGTTGGTTGGCGGTTGTCGTCTCTTGCGGCGGCCGTCGTCCTGTTTCGGTGGGCCCGTTCATCGGGCGACTCCCGGTTCTGTCCTGGGGGTGTCGACGGGCTCGGTGTGCGCTAACCCCGCCCCGAGCAGGCAGTGGGGGGGAACCTTTCTCTTCCGCTGTCGCCGTCGCAGATCGTAATCCGGTATGGAGGTCCGTGGTCATGTCTCGCGCTCCTGCCGGACCGAGGGTCTTGGCTTAACCGCCTGGACCGCGAGGGAGAAAACCTCTATAAAAAGTTACCCCGAATCCCAAGCGGCGGCGCACCGCGAGGGGATGCATGGCCGATGGGTAGTTCGGTCCCTAGTGCGACCCCCGCCAGAGTACCTGCCGACCCTCTTGGCGGGTTACGCTAGGCTTACCCAGGTACAGGGGGCTCTGCCTGGGCGGACTTTTATTTCCCCCACACTCGTGGGAATCTTATGGATTTTTCAAAGCAACCTTTTATTAAATTGACGAGATTGCCTACTCCTGTCCCGGAATCCGGGGCTGGAGTGGCGGAGATCGAAGGGATCATTCCCGACGATGGGAGAGATGCAGGAGAGGGTGCGAGTGTACCGCTCAGCCTTCCTGCTGGTGTTGTAGAAACGCCATTTATGGCTCCAGGGCCTATCAGTGAGCCTGGAAGAAACGGCGTGACCTCAAGGCGTCATAAAGGACGCTTTTGGGACGAAAGTGAGGCGGACTCCGTAAGATCGCGGTCTGGTGAGTCAGAGAGTGAAGAGAGTCGTCCTCCCTCGAAGACCCGAACTCGCCCTTCCTCATCTGCGGGGAAACACGCTGGGCTATCCAGAGCCCAGCGGGATTTAAACGCACAAAAGCGTGATGCTCTCCGTGCTGAGGCAGAGCAGAAAATGGTGGAACGGGTACAGGCGTACCTAAAAGCTCCATCGGAGGCTGGAGTAACTTCGATGGAGTTTGACGAACAGAGAGTCGTTCTCCGGGAGGACCTCATTAACTGCGGTGAGCTCGTGCGAATGGTTGTCCGGAAATCGGGCAACCTCAAGGGCACGAGCCAGAAGACTCTCAATCTCGTGGTCGACACCATTACAAAATATGTCGGCCAACGAAGCGATGAAACCGTGGTGATGGCTCGCCTCGAAGAGGAGACAAAGCAGGTGAGAGAGCACAGTGCGCGTCTGGAGGCGGACGTGAAGAAGTTGACGGAGGAGAACGCCTCCCTTCGACGGCGCTTGGATGAGCTGGAGGCGGCCACCAAAGCGCAGCCGGGGGAAGACATCCTGAAACGGATGGAGGCGATGTGGCAGGCCCGTTTTGAGTCAGTCCTGATGGGGCCAGCTCAAAGGCCGCCCTTGGCTCACGACAATAGGACCGCGGTTGTCGAACTTCCTGTCCAGGGTGGATTCGTCGGAGGGAAACCGCAGTCCTCCGTCGAAAAGGGCAAAGGAAAGGGACAGGGGAAGAGCTCGGGGAAGTCTGCCCCCTCCACTCCTGCTCCCGTGGCTGGGCCTTCCACAGCACCACCGCAGGCCATTGCTGGGCCTTCTACAGCCCCACCGCAGGCGATTGCTGGGCCATCCAAGGCGCCAAACTCCAAAAAGAGAACTGCCCAATCTGGACGAACGGCGCAAGTGCAGAAGCCCCAAAAGGGCAAGAAGAATCGACCAGCACCAACGGCGCAAGCTGCTCCGGAGCCGCGCCCACTACCGCCTGCCCCAGCGTCAATGGACGAGGGGTGGACAGTAGTTGTGGGCAAAAAGAAAAAGCCCGCTGTGACGCCCGTTGCTAATACTCAGCGGCAGCCCCGTCGGCCGGAGCCTAAACTGCGTCCACCGCGGTCCGCAGCGATCGTCATTTCATTGACGTCAGCTGCGGTCGCCAAGGGCCTAACCTACGCGAAGGTCTTGACGGAGGCTCAAAATCGCGTAAGTCTCACCGGCCTGAACATTGACAGGCTGAAGCCAAAAGTCTCGGCTTCGGGCGCCATGCTGTATGAGGTGCCCGGAGCGGAGTCGGAGCAGAGGGCCGATTCCCTAGCCGCAAGGCTAAAGGAATGCTTTGGTGAGTCGGAGGATGTAAGAGTCTCCCGGCCCACCAAGTGTTCGGAGCTGCGGCTGTCAGACTTAGACCCCGCAGCAACTCCTGAGACAGTCGCAGCGGCCCTCTGCAGCGCCGGTGAGTGTGCCGCAGAGTTAGTAAAGGTGGGGGAAATCCGGCCCGACCGCTCTGGCCTGGGTTCAGTTTGGGCCAGAGTGCCAGTCAAGGCGGCCCAAAAAATCAAGGCGGGCCGCCTGATAGTTGGGTGGACGGTGGTCAGGGTTACCGTGCTCGAGGCGCGCCGGATGCGCTGCTACCGTTGCCTCGAGCACGGTCATGCGCAATCTAATTGCAACGGAGGGCCGGACCGCAGCGATCTTTGTTATCGCTGCGGCAAGGCGGGGCATAAAGCCCGTCAATGTAAGGAGGCACCAAACTGCGTCATTTGTGCCGCAGCTGGGAAGCCCGCCGGACATCAGCTGGGAGGAAAGTCGTGTTCCACCACCTCCCGCAATACCCGGCGACGCTCAAATAGAAGACCGGCTGGGAACCCACCGCAAGGGGTGGCTGCGATGGAAGGTGTAGAAGAGATCGCCCAGTAATGGACCTGAAGATCCTCCAGGCGAACATCAACCACTGCGCCCGGGCCCAGGACCTGTTGTCCCAAAGCCTGGCGCAGTGGTCGGTGCAAGTGGCCGTGGTCGCCGAGCCGTATTTCGTCCCGCCCAGAGATAACTGGGCCGGGGACCTTGACGGTTCGGTGGCCATCATCACTCAGGGTGCCGCAGGCTCCCCGCCCTTCGAAAAAGTAGCGAAGGGCCAGGGATGCGTCGCGGCTCTGTTGGGAGACGTATGGGTTGTAGGAGTTTATTTCTCTCCCAACAGACCCCTCTACGAGTTCGAGGCTTTTCTCGTTCGACTGGGGGCCCTGGTGGAGCAAGGCCAACCTCACCCGGCGATCGTTGCCGGCGACTTCAACGCCAAATCCATGGTGTGGGGTTCGCCGGCGACCGACGTTCGCGGTGAGGTCCTGGAGGACTGGGCGATCTCTGTCGGCCTGGTCGTCCTGAATAGGGGGTCGGTGGACACGTGCGTGCGGCACAACGGCGGGTCGATTGTCGATCTTTCGTTTGCGAGCCCCGCCGTTGCACGTCGTGTCCGGGGCTGGAGAGTCCTCGTGGGCGTGGAGACGTTGTCGGACCATCGCTACATTAGGTTCGACGTCTCCGCGTCCCCGAGTATCCAGCCCAGTGGTGGACCGAGTGCCCCTAATCAGGACGGCCCGCGGTGGGTCATACGTCGCCTCAACAAAGAGGCCCTAGTGTTGGCCGCTCTGGTCGTATCGTGGCTCCCCGTGCCGGACGCGCCGGTACGGGTCGAGCAGGAGGCGGAGTGGTTCGGGGTGGCAATGTCGGACGTTTGCGACGCCGCCATGCCCCGAGCCCTCCGCCGTTCGCCGCGGCGGCAAGTGTACTGGTGGTCGGCGGAGTTAGCGCAGTTGCGCGCGTCTTGCGTAGCTGCGCGCCGTCGATTCGCCAGGCATCGCCGTCGCCGATTGAGGGCGGACGATCACGCAGACCAGGAGCGGCAGCTCTACGGCCTCTATAAGGAGGCGAAGAGAGCGCTGCGGGTGGCCGTTCACAGGGCCAAGGTCGCGGCAAGGAAGGAGTTCCTGGAGACTCTCGACGGTGACCCGTGGGGGCGTCCCTATCGCTTGGTTATGAACAAGCTTCGACCAGCGGCGCCCCCACTGTCGCAGAGTCTCCGGCCAGACTTGCTGGCCAACGTCGTCGCGACCTTGTTTCCGGCCACCGAGGAGACCACTCCTCCACCGATGGCGCCACCGGAAGTGGCGTCATCGTCGTATGAGACTTCGGCAAGGGAAATCCCGGAGGTTTCGCCCGCTGAGATGCGGGCGGTAGTGCTTCGGCTGCGGAGCAAAAATACGGCCCCAGGGCTCGATGGCATCCCTGGGAGGGCCTTGGTGCTGGCTCTCGAGCACCTGGGTCCGAGGCTCCGCAGTTTGTTCTCCGCCTGTTTAGAGCAGGGCGTCTTCCCGGCGCGTTGGAAAACCGGGAAGCTCGTCCTGCTAAAGAAGGAAGGAAGACCCGCAGAGTCGCCGTCGGCCTACCGGCCCATCGTGCTGCTCGACGAGGTCGCCAAACTTTTCGAGCGTATAGTTCATGCTCGCCTCGTCGAGCACCTCGATAGGGTCGGTCCGAACTTGGCCGACGAACAATACGGATTCAGGAGGGGACGTTCCACCGTCCACGCGATTCTGCGGGTGAAGGCACAGGCGGAGGATGCAGTGGCCAGAGGCGAGGTAGTGATTGCAGTATCACTTGATATTTCAAATGCATTTAATTCACTGCCCTGGCCCTGCATCCACGAAGCACTGCGGTACCACGTGGTGCCGCCCTATCTCCGGCGTCTGGTGCACGCGTACCTTTCTGACAGGTACGTGGTGTATCCGGGCGCCGACGGGTGGCACCGAAGAGCGATGTCGTGCGGTGTTCCACAGGGCTCGGTTTTGGGCCCTCTCCTGTGGAACATCGGGTACGACTGGGTGCTCCGTGGTGCCAATCTCCGGGGAGTCGACGTGACTTGTTACGCGGACGACACGCTGGTCACGGCGACATCTGGGACTTTCCAGGATGCCGCAATATTGGCGGCGGCGGGCACCGGCCAAGTTGTAGATCGTATTCAACGATTAGGTTTGAAGGTGGCCCTTGAAAAGACCGAGGCCATTTGTTTTCACAGGCCTCGGAAAGGGCCACCGGCCGGTGCCCACATCGTTGTGGAGGGGGTGCGAATTCCCATCGGCAAGAGCATGAAGTATTTGGGTTTGGTCTTGGATAGCCGATGGGAATTTCGCACCCACTTTGAAAAGATGAGGACGAAACTGTCCCGGGCAGCGGGCGCTCTTTCTAGCCTGCTGCCCAACCTGGAAGGTCCTGGCATCCCTTGCCGAAGGTTATACCACGGAGTCGTGCGGTCCATGGCCCTGTATGGCAGTCCCGTTTGGGCTGATTCCCTGAGCGATCGCTGCGTTGCGCTTTTGCGCAATCCTCAACGTGTAGTAGCGCAGCGAGCGATCAGGGCATACCGCACTGTCTCGTACGAGGCGGCTTGCATGTTGGCCGGATTCCTGCCTTGGGATCTGGACGCCCGATCCCTGTCCGATGCTTTTCATTGGCGGGAGGAGGCGTTCAGTCGCGGGCAGCGTCCGGCCCTGAAGGAGGTGGAGGCCATGAGGGCCTCCTTACGGCGAGCCGCCGTGGAGGAGTGGCGTCTCAGGCTGGAGGCTCCGTCAGCGGGGCTGAGGGTCGTAGCGGCAGTGCGCCCGGTCTTTGCTGAGTGGCTAGACAGGCGCCACGGCCCGGCTACATTTCGATTGACACAGATGCTCACCGGACACGGTTGCTTCGGTGAGTATCTGTGTCGAATTGTTGGCACGGAGGTGTCGGCCGTGTGTCACCATTGTGACAACTGCCCGCTGGATACGGCCCAGCACACACTGGAGTTTTGCCCAGCCTGGGACGAGGAGCGCAGCGCTCTCAGAGCAGTCGTCGGAGGAGACCTCTCGCTGCCGGCCATGGTCGCTTCCATGGTCGGCAGTCGGGAGGCCTGGCGTGCGGTGGCCCACTTCTGCGAGGTGGTCCTCTCGCAGAAGGAGAGTGCCGAGAGGGATCGGGAGCGCGAAGATCCCTCCCGCCGCCAGAGGAGACGAAGGAGACGCCGGGTGGACGACTGACCGGCGTCTCCCGCCCTGTGGATTGGGGGCGTTTGGAGAATTCCACCACGGTATCCCCTGCCTGTCGTAAAAGGCGACTAATAGGGGCCACCGGGGGTCACGGGCGGGCAGCAGGGGGCTGTCCGTCATTACACACAATATTGTTGTGAACCCCGTGATGGACGGCAGCGTGGCTGGTTGGCCTCACGCTGCCGTAGACGCTGAGAGCGTCCTTCGGTGCGCGGGGGCGTCTGAGCCCCCCCATAACAGGAGACGGGCCGCACCAGGCGGCACCGCGCAGGGGCGGTTGCGGACGACAACTTTGACACTTTAGTCTTGGGCAACCCGCAGCCGTCCCTAATGCGCCGAAGAAGGCCACCGCGGAGTTTTAGTTGGTATGCCGTGCGGTGTACATAGGTTAGGGACTCGGCCCGGCGGTCGCCCGATGTTTTCCATCTCTCCGGGCGGCTCAACGCCGGGTCGTAAGGCACGGTGACCCCAACATAACCGCTCGGTCGCCCCCCACGAAGGCCGGGCGGTAGTGGTAACGCACTTTCTCCGCGAAAACAAAAAAAAAAAAAAAAAAAGGTTAGGTTAGATTAGGTTAGGTTAGGTTGGGGTGCGAAGTCAGGAAACCTCCACGCGGTGCACCCTGGGCAACGGCGCGTCGATCACGTTGATCGGCGCGACGGCTAATATCCTGACAGCAGTTGGTTGGCGGTTGTCGTCTCTTGCGGCGGCCGTCGTCCTGTTTCGGTGGGCCCGTTCATCGGGCGACTCCCGGTTCTGTCCTGGGGGTGTCGACGGGCTCGGTGTGCGCTAACCCCGCCCCGAGCAGGCAGTGGGGGGGAACCTTTCTCTTCCGCTGTCGCCGTCGCAGATCGTAATCCGGTATGGAAGTCCGTGGTCATGTCTCGCGCTCCTGCCGGACCGAGGGTCTTGGCTTAACCGCCTGGACCGCGAGGGAGAAAACCTCTATAAAAAGTTACCCCGAATCCCAAGCGGCGGCGCACCGCGAGGGGATGCATGGCCGATGGGTAGTTCGGTCCCTAGTGCGACCCCCGCCAGAGTACCTGCCGACCCTCTTGGCGGGTTACGCTAGGCTTACCCAGGTACAGGGGGCTCTGCCTGGGCGGACTTTTATTTCCCCCACACTCGTGGGAATCTTATGGATTTTTCAAAGCAACCTTTTATTAAATTGACGAGATTGCCTACTCCTGTCCCGGAATCCGGGGCTGGAGTGGCGGAGATCGAAGGGATCATTCCCGACGATGGGAGAGATGCAGGAGAGGGTGCGAGTGTACCGCTCAGCCTTCCTGCTGGTGTTGTAGAAACGCCATTTATGGCTCCAGGGCCTATCAGTGAGCCTGGAAGAAACGGCGTGACCTCAAGGCGTCATAAAGGACGCTTTTGGTACGAAAGTGAGGCGGACTCCGTAAGATCGCGGTCTGGTGAGTCAGAGAGTGAAGAGAGTCGTCCTCCCTCGAAGACCCGAACTCGCCCTTCCTCATCTGCGGGGAAACACGCTGGGCTATCCAGAGCCCAGCGGGATTTAAACGCACAAAAGCGTGATGCTCTCCGTGCTGAGGCAGAGCAGAAAATGGTGGAACGGGTACAGGCGTACCTAAAAGCTCCATCGGAGGCTGGAGTAACTTCGATGGAGTTTGACGAACAGAGAGTCGTTCTCCGGGAGGACCTCATTAACTGCGGTGAGCTCGTGCGAATGGTTGTCCGGAAATCGGGCAACCTCAAGGGCACGAGCCAGAAGACTCTCAATCTCGTGGTCGACACCATTACAAAATATGTCGGCCAACGAAGCGATGAAACCGTGGTGATGGCTCGCCTCGAAGAGGAGACAAAGCAGGTGAGAGAGCACAGTGCGCGTCTGGAGGCGGACGTGAAGAAGTTGACGGAGGAGAACGCCTCCCTTCGACGGCGCTTGGATGAGCTGGAGGCGGCCACCAAAGCGCAGCCGGGGGAAGACATCCTGAAACGGATGGAGGCGATGTGGCAGGCCCGTTTTGAGTCAGTCCTGATGGGGCCAGCTCAAAGGCCGCCCTTGGCTCACGACAATAGGACCGCGGTTGTCGAACTTCCTGTCCAGGGTGGATTCGTCGGAGGGAAACCGCAGTCCTCCGTCGAAAAGGGCAAAGGAAAGGGACAGGGGAAGAGCTCGGGGAAGTCTGCCCCCTCCACTCCTGCTCCCGTGGCTGGGCCTTCCACAGCACCACCGCAGGCCATTGCTGGGCCTTCTACAGCCCCACCGCAGGCGATTGCTGGGCCATCCAAGGCGCCAAACTCCAAAAAGAGAACTGCCCAATCTGGACGAACGGCGCAAGTGCAGAAGCCCCAAAAGGGCAAGAAGAATCGACCAGCACCAACGGCGCAAGCTGCTCCGGAGCCGCGCCCACTACCGCCTGCCCCAGCGTCAATGGACGAGGGGTGGACAGTAGTTGTGGGCAAAAAGAAAAAGCCCGCTGTGACGCCCGTTGCTAATACTCAGCGGCAGCCCCGTCGGCCGGAGCCTAAACTGCGTCCACCGCGGTCCGCAGCGATCGTCATTTCATTGACGTCAGCTGCGGTCGCCAAGGGCCTAACCTACGCGAAGGTCTTGACGGAGGCTCAAAATCGCGTAAGTCTCACCGGCCTGAACATTGACAGGCTGAAGCCAAAAGTCTCGGCTTCGGGCGCCATGCTGTATGAGGTGCCCGGAGCGGAGTCGGAGCAGAGGGCCGATTCCCTAGCCGCAAGGCTAAAGGAATGCTTTGGTGAGTCGGAGGATGTAAGAGTCTCCCGGCCCACCAAGTGTTCGGAGCTGCGGCTGTCAGACTTAGACCCCGCAGCAACTCCTGAGACAGTCGCAGCGGCCCTCTGCAGCGCCGGTGAGTGTGCCGCAGAGTTAGTAAAGGTGGGGGAAATCCGGCCCGACCGCTCTGGCCTGGGTTCAGTTTGGGCCAGAGTGCCAGTCAAGGCGGCCCAAAAAATCAAGGCGGGCCGCCTGATAGTTGGGTGGACGGTGGTCAGGGTTACCGTGCTCGAGGCGCGCCGGATGCGCTGCTACCGTTGCCTCGAGCACGGTCATGCGCAATCTAATTGCAACGGAGGGCCGGACCGCAGCGATCTTTGTTATCGCTGCGGCAAGGCGGGGCATAAAGCCCGTCAATGTAAGGAGGCACCAAACTGCGTCATTTGTGCCGCAGCTGGGAAGCCCGCCGGACATCAGCTGGGAGGAAAGTCGTGTTCCACCACCTCCCGCAATACCCGGCGACGCTCAAATAGAAGACCGGCTGGGAACCCACCGCAAGGGGTGGCTGCGATGGAAGGTGTAGAAGAGATCGCCCAGTAATGGACCTGAAGATCCTCCAGGCGAACATCAACCACTGCGCCCGGGCCCAGGACCTGTTGTCCCAAAGCCTGGCGCAGTGGTCGGTGCAAGTGGCCGTGGTCGCCGAGCCGTATTTCGTCCCGCCCAGAGATAACTGGGCCGGGGACCTTGACGGTTCGGTGACCATCATCACTCAGGGTGCCGCAGGCTCCCCGCCCTTCGAAAAAGTAGCGAAGGGCCAGGGATGCGTCGCGGCTCTGTTGGGAGACGTATGGGTTGTAGGAGTTTATTTCTCTCCCAACAGACCCCTCTACGAGTTCGAGGCTTTTCTCGTTCGACTGGGGGCCCTGGTGGAGCAAGGCCAACCTCACCCGGCGATCGTTGCCGGCGACTTCAACGCCAAATCCATGGTGTGGGGTTCGCCGGCGACCGACGTTCGCGGTGAGGTCCTGGAGGACTGGGCGATCTCTGTCGGCCTGGTCGTCCTGAATAGGGGGTCGGTGGACACGTGCGTGCGGCACAACGGCGGGTCGATTGTCGATCTTTCGTTTGCGAGCCCCGCCGTTGCACGTCGTGTCCGGGGCTGGAGAGTCCTCGTGGGCGTGGAGACGTTGTCGGACCATCGCTACATTAGGTTCGACGTCTCCGCGTCCCCGAGTATCCAGCCCAGTGGTGGACCGAGTGCCCCTAATCAGGACGGCCCGCGGTGGGTCATACGTCGCCTCAACAAAGAGGCCCTAGTGTTGGCCGCTCTGGTCGTATCGTGGCTCCCCGTGCCGGACGCGCCGGTACGGGTCGAGCAGGAGGCGGAGTGGTTCGGGGTGGCAATGTCGGACGTTTGCGACGCCGCCATGCCCCGAGCCCTCCGCCGTTCGCCGCGGCGGCAAGTGTACTGGTGGTCGGCGGAGTTAGCGCAGTTGCGCGCGTCTTGCGTAGCTGCGCGCCGTCGATTCGCCAGGCATCGCCGTCGCCGATTGAGGGCGGACGATCACGCAGACCAGGAGCGGCAGCTCTACGGCCTCTATAAGGAGGCGAAGAGAGCGCTGCGGGTGGCCGTTCACAGGGCCAAGGTCGCGGCAAGGAAGGAGTTCCTGGAGACTCTCGACGGTGACCCGTGGGGGCGTCCCTATCGCTTGGTTATGAACAAGCTTCGACCAGCGGCGCCCCCACTGTCGCAGAGTCTCCGGCCAGACTTACTGGCCAACGTCGTCGCGACCTTGTTTCCGGCCACCGAGGAGACCACTCCTCCACCGATGGCGCCACCGGAAGTGGCGTCATCGTCGTATGAGACTTCGGCAAGGGAAATCCCGGAGGTTTCGCCCGCTGAGATGCGGGCGGTAGTGCTTCGGCTGCGGAGCAAAAATACGGCCCCAGGGCTCGATGGCATCCCTGGGAGGGCCTTGGTGCTGGCTCTCGAGCACCTGGGTCCGAGGCTCCGCAGTTTGTTCTCCGCCTGTTTAGAGCAGGGCGTCTTCCCGGCGCGTTGGAAAACCGGGAAGCTCGTCCTGCTAAAGAAGGAAGGAAGACCCGCAGAGTCGCCGTCGGCCTACCGGCCCATCGTGCTGCTCGACGAGGTCGCCAAACTTTTCGAGCGTATAGTTCATGCTCGCCTCGTCGAGCACCTCGATAGGGTCGGTCCGAACTTGGCCGACGAACAATACGGATTCAGGAGGGGACGTTCCACCGTCCACGCGATTCTGCGGGTGAAGGCACAGGCGGAGGATGCAGTGGCCAGAGGCGAGGTAGTGATTGCAGTATCACTTGATATTTCAAATGCATTTAATTCACTGCCCTGGCCCTGCATCCACGAAGCACTGCGGTACCACGTGGTGCCGCCCTATCTCCGGCGTCTAGTGCACGCGTACCTTTCTGACAGGTACGTGGTGTATCCGGGCGCCGACGGGTGGCACCGAAGAGCGATGTCGTGCGGTGTTCCACAGGGCTCGGTTTTGGGCCCTCTCCTGTGGAACATCGGGTACGACTGGGTGCTCCGTGGTGCCAATCTCCGGGGAGTCGACGTGACTTGTTACGCGGACGACACGCTGGTCACGGCGACATCTGGGACTTTCCAGGATGCCGCAATATTGGCGGCGGCGGGCACCGGCCAAGTTGTAGATCGTATTCAACGATTAGGTTTGAAGGTGGCCCTTGAAAAGACCGAGGCCATTTGTTTTCACAGGCCTCGGAAAGGGCCACCGGCCGGTGCCCACATCGTTGTGGAGGGGGTGCGAATTCCCATCGGCAAGAGCATGAAGTATTTGGGTTTGGTCTTGGATAGCCGATGGGAATTTCGCACCCACTTTGAAAAGATGAGGACGAAACTGTCCCGGGCAGCGGGCGCTCTTTCTAGCCTGCTGCCCAACCTGGAAGGTCCTGGCATCCCTTGCCGAAGGTTATACCACGGAGTCGTGCGGTCCATGGCCCTGTATGGCAGTCCCGTTTGGGCTGATTCCCTGAGCGATCGCTGCGTTGCGCTTTTGCGCAATCCTCAACGTGTAGTAGCGCAGCGAGCGATCAGGGCATACCGCACTGTCTCGTACGAGGCGGCTTGCATGTTGGCCGGATTCCTGCCTTGGGATCTGGACGCCCGATCCCTGTCCGATGCTTTTCATTGGCGGGAGGAGGCGTTCAGTCGCGGGCAGCGTCCGGCCCTGAAGGAGGTGGAGGCCATGAGGGCCTCCTTACGGCGAGCCGCCGTGGAGGAGTGGCGTCTCAGGCTGGAGGCCCCGTCAGCGGGGCTGAGGGTCGTAGCGGCAGTGCGCCCGGTCTTTGCTGAGTGGCTAGACAGGCGCCACGGCCCGGCTACATTTCGATTGACACAGATGCTCACCGGACACGGTTGCTTCGGTGAGTATCTGTGTCGAATTGTTGGCACGGAGGTGTCGGCCGTGTGTCACCATTGTGACAACTGCCCGCTGGATACGGCCCAGCACACACTGGAGTTTTGCCCAGCCTGGGACGAGGAGCGCAGCGCTCTCAGAGCAGTCGTCGGAGGAGACCTCTCGCTGCCGGCCATGGTCGCTTCCATGGTCGGCAGTCGGGAGGCCTGGCGTGCGGTGGCCCACTTCTGCGAGGTGGTCCTCTCGCAGAAGGAGAGTGCCGAGAGGGATCGGGAGCGCGAAGATCCCTCCCGCCGCCAGAGGAGACGAAGGAGACGCCGGGTGGACGACTGACCGGCGTCTCCCGCCCTGTGGATTGGGGGCGTTTGGAGAATTCCACCACGGTATCCCCTGCCTGTCGTAAAAGGCGACTAATAGGGGCCACCGGGGGTCACGGGCGGGCAGCAGGGGGCTGTCCGTCATTACACACAATATTGTTGTGACCCCCGTGATGGACGGCAGCGTGGCTGGTTGGCCTCACGCTGCCGTAGACGCTGAGAGCGTCCTTCGGTGCGCGGGGGCGTCTGAGCCCCCCCATAACAGGAGACGGGCCGCACCAGGCGGCACCGCGCAGGGGCGGTTGCGGACGACAACTTTGACACTTTAGTCTTGGGCAACCCGCAGCCGTCCCTAATGCGCCGAAGAAGGCCACCGCGGAGTTTTAGTTGGTATGCCGTGCGGTGTACATAGGTTAGGGACTCGGCCCGGCGGTCGCCCGATGTTTTCCATCTCTCCGGGCGGCTCAACGCCGGGTCGTAAGGCACGGTGACCCCAACATAACCGCTCGGTCGCCCCCCACGAAGGCCGGGCGGTAGTGGTAACGCACTTTCTCCGCGAAAACAAAAAAAAAAAAAAAAAAGGTTAGGTTAGGTTAGGTTTTTTTTTTTTTTTTTTTTTTTTTTTTTTTTTATTGGGACATTGTTGCCCCGCTCTTGTTTCCCTATTTCTGGAATAAGGCTTTTCATTCTAATTTTAGTTTATTAATTTTATAGTTTAAAATAGTTTCAATATGTTGTACGTAATTTAATCTATTTCATTTCTGTCAATTATTTATTCAATGTATACGACTATTTTCAAGTGCGCTTCCTTATTTGAGCTTAATAAATATTCTATGTTGTATTTTTCCCAGTTATCCTTACAAAAAATTTCGTTATTATTATTTACTTTTCTTCTTTATTCTGTTTTTATTTACTATTGTTAGTTAAAACTAGTTGTATATAATCTCATATTATATATCTAGTTTTTGTTACTTATTTCTATTTATTACTTTTTTACATATCTCTTTGAAATATTTTACTAATTTATATCTGTTTATCTTGTCTTTCAAAATTTCTGGTATAATATCTATTGTAAGTTTTAAATCCATTTCGCTCTCAATGTCAAATCTTTCCCTGGCAAAGCTTGGACATTCTATAATTATGTGTTCCACGGACTCAGTAACGTGTGGATCACAGATACACGCTGGGCTCTCCTTGCACCTAAAACGGTTCAGGTACGAAGAGAACCCCCCGTGTCCCGTAAATATCTGTGTGAGGATCGGGTCTATGGGGATCTTTCTCACAACGGCGTACGCGGCCACCGCGTCGGGGAAAAACAACTTGGTGGTGGTAGCTGTTTCCTCCCGCGTGTAGCGCTCACCCCACTCGCGAAGCGACACCTGCCGGATACAGCGTTTCGCAAACGAAAGCGGGCATTGGTCGTAATGGGGTCGAACTTTCAGGTTAAGGGCGGCATCCTTTGCGAGTTTATCGGCTCTCTCGTTCCCCTCCATCCCTGCGTGTGCCTTTATCCAAAATAACTTTAATATTTTGCCGCGTTCTTTAATAAGCTGAAGGTTTTTATTAATTTTGAACGCTAGGGGATGAAGGGAATCTCCTCTGGAGATTGTTTCGAGAGCCGATCTGGAATCACTTAAGATGTTGTATTTGCCGCCCTTACCCTTAAGTGCGACCTCCGTAGCCTTTTCGAGAGCTAGCATCTCCGCCTGGTACACGGTGCAGAATGGCTCCAGTCTGTATTTCTTGGCTTCGATCTCGGCCGCATCATCCCAAACAGATAATGCGGCTCCGACTTTGCCTTCGATTTTTGACCCATCTGTATAGATATTTTGAAATCCTTGTGTGTGCTGTACCACTTCTGCACCGTCCACCAGGCTTTGGAATGGCAGCCTTTCGCGGTTTGATGGGTGTTTTAGGCTGGCAAAGGCCTCAGGCCGCTCCACCTCTCGATCCCCGGTTACCTGCTGGGAGTATCCCCTCTTGACTTCATAAAGAAGTGCGGCTTCCCGTATTCTTATATCAAGAGGCAATACTCCCGCCAGCACCAGGGCCGAGTTGAGTGAGACTGTTCTGTAGGCCTTTGTCAGCCTTTGCACCAGACTGCGCTGCACCATGTTTAGCTGTTTTTTAATGTAGGCTTTATTTGTTGCTGGCGCCCATACGCTGGCGGCATACAGGATTGTCGGTTCTACCACGGCGGTATACAACGTCCTTATCACTTCGGGGTCGAGGCCCCATTGCACCTTCGCAGCTCTCGTCATCTTTTTGTGTAGGTTAACTGCCTTTTTGCATACCGAGACGACATGGGCTTTGAAGGTCAGCCCGTCATCAAATGTTACGCCGAGTATCTTGATCTCGCGAACGAGACCAATATCGACATTGCCCATGCGCAGGATTGGGGCATCATATTTAAGCTTCCGGGTTACCAACATAGCCTTGGTTTTATGTGGAGCGAATTTTAATTTATTTCTAATGCCCCAATCCCGCACACAGGCAAGTGCAGCATTGGCCCGTCGTTGTGCCTCCTCTGTGGAACCCCCATCAAACAGCAGGACGACATCGTCAGCAAACGCTTGACAATAATCGCCCCGCCGCTTTAGATCCTGTAAAAGGGAATCTATGAGGAGGTTCCACAGGATTGGCCCTCCGACGGAACCCTGCACGCACCCTTTACTGGTCTCCTTCGCGAGATCAATCCCCGCGTATCTGACGTTGACCTTCCTGTCTTCCAGGTAACTGCCGATCAGTCTCCTAATGTTGGGTGGGCAGCCCTCCTCCGCAAGCCGTACTTTGATGGCAGGCCACCAGGCGCTGTCGAAGGCTCCCTCTATGTCCAATGATATCATTATCACTATTTTCTTTTCATGTAGCTTACTTTTGATATGATTCATTAGGACATAGAGGGAGTCCTCGGTGCTCCTCTGTGGCATGAATCCATACTGACTCGTGCTCAACCTGGGGACCAGATGCCACTTTAGTCTGCCCACCAACATTTTCTCCAGCACCTTGCCCATCACCGGCAAAAGTCCAATCGGTCGGTAGGACTTGGCGGTCGTGTAGTCCTCACGACCGGGCTTCCTTAACACGACCACTGTGGCCTCCTTCCAGATCTTCGGGAAGCAGGCCAGCTCCAGACACTTGTTTGCCAGTGACAGGAAGGACTCCTGGTCTTCAGCAATTACCCGTCCGCATATATCAGACGTCAGACCATCAAATCCGGGCGCCTTCTTCGGGCTGAAGCCCACCAGTGCAGCTTGCAGTTCGTACTTGGTAAATGGTGGGTCATGGTTTTCATCATGCTTCCACTCATTTATTTTCTCTGCCATCTCTCTAGTGCACCGGTGGTCTTCATTGTCTTCTTCGGGAAGATCATCCGGATAAAAAGTCTCGGCAAGCAATCTTGCCGATTCCTTCTCATCCAGTGTCCTCCCCTCCCTGACGAGAGGTTGGTCCTCATGTCTCTTGGTTACCCTTCCCAGCACTCTGTATATTCCGTCCCAGACCCCCTCCCTGTCCTGTTTCTCACAAAATTTCTTCCAGCTTTGGATTTGCGCATTCCTCGCTTCTTTCTCATATATTTCCTTAGCTTCCCTATATTCTTTTATGACCTTTTCTTTTCTTACAGGTGCGGCCCAGTGTATCCTGCGTTTCTTCCGAGTGGCGTCCCTCTTCAACAGATCCAGCTCTTTGGACCACCAGGGTAAGTTAAACTTTGTGTTATTTTTCTTTTTAGGTATAGTACTTTCACTTGTCTTAACTATTGTTTCTATATATTTGGTAACTTTATTCTCTAGTTCTTTCTTTGTTTGTATTTTTTCTATTTCAATTTTGTTTATTTTATTTTCTTTCGCTAATTTTTCGTATGTTTTGCTAAATTCTTTCCAATTTGCCTTCCTTGTATTATATATTCGTGTCGTTCTTTGTATTTGTACACCATTTACCCTTTGTAGTCTAAGTTTGATTAATATAGTATTGTGATCTGAGCTGGTTATATGCTCCTCCACCCTCCAGTCCTCGATGTTGTTCAAAAGGTCGACCGAACAGGCGGTGATGTCCACTTGGCTGGAGTAGACCGTACCTCCCCTTATGGTAAAGAAAGTCGGCTTGTTGCCTTCATTTAAGACGTGGAGTCCGGTCTCGTCCAACATGCTGGTTAACATCTCACCTCTTCGGTCGGTCGTTTGGCTCCACCACAAACTCTTGGCGTTAGCGTCGCCACCAATCAGGAGTCTTCCCGATCCCAGGCTTTGTTCGATCCTCCTGAGTTGTTCAAGATAGTCTTCTATCGGCTGGTCTGGTTCAAAGTAGAACGAGACGACCACGACTTCCCAGGCACTGTTTCGGATTTTCACCACAACAATATTAGTTGTGGTGAACTCCGAGCAGATTCTGGCCTCAAGATCACCGTCAAGAACAGCAATTGCTGCCTTGACATGGCTCTCGCCTTGCTGTTGTTCTGTGCACTGGAAAATCCTGATCGTCCCGTAATCCTTCATTCTTCGAGACCCGCCGATATACGGTTCCTGTATTAAGGCTACTGCCATCCTTCGTTCAGTGGCGGCCTGCAAGAGCTCCTGTGTGGCGAGCGCCTTCCGCTGAAGGTTAGCTTGGGCCACCAAGAACGGTCTATTTGTGAAGGAAGCTGCTTCTGAGTCGAGGACGCCTGGGACCACCTTAGCAGTAATTTACCGATGACCTTGCTATGGCATCCCATCTCTTACGCACCGGACATTCATGGCTGAATGCGTTGTGGTTGGTGTCTTCCAGCTTGGCTTTGTGGCAGTTACAGCAAGTTGGGGTCACCGCTGCGAGCCAGTCCGCACATTGAGCTTTCACATGAGGTCCCCCGCAGTGACTACAGACATCCAACGCGGCCTTGCAGAATTTTCTCCCGTGTCCATACGCCAAGCATCTTGAACATTGGATAATGGGTGATTGGTCTGCAACACGAACACGCTGGATGTCTATATGCACCGCTCCGGCCTCTGTGAATATTCGCCATACCTCAGGTGACACTTTGAGGATGACATGTGCCATAAGTTGGTTCCTGGTCCTCCTCCGGTATTTGACCTCCATCCTCATCTTGTCACTGTCCACCTTCTGGAGCAAGTTTTTATTTTGTGACCTCAACGCATTCAATATCTCCTCGTCTGTGTGAAAGTTGAGAACGTCCTTCATAACTATCAGTGGGTCTTTGTTCGTCATCTCTTCAACTTTTAAGTCATCTCCTGCCTTTCCGATTTTGTCCTTAACTTTCCTCAGCTCTTCTTTGTCCTGGAAGCCTATAATTACCTTTCTTTCTTTTGCCTTTCTTATCTTGTCTATTCTAAGGCCTTCTTCTTTGGCGTTCACTACCTTCCTGATCTTTTCTACAACTTCATCTCCGGTCTCCTGCTCGTCTCGAGATGTCACCACAATTGAATGTAGCGCCGTAGTCATCTCGACCGCTTTGGTTGTATGTGAACCGGCAGCTACATTCGCGTATGTTCTGTTAGTGATCATCTCCTCCCTGTGTCTCTTCATTTCCTCAGTGATCCTTTCCATTTCCTGCTTGCCTTCCTGTAGCAACCTCCCATGTTCCTCCAATTTATTAATTAGATCCTTTTCGAGCTTTTCCCGGTCTTCCTTATCTCTTCCTATGCTTGCATCATCTGTTCCTGCCTTTATTCCTTCCATGCTTACAGCTTCCTTCCCTTTGGCTCCTCCTGCGTCCCTACCCTTGTAAGGCTTTCCCTCTTCGGATTCCTTGACGAGCCTGTATAACCTCTCCGTTGCCTCGATGACATCCGCCTTTATTTCGGTCTTCAAATTACGGCTGTTATTCATTTGAAGTTTGGCCTTCATGAGACATGCCTTTGCCTCGGCCGTCCGGTTCGGATAAGCAGGACCCCCCTTTTTGGGAGAGCCCTGTCCATCCGAACTAATGGTCTCCGGCGTCGGTTGGCTTTTTGAAATGCCTCTCCGCTCTGCAGGAACTGCAGCCGCGGCGGATGTCATCAATGCCGCGGTGATGGTCCTAGGTTTTGGCATGGCGGGGGGAGTAGTCCTGGTTTCGTACGTCTCATCAAGTCGAGACTCGATGGAGCGTCTCGCCTGAGCCACAGTTTGGCTCCGAGAAGGGCCCGCCCTCTCTGAGGCTTCTACCTCAGCGTCACGCTTTGGCGGGGAGGGTACCTTCTTCAAAGGCGTGTGAAAGCTGGGCATGTTGGTTAGATTTAGGGGTACGCGTCAATGTGTAAAGATGTATAATCGTAGCTTTGTGAATGTAAAGTTCACAAAGCAGTCTTTTATAGTCAGTTACGGAAGTGTTTGTAAGTGTAGAAAGCTTACAAGTCAATAAGACGTCAAAATTTTTGGTGCATAAATGCACAGTTAGTCAAATCAATTATTTTGTGTCTAATATCCGATTTCTGTTTCAGGTCTGTGGCGGTTCCAGCAGCGTGTGGCGTGTGTAAAGTAAAGGTAAGTAGTTTTTTGGTGAAAAATAGAATAACAAGTTAAAGGTTTTCTCAACGGTATAGCCTTACCCTACCTAATGGAGCGACAATAGGGTGGGTGGGGGGGCCTCTTTTTGCCGGAGCGGGGCGAGCGGCACGTCGTTGGACGCGTCTCGGCGAGTGCTTCAACGGTATATAATCAGATTAGGTAAGGTTGGTACAAAAATTTTGAGTTATTAGCAAAACAAAGTGAAATATTTAAGATTATTAATTTTGAGGGGGGGTAATGTCAAAATGTATCGGAACTATAAAAATCGGATAGTATTTAAAAAATCCTGTTTAACAATGTATCACACGGTATAGTTTCAATAGAAAAATTTAAAGATATTAGACAATTATTGGTTTTGCTAACACTTACTTAGGTGGATTTCTTATATACTTAGTTATTATGAAGAAATCAAATTTTGCCGGAGCGGGGCGAGCGGCACGTCGTTGGACGCGTCTCGGCGAGTGCTTCAACGGTATATAATCAGATTAGGTAAGGTTGGTACAAAAATTTTGAGTTATTAGCAAAACAAAGTGAAATATTTAAGATTATTAATTTTGAGGGGGGGTAATGTCAAAATGTATCGGAACTATAAAAATCGGATAGTATTTAAAAAATCCTGTTTAACAATGTATCACACGGTATAGTTTCAATAGAAAAATTTAAAGATATTAGACAATTATTGGTTTTGCTAACACTTACTTAGGTGGATTTCTTATATACTTAGTTATTATGAAGAAATCAAATTTTGCCGGAGCGGGGCGAGCGGCACGTCGTTGGACGCGTCTCGGCGAGTGCTTCAACGGTATATAATCAGATTAGGTAAGGTTGGTACAAAAATTTTGAGTTATTAGCAAAACAAAGTGAAATATTTAAGATTATTAATTTTGAGGGGGGGTAATGTCAAAATGTATCGGAACTATAAAAATCGGATAGTATTTAAAAAATCCTGTTTAACAATGTATCACACGGTATAGTTTCAATAGAAAAATTTAAAGATATTAGACAATTATTGGTTTTGCTAACACTTACTTAGGTGGATTTCTTATATACTTAGTTATTATGAAGAAATCAAATTTTGCCGGAGCGGGGCGAGCGGCACGTCGTTGGACGCGTCTCGGCGAGTGCTTCAACGGTATATAATCAGATCAGGTAAGGTTGGTACAAAAATTTTGAGTTATTAGCAAAACAAAGTGAAATATTTAAGATTATTAATTTTGAGGGGGGGTAATGTCAAAATGTATCGGAACTATAAAAATCGGATAGTATTTAAAAAATCCTGTTTAACAATGTATCACACGGTATAGTTTCAATAGAAAAATTTAAAGATATTAGACAATTATTGGTTTTGCTAACACTTACTTAGGTGGATTTCTTATATACTTAGTTATTATGAAGAAATCAAATTTTGCCGGAGCGGGGCGAGCGGCACGTCGTTGGACGCGTCTCGGCGAGTGCTTCAACGGTATATAATCAGATTAGGTAAGGTTGGTACAAAAATTTTGAGTTATTAGCAAAACAAAGTGAAATATTTAAGATTATTAATTTTGAGGGGGGGTAATGTCAAAATGTATCGGAACTATAAAAATCGGATAGTATTTAAAAAATCCTGTTTAACAATGTATCACACGGTATAGTTTCAATAGAAAAATTTAAAGATATTAGACAATTATTGGTTTTGCTAACACTTACTTAGGTGGATTTCTTATATACTTAGTTATTATGAAGAAATCAAATTTTGCCGGAGCGGGGCGAGCGGCACGTCGTTGGACGCGTCTCGGCGAGTGCTTCAACGGTATATAATCAGATTAGGTAAGGTTGGTACAAAAATTTTGAGTTATTAGCAAAACAAAGTGAAATATTTAAGATTATTAATTTTGAGGGGGGGTAATGTCAAAATGTATCGGAACTATAAAAATCGGATAGTATTTAAAAAATCCTGTTTAACAATGTATCACACGGTATAGTTTCAATAGAAAAATTTAAAGATATTAGACAATTATTGGTTTTGCTAACACTTACTTAGGTGGATTTCTTATATACTTAGTTATTATGAAGAAATCAAATTTTGCCGGAGCGGGGCGAGCGGCACGTCGTTGGACGCGTCTCGGCGAGTGCTTCAACGGTATATAATCAGATTAGGTAAGGTTGGTACAAAAATTTTGAGTTATTAGCAAAACAAAGTGAAATATTTAAGATTATTAATTTTGAGGGGGGGTAATGTCAAAATGTATCGGAACTATAAAAATCGGATAGTATTTAAAAAATCCTGTTTAACAATGTATCACACGGTATAGTTTCAATAGAAAAATTTAAAGATATTAGACAATTATTGGTTTTGCTAACACTTACTTAGGTGGATTTCTTATATACTTAGTTATTATGAAGAAATCAAATTTTGCCGGAGCGGGGCGAGCGGCACGTCGTTGGACGCGTCTCGGCGAGTGCTTCAACGGTATATAATCAGATTAGGTAAGGTTGGTACAAAAATTTTGAGTTATTAGCAAAACAAAGTGAAATATTTAAGATTATTAATTTTGAGGGGGGGTAATGTCAAAATGTATCGGAACTATAAAAATCGGATAGTATTTAAAAAATCCTGTTTAACAATGTATCACACGGTATAGTTTCAATAGAAAAATTTAAAGATATTAGACAATTATTGGTTTTGCTAACACTTACTTAGGTGGATTTCTTATATACTTAGTTATTATGAAGAAATCAAATTTTGCCGGAGCGGGGCGAGCGGCACGTCGTTGGACGCGTCTCGGCGAGTGCTTCAACGGTATATAATCAGATCAGGTAAGGTTGGTACAAAAATTTTGAGTTATTAGCAAAACAAAGTGAAATATTTAAGATTATTAATTTTGAGGGGGGGTAATGTCAAAATGTATCGGAACTATAAAAATCGGATAGTATTTAAAAAATCCTGTTTAACAATGTATCACACGGTATAGTTTCAATAGAAAAATTTAAAGATATTAGACAATTATTGGTTTTGCTAACACTTACTTAGGTGGATTTCTTATATACTTAGTTATTATGAAGAAATCAAATTTTGCCGGAGCGGGGCGAGCGGCACGTCGTTGGACGCGTCTCGGCGAGTGCTTCAACGGTATATAATCAGATTAGGTAAGGTTGGTACAAAAATTTTGAGTTATTAGCAAAACAAAGTGAAATATTTAAGATTATTAATTTTGAGGGGGGGTAATGTCAAAATGTATCGGAACTATAAAAATCGGATAGTATTTAAAAAATCCTGTTTAACAATGTATCACACGGTATAGTTTCAATAGAAAAATTTAAAGATATTAGACAATTATTGGTTTTGCTAACACTTACTTAGGTGGATTTCTTATATACTTAGTTATTATGAAGAAATCAAATTTTGCCGGAGCGGGGCGAGCGGCACGTCGTTGGACGCGTCTCGGCGAGTGCTTCAACGGTATATAATCAGATTAGGTAAGGTTGGTACAAAAATTTTGAGTTATTAGCAAAACAAAGTGAAATATTTAAGATTATTAATTTTGAGGGGGGGTAATGTCAAAATGTATCGGAACTATAAAAATCGGATAGTATTTAAAAAATCCTGTTTAACAATGTATCACACGGTATAGTTTCAATAGAAAAATTTAAAGATATTAGACAATTATTGGTTTTGCTAACACTTACTTAGGTGGATTTCTTATATACTTAGTTATTATGAAGAAATCAAATTTTGCCGGAGCGGGGCGAGCGGCACGTCGTTGGACGCGTCTCGGCGAGTGCTTCAACGGTATATAATCAGATTAGGTAAGGTTGGTACAAAAATTTTGAGTTATTAGCAAAACAAAGTGAAATATTTAAGATTATTAATTTTGAGGGGGGGTAATGTCAAAATGTATCGGAACTATAAAAATCGGATAGTATTTAAAAAATCCTGTTTAACAATGTATCACACGGTATAGTTTCAATAGAAAAATTTAAAGATATTAGACAATTATTGGTTTTGCTAACACTTACTTAGGTGGATTTCTTATATACTTAGTTATTATGAAGAAATCAAATTTTGCCGGAGCGGGGCGAGCGGCACGTCGTTGGACGCGTCTCGGCGAGTGCTTCAACGGTATATAATCAGATTAGGTAAGGTTGGTACAAAAATTTTGAGTTATTAGCAAAACAAAGTGAAATATTTAAGATTATTAATTTTGAGGGGGGGTAATGTCAAAATGTATCGGAACTATAAAAATCGGATAGTATTTAAAAAATCCTGTTTAACAATGTATCACACGGTATAGTTTCAATAGAAAAATTTAAAGATATTAGACAATTATTGGTTTTGCTAACACTTACTTAGGTGGATTTCTTATATACTTAGTTATTATGAAGAAATCAAATTTTGCCGGAGCGGGGCGAGCGGCACGTCGTTGGACGCGTCTCGGCGAGTGCTTCAACGGTATATAATCAGATTAGGTAAGGTTGGTACAAAAATTTTGAGTTATTAGCAAAACAAAGTGAAATATTTAAGATTATTAATTTTGAGGGGGGGTAATGTCAAAATGTATCGGAACTATAAAAATCGGATAGTATTTAAAAAATCCTGTTTAACAATGTATCACACGGTATAGTTTCAATAGAAAAATTTAAAGATATTAGACAATTATTGGTTTTGCTAACACTTACTTAGGTGGATTTCTTATATACTTAGTTATTATGAAGAAATCAAATTTTGCCGGAGCGGGGCGAGCGGCACGTCGTTGGACGCGTCTCGGCGAGTGCTTCAACGGTATATAATCAGATTAGGTAAGGTTGGTACAAAAATTTTGAGTTATTAGCAAAACAAAGTGAAATATTTAAGATTATTAATTTTGAGGGGGGGTAATGTCAAAATGTATCGGAACTATAAAAATCGGATAGTATTTAAAAAATCCTGTTTAACAATGTATCACACGGTATAGTTTCAATAGAAAAATTTAAAGATATTAGACAATTATTGGTTTTGCTAACACTTACTTAGGTGGATTTCTTATATACTTAGTTATTATGAAGAAATCAAATTTTGCCGGAGCGGGGCGAGCGGCACGTCGTTGGACGCGTCTCGGCGAGTGCTTCAACGGTATATAATCAGATTAGGTAAGGTTGGTACAAAAATTTTGAGTTATTAGCAAAACAAAGTGAAATATTTAAGATTATTAATTTTGAGGGGGGGTAATGTCAAAATGTATCGGAACTATAAAAATCGGATAGTATTTAAAAAATCCTGTTTAACAATGTATCACACGGTATAGTTTCAATAGAAAAATTTAAAGATATTAGACAATTATTGGTTTTGCTAACACTTACTTAGGTGGATTTCTTATATACTTAGTTATTATGAAGAAATCAAATTTTGCCGGAGCGGGGCGAGCGGCACGTCGTTGGACGCGTCTCGGCGAGTGCTTCAACGGTATATAATCAGATCAGGTAAGGTTGGTACAAAAATTTTGAGTTATTAGCAAAACAAAGTGAAATATTTAAGATTATTAATTTTGAGGGGGGGTAATGTCAAAATGTATCGGAACTATAAAAATCGGATAGTATTTAAAAAATCCTGTTTAACAATGTATCACACGGTATAGTTTCAATAGAAAAATTTAAAGATATTAGACAATTATTGGTTTTGCTAACACTTACTTAGGTGGATTTCTTATATACTTAGTTATTATGAAGAAATCAAATTTTGCCGGAGCGGGGCGAGCGGCACGTCGTTGGACGCGTCTCGGCGAGTGCTTCAACGGTATATAATCAGATTAGGTAAGGTTGGTACAAAAATTTTGAGTTATTAGCAAAACAAAGTGAAATATTTAAGATTATTAATTTTGAGGGGGGGTAATGTCAAAATGTATCGGAACTATAAAAATCGGATAGTATTTAAAAAATCCTGTTTAACAATGTATCACACGGTATAGTTTCAATAGAAAAATTTAAAGATATTAGACAATTATTGGTTTTGCTAACACTTACTTAGGTGGATTTCTTATATACTTAGTTATTATGAAGAAATCAAATTTTGCCGGAGCGGGGCGAGCGGCACGTCGTTGGACGCGTCTCGGCGAGTGCTTCAACGGTATATAATCAGATTAGGTAAGGTTGGTACAAAAATTTTGAGTTATTAGCAAAACAAAGTGAAATATTTAAGATTATTAATTTTGAGGGGGGGTAATGTCAAAATGTATCGGAACTATAAAAATCGGATAGTATTTAAAAAATCCTGTTTAACAATGTATCACACGGTATAGTTTCAATAGAAAAATTTAAAGATATTAGACAATTATTGGTTTTGCTAACACTTACTTAGGTGGATTTCTTATATACTTAGTTATTATGAAGAAATCAAATTTTGCCGGAGCGGGGCGAGCGGCACGTCGTTGGACGCGTCTCGGCGAGTGCTTCAACGGTATATAATCAGATTAGGTAAGGTTGGTACAAAAATTTTGAGTTATTAGCAAAACAAAGTGAAATATTTAAGATTATTAATTTTGAGGGGGGGTAATGTCAAAATGTATCGGAACTATAAAAATCGGATAGTATTTAAAAAATCCTGTTTAACAATGTATCACACGGTATAGTTTCAATAGAAAAATTTAAAGATATTAGACAATTATTGGTTTTGCTAACACTTACTTAGGTGGATTTCTTATATACTTAGTTATTATGAAGAAATCAAATTTTGCCGGAGCGGGGCGAGCGGCACGTCGTTGGACGCGTCTCGGCGAGTGCTTCAACGGTATATAATCAGATTAGGTAAGGTTGGTACAAAAATTTTGAGTTATTAGCAAAACAAAGTGAAATATTTAAGATTATTAATTTTGAGGGGGGGTAATGTCAAAATGTATCGGAACTATAAAAATCGGATAGTATTTAAAAAATCCTGTTTAACAATGTATCACACGGTATAGTTTCAATAGAAAAATTTAAAGATATTAGACAATTATTGGTTTTGCTAACACTTACTTAGGTGGATTTCTTATATACTTAGTTATTATGAAGAAATCAAATTTTGCCGGAGCGGGGCGAGCGGCACGTCGTTGGACGCGTCTCGGCGAGTGCTTCAACGGTATATAATCAGATTAGGTAAGGTTGGTACAAAAATTTTGAGTTATTAGCAAAACAAAGTGAAATATTTAAGATTATTAATTTTGAGGGGGGGTAATGTCAAAATGTATCGGAACTATAAAAATCGGATAGTATTTAAAAAATCCTGTTTAACAATGTATCACACGGTATAGTTTCAATAGAAAAATTTAAAGATATTAGACAATTATTGGTTTTGCTAACACTTACTTAGGTGGATTTCTTATATACTTAGTTATTATGAAGAAATCAAATTTTGCCGGAGCGGGGCGAGCGGCACGTCGTTGGACGCGTCTCGGCGAGTGCTTCAACGGTATATAATCAGATTAGGTAAGGTTGGTACAAAAATTTTGAGTTATTAGCAAAACAAAGTGAAATATTTAAGATTATTAATTTTGAGGGGGGGTAATGTCAAAATGTATCGGAACTATAAAAATCGGATAGTATTTAAAAAATCCTGTTTAACAATGTATCACACGGTATAGTTTCAATAGAAAAATTTAAAGATATTAGACAATTATTGGTTTTGCTAACACTTACTTAGGTGGATTTCTTATATACTTAGTTATTATGAAGAAATCAAATTTTGCCGGAGCGGGGCGAGCGGCACGTCGTTGGACGCGTCTCGGCGAGTGCTTCAACGGTATATAATCAGATTAGGTAAGGTTGGTACAAAAATTTTGAGTTATTAGCAAAACAAAGTGAAATATTTAAGATTATTAATTTTGAGGGGGGGTAATGTCAAAATGTATCGGAACTATAAAAATCGGATAGTATTTAAAAAATCCTGTTTAACAATGTATCACACGGTATAGTTTCAATAGAAAAATTTAAAGATATTAGACAATTATTGGTTTTGCTAACACTTACTTAGGTGGATTTCTTATATACTTAGTTATTATGAAGAAATCAAATTTTGCCGGAGCGGGGCGAGCGGCACGTCGTTGGACGCGTCTCGGCGAGTGCTTCAACGGTATATAATCAGATCAGGTAAGGTTGGTACAAAAATTTTGAGTTATTAGCAAAACAAAGTGAAATATTTAAGATTATTAATTTTGAGGGGGGGTAATGTCAAAATGTATCGGAACTATAAAAATCGGATAGTATTTAAAAAATCCTGTTTAACAATGTATCACACGGTATAGTTTCAATAGAAAAATTTAAAGATATTAGACAATTATTGGTTTTGCTAACACTTACTTAGGTGGATTTCTTATATACTTAGTTATTATGAAGAAATCAAATTTTGCCGGAGCGGGGCGAGCGGCACGTCGTTGGACGCGTCTCGGCGAGTGCTTCAACGGTATATAATCAGATTAGGTAAGGTTGGTACAAAAATTTTGAGTTATTAGCAAAACAAAGTGAAATATTTAAGATTATTAATTTTGAGGGGGGGTAATGTCAAAATGTATCGGAACTATAAAAATCGGATAGTATTTAAAAAATCCTGTTTAACAATGTATCACACGGTATAGTTTCAATAGAAAAATTTAAAGATATTAGACAATTATTGGTTTTGCTAACACTTACTTAGGTGGATTTCTTATATACTTAGTTATTATGAAGAAATCAAATTTTGCCGGAGCGGGGCGAGCGGCACGTCGTTGGACGCGTCTCGGCGAGTGCTTCAACGGTATATAATCAGATCAGGTAAGGTTGGTACAAAAATTTTGAGTTATTAGCAAAACAAAGTGAAATATTTAAGATTATTAATTTTGAGGGGGGGTAATGTCAAAATGTATCGGAACTATAAAAATCGGATAGTATTTAAAAAATCCTGTTTAACAATGTATCACACGGTATAGTTTCAATAGAAAAATTTAAAGATATTAGACAATTATTGGTTTTGCTAACACTTACTTAGGTGGATTTCTTATATACTTAGTTATTATGAAGAAATCAAATTTTGCCGGAGCGGGGCGAGCGGCACGTCGTTGGACGCGTCTCGGCGAGTGCTTCAACGGTATATAATCAGATTAGGTAAGGTTGGTACAAAAATTTTGAGTTATTAGCAAAACAAAGTGAAATAT